>OY728127.1:1642055520-1643305520 GCA_963277665.1 Viscum album | reverse complement strand
ACTTTGATCAGTTAAGAGGGGAGTGATGGTTCTTGAATATTGAACTCAAATCTGGATTTCACTATCTATGAGTATGGAATGAGTATATACCAAATACGACCTATAGATTTTGATATTGTTAATACAAGTGCATGGTGATTTAGCTAGGTTTGAAGAACTCCCCATAACTATTCATGGGAATCAAGATCTCGATTTTCACCCCTTCATAGAACTATTTTTTTCTGGACTTCATCGATTTCATCTAAGTTTTTTTGGCGTCTGAAGAGGATCATGCGAGAAAGATGAGGATTTCAATATATACACTTAGATTGAATTAGATTTATGGGAAGTTCTTGAAGTTTTAGTTTTGTATTAAAGAGGTCCATTTTCTGTGACATGTCATCTCAAGGGTTGGAGTACTAGAGGACATGACACAAGTTGATGTAGTTCTAGATTTGGAGACACCTAAGAGTGTTACTGAGGTTTAATGTTTACTTGTGTTCTTGGGGTACTATTGGATGTTTTTAACCAAATTCGCTTGGATGGTATCACCCTTGAAATCTATGACTCAAAATTGGAAACCATTCATGTGGAATGAATGGTACCAGTATTTATTTTTTGAGATTGGAAGAGGTTGATGAGTGCTCTAATATTGAGATTTCCAATGGAGGGTGTCAAGTATGTAGTGTTTTGCGATGCATCAGGGATCAGATTTTTGTTGTTATGATGTAGAGGAAATAGAATATTTCATATGGTTCACACCATTAGATACCACATAAGAAGAACTATAGATTCCATGACCTTTTGTTCGTAAGGGTAGTCTTCTCATTGAAGATTTGGTGACACTACCTAATAGTAGAGAAATTTATCGTTTACTATGACCACAAGAGTCTCAAGAAAATCTTCTCGGAAAAGGATCTTATCTTGAGATTGAGGTAATGGATAGAGTTCCTCTAGGACTAGGAATTTGATATTTTATATAATCCTGGGAAAGGGAACATGGTGGAAGATTCTATTAGCGTGATATCTTGTTCTTAGTTGTTGGATGAGGCGCTGAAGCATTTGGCCTTATTGCATTTTTCCATTATTCACCTGGATGGTGCCTCATATCAATAGTTTATGGTTTTTACCCCACAACATTTGCAGTGTGTTAGGGATTCTAGGTGTGGATATATTAATTTTGATACCTTACGTACTTAGATATACACTGGACATGCTCCTCTATATATTTTGAAGGTGGGGAGAAAGTCATCATTTTTAGATGATGGAAGATGGTGCCATTGACATTGTGGGAGGAGGTGTTGTGGGATTTTCATACATCCCATTTTAAGGTACATACTGGTGGGGAAAAGATTCACCAGGACCTCTGATTCCACTTTTTGTGTCAAGGCATGAATAAGGTAGCCACAATGTTTCTCTCTTGATGCCTCACTTATCATTAGGTGAATAGAGATCACCAGGTTCAAGCGGGTTTAGATCATCCCCTTGAGGTGACAGAGTGGATCTGGTATGGGATTTCCATTGAATTAATTAAAAGATTTCCACATATGTGTAGGGGATAGAATTCCATCTGGGTGATCTTAGACTGACTCCCCAAGTCAGACCACATCCTACCTATTCGACTGTACATTTCAGTAGAAAGCATGAGATGAATTTTCATGTAGAAGATAGTCTTCCTCCATAGAGTTCCATCAGCCATTTTCTCTGAATGTGACGATTGATCCACATATGGGTTATGAAGAGGATAATAGTAACCCTTTGGGTCATAGTTTCACTTGAGCATGGCATTTCACCACCATCTGACTCCCATGTGGAGTGGACCATCCAAGTCTTGGAGGATATGTTGCGGGATTTCATGTTGAACTTTTCCAATATTTGGAAAGTTAACCTACCAATTATGGGGATTATGTAAAAAGTATCCATCATTCTACCATTGGTATGACCCCATTTTAGTATTTGTATAGGTGACCCTATAGTTCAACCCATTGTTTTACTAATCTAGAAGAGTTATCACTCGTGGTCCTAGACATGGGGTGAGATACTACATGGAAGGTGCAGGTCATCTAAGAGCAGATAAGGACTAAAAAAAGTCATTATAAGACATACATGAACTAATGATAGAGACATATATAAATTGAGGAAGGATCTCATGTTTTTTAGGGTCTCACATCAATGTGGATTGAAGATATTTTTATTCGGTTGAATGTTTCTCTGTAATTCATTAGTCCGTTCTAGAAACAACATAGAGTTGGTAAGGTGGTGTACCACTTATATATAAATTCGTAGTTAGATTGGGTGCACGGTGTATTCTATGGGTTGTAGATGTGGAGGTATGTGCATGACTCATCGTAAGTTATCAACTGGGAGAGTAGGAAATCAATGAGCGTGCTACGTTTTCATAGCAACCAATAGAGATCAAGGATTGATAAAAGAGGATATATCATGGGTGTTTGGTTCCCCTTGTGTATATCAAGTGGCTACCCAGGAATCATCAGGATAGAATTTTGGAGTGGAAGTCTTGGAAGCGAGTTCAGTACCCTCATCATTTTGTATAGTTTTTTCTCTTTTTTTGATGAAAATCTATTAGGTAGGGATAATTTAAAGTATCAGTTTTTCCATGTATTATTTTTGCATATTATATGGATTATTTTTTACACTAGGTGCTGAGATGTAGTGCGATTATGAGATCTTGTGTGTTCAAAATTAGTGTTTGAAATATATTTAATATAATACGTAGCAAAAATGAATAGCTTTCCAAAAAAAATGGAATAACTCTTGAATAGGTGCCTCGATAATAAATATTGGGGCGCCATTGAGTTTAGAATTTGGAGTTCACCCTAGCTGTGAAATAATCCTTGTTGGCATAGGGTTTTTATGAAAAAATCATTGTGGGCATCATTATATAAAATAAATAAAAGAATAAATTTATTTTTTTTATTTTTAAAACAATGAATTCTTTATCCTTTATGTATACGATTATAGAATTTCCTTAGGGTTGGCCACTCAAACCCTAGAGATTTAGACAACCATTGGAGCTCCTTCTTGGCTGAGGACAATGGATCGATTCATGGATCATGGATCATCAAGCCAACAGAGTCAGAAAATCTCATCAAAAATGAAAATGAAACCATTCTTTATAAAAAATTTATCAAAATTATAAGTGGGATTTATTCCTTATTATTTCCCTCTAATTTATTAGTCCCCAATGAACTTTGATTAATTCCTTGAATAGAATTTATATGTGCATCATTGATAGATTTAAATTGATGTAAATGATTATTTTTTTCATTGATTTATCCCTCGTTTTTTATTTTTCCAATGACAATGAATCTAGGCCAAACGAAAAATGGTAGAGGTTCATTCCCAACATTTTATGGATCATGGTTTCCTCTATTTGTTCTTCATACTTCCATCATGTGAATTTTATTTTGGCCCACAGTTCACTGAAACATAGTATTCAGTCATTTTTTGACTGTACTTAATCATATTAGATAGATACCATATGATATATTTATGATTGATGGTGTTTTCAAGGTGTGATGATGCTAGTGGATAATCGAGAGTGGAACAGATGGATTTTTCTTTCCCAATATTCCTAGTTTTTATGAACAATTATGGATTTCTATGATGGATTTTTATTTGAGTAGATTCAAAACCCATAACCCCATGATTTGGAATCTAGAGGCTCGACTCAACCCCGATATATAGGTTATCGAAAGTTTGGTGGCTCTAGAGAGGCGTAGGATGGCGTGGAAGTGGGTCTGGAAATCGGGAGCAACACGACGTGTAATCCGTTGTAACACTCCTTTTGGGACCTCATGGTTGTGGTTCTAGGGTTATAACGATAGTTAAATATCACATACTATGTGACCCATCACATGTGGTTCGTTATGTACATCATAGAGTACATATACACGGGAAAACTTCACAGCTAGAGGGTACACCATGTACATCGAGACAAACATGGATTTTCGTACATGGATTAGTACATAGACACAACCGCCATACATGGAAATTGACATGAAATATGGGTAGGATTGCATGTGTCTCTACAGGTTGTGTAATTATTCTAGACACTATGTATTGGGAGACTTACATGTTGTGTGATGATTTTACACACGAGAAGACATGGGGAGTGGTGGACACACCGTGTACCCCATTATACAAATTGTGTAACCCTTCAAGAGTGTTTCTAGATCTCCATTTCTTTAGTTTGGACCAGTATATCTTGAGGGTGTTACATTGTTCCTTTCCCTTGAGGGTACAGTGTGGAATTACATCCATATCAGAGGATAGTGATCCCCACTTGAGGTGAAGTCTCACATATATCTGTGATGTACCTCCCTGAAACTAGGGTGCGGTCCTCTATCACCTATGTTCCTTAGATAGGTTTTATGGAATCAGCATGACCTATTTAAAAGGGGAATTAATCCTCAATCTAGTGGTCCATATTGGTAGGGTTTGTGGAATCATTGGAATATGGTTCCCTATGTACCAGGATGATCCATATTGGGTTCATGGTGTCCCCTAGCAGTTTGCGGAATGACCTCATATCTACGTATCAGGGTATTCTTAAAAAAATGAGCTTTCTTAGGTGGTGACCAATGATCTAGACCTCTATGTTGACATTCTTTGATTATATCAACGATTTTGGAGTAGAATCTCTCGGAATGGTCCTTAATTCAAAATGAATCATGTGGGTGAAATTTAATTATGACATCCTTGTGATGTGGTTTCACTCTTGAGTAAATCTATGTCTTTCTATTATACATTTATTGTTATATCTTTTATTGATCATACTATACTTGGTGCATCGTGTTTTGTGTTTTCATTGTTTCATAATGTGTATTGTTATACTCAACCCTAATTTTTTTTGCTCACACATGTTGTGTCTTATACTGATGTTGGACCCATTGATAGTGTCATGGAGGACAGGAATCCTGTTGAGTGTAGCTAGAGATTTTCAAATTGGGTTGTTTTACTGGGAGCTTGTATTTTCCATTGTCCTCTCCTGTAGAGCATGTTGGACACTTTATAATTTTTTGTTAGGCCTTTTTAGAACCTTTTCAGACTTTATTACTTTATTGTTTGCACTTTTTTTCATTTCATCATTTTTTTGTGCTTGGAGATGTATGAGTTTTTATAGGTACTTTTTTTATAATGCCTCTTATTTATGGGATATGCCTAATCAGTGCCAGTTTCCACCCCAAGCCTATTGGAGGCGGGCTTGGGGTAGTCACGTGTCAAACCTTCATGGGATGGGTATTTAATTTTCATTGACATTAAATAATATAGATAATAAAAGGTACTCACTCATTGTATAATAAAATGTAAACACAAATTCATGGATTTTAATGATTTAATCATAACATATATCTCTTGATAATTGCTCAGAATTATGACTGACATAAAAATCCTATCTTATGTATATTATCAATTAGATCCTAGATAACTTAATAAAAAGGGTAAATATGGCAAACAAGTTTCCCACAGGGTGATAATTTATTCCTATGTTAGTGGACATAGCTAGCATAATTTTATTTTTTTGGGATAAATAATTATCCTTACAATCTTTTTTTCCTTTTTTAATATTTCTCTAACATTTTCCAAATATTAATATTGTGAAATCATAGAAGGTGTGGACTTGGTTTAAACAAAGTCTATCATTTAACTCATTTTTACCTTGGTAGGTTTTATTCCATATCAATTTTATAATTGGTGAATATTTCTTGGAAGACACGGAGGGCCTATATAGCAAGCAGTGACTCGAATTGTTTCCTAGGGGTACCTTTTTGGGTTTTCAACCAAGATATCATTATATCTCTCTGAATTGTATATTTAATGTATTGAAAAATTAAATATTATTTTATTTTAGGGTCTTTTAGATCATACTATATATTTTTTTATTTTAGGGTCTTTTAGCTCAGACTGTCTTTTATTATAGTTTAGTGTTTTTTATCTTAGACCATATGTTCTTGTTGTTTATGGTCTTTTAGCTCAAAATGACTTTTGTTTTAGATTTACCTATTTTAAATCATATAATTTGTTTTTTTAGTTTAGGGTCTTTTAACTCGGGCCTTATATTATTGTAAAATATGGTCTTCTATCTTAGACCATTTGATACTATAGTTTAGGGTCGTTTAGGTTAGACTATTTGTTGTTTTAGTATAGGGCCTTTTAACATGGACCATATTTTGATGTATTTTTAGGTTTTTTACCTCAGACCACTTATTTTTGTAGTTTACTGTAATTTAGTTTGGAATATAGATTTCTTATTTTAGGGTCTTTTAAATTAGATAATCTATTTTTATAGTTTAGGGTCTCTTAGATCTGAAGGTCTATTGTTAGTAATGTAGGAAGGGTATTCATAAAGGGTTTGAAAACCCTTCATACTTGATGGTATTCTGAAAAATGGGTTCTCACAAATGGTTTTGATACACTTCATTCTTAATTTATATTTGGGAGAATGAATTTTCATGATGAATTTTGAGACCCTGCGTTGCTCTAGAAAACGTGATTAATGAATTTTCATGACGGGTCATGATACCATGAATCATTAATAATATTTTTTTGATTGAATGGTGAAATATGAGGGACATTGTGTCCACATGGATTTTTTGAATACGTGTTGTCTAAATCACTTGTCTAGGTTCTTGAACTAGTGAATATGGAATGGGAAGACATGTCAGGGATGATCAAAAAACACCTTAAGGTGTTGAGCTTCACTATGGTTTTGTAAGGGCTCATGAGGATTGTAGGTTCTTTACTGGAAGTAGGCTACGACTATAGTTCATAGACCATATGAATGTATGTATTAGCACGTAGGGATTATTTGAATTTCCATGAAAAGGGTCCTCTTTTTTTATAAGGTTCGTGGAGGATTTAAAAATATTCAAGAATTTGGATGAGGATGTTTAAATTGGGTCATAGGCTATCGAAGGAGCCCTCTGGAACTCTAGGGGAGTTTAGTTTAGGAATGTGAGGCTTAGGCCCTACTCCATGTGGTTTTTGTTGAAATAGTGGGTTCCCTAGACCCCACTATTATGTATTTTTTATTACTATGTCGTGTATAGAGTTAACTATCCATGATTTCATCTTACCATTATAGTGTAGACTTTTCTGCGTCCACTATTGAAATGGTAATGTCCAAAGATTCATTGTCATATTAAAAGGTTATAGCAGTTCCCATGCTATAATGAGAACCTCTAGATACTGTGAAATTAATCATAAATATATGTTCTATGGTCTAGATACATCTTACTAATTGGACATAGTATATTTCTGACCATCAGTTGTTGGGGGCTCATAAGCATTGAGACTTCTTCTCATGAAGTTCACAATTGGTGATCTCTAGTAGTGAGATCATTAGGACTGACCCGCCAATAAGAACTCCACATGTTTCGGGTGTCATTTTACGTTCCTATATACGATCATGTGTAATGGTCTCCTAACTTGTGATCATTACCAACGTATTTCATTTGATTGCGGACATTGATGAAAGATGAAATCCATGGCGATGAAGTCATGGAAAGGTAGTTTCTGTCGGGTGCGTCATTGGTGGCATGACATTGGTTTAATGGTCAAGAAATGATTTGTCACTTCCAGGTTATGGAATTAATATATCTCAGGCCATGTTGATATGGATGGAAGTACCTCTTTAAGACCATGGACAAGGTAGTCAAGGGTAAATCTGTCCATTTAAATCAAAAAACGATAAAGCAAGAAAAGGGAGATGACAAGTGAGTGCATCATGCTTTATGAGATATTACAAACAAAGAGATTAAATTACATAGTGTGTGTTCGTAGGTTGGTTGTTGATGTTGTGACAATCCTTATTTTTTCAGGGACTATGATGGGTTGCTAGATCTCACTCTTGGTTTGTAAATACTATTCACGGTTTTCGAAATAAGGGCCTAGAGGGTCACACACAATAGCGTATTCAAGAATCTACCCTATTCAGTTGAATATGAGTTTTGGACATGGCGGGCCCCACCCCAGTGGTCCGGGATTTTTCCAAATTTAAACGATCACCAATGAAATAAATAAATTCATATTATTCGAGTTTAGAATAATAAGTATTGAATTTATTAAATGTATTTATGAGTTTTAAGTAAATACATGAAAAATATTAATTGACGAATATTAAATTATTGAAGGTTCAATTAATATTTATGGGAGCGACGAGTCGAGTTAATGACTCAATTATTATCACGTAATATATTTTAATATATTACAAGTAAATGATAATAAAATTTATCACTCAATTTAGAAGTCATAAAATGTTGTTAATAGTGCGTTAAGTATTCGGGGTCGGCGAGGCGATACCAGGTATTTTAATTGAGCACTATAAATATAAGAGAATGGGAATTTTCCAAATAATATTCATTGATATTATCTCTCCTCTCTTCTCCCACATTCTAGAGAGAGATGCTCTAGATCCAAGGATCTCTCTCTCGGTCATCGCTAGCGATGCGATGCGGTGGTCATTAGAGGGTCGAAGACATTGTAGCAAATCTGCGCTAGCACCTGGATTACGACGAACGGCGCTCCCGCAGATTCCTTGAAGTGTGTGTGGATGATCTAGAGGAATTCGACTTCGGATTATTCAAGCAGTGATCTCCAATGATGATCATACATAGAAGGAGACTTCATATTTAAACCAGGTATTTTACAGTTTAATTTTGTGCTTGAAATCCTCCACTCATGGTCCTCGGCTAAGACCGGGCTTCTCTTCTACGATGTTGACAAGTTTAAGTCGACCGTTGGTGGAATAAAAATTTAAAAACTACCTGTTTGGGGCTTCCGCTACATGCCAGGTTCCAACAAGTTTCATCAGAGGGAGATCGTGCCGATTTTAAGCCAAAATAAATTAAATTTGCATTAATTAATGAATAGGGCGTCGTTCTGGTTCCAATGCCGCAGACTGTATCAAAATCCAATATCGTATGACCAATATGCGACCATCTGATGTTTTAAATTGGAATATCTCCATCTCCCAGACCGAATTCCGATCACCAGAATTGTGTTTTCCAGGAAAGGATTCTTCTTAATAATCATAATTATTATTATCATTATAATAATTTTATTATAATAAAATTGACTTATTATAATAATTATTATTATAATATATTATTATAATAATATTATTTAATTTATCACAATGATAATATTATTATAATAAAATAATATTATTATTTTCTAAGCCTATTATATTGGCTTTAGTTTAAAAAAAATGGGTTACCATGATCCAAGTAGGTCAAGTTTATAAAAAAGAGAGGAGAAGACCTGCCTTTGCAAGTCAATAAAAAAAATGCAAAAAAAAAAGGGCTGGGGGGATGATCGGCCCCACTGTTCATACGCGGTGTCCTGAAGGGCCTCCACCTCTCCTCCCTTTAAACTACAGCGGTGCATCATCCTCCACCATGCATCAGGTGTACTAGGTCACTCCTCCCGAACCAGGTGCAACCCTGCACCCCTCCTGTACTCGCCACATGTAGTGCGCAGGCACCACCCGTGGGATACCCCGGTGGCCCACTCCCAGTAACCACATCCTGCAGCGCAAAGCAGACATGAAGGTCGCCTCCTTCTCCCTGTCACGTAGCAGCGCACCCAACCAAGGATCTGAAAGGCTGTCACCTCCCTTGTTCACTCTGTGACCCTCATGGCCAAGCTGGCTGACTCCCTATTTCCTACGACACCTCCTCCGCAGGAGAACGCAGACGCCTCCCTTGAGGTCATCCCATGAATCGTACTGCATGCGCCTCCTGATTGATATCCAGAACAGGCCGATAGACCACATGGCCGCCTACCTCACCTCCCTTGGGGAGAGCTGGTGCACCAAGGTGCAAACAGGCAGCAGCAGCATCGAGACCAGACCTGGCCTCCCCCTACTGTAGCCGCAGCCGCCCCCACTCATCGGACCAGTCCCGAACACCGGACTTCCTCATCCCTGCCTTAGGTGGCCGCCATCCCCTCTCTTGGTGGCCTGCATGGTTGGCGTTCCCTAGAGTCACCATCTTCAGACAACCCAACCCTCCGCCTCGCCGACCTCCCTCGATCCACAGCGTGGCGCGGCCCATCGTGAGGTAACCCCTACTGTGAGTGTGTTTTTTTATTATCCTCGCTAGGTGACTGGACGGGTCTTCCCTACTAGGAACGAGCATGGGAAGGCCTTCTCAGTCTAGAACAAACCCGCATGAGGTCGGCACAGCCTGGGATAGACCTACGGAGGTTCGCCCCAACCCGCACAGGCCCTACCCGGGGATTGTGGGGCCCTAGTATAATTTTATTTGAATCAAAATTTATTTAATTTATTTAATTTAATTTCAGTTTAGAATTTAATTAAATAAATATTAACTTTGGTTTATAATTAATGGGGCGTAATTAATTTAATTGGGAGATAATTAAATTAATTAATTAATTTTATTTTTAGTTTTAAAATTAAATTAAATAATCGAGACCGAACGATGTAATAATTGAATTAAAAATGAGACTTAATTTTTAATTCAATTGAAATGCCCTCATGTTTATTTTTAATGAATGTTTAATTTTAATTCTGTATTTATTTAATATACGTGGGTTTAATGCGTATATGGTTGATCATGAGCTGGTGTCAGACCAATGCATGTCTGGTGGTTTATTTATTTATTTATTGGAATGGTTTGTAATAATTATTTTAATTAAATAAAAGGCGATCTACGTGTCGTATCAAGTTTCGTTATATGTATACGGGAATGCGCACACATTCTCAAAGTTGTATATTTATACCCTGAGACCCCCTCACCTGCGTGCGATTACAATAGTATAATGACGAGACGACTGGTGACGCATTTTGCACAATGTGATGGCGACGCACCAGACAAAAGTTGGATGAAATGGATGATCAGACATTTCTATTCAAGTTTCAAGCCACACGACTAAAGGTATTTACCCCTAGGGTTTCGGTTGGTCTGTTATTCACTCAGCGGATAAACCAATAGTACCAATTCATGATCAGGTGTTCATTTTATTTATGGATGGTTTATTAATTTTGTGCATGTGTAATTTATTGCGCGATCACATAGTATAATAATAAACAAGAATGAAAGATAAAATGAACATGTGACACGATTAAATTTTTTTTTTTTTCACGGTCAGTTGTGAGTGTGATCACATAGTACGTGATTATAAAATTAATAAATGATCTCTTTCGTCACACTAAAAATAATAAAACCCTCAAGGATATATTAAGTCTAAATAGTCTTTCATCATTAAAATTTGGACAAAACTAGCTGTTTGACGTGCCGGTCATGCCTTAGATGAGGGTGCCTTTTACTACTGGGGAGTCCTTATAAGAATGATGGGTCGACTAAACTAAAGTGATAGTAAGTATTAGCTATAGCTAACTTGTTGTCATTTTAGAGGTAAACATTGAGTAAATCAAATTTTGATTTTAAGAAGCTGGGACTTCACTCAACAGATCAAGGAACTTCAAGTTAAAGCAATCGGCCAGCCAAAAGCTAACCTAGAACCCTCTAAATAGTGGCATATCCTTATCTTGTAGACTACGAGGGTTGGTTCCGGGATCCTTTCCACTAGAATACTCAAGCGATAGAGTATTCTGATTCTATAATAGAGGGTTCCTAGAATCCAATAAAATAGTGGGAGACATAAAATTATTTAATTAATTAATCAAAAATGTCTAAACCGGTAATTCATATAAAAGGAACTCGTCTGCTAAAATTTATTTTGTAGAAAAATTTCAAGTTATACCACAAGATTATAACTGCAAGATTAAAATGGAAAAAGTAAATATCCACACTAACATGAGTGTCCATGAATAATAAAGGTGTGTACACATAGTACTTTCATATAGGAAACTCAAGGTGTCAGTGTCCCCAACACTGTTAAACGAACTCATGAAGCGAGAGTGAAAATTGATTTTAGGATAATAATGTACAAAGAATATGATAGTTATATCATTATGCTTTCATCAACATTTGGTGTTATTTGTGGTCGTTACACCAGGAAATAGATGATATAACATAAAGTCTCATCTCTGAGAAGTTTGCAAGGAGAATGCGAAGAAATGATATAAAAATGGATAAGTTTACACCGGTATGTGTAAATTTGAATATTGATCATGATCATTAAATATTATTTTCACCACATTACTCAAGTCTCACTTTAAGTTACAAAAAAAACAAGTATTGAGTAAACACTTCATTACCTATCTAGGTAAGTCTTGCCAAGTGAATAAGAATAAAAGACAATTAAGCTTTAATTTTTATGGCGGATAAATTGAAAGACAACGTGAAAAGGTAAAAGGCATGTAATGCCAATGACATATTCGCAACTTCCTTCAATTAATGAGGTATTAATAGAGGTTATTTCCATTGCATATTATAAAAAAATACAACGAAAGTTTAAAAGTAATAAACTGATTTAAAGAAGAAAGTTTTTGTTTCTACATTAGGCATATTCATCAATGTGGTGTTTCCTTTTACTACTTCGGTATTAAATATAGTATGCTCCTAACATATGTGTATTCTAATATGATAAACAAGTTAGTATAGAAACCTTACTAGAATTCAGGTGTATTCTCCAAATAGGCTGTGAAAGGGTGATACCTAGGCCAGTGGTGAGGAGAACATGACTTCTTAATTTCCAAGATAGAGATTTGTGTTGAAATATTGTTGAGTATAACCACAAACATTAATCTCATGTGTCCTTGGACGCAAGGAGACAATCTTTCAGTTTCTGGAATGAATATTTTTTTTTGGTAAACTCAATCACTAGTTCAGTAATACAAGAATCATAGGCAATCAGTGATGAATATAAATGTAAGACTTATACCCAGTTGTCAAAGGATAATTCTTTGTCAAGTAATACTAAAAATGGATTTCATGAATATACCAAGTATGGTATTTAGGCTCGACACAGCTAAATACTTTTGGTATTATTGATGTATTTAGTTTGGACAAAGGAGCCTTTAGAAATAAAGGTACGTCACAAAGCTTTTAGAAATAGTTCAATACGAAAGTGTGAAATATTCCAAGTATAAGCTATATGTATATATACTTCATAAGATTCTTTTAAGTAATTAAGGAATATCAATGTGAAGTATTTGTATGGTCTGGAGATACGAGTTGCTTCGGGATGGGATACTGAAGAATATCTCGACTAAGCATTAATCAATCATGATAATGTAGCGTGGACCAATTCTTAAACGCACATTACCTTATCGAAATCATGAAATTGATGTTAATGGGGAGGATTTATGATGAAGTATTACATATTAACATTGATCAACAAAATGTAGCATGGTTTAATTCTTAAATGCACATTTTATACATCAATGTATTGATGTAAGTAATATGAATGTTGGAACTAGCAGAAACTTCCATTATATTTCATGAAATTCTTTGCAAATAACAGTGATATCCCACAACCATATGCCAACTATATTGAAAATGGATATCATACGATTCATAGTATGACGTAAACCCATTATTTCATAAGAACACGTGTTTGTATGCAAAGAGTTTGTAAATACATAAACAAACTAAAGTGAAGACAAACACATTCTAAATTTAGTGTAATAATACTAACAGTAGTTTAGGATGTTACATAAATCCCTAAGATAGAAGAGTAGGAAGTCAATAAAAAGGCTACACTTCTATATAAGGGTACACATCTCTATTAGAGATAGTGAGAGCTATATGTACTTGTGTTTAGTCAATTCTCAAAATTAACAAGTAGTTGGCATTGGAACTAGTTCCACAAGCGCTTGTGAAACAAAGTATTTTCTAGAGAAACATACTGCATAGGAAGGATAAAACCATGGTGATGGTTTTTATATTCACTGCGGTCAGTGATCTATTATTCAATGTGAAATAAATTTCCTACAAGTATGTTGTGTATGGAAATTAGCTAAAATTGATAAGACCAACTAAAATTCAATTAATGGATTCCACGTATCAAAGTGAAAAAGGTTCTTTTATTTTGAATTCTACAGTGGGTATTCAAGTGAGTTGATACATGGATGGTACGAGCTTAGTAACAATAAGGCTCAATTGGTTTCACAAAGTTTTTATGCCTAAATCCGTTAGAATTTTACTTATCATAGCTAATATCTGTGATAAATTTATTTAGCATTGGATGTTATGACCACAAATTATGGATGGTGTCTATACAACGCAAACAGAAAGGCATAGTTACATCACATAATTCTAATAAAGGTTTAATGTTACTGAAATATGGTTTAGGATTAAATTAAGAAACATGATTATAGTATATACATTTAAAACAAATTTTTTTCATGTGTCGAAAAGAGGATAGTGGGAGCGCTATGGTTTTCCAATAAGAAATATGTTCGGTATCATATGGGAAACTGACATTGTTCTGATAGTTAGTTAAGACCAAAATGCAAATTTACTCTCCAATGATAAACTTAAAGTAGCAAACTATGTTCTAGGGAACATGATCTACTAAGGTAGATCTATAGGTTTCTTGGTCTTAGTCAATTGTACATATAGTGACATTGTATTGAAAAATACATGTTGGAACATTTCAAGAGATGAATTTTTGCCTATGTCACAGGCCATAATCTCTCCATGTTGACATGTCCGTGACATAAGAAGAGATAAATGTGGTGAGTTGAAATCCATACATCAGAGCGATGGAACAATAACGTATGCCATGATATGTACAAGAACCGACATTTCCGATGTATATTTTACAATAGGAAAATGTCAGTTATATCCAGGAGCACTATGAGGGATGCAGTTAGAATAATCTTATTGTACTTCGACAAGTACAAAATATATGTACCTGGTAAGTGGAGAGGAAAGGATACTAGTTTTTTGGATATGAACTAGTCTTCCATAGATCAATGTGATCTAGTATTGCAGTTAGGCTAAAGGTGATGAGTGAGTCAAGCTCAAATTAGCTAGTGGTGGCCATACCTACAAGACCGAGTACGTTGCAGCTTCTAAGGAAGAAAAGAAGCAGATATGCAACAATTTGTTCTAGTTCTTGGAATCTCACCTGGTGAGAAAAGTATTATCATAATCTAAATTATGATATTCTTACTAGCCAAAATGTCATGTTGTGACAGTGGACAAAAGGGATATACTCGGGATACCATATCTTGAGAAGTTTTAATCAAAGAGATGAGGTCGCTATAACAAAATAGCCACATGGAGGAACCATGGAGGACCTAGTATCTAAGGGCTTTACTCAGTTGAAACATGATGCTTATCATGTGAGTAGCTAACAAGTTTGGTTAGTAAGTTGTCTCTAGTGCAAGTGGGAGTGTTTAAATAGTTGGGGCCCTAGACCCAACTATTATGTGTTTTTGATTACCATATCGTGTATAGAGCTAACTATGCATGTTCTCATCTTACCATTATAGTGTAGACTTGTTTGGGTCCACTATTGAAATGGTAATATCCAAATATTAATTGTGGTATTGAAAGTTTATAGCAGTTCTCAGGCTATAATGATAACCGCTAGATACTATGACATTAATCTTAAATATATCTTCTATGGTCTAGATAGATCATACTAATTGGACATAGTAGATATATGACCATCAGGTGCTGGGGGATCATAAGCATTTAGACTTCTTCTCATGATGTTCGCACATGGTGAACTCTAGTAGTGACATCATGAGGACTGACCGGCCTATAGGAACTCCACATGTTTTGGGTGTCATTGGAAATTCCTATATACGATCATGTGTAATGGTCTCCTGAATTGATATCATTACCAATGTATGTCATTTGATTGCGTACTTTGATGCAAGACGAAAAATATGGAGATGAAGTTGTGGTGAGGTTGTTTGTGTCGGGTGCAACGTTGGTGGCATGACATTGGTTTAATGGTCAAGAAAGGATTTTTCGCTTCCTGGTTATGGAAGTAATATATTTCAGGCCATGTTGATATGGATGGCAGTACCTTTTTAATACCATGGCCATGGAATTCAAGGGTAAATCCATCCAGTTAAATCAAAAAATTATAAAGCAAGAAACGTTCGATGACACGTGAGTGCATCCTGCTTTATGATATATTACAGACAAAGAGATTATATTACAGAGTGCATGTTCGTAGGTTGGTTTTCACTACTGTGACAATCCTTATTTCTTTGTGGGACATTATGGGTTGCAAGATCCCGCTATTGGTTTATGAATACTATTCACAACTGTCGAAATAAGGGCCTACAGGGTCACACACAATAGCGTATTCAAGAATCATCCCTATTCAGTTGAATAGGTGTTTCAGACATGGTAGGTTCCGCCATAGGGGTCTGAGATTTTCCCAAAGTGAAACGATCACCAATGCAATAAATAAATTCACATTATTTGAGTTTATAATAATTAGTATTGAATTTATTAAATTTATTTAAGAGTTTTAAGTAAATACCTGAAAAATATTAATTGACAAATATTAAATTATTCACGGCTCAATTAATATTTATGGGAGTGACGAGTCGAGTTAATGACTCAATTATTATCATGTAATATATTTTAATATATTACAAGTAAATGATAATAAAATTTATGACTCAATTTAGTAGTCATAAAATGTCATTAATAGTGTGTTAAGTATTCAGGTTTGGCGAGGCGATACCGGGTATTTTAATTGATCATTATAAAGAGAAGAGAAGGGGCATTTTCCAAATACTATTCATGGAGCTTATCTCTCCTCTCCTCTCTCCCACATTCTAGAGAGAGATGCTCTGGATCCAAGGAGCTCTCTCTCAGGCATTGCTAGCGATTCGATGCTGTGGTCATTGAAGCATTGAAGGCATCATCGCAAATCCGTGCTAGCACTCGGATTACGACGAACGACGCTACCACAGATTCCTTGAAGCGTGTGTGGATGATCTAGAGAAATTCAACTTCGGATTCTTCGATCAGTTATTTCCAACGATGAGCAGATGTCGCACGCGGCTTCAGATTTAAACCAGGTATTTTACGATTTAATTTTGTGCTTGAAGTCCTCCACGCATGGTCCTCGGCCAAGACCAGGCTGCTCTTCTCCGACGCCGACAAGTTTACGTTGACCATTAGTGTAAAATTTTAAAACTCACATTTTTGGGGCTTTCACTGCATGCCCGGTTCCAATATTTTTGAATCATGTGGTGTGGGCCATCAAAAAATTTTGGTAATGGAATGTCATATTCTTACTTTGAGAAAGGGTATAATATATGGTGATACAATGTCGAGAATATCAAATATTCATGAGTAGTCTAGCTATTGGGATTTTAAATCATGGTGTTGTAAATTTTAAGTTGACCAACAATATAGTCCAGTGGATACAGGTTGACCAATAGTGATGGTAGAAACTAGTATCACATATATCCTGGATAATGGTTCCTAGTTTTAGGGGGGTTCATTCGACTAGGAACAAAACATCCCAAACTAATAGGCTATGATCCATTTTGTTAGTCATGATCAAGTCCTAGTGGTTTCCATTTAGATTAACCATCCACTATTACCAATTTTCTATAAGGGACATCTAGAATAAATAACCTAGGGCTATGGTGTTCCTGGAGAAGTGAATAAACTCAAGGAATTGGTGACTATAAGCTCAAGCTTCACAGACATGAAGGTGGTTTATGGAGAATTTAATATTTAATCAGGGTTCTAGCACCCTAAAAGATGAATTTCCTCCTAGTGAATGTATTATCCTGGATAAGTGATGTGAGGAATCGCTAATATAACTTTTTCTTGGACCAGAGGGTATTGTGAGAATAGAACTTATTTTACTAGGTCCATAAGGTAAGCCCCTAAAGCCTTATACCATGTTTATTTATTCTCTATCCATTTCCTAAACTATAAGAGGAATGTTTAACCAAGTGGAAACATGAATTTTTCCCAGTCCACCCATTGTAGGTTTTTATCCTAACAATGTTTATGTCTCTTTCAATATCATTTTGGGTCTTGATTTTTGGACAATAAAAGGTTAAATTTTATGTTCGTAGTGATTTGAACAAAGTGAATTTAGTTTAAGGTCATGATTCATGTGGAACTTGCATTATGGTATTTTTACACAGTATCCTAATTAAAAATTGTGAAAACAAAAGTACATCAATGCCATCCCATGTGAAGTTTTGCAGTGTCATAAGTCATTGATAAAGTTTCTTAAATCATGAGTAATTGTATGGGGAAATCATGACAATGATGATCATGAATCACTTTATAGTGATGTTCTCCAGCGTGATGATGTTAGGGCTCAAAAGGTCCATAAGACCTTTTTTCAAGGCAGGGACCCATTTGGTTGATTGTTGGGATCTCATATATAGGAGACATGGAAATTCATGCATTTTTAAACAAAGGGTCACTTTATGAAAGATGTTTTTTTTAAGCGACATGGAAGGTTCACTACAATTCAATGCACTCAATATAAGAATTATGGTTAATGGATTAAGGTGCCTAAACATATGGTGGAAGAAGCATTCACATTGGATGACTAGGGTCAGGCTTCTATGGTCCTTCCATAATGATTTATAATGGGATATGGTATGCCTAATTTTACATCTTGTAGTAGGGACACATTTTTCATGTATTAAAACTTCATGTGAAGAAGATATCATCCTTTCAGTTTAGTGAAATGAATCAATGATGTTAGAACCGATGTGATTTTGTGAATGATATCATTGGGGGGACATTGAACTAGTTAAAGGAATTTAGATGTCAGAAAACATCTTATTTATTAATAGTATTATTAAGGGGTATCCACATACTGGACCCCTTCATATGCAGAATTATCTCATGCGCCTAAATGTTGTACATAGATCTTACTTATACATAGATCGAGTGAGTTTATATGACTTGGCTCTCTTTAAATAGAGTTATATGAAAGTTTTTCGTTGAGATTCCCTATGTTTCCTTATCCATATTGTGAGGGAGGAAATCATTCCATAATCAGCTAATTTAAGTAGATCCCTTTGTGTAGTTCTAACTCGTATACAATGGATAAGGAGATTATTTTTTCTAATCTTAGTGATTCTTTACATCAAGGTTAATTAAGAGGTTCTCTACATTGATCAGGCACATATTTATGGATATGTTATTTCCATATTTTATTCTGGTATGGTAGTTAAAATTAATTCTTATAACTAATTCATTGATTGGATGACCCACTCTATGAAATTTCAGGTCTTTCATGATATACCATATATTGTGTCATTTATTATCATGTGGCTAGGAAATTGACATGTAGTTTAATGGACGGTAACTAGGACGTTTTAAAGTAGTTTAATTTCATGAAACTAGAAAATATATCTGAGAGGAGACACTAACTCAAAATAATCAGGACTTCATAGAAGATGAATACCCTATAATGGATGGTTACAAGGATTCTATGTCATAAGATGTCATTGAAAATGGGTATGATGAACTGATGTGTAACATTGAGAGTATTAGAATATTCTTTAATAATTGTTTTATCAATGGTGTAAATCATAACCCATGAAAATATGAGTTAACAAGAGGTGGAAACCAATGGGTGTAGTTCAACCATTGATAATGTCGAAAGACCATATTCCATGAAGTAAAGATAATAACTCCTAGGATTAAAGGGGAACTCTCCTCTAAGACCCAATATCCTCTAAGCACATGATATATAGAATTTTTTATTTCACCAATGAATCCTACTGGGTCCCATTAGATTATATATTCTATTTAGTTGTTCTCTACAAGGGAGAAATAGGAGAAAGGGATCCCATGGTTCATGGGTTTCTAAGAAAAGGATGTCAACTCAAGGAATTGGTTGGTAATGACTCAATTATAGATGATATAAAGTTGGATAGTGGATAACATAAGATTCAATAAGTTTTTGAGAACCCTAAAGGCTATGACATCACATGTTGAACATGTTTTTAGAGAGAAGGGATAAGACAAGAAATTATTGAATACACAGTCAGTAGGGGTGATATGTTGGGCATGAAAACCTCTTTCTATGTAGTTTAATATCATGTGACTAAGAAGTTGTTGTATAGTATAATTTCATTTGACTAGGACATGGTCATGTAGTTTAATTTCAGGAAAATAAATAATATTTCCCTATCTAAGACAATTCTCAGTCTCGCCATCCAAATTGGATTTCCATGTATCATGAGATCACATGATCCATGCTCAGCATGAGAATCAAGGGATAACATCGTTGTATATTACGTTTTGTGAGAGTATGTGCTGAGGAATATGTGGAGTTATCAAAAATTTATTGTGGACTATAGATTATACATGTATGTGATTGTCCTGGGGGGTTATGATTGGGTGTGGGGACAACCCATGGTTGGTCCTAGAATGAAGGATCACAATGTCACTACATATCATATAATGGCTTCAATTAATCCAATAATAGTCCATAGATAGTTTCCTACATAATTCCACCCCATATAAAGGTAGGTTGAATTTTTATTATTCTATATGTTATGAATGAACCCATGATTAGAGATCTTATCTTCACTATGTATCCTATAGAAATAGGAACCCAGACACATATTGTTCTTGAATTAAAAAGTCTCCACACATGTCTGAACTATACTTAGAGGGGGAATTTTTTTCCATTGATATTATAGCTACACAAATGATTTGGGACCTATGGTTCATTATGTATCATTTGATAACAGGAATCAATCCACGTATAGTTCTTGAAGGGAAAATACATCATAAAATTATGACCCATATTCACAGGGGGAATTTTATCCATTGATATTGTTTATAGACCTAGTATTTATTATCTGGGTGTCACAACATATCCTATGATAGTAGGAATCAAGACAAACACAATTTTTGAATGAAAAACTCTCCATGCACTTCTTATCTATATGTATAGGGGGAATTTTATTCTATTGGCATTGTAGATAGACCTAGGATTTAGGATTTTGGTGTCACTATGTATCCTATTATAGAAGTAATCAAGCCACACAAAGTTATTTAATGGAAAAATATCCACAAAGGTCTGACACATAACCATAAGAATACACTTTTTCCATTGATATTATAGTTGGACCTAGGATTTGGGATCTGCATGTCACTATGTATCATGTGATGGTAGGAATCAAGACACATGTAGTTATTTTGTATAAAAAAATATCTATTTGGAACGGACTCACACATAGAGATGGGAGTACTTCATTTTGTTTTATAAAAAATCTAATTCATGGGTAGTGATCTGTCCATGAAGTAACATTCTCTAATTAGTAAAAAGTTATATTGTAAGGAATTATTATATGTAGTTTAATTCCATGTATTGATGTCTCATTCTACAATGTTTAACATTATATGGTTAATATAATAGATTCAATATAGTTTAGAGTCTTGATTCATAGTCTTGGAAATCGATGAAGTTTAGAGTCTTACATCTAGGACTGAGGTTTCCATGAAGTTTAGAGTCTTGCTACCAGTATATTAGAAATAGTTAATTTTAAGGTATTTCATCTAGGACATAGGATACCATGTAGTTTCAAGTCTTTATATAAGGACATAGGATACCATGTAGGTAAAATTGTATCTTTTAGGACATAGGATGGTTGACGGTAGCAATGAAAAGTATTTTGTGAAAACATTCTTTGTTGGGGGGTGTAAATCATTACCCATCCATCCTAACCAATGAGAAATCATCATTGGAATATAAATTATGTGTAGCATAAGGCCCTTCCCACATTGGTTCCAGTTTTGGTGGATTATTTCTCAGTATCATTAGGGTTCTAAGAGACAATACCAACTCCCTATAAAGTAATATGTGGAGTTAAATATTTTTTTGTAAGGCTCATGTGATCCAATTCTGATGAACCTTGAGGTTTCATATTGTATGAAACCTTTTCTCATCGATCTATTTGAAATCATTCAACCACCTTTTGATTCATCTTCATCTAATAGTTATCTACATATATCTACTTAGAGAGTGGTGAAAAGGAATTCTATTCGGAAAATGGCTTCGGTCCAATAAACCAATAAAAACAGATTAACTTGTTTGGAATTGTGTTTGATGGAGCAGTAGGCCCATAAAGTAATAAAGAGATTTTCCATCTAGGTCTTATTATCCTTTTCTACCATTTTATAGATTATATTTTTTAGATTATCAATGGAGGCCTCTTTTTTCCATTATTTTATATATGATAGTGGGATAAATGGATGATTTTGATGTTGTATGATTGGAATAATTTCTAAATTTCAATAGAAAATAAGTTGGTCTCATTTTCAGTAAATATCATGTGAGGGTCACCAAATCTGATGATGATATTGGACTTTCTAAAGTTTATGATATTCTTCATCCTAACATCATTCAAGGGTACTGCCTCAATCAATTTGGAAAATAAGTCAGTTTTATTATGGATGAACTTAATCTGATTAGCTATGGATGGGGGATATAGAACCACAATGTACGTACCTCATTTGGAAAATGGCCCAAAATATTTTTATATATATATAAAATCTGGGAGTTGATAGATGTTGTTTTCATGAATCTATCATTATGGATATTTCCAAATGGATTCCACATAGTTCAATAGAATTTTTTTCTAGTAGTAATTAATACTTTGTATTTGGTGGGAGAGTCTAGTCCCAAACTGATGAGTATCATAGGAGCCTTCATATACATCTTCCATTTTTGTGGGAATATCTACTTCTACTATTCATTTGTGGAGGATTCCATATAATCCTCATTTTATGGTATTTTTCCTCATTTGAACCATCCCCAATGGTAATGCTTACTTCTCGACATCATGTTTGTTCCCTTTAGGATCGATATAATGGGAGGGTCCCATTTTGGTGGTAATAAACTATGGGATTCATACATATATTGGTGGATATTTGTTCATCATGCTATGAGGTAGTTTTGAATTGACTTATTTTTTCGATGCCACAAATGTTGACTAATTGGATCATCCTTCATTATGTGATGTGTAAAACAACATCATCTTGATCAGGGTCATCTAGGACTGTGGATGCATTATCTACTGCATCAGAAGTAGTATGTTGTGATTGAGGTATGTGATGAAATATGTGATCAAAAAGGATTTCGACCAGCAAAACTCTGATGTAACTAATTATGAGGGAATATAATTCATTTCTGAGGTCATACTCATAATTGTTTTATTTGATCACTAACTCCGAATACCCTTTTTTAGGTATGCTATCTATTGACTAGTTCTAAGAAAAAAAATGAGGGCTTGATATTCTTCCTCATTATTATTATACACTTGAAATAGTGAGATGGAGTATGGAAAATTTTATTCTTTTTAGGAAAACAAATACAATCCCTAGTCTAACTAGATTGGGCTTATTTTTTTCCTATCCTCTTTCTAATTGGACTTTGGGATGCACTTTCCAAGTACATATTCCATGTTTGGGGAGATGAAAGGGTGTTGAAAATATCTTCATATGGATGTTTGTTGTCCACTAGTGTACTTTTTGAGGAGGGATGTTTCACAAGAAAATCATCCAATCCCTAGCCTATAACTATCTTCTATGAAATTAACTATATTTCATAATGTTTCAGATTAACCACTCATTAGGCCAAATACCCATTAAACATTGGGTGGCCAAGGATGTACTTGAGTGGTTAAATACAAGAGACCAAGTTGACTTTATGATGTTGCATGTAATGTCTCATATTTTAAACTACGAAATGTGTGTGCGTCCATTCTTCTCGACATTAAGATATTGGGTCATAGTTCATATCATCATTAAACTAAGATGGTAGATGTTTTTTTCATTCCCCGCATTGTTTTTCTATGTTAGTAGAGCACTGATTGGTCATTACATGGATTCCACATCTAAGATAAAAGGATTTGCTTAAAATAGTGGCATCAATACCAGTAGGTGCAGTAAGAAGTACTTGAGATTCTAAAAGGATTCTATAAATTCATCATCCCATTGGTTTTGAATCTATTCATACTTAAATTGGGGAAAGGGATATATTTCCCAGACATGTTAGCTATGAGACATCATATGTAATCAATGTTCCCTTGGATCCCCCTCAATTCATTATGGTTTTGAGGGGGTTGTATTGTTAGGATTTACCTATAATTTTTGGAGTTTTTAATAAATTCCCTGGTGGAATAACATAAATCCAATGAATTTCCATGAAATTACTCTAAAAGAAAACATTAAAAGATTTTCCTTCAAACTATGTTGTCGCAACATACTGAAGATTGTTTGGAGGATATGTGAGGTGATCAAATCAATATTGATATTTGATTACTAGGTAATCGACATCAAATTATAATATTTTTCCTTATAAGATATTAAATATATGATGTATGGCATGTCAGTAAGTTTCTCCTTCATTATTTAATCCAAAGGGAATGACCTGATAGAACAATATCACCTGAGGTGCTCTGAATGTGGGGGCTTCAACTTCTTTAGGGGGCATCTTTATCTGATTATACCCTAAATAGTCATCCATAAAGGAAAGAGACTGTAATCTAGTAGTTTCATAAATTGAAATATTATTGTTCTTCAGTGAGAAATATTCCTTATGGAACTGTCTATTAACATATTTCAAGTAGATTTAGACTATGATATTCCTATTCTTTTTCATGATAGTGATGATGTTGGAAAGTCATTTTGGGTACATCACTTCCTTGAAACAATTGGATTTGACCAATTTTTTTTCTTGTGATTCTAAATTAGTAGCATGAGGGCGGTGTATCCTCCTGAATACCTTTTTGAAACCTTTATAGTCATCATGTAATCCTAGGTGGTGTGTAACCACATCTGGGTTCAACTGAGGCCTTTTTATATTACTCTATGATAACACATATCCGTAATGCTTTAGAATTTAAATATAAATATATTGTTCCTCATGATATATGGAGTAACTAATCAAAGTAGGTATTAGGTGTTCTTATAATCCAAGATTCACCAACCTTAGATCATCGATGGTGTTCGATAAGCCTTCATCAAATGAGGGAGGGAATTCCTGAGGTCACCCTATAATTATTCAATCTCATAGTATGTGGAGGCATTTTAAAATATGGTGGGTAAGATGAGGGAATATCTAACACTGTTGATGTAATAGAGGATATGAGAATAGATATTGTCATCCTGGACTACCAGAGTCATTATAGATATTTTCTAGAGATTCATTTTTTCTTTTATGTTTCCACAAGGTCTAGGAGGAGCCTGGACATCCTATGTTGTAGATAATTCCATGGGGGAAACATGAATTCATTCTAATGGAATGAAATATATATCAGATGCATATAGATCATTAGATTCATACCCTTTTGATGAATCTCCTTCAGATGAAATTATTTTTATCACATAGACATAATCCAATGGTGTTTATGGTTTATTATTGCATACTAGAATTAAATATGAATACTATGTTAGTTTGATGGGTTTCACATAATCGTTTTCAAGCATACTCCTGAGATTCAATGGGGAAGTCAACAATTTATTGGGGCCTGTTACGTGTATATCATCAACCACCATTTCATTACATCCAGCCTTCTTATAGAATCTATCCTCAATATACCTGGATTATCAGCATTATAAAGGGTTTTTGTGACCATGTATTATACTAAACATCCCATCGATAGGGTATTTCAAGAATTGTGGAAAAATTGAATGTACCAATACATGGATATAAATCCAAGGTATTCCAATTAAGAAATTATATGGTATCTCTTACTAGATGACCATGAACTCAGCATCTGATGTGAGATCCTTAGACTAGGCCTTGAGAATGATCTTCCCAAGAGTAACTTTCTCACTCTTATCATACACTCTAATGGTTAACATTGTCAGAGATAATTCCCCCCAATATATCCCATATTTCAGAGGTTCTAAATTGGGATTTGTTTGATCCTATAACCATTATCGTAAGATCCTTTAAGATGTCAAAATTGTATATTTTTCTCGAAATATAAAGGGTTATGATATGTATCTAGATAACTTCTTCGTGTTCCTATTCTTTGAAAGAGATGGTCACATGAAATTCTGATATCTTAGTTTCCACTCGGTAAACCTCATATTTAAATACTTTTATCATGACCTCCTCTGAGAACTAAATGGCCATGATAAGTGCCTCTGTGAGTTATTTTGAAAGATGGAGAGCACCTAAGATTTAGAGTTTGACTAGAAAATCCTCCATCTATTTCATAATTTTTTACTTTTTTTTCCAGAGATCTAAGATTCTTGAGGTAGTGTTGCTCCATATTTTGTGGCTAAGGGGTTGAGGTATTTGAGGTGGATGGAACTGGTAATTTATAAGAGCTCAAGGGAGTATATGAAATCAATGGTGTAGGTTAAACCAACATTCACATGTGTCTATGTTGATCATAAAATCACAACCCCACCAGTTGGATGTGTAAAAAGGAAGGGCTTGAATGAATATTAGATGGATCTAAGGCATCTACATGTTTCTCTTGGGATTCATTGAGTATTATTAAAAGGGTATCAGCTTTATATGTGACTTCAAAATGGATTTTACCAAAATATTGGGTTTGACCATGCCTACTTCATCCCCTATATCCTAGGATTATGCATCCTCAGCCTCCAACTCTCTGATCATGTACGAAGAACTCACACTGAGAGGTTAATTCATCATTAGATAAGGAATATGTTAAGTGAATTTTGTTAAAAGAACTAAAAATGATCTCTTTAAATAATGAGGTTTCCATTTTTGTTGGGCGGTTCCCATCCCCCAGATATTGAAATAAAGAATTATGTGATAGTCATAGCTTTTGAAGGAGTTAGTTATGAATCTTTATCTTTAGTATTTTCCTATTATTGATGACTATATCTGCCTCTGTGAGGTGTATTCAATGACACCTTCCTAAATACCATGATCTTTTTCGTTTTTTCAAGTTTTTATCTCAGGGTTTCGTAACCTTGGACAACTATCTTCCATGTAATCCCAGTATTGAACATTTATCCACAACTGACTATAACTTTTATCCAATTACCCTTTTTTCTTGTAGTGTGATCGTCACATAGGTCACCAATATAGGGTCCTTCCCTAGTATCTCTTGTAAAAAAATATACGATTCTATGGAGTATTTATTTGAAATCAAAGATGTATTGGATGGTGTCACCCATCCTCATATGAAAATAGTAGTAATTAAGATGGTCAATGAGGTTGAACTGATTAGGTTTTCTTTTATATGGTAGATTTAGTGCATTATTTTCCACAACTAGAAGGAAATAAATATGGACCTTCTCATTTCTGAAGCAATACACTTTACACATTCAATCTAAAAATAATGATAAAACTTGATCCCTTTTTTCATTTATCCAAGGGTGTGTTTTTTGATAATACCACATTAGTGGAGGCTTTGGATGATTCATGGACCACTTGGGTTATTGAACAAACACTATAATTGGTTTGAGGGTAACAACATTAGTGTATTTTTTATAAATAATTTTCCTTATGGTGAGGGCATGCACTGATATTTATCTCGGGTCTGTTGAGTGACATATTGTATGATTTTTTTATCTCTATTAATTCACATAATCCTGATAGAAATTTATTGATATAAATGGTGTTTTTATCCCATCACATATATTTTCAACATAGAGTTCCATCAAATTCTCTTTTTAGAGAGGGATACTAACTGAATAATATAAACATTTCCATATAGTGATGAATTTATAAACCCTCTCATTTTCACATTGCCTTAAATTTATGAGGTTAGTAATTTCCATTTTCATTAACATGGAGCTAAAATTATAATTCAATTGATGATTATGGTCTTCCCATCGCACAATAGATCATGTTGGAAGGATATTGTACCAAACAATAGATAACCTTATCAAAGTCTATAAAAAAATATATCATTTTGTTTTCTTCTTACTAATATTGAGGGCCCATCATATGGAAACATTAAGAAATTAAGTGAATGAGATATTTATCTAGATATACTATGTTTTCAAAGGTTAAGAATATAGGATTCCCAAAATTGGGTTGGGGAAAATTTTGATCCACCCATTCTGGATAGGGTTACTTCTTAGGTTGAAAGGGTGTGTTCCTCCCTTCCTGTTTTCCATTCAAGTAATTGAGGAGTTCTAGATGTACCACTATGTGGACCACCTACCATCTACCAAGAGTGTGCAAGGATTGACGAGGAGTCCTCATTTTCATATCATTATTATTCTTGAACAATGATAAGACTGAATGATCACCTTGATGGGGAAGAGGTTTTCACTGTAGTGGAGGAAAGTCACAATATTCCTTGACATCCTCATATATATACTGGTTTCCATAATCAAGATCTAGCTTTATGATCACATACCTATCTTACTATCAGATTATATCTACCCTGATATGTGTTAGGGGGGATGTTTGTCTTTATCTAAAGATGATACCTAGTGGTAATGTTTCCCCTGGGTAGATCTCATTGACCTATCTGAGATTTTGTTTGTTATACTGATATTATTCAAGTCATTCCTGTATGGATAAAATTTATCCTATTTTTTAGGGGAGTGGAATATAACCAAGAATTTACCATTATCCATGGATGTTTTCCAACATGGAGGTGAAAATTAATTATCTAGAGGTGTTAGGTTCTGACTCCTTGTCCGATTCCACATATGTGGAGCCTCAGTTTATGCATCCATATCGCCTACCCCTCAAGGTAAATTTTATATACTATGACCCTCTATAATTAAATCATTGTCTATATCATCTATTATTATTATTATAGTGTTTTAATTAACTTAGGTTTTTTGTGAAATGATAGTTACTTCATTATTATCCATTAAATATGGTGATTTTTCACCACTTACTCCTCCTTTGAGGGTTGCATCTGGGTCATTTCTCCGACCCATTTCCATTTTGGACCATTTTGGATTATGAACCATATGGGGTTTGTTTTCTTTCACTATATGTTCCCTTTATTGTGATTTTTGAATAGTGACCTTAAGGGATATTCCAGTCATGTTTTTTGAATGATCCCAAAATAGAGAAGGTATGTCTCATGTGTGGGGGAATAGATGGGATTTTGGCCATTAATATTTACCTCCTAACCAAGAGAAGACTAATTCATACTAAAGTGATAATAATAATAAAAATACCCCATGATCTATAGGCTTAGGTAAATTTGGGGTCACTACTGGAACTTTTCGACCATATTGTAGAGGATTTTATGATTCTAGTCAAGGATTTTATGGCTCCTAAGATGAAAATGGAGGTATAATTTCCCCACTACTATGAAATAAAGTTGATTTTCAATCATTGTTGAATTTTTTTAGGGCCTTCTTTAGGTGCGATTAACATGGTGAAGATGATTGAGATAGATTATCACCCAAACCTATGGGATGGGTTTGGTTTGTAGTTGTTGTCGATGTTTCCTAGATCCACTCAGGCTCAACCTACAAGATGGAGGTGATGGTAAAAATTTTCCTAAACTCATGGGATATGTTTTTTCTTGGATGGATGCTTTTGAAATCTGTTTTATTTGGTGAAATTGTACTCATGTATGATTCAGTTTCAATGGATATCTATGATGGGTGTCATTTTATATAGGATATTGCTGGGTAGTCCACAAATTTGGATTCCAAGTCTAAAATGCATTCAATTTTTTTTATGGTCCCATCTTGGGGGATTTTTTTCAGTCCACTCCCTCTATTTGTGATGTCTTTTCACATTCAAAGTGGCAGGAATCTCAATATTTACCAACTAGACAATGTGTTACCTGGTCCCTATATTTCTCTTATGGATAGAACATTACTGGATGTATTTATGTGCTAGATAATACCCTCATATCTTTGATAAGGTATGTTTTTATCATTAATCCATTGATGATTATCCCATGTGTTCTAGTATACGTAAATCCTTCACTCTTTATCTAGATCTTTTGGGATCTCATAACTGGATGTGGTGATGGGCTCAAACATGGTTGGGAGGTTGTTTCTGGATAACTCTCTCCATATATCCATGTCAGCCTCCTCCTTATCATAATTATTTTCCTCCACCTAGTCAAATGATAGATGTTTATTCTCTAGGTGACTTTTTGACCTCGTAGAAGTGTGGTTAATAGTTTATGAGGAACTATATATTGTAAAATCACATGTTTCAAACAACTCTCTATAAGACTATCTAGGGAATTTCATATAAGAAACCCAAGTATTGATCATAATTTAATTTAATAAAATATGAACTATGATCCCATCAACGGAATCTCATATAGGATCCCTAGTATCACTTAAGGTGTAGGATAATATCATGTAACCTATGATCATTTCCATGGAATTCCATATAAGGAACCCAAGTATTTCCAAATGCATAATATAATCTTGTTTTCCCAATGAGATTGTCTGTTGCATTCAATATCAATAACCCAATTATCTCTCAAGTCATGATATAATACCAAATAATGATTTGGATTTCCATTTTGAAACATTAGATAAAAAAGGATGAAATGTTAGATCCTAATATGTACCTCTTGGTATCTCTGTCATATACTATGTATCATGTCTGGTACATAAGTCAGGTACCATGTAGTGCCTATGGAAATAATCATTTCATAAAATGTAACTATGTGAGAGCATATAAATATGTGAGTAAGGTTGTTCAAATTCCAAAAACACATCACTACTGTCATATCCACTAGAGCTGCCATGTTCGACATTGGTTCTATGGTGACACCAGATTTCATCTCTCCCCAACCTCATATATCACTCACTAAGGGTCATTCAAACACTGGAGCGCCCATTGGGTCCCATAAGGAAATTTATCGTTAATAATTCAATACATTATCCTCAAAGTTATAAATGAATAAAATTAACCCCTACTAGGATCCTTGAGAAGGTATAAAGACAAGGGAATCCCTCTTAGGATCATCTATATAAGAGTCATGGTCTCAATTCAACACCCAATGCACTAGGGAATCATGTCCCATGGAATTATAAAAAGGGTAGTTAACCTTACTAGCTACATGGGGTCTTAATATAATATAAATGATCCTTGTATGTCTCATGACCCATCTTAGTAGTCAATGTTGGTCTACTCATCCAATCCAGGCCTAGTTTTCCTAGGATATATCCACCTCGGCCTATATAAATGCTGACATACCTTAACTAGTGTATTCTCACCTCCTAAGAGGTTTAGAGGCCACTCGGTTTCTCAAGGTCTTAGTCTTGGCTATCATGGCCAATACATGAAGCTATCACATAGGGGTTGTTAGTGACCCATGACGACCATCAATTTCTTTTAAACATATTAATTTAATTAAAAAAAATATATAAATAAACATAAATAATATGATCTTTTCAAAAGGGGAAGCCCAATCATTTACATACTACTATACACATGCACAAATTCCTTAGGGTAACTATACTAGACCACCTACCTTTAAGAATCATTCCATTTCTTTTTACAGTGGATGGAAGTAGATTCCAAGGCATATCGAAGCTCACTAAAGACAAACATGGTATTTTCGCACAAAAAACACCATTTGTTAATTAATTATATACTAATTATAATTTATTAATAAAATAGAACAATTTTAAAAGTAAAACCATTTTATTTTAAAATGAATAGTGCCCAAAATATTACTGGTTGATCCCATCACACCAAAATGATGATGAAACACTCACCAATAACCACTGGCACATCATTAACCTTGAATAAATAAAAAATCCTAAACAATTTAGATAAAATATAGACCATATTAATTTAAATATTATCATTAATGATTTATAAATTCACCGTGGTGACATACCATAATGAAATTTCATGCGACATAGTGAGGAAAACCTATGAGGTTATCCTCTTCCTAGTTAGAGTAAATTCCAAATAACTAGTATTTGATTACATAATGATCAAATGGAATCTCGAATAAAACCCCTAAAAATAGAATCTGAACTTATAGGAATATGTATATAACCTCATAGAATGATATGTTTATTAGGACTTCACTATAGGATTCCAAGACATCTAACAACATCCAATTTATACCAAGTACAATTGATAACCTTTATAGAGGGATGGAGAAGGATGATGGTACACATGGGGTACCTTCGTGGTTGTTGAGAGTGGAAAATATTGTATATCCCTTTAAGGGTTGGAGGGGAAAATTTCAATTTTCCCCTCAATAATGAGGCTTATGGTTGGGCTGTGTAGTTAGGAAAACTGTGTGCCAATCATGCAAGATCACTATTCCAAACACCTCCAAGCTTTATGGTTGACTTGAATAGTTTACAAAGCATTCTCCAACTATACTAATCTATTATTTGCAAGATATCCTACCTTGAACAGTTGCAATGCATGATTAAACAATCCATGATTCAACCATGTGCCCTCACTCTACCCCTTAACCCTAAACTATATTGTTTTTTGGGGTCCCTCACCAATTTAAACCAACTATGTTCCTTAAAAAACTATGTAACATATTCAGGATGCATGATTTTCACTAACTATTCACTAACCATGTGCCTTAAGATACACTTTTCCAAAAATCTAACAATGTGCCCCAACCCCCTATGAAACTCTTGAAACCTCCAAAAAACTTTTCTATCCACAAAACATGTATAAAAACCTTATTCAGAAGCATTATAATATAATAACTTCCATTAAAAATGTCTATTAAAAATTTATCCCACCCATGTAATTGAAAATGCATTTTCCTTCATAAATTTCCATTTTGAAAAATAAGAACTTACCATCTCCCCGCATTAAACCTTATTGTCCCTTTGAATTATTGGGGAAAAAACTAGAAACATAACCTACACCAGTATTTAATACTTTTAAAATTACCTTGTTATGTTACTTAATTCCCAATGAGATTATAACTTCTCTTTAAACATATGGATCTTAACCTGCCAAAACTAAATCTAACACTTATAACTGAAGCCAAAACATTGAGATGGATCTTACCTGGCCCCTTATATGCAGAAATATGACCACAACAACATCTCATTCATTGACTTGTCTATATCCCTCTCCACCATATTTTTTTATTTCAATTGAGAATTCCGTACCACAGTAATACAAGTTTTATAATTTCAAAATAAAACACGCCCCAAGAATCCAAACGATTATCTCGAAATGCTTCTCACTTGCTACTCCCGATCACACATGATGAAACTGATCTCGATCCTTATTTTGATTTAAATGGATAAATTATTGATTGAAAAATTATTATCCAAGTTTCCCAAACTTTTCCTTGAAACCCCCTAGTTGACCATTAAACATTATTTTTATCATCCTTATAGCATGCACAATGGAGTTCTACAACAATTACATAAATCTACTTAAAGTATTTCATGTTGAACCACCTTCATCCTACTAATTTTGAAAACACTTGGGTTCTACCACCAATGTATCGCCCAAACCCTATATCGATGAATTTACCCAAATGAAAACATAAATCATTACAAACACACTCAAAAAAATATCTTCAAAAACTTTTAGAGACACTTCCTGGATGAACCATCCCCTTTCAAAAACAATTATCGCACCACATCATGAACACTGGTGTATTATTGATCCAATACCCTTGGATATTCACAATCTATCACAATATATCCTAGACCTGACAGCTACACCTGAACCCCACTTGATTTCATATTCAAACATGTAATTGGAATTTACTAATAAAACTAATTATACATTTTTGTATTTCTCTATTAGAAACTAGAATCCAAATGATCATCTAACGAACAGTCTCAAGGTCCCATGACCCTTCCCACATAGGGTTCACACACTAATAACCATCATCACTCTTCATAACTTAGGATCATACTTATTATTTCACAAATGAAATGAATTCCCCATCATTTTATCTAATGGCCCATGCATTTATTTGAATAATTATTAGCATGGAAAGAAATTTTCTCTCTCCTAAGTGCTAACTCCCATCATTTTCTATTACCACTTCCCAAGAATGGTCTCAATGGTATTAGTGGAGTTTCCACTCATAACAGGGGTCAACTGCCTCAAATGTAAAATGGTGTAATCTCCACTATATGTAATTCCTCATACCACTCCTTGAGTGAAACTCCAAAGGATTACCTCCGTCACACTATATAAGATATTTATAGAGCTCAGTACATTGCAGACGCTCTCTTAGCATACTAAGGATAGTGTCAAGATATTGGTCATGGTCATATCTAAACTAGGAGTACTATAATATTTCATTATTATGACTTTATCAATCTCCATAATCCATCCTCACATCAAACTAGGCTACACAGGCCATTAGCTATCTACTAATACCACTCCTCCCAATAATTTTCATCCTGCCCCAACCATGATTCAACTGCTTTACAACACCAGATTTATTCTCAATGTATCCAATACCATAGATTAACATTACTTATTTTTATCAAAAATATAAAGAAAGAAGTCCCATAGTATTTATTTAATATTATCTTCCCATATCTCTCACACATCCCCTCATTAATTTATGATTTAAAAGGTTCCATTCTTAACCTATGTGTTCCATTGTCACTTGAATCAGTCTCCCCTTATTCATTCCTCAAAGTCCAAGATGAATATGATACATGACATGTTAGTCTCATTAATCTAGAAGATACCTTGTAAATCCTCTTCAAAATAGAGAACTACACATGTGCCACAATTCATCCCATAAATACCCATATCATGGTATCCTTTCCTATATTAAATCATCTACTGCACTACCATTGTTCAATAGGTCTAGGCACTCAAACAGTCCTTTATGTCAATCTCAGTTTAAATACAATGAACCCTAGGTAGTTAATAAAAAACTAAAGCATCAACATTCCTATATTGTAACAAATAAGCACCAATATTGAATTGGTCTATAAATGATCATACAACCAAGATCACTAACTCAAAATTCATCTGTAAGAACCCAGTCCAACCCATCTACTAGGTTTCCATATATCAATATAAGCATCAATCTATATGGTTCTATTTCATTACTGAGGGTCTCTATGTATCCCGCCTATCCCTAATAATCAATTCTCAAGATGGGTCATATGGTTCTTCCACCTAGCTAATAACCATCAACCACTGACAAAGGTCACATCTCATGGGGCATTATCTACACACTCGTCTCATTGTAGGAAATATAGAATGCCTTCAAATCTCACTAAAAGAGGCAAGGAAAACATAAACCTATGAGGGTAATAACTGATCAACATGTTTATTATTATATATGTATTCAATTCCAATTTATAGAGGAATATTCACAAAAAGATGTAATTGGTAACCCATTAAATATATACTCCTTGAAAACTATTTAATTTAAGGAAATAACTCTAATGTAATCTCCTTCCAAGCATCAATATACAAGGACCATATCCTCTCTAAGAAACCTTCCTAATAAACTACTCCTTCGAGAGAAAAGATGTTATGGGAAAGGATGAGAACTGACCCTTACTAGGAATCTGTATATGGTAATAACCAACCGGGGATTCAGTTCCCAACAGACATTTAGGTAACTATTATCATTTCACAAGAGGATTTAACTAGATAACCATAATTGAAGTTCAGTTAAGTAAAATATCATAGAAATAAATATGGTAAAACTCTGTGTAGGTTGTTATGAAGATTTATTTAACCTTAATTAAAAAGGACACACCATATAATAGTATACTAAAAAGGCTTAAACTACAAATTTTGACCTACAAGGGTCAACAATACAGACACGTCATCTTTTCAATGATATTTTCCATACCACAGGCACATGGTTTTTTATATAAAATTTAATTCCATGTTATGTGGAAAATCACTATATAGGTTGTTACTGACTCTTTAAATAAATGATCCAAAGTATCCAAGTCCTACAAGGGTTCTAACACTTAAGAACCATGTTCCATATATATCAACTAGGGTCACTACAACTTTTATGCACAAAAAATGATTCAAAATCCTCACAAACAAAATTATAACCATATATCCAAATAAACTTCCATTATAAGGATATATATATATACATGTCGGTCTAACTGAGTAGAGTAACACTAAAAAACTATATGGAAAAATAAAATTTAGGTTGTTTTTTACACCTTAAATAGTTGACCATAGTTTCCAATAATAAATCACATGCTAGAATTCCTATAATATGGTGACCCTATGTTCCAAATATAATGCATGATATGCCTCTTTCCTTTATAATCCAAGATTCAAAATCAATAATTGGCCTCTAACCAACTTGTCGAGAGCCAAATTACATAATAAATCATAAACTCCACAATATAAGTCTATTCCTCAATGTGAAAATCAAATACAACTATAACATCATATATCATGAATAGTAATCCCATATCCATAGTAACATGGACTTCCCATTGAAACAAGTGATCTTAATACACCAGTCCAATATCCATCATAAGCTCTGACACTTTCAAAATAATCTTGTCTAACATGCCCTCAATAGTAAAGAACATGGAAAAGGAAACAACACAGATAGCATAGGTTTATTTCCCAACCCAACTCATTCTCTAAATAGTAACCAAACTAGTTGGGGGGAAAGGCCTCAATCAGGCCTCCCCATACACTATAATTTTTTAATAAGAATTGATGGTATGGGGTGTGTCTATAGGTAGAAAAAACCCTCATATCATAGTAAGATAAATTGTAGAAATAAATAAAGAAAAACACATCAGTACATAATTAGAGTGAGTAATAAATAAATATAAACAAGACTGTAATAAAGAATGAAATTTAGTAATGTCCCGAATGGGAATGTCATAAAAACAAAAATGATCACCCATTTAGCTGACCACATATATATAAGTTAATAAAATAAATATAAATAAATGTATGAAGATACAATAATCTATATTTTGTACCCAACTTCCCATTTATATCTGATCTATTATGCTCAATCAGTCTTGGGCCTAATCCCAACATGTGTCTGTAATCGTGTGAAAATCTGCTCGGGTACCCCAGTGCAATGGCAGCCCGAGCAGGGTGTGAGTACCGAACATAGTAGGTAACCACCCACATGGGCCCATACATTGAAAATAAATGCAGTGTATATATATGTGGGCTACTCAATGGGAAAAAATAATGCTAAATAATAACTAAATACTGAAAAATAAACTAAAGAAACCATATTCGGTTATTGGGTTTATGATCTCAATCGACCATACATGAATTTTCCAATTCTATAATGTCTTTTACCATGTGAAACACGCACACATATATATTAATGTGTATATATCATATATATCTATGACCTAAGGAAATTCAATGGTTCCCATTATTTCTGGCAATGATGTTGGACCCAAGTATAGACAAAGGTATCCATTTATAATAATAACTTTATAATGGGTCAACAAGTTTCATGTCCTTTAAGGTTTAGTGATTAAATTAAATCAAGGCGTTTATGTGTTTGAAACATTTACCGAATCCAATAGTGTTCTTGGAATTAGAAGACACATTATTAAATTTGTTAGTGTTTTGAACCCATTAAAAAAGTTCCATATAAGGAACCCAATTATCACTCACGATGTAATGTAAAACCATTTAAAATATGATCCCATCCATGGAATTCCATGTAGGAACCTAAGAATCACTCAAGTTATAGGATAATAACATGTAACCTATGAGCCTATCCATGGTGATTCATATAAGTAACTCAATCATTGGTCAAGGAATAATATAATCTTGTACTCCCTATGAGCTCATTTGGGGAATTTTTTAATAGGAACCCATGTATTCCTATAGAGCTGATATAATTCTAAACAACTACGTGGATCTCCATTTTCAACATTCAATCAAAAAGGATCATAGGATGAATACTAGGAAGTTCCTCTGGGTATCCCCATCATATAATTCATATCACATTTGGCCCACAGGTCAGGTACAAAGTAGCACCTCTAGTAGTAATAACTACATCAATTTCCACCAAGTGAAAGAATATAAATATGGGAGTAAGGTTGCATGAATGCCTAAACACATCAATACCATCATGTCCTCTCAGGATTCCATGTTTGGAATATGATCTATGGTTACACCCACTATCATCTCTACTAAAACCCATAACACACTCCCTCATGGTTGTAAAACACTATGGAATCCACTATGACCCTATGGTATTTCACAGAGATATTTCTTTTGTAGGATCCTCAAGGTCAAAAAGAAAGAAATGTAATCCGTCTTCGAAGCCATGAGAAGGTATAGAGAAAAGGGAAGCCCTATTAGGATCCTCTATGAAAGAATCATGGCCTCAGGTCAACACTGGATGCACCAGGACATCGTGTCCCATGGAAGCATAACAAGGGGAAGTACGAACACGATGGCTATATGGTGTCTTTCCATAATGGAATCCATCATATGATGGCTCATGGCCCATATCAGTATGCAATGTTGGTCTACTCATACTACCCAGTCTTTTTCTACCTTGGGTTTCTCCACCTTTTCCTATACATATGATTCAAAGCCCTAAAAATTGTAGTCTCTCCTCATAAAAGGTTTTTAGGCCACTTAGTACATCAATGTACTAGTATTTTCTATTAGGGCCAAGACATGAATGTATCATCCATGGGTTTTCACTAAACCATTCCATCCATAAAATTTATTTAATAATAATATTATAATTAAAAAATTTGTATGAATAAACATAAATTGGTGTCTTTACACCTAGGGGAGACCACAAGAATTTTCATACTATAATACGCCTTCACAAGTACCCAAGAGAAGGTACGATAGACCACCTTGCTTTAGAATGAATAAAATTTATATTCCAAAGGTCGGCCACAAAAATAAAGGCCCATGATAGCTAGTTGAAGATGTACATGGTCCTTTCTCACAACCGAAATTGACTATTTAATTAATTAAATCAAACAGGTAGTTAATTAATATAACCAAACAATTTAACTAATGAAACCCATATTATTTTAAAATGATTGGAACCCAAAATCTTACTGGAAAATCCCATTGCATAAAAATAGTGACCAAACACTCACAATAAACCCATGTTACATCCTTAAATATGATTCAACCATCATCCCTAAGGAATTATGTTAAAACAAAAACACTACAATCTTAATATTAAAAATGAAATATTTATAAATTCTTTGTGATGACATGTCATAATGAAATGACATGCGGCGAACTGAATACTCCTTTCAGGTTATATTCTTTTTAGGAAGAGTAAAATACACATAATTGGTATCTATTTCCACCATGATCTGGTATAATTAAGAATAAAAAACCTAAATGGAGAATCCAAATTTATAGGAATATGAATAAAATCAAAAAGGAGGCTAATAGAGTTGAATACATACCTTTAGGATTCCAGCACATTTGATGGCTTCTAATCCCGACCAAGAAGAGGGTAAAAATCTCATGAAGGGAAGGAGAAGGATGAGGAAATGTATGGGGGACCTGATGGCTGATTTATGGTGGGAAATATTTTAAAACCCGTAAAGGTTTTGATTATAAAATTGTAATTTTACCGACTTTAATGTGGTGTATGGTTGGGTCACACGGTAAGGAAAATTGCGCACCATCCATGTGGCCTCTCTATCTTAAACACCTCTCATCAAAATGGTTGACTCATATTGTTTACAAACTATTCTATAACCATGTTGGTAAATTATCCCCATGCACTCCTACATCACACTGTTGTAGCTCACTGTTAGATAAATTGTGATCAAACCTTGTGGGGTCACTCTGCATCTCTCCACCAAACCACATGGTTGTCTGGGGTCCCTCAAATTATTAAACTAACTATGTTACTTGAGAAAAAAGGACACATGTTTAAGATTAAGGGTTTTCAAAGACCATTTTCCAAATATTATACATAATCTACACTTTAACAAAACTCTAACTATGGGCCCCAAACCCCTAAAATTATCCCAAAACCTCTAAATAACATTATAAGCCTCAAACCATGTCTAAAAAAATTTAGGAGTCATTAAAAAAATTTAATTAAAATTCCAAATTGATGATAATGATTGGTCCCATCATGTAATTGAAAATTATATTTACTTTGAAAATTTTCTAGTAGAGAAGCATGTGATCTCACGATAATGGTATGTAAATAAAATTTGATTAACCAAAAAATAATCCATGGGTGTTTCAATCTAGGTGTACATTTTTTCCTATTTTTTGTGAAATAGGTAATGATTGAGATCATAGGAAACATTTTCTTTTAGAGATTCTTATGTCTAGGGACATATATTCTAGAGTCAATATCCACTTGTAGTATTCAGATAAAGGTGTGATTTTTTAAAGAACCATATAATATCAACATTACTAAATCTTCGAGATGGTATATCATACATAGACATGCCTATTAGACTTATCCATAGGTTTTTTACTAATGTTATCTAATATAATACCCAAAATCACTGAACTGCTCCTCAAAATTATCTAAAAACTCATTTTTAACCAACCGAGGCTCCCCATATTTGAACTCCCATGTCTGGTGCTAAAAATGCAAACTTTTATGAATTAATGTTGATACCAAGTATTATTATCAAAATTAAACATTCAAAAATTCCATATTATTAAAATATCTTACAAAAATATCACACAACTCCTAGAAATTTTTTGTTTTAGTGTCTTTGAGGACTAAAAACATAAGAAACACAAGTGAAATTTTATCTATAATCAAACTCCCCTCGACTCCCTTCAAGAATTTCTATAAGATAGATTTATCATTATAACACACAGAATGGAAAACATAAGAAAGGGGTGAGATCATATACTCAGTAAGGGAAAACCTATCATCTTTTCATAAAGGTGTAGATTGTATGCATATTACAAAACATTGGCATGGATGAAATCTCATATAAAAAAGAACATGGAATAAAAAGTGTTTTCCATAAGTCATAATGTAAGGACATGTAATATCATATTATCAAACATATACTAAGGAAAAAAGAAATGAGGAATCACAGGTCATTAAACATGATTCAAGGAGTTGGAGCATAATAATATGAATTATATTATGAAATAAGTGTATGGAATAAACATATTCATTGAAATCATATGTCATGGCTACCCACTAAAACATTCATCACAAAGTAGGCTGGTGCTAATCATTATTGTACAATATTTGGCTCTAGAAAATCATTATTTGTACCCTTAGGCTTCAGATAAGTTGTCCCATTTACCACATTGGATTATTGTAAATCATCATTTGTACCATTCTATATTAGATAAATCCCCTTATGTACACATTTCCTTCGGATAAATCCTTTTGTGTAACCTTTGACATGGGATAAATACACTTGTGTACCCTCAGTCTTGGGATAAATCCTCTTGTGTACACTTTATATAGGGATAAATCCTATTGTGTAACTTTTGTAGAACATTAGATATAAACATTACTAATTCATTGGACTCATATATATGACCGCACCCATCAATCATCTATGCATATGGTTCCACTTGAAAAAAAATGATTAAATAAACTATAATGAACAAATGGAAATAAAAAATGAATTTTACCACATTTTTATATGGAATCACAAAAATTGTACATAGGAATGTAAATAATTTAAACCAAAAATCCAATCATCAAAAACCATAATTCTTAAAAAAAATTATAGGGCGATACATGAAAAATTACTTCCCAAGAAATATGTCTTATAGACAAAAGAGGTAAATTTATGTGAAATCATAAAATATTCTTGTAGAACTTTATTTTAACGTTAAAGTGAGTAAAGAAGTTATGGGTTACTTTAAAATTTTATTTTTAGAAAGTTCAATTTTGAGAAATTGAAAATAATTCATTTTAAACATGTTTATTTGGAAGGAGATATCATTAATGAGTCCTTGGGGAATACATAATGGTCTAAACAGGTGATGTAAAAAAAAATTTAAAACCTTTACTTTTAAATTTCTATTAATTATGGCCTGAATATTACATAAGTATTTCAAAAAGATGACTTTAGTGATTTTTAAAACACATAATTTTGAAAAAATAAACTTTAGAAGTAGATCCTTGAAAAAAATAAAGTTTATCCATAGAAATGTGGAGTGTACGATAGTAAATTTTATTTTTAAAGGATTGAAAATCATTATAATATTTTAAAATATAATTTTATAAAACCAAAATTTAAAAAATATGTAGTAAAACATATTTTTAAAAGTGGTAATGGAAAATAGAATATTCACATGATATAAGTCATAAAAAGGGTGTCAATTATAATGGAGAAACCTGAAATGAATGTAAAATATTGAAATAGAGGGGATACAATCGTTAAAGTGGATGATAATTATTCTTAGCGATGATATAATTTTGATGTGGGATAAATTAATTTAGGATAATATTTAAAATAAAATTTTCATTTTACCAATATTTATTGAGAGACTACCATTATATAAACTCTTACGGTGGATAAAACCCATCATGGAAGAAATAAGATCAAGAAGAAGCATTAAAGCACCAAGGGGGAGTTGAGTTAATTAGAAACCCCTGCAATTTTTATCTTTTGAAGTGAAATACCTTTAAATAAAGAAAACAATTTGGATCCAAAAACCCTTATACTGTCAAAAATATGGAATAATTAAGTCATTATTCAGTAATGAACCCATATAATATAAATGATGGTACGCAATATCAAACATGACTCATGGATTTTGAAACGAGACAAAGAAACCATTACCTTGAATTCTCAATTAGTTGATCACACTCTAACCTCCTATAAAATAAAAATAAAAATCATAATAACCTATTTCATAACATTATTCATGTATATAAACCATTATAAACTTAATTTTAAATTATTTGCTACATGTATATTAGTTTGTTTGTATCTATTTTTCAATATTGTGTGTGAGTAATCTTAATGGTTTTGATTTAGTTTCATAATAGAAGTATAGTTAGTTATTATTGTCAAAACATTCATCATTCCATGATAATAAAACACATTATAAATTATGTTTTATTATATGTTAAAAACATATAATTTCATTATATGATATTTTTAGTTATTGATCTTATAAACGAAATTGGTCCTGGTTATGTTTCATTGATTTTAACAAATGAACAGTGATAAGCTAATTAATATTTAAATATTTATATTACCATCTTAAACAAAAATAATAATAATTTTTTAATTATTAGTATCCAATATTATTTTTCTAATTCTATACTAAATAAAAAAATTATTTCATTTTTCTTGTATTTGATAAATATGACCCAATAAGAGTATACTACAATCTATGTATTAGTATGCCTACAGAAGAGATCCTACTGTTATAATATCATTATCAAAAAATTATATTGAAATTAATTATAAGTTTTTAAGGTGAATATTTATAATTAAGAAGATTTATAATAATTATTTATATTAAAAAGAAGTTTTGACTTATAAGTATATTGATTTTCCTATTTGTATATTCCTTTTGGGAGGTTAGTTTTATAATTGTCACTTATAGCTAATATTATTATAAAATGAATCATTTTTATTTATATAATTTAAATTATTACCTATATAAAATATATATTTTTTTAAACCATTCTTTGAAGCATACGTGAAAGGTGGTGATGAAAAATGAAATGCGTTGTTCATGAAGGCGGTAGTCTGCACTGCACATGACCAACATAATATGTTATTTGATTGAATATAAGGATAATAGATAATGGTTACACCATAAATATAATAATATTTCTGTATATTATTTATAATTATGTAATTATATACATAATATTAGAGTGGTTTTCATGATGGTGTATGGTAATGATAAATAAAGATTCTAATTGGGTAAGTAGTAATTATGTTTTGAATTTGGATCTTCTCTTGAAGTATAATTTTGAAATAAAGAACATGAAGAACTGTGTTGAGGATATAAGAATACAAATGTGTAGAGTGGATCTAGAAGAAGTAAGTAGGATATATTTTCATAGATATGTTAAACTAGGGGTGTGTCTTGAAAAGTATGGAATTAAGCACATTTAAGTGAAAAAGAGATAAAATCATTGGAAAAGAATTTCAAGTAAGATGAATGAATGTTATTTCCGGATATTTATGTGATTTGGGTAGGGAAATGTTGGTTAGACATATTGGTAGGATTTTATATCCTAAAACTGTATTCTATAATGTCTGGTGTAAAATTTATTTATCAAAAATCCAGAAGCATTTTATTACCTATTTTAACACTTATTAATTTTGATTAAATATTTATCATGATTATTTTATCTCTAAAAAACAATATGAGTCTTATTATCAAATTTATAATTGATGATTTTGAATTTTGACCAAATTTAAACAAAATCCACTTGTAAATATGATAAAATTATCTTTTAAATCATAATATATAATGTGATGAAAAACTATTTTCCTATGAAGAAAGTTATTTTAATCATTAATTGTTCATAAACAAATTAAACATTTATTAACCGTTAAATGACTTTTAATTCATATTTATTTATATTTAGACAATATATTATAGTCTTAATTAAAAATATATCCATTTAATTTTTTAAAAATAATTAACAAATTATCTTTCCTTGGATATAACAATCTAGAAGTGGTAACTAATATTTAAAATGGTAACATAATTTTATGAAAAAATGAAATGAAATATTTAAAACAATTTAAAAAATATATCCAAAATATTAAAATCATTTTATCCAATAAAATTTAAAATGTTTAGAAAATTTTATTTTTTTAATATTACACATATGGAATATAAATCATTTTTAGAAAAAGTATGTTTTCAGCTTCAGATTTATATAGAAAATTTTTAATGTCCATTAATGTCATGAAATAAATTGGAATATTATCAAAAAATAATATTTATGTGGATTAAAATTCAATCCAAATCTATATATTACCATTAAATTTTTTAATTAAAATAAAATACTAAAAACAGTTTTTAAATTTGAATGAAATGTTACTTATGGTCTAAAATGTTGAAAATATGTTTTATAAGTTCAAAAGGGTATTTTAAAATACATGGTTTTAATCATTAAATAAAAATTTAATAAAATAAAGGGTTTCATAGACTTATATTTCTTTCTTATATATTGATACATTATTAAAAATAATAATTTTGGTAAAAGCTATGTTTTTTACTATTCAGTTAAAAAATTATTTTCGATAAGTACAAAAAATTCATAATATTCCAATATTGATACTCTTAATTTAAAAATGAATTTCATATTAATATTTTCTAATTAAAAAATTTATAAATTTATCATGTCGATGAAATATAATATATTAAAAAAAGTTTCTTTTTATTGAAATATGGAATTTTTAAACATTAAGTGTTTTTAATCCTCTTTTTTATGAATTTATATTCGGTATAAATAATTTTATCTACTATAGGTTTTATATATATTAAAGTCTCTTCATAATATTCATATACTATTTTATGGCTCTTTTATTTTGAGTGTTGCTTGTTGAAGAAGCTATCAAACATAGAATTAATTAAAAAAAAATATTCCAATATATTTGTGTGTTACAGTTCAGTTACGAGTGACAGACGGTCTAGTTGAGGGATGCTACAAGGAATTAGTAGTTTTATATTGAAATGGTTGGATAATTGTGTATGTATATATCTGGTGCAATATGATAACAAGGTGGGAACCACTCTATATAGAAAGTATGGACAATTTTCTATGGTCTTAATTGTTTACTTATTGTTAGAATATATCATGGATAAAAATTCATTCATTTTAAACTCTTTGTACTTTTGGTAAAATAAAATCTTACAGTTTTCTCCCATAGACATTGGATGAAAATCCAAACCATGTAAAACTGGTGTTCTATATTTTCATTTGTTTTACCTTTAATTATATTGTGTGTGGATAATTTTATTTAGTGTGGTGATATGGTGGACTAAATATTTCTAAATTTTAGTGCATTGAACTTATGAATGATCCAAACTAGTGATTGGTCTCTAACATTGGGATCTATCAATGGAATAACATTTATTTCATGTAGTTTGTATTGGGTTATCTATAGATTCCTTATTTACTAGACACATTAAATGATCTATATATTCCCACATTGATGTATAGACTGAACACTTGGAGAATATCATTGATTGGATAAACAACCATCAATATTGTGACCCTTGGCTTTCATACATTAATATAATAAAAAATTTATGTAATACTAAAATCATTATACAAACAGAAACCAAAAAACCATACTATTCTAGCGCCTTTAAAAGCATGGAAACATAAACAATAGTACATAAATGAGCTACATGATCTCCCACTATGTTTTTCTTTACTAGAACCCTTCTTATAAAACATAATCATAATACAAATAATCATAACCTCAGGAAAGGAAGCCTAAAAAGGGGTTAACTCAAATTATTTGTAAGTGTAAACAATAGAGATATGTAATCATAATCATGATTATAAGGGTATGAGAACAAGGTCATGAAAAGAGAATCTCATACCATGTATATCAAAAATTAGAATCATGAATCAGATAGTAAATCGTTTATATTCATAAGATATGAGTAATAAGTAAATAAAGAAGAAAATCCATGAATAAAAAACTAAGGAATAAAATTTAAATTGTGGTAAGCACAAAATAATATATAATTATTTCTATAGTAGTAAATGAATTACTTCTGAGGCCATCATTGTGAACAAATTCCTTTACTGAACCGTGTTAACACCCTATTCAATCCCTATATTACTGAACAGAGGTAACTCCTCCTTCCAGTTGTCAAAAACTGAATTGATTTCATTTCTCATTCCAACCTTTTATTACTAAACATTGTTCATTTCTCATTCCGACCATGTCCATATTAATTGATATAAATATTTACCTAATGCATTTTAGGGAGATATAGGTCTCACCGTCTCATATTGAAATCATACATACATTTGTCACAAGATCATAAATAATCTTATCATAACCCATGAAATAAAATGGTTGTCATTAACAGGAAATAATATCACAACCTAACGAAATATACAGGTTTTGTAATCATTTCATCAATGAATATCCCTTGAAAGGAAGCGGGTTTCAAGAAAATATAACATGTGGAAGAGAAACAGGTTTCCTAAACAACATCCCATATAAAATAATCCATTCAGATAAATAACATTAGTGAAAAAATTTGATTAATTTTCCTTTAAAGGAATGAATAACACCAATTAAGGTTATCTCAGATGGAAAATAATTTTGAAATTTCTTTTCAAAAAGTTTCTTGAGGAATATATCCTTTTAACATTGAAATATGCTTTTCAAAACATAAAACCTTTTTCCAAAAATAATTCATTGAAAACATACTTGAAAGAAAATAAAAAATCATTGAAAACAAAAAAAATTAAAACCATTTTCCCATAAATTACCTTTATAGATCATTTGAAAACATTTTTGAAAATGTTTTTGATAACATGGTTTTTGAATAAAATAGATTGATGACCAAAGAGAGAAATACGATCAGATTTTTATTAAAAAAATTCCAAATTATCTTAAGTACAAAAGAATGGTAAAACATACTAATAAATGGATATATCTTTAATAAAAATTGGATAAGGAAACTCATTATTTTTCTTGCAAGATGGATCGTAAGATTTAAAAAAATTAATAATAATCACAAACAATCTCGATAAATGATGAGGTTGTCTCAATAAACACTCATCATATGGTAACAACGGATCAAACTCTCCATATAGTACAAGTAAACTAAATGAATATTAAAATATCATGAAAATTATTATAATTGTGATAAAAAATATAAATTTAATGTATATACACCTCAAAAAAGAATCTTGGTTCATAAGAAAACATGAGTCTCAAAGAAGGCAAATTCAGGGGAAACTATTTTACTGATTTGGTTACATTGGAATCCTAAACCCCATGAAAGAAAGATAATAAAATATATATTTAAATACTCATAAAATTAAGTATAATAATCATATAATTTATCCATGGGAAGTATAGACACTACCCAAAAGGAATGGGTGGTGAATAAATCCTTTATCTCATGGAAATAAAAATTGAGATTAAATCCCCTTACCTTGTGTCATGACTCTCTTAGTACTCATAAAAAACATCATATATAATAAATATTGGGTTATTAAAAATCTATCAAAAACCGTATTATTATATCTAAGACCTTATATGTTTTGATTATGAATTCATATTACCCTTTTTTTAATAATTATATGTTATGGTTTCACATTAGGTAATATCTGATTTTTTCTTCCCATGTGTCTTGATTTGTTATATCGTTGGTCCTTATAATTAAGTCATGATTGATAGAATTTACACAATGATATTAATAAAATTAATATTCAGTATATTTTTATTATTATAATCTATATAATATAGAAGTATAAAATGGAATACATCATCATGAAGAGGGTAAGCCATACATATGCATAAATGTTGTTTTCGTTTTAATTTTTGAATTGAACGAAAAAAAGAAAATGAAATATATTTATACATATTATAATCACAGTATCATTATTATTTAAAATATATCATATAATTTAAATAAAAAAATCTTTAATATATTCAATGTAGTGTTTAAACGAATCACATCTCTTTAAGGGGTTGTTGTCTATAATTCCTCAAACGCAATTATCACATTCACACAAAATGGAATATAAAATGATATGCATTTTAAAAGGATTAAAAGAGCTTAAATACATAATAAATAAAATATATAATATATTTGAATATATTTTCCATCCCAATTTCCACAGTGATATTCTTTAAAGGAAAATGAACAATTATTGTTTCGTGAGGAGGTAGTTTGTCTTGCACATAAAGAGTATGTTCATTGACCATTGGCTGGAAGTGTGTGAAAGTGTAGGTAATAACCTTAATAAAAAATATAAGTATATTTATGTTAATTTTTTTATTATTTGATCCTACAAAATGGATATTTTAGGTAGTGTATAAGTAAATAAAATACATGTGATTATTGGATTGTGTTGACTTTTAAATCGGGTAACTCCTTTTAGTTTGAACCAATGAACTCCCTTGGATTTCTTTCAAACCATGTGTATTATTCTAGGTAGAATATATATATTTTTAGGATTTTATTGGGATGATATTTTCCTAACCTAAGTGGTTTTATATGTGTGATCAAGTGGGAGGTTATGATCCCTTTTTATAGTGGAGGAGGAGTGGCACTCTTCTAAATATTGGAAGAGATAATTCATCCCACTTTTTTCAGGTTTCTTGAGGAACAAATAATGGTCCAATGTCTATAAAAGAGATTATAGGGTCTAAATATATTCATCATATGGCTCTTCGACAAGTTTTTAGGTTTGTTTTGTCAAAAAATGATGGTTTATTCCTTTGTTACGTTAATTTTTCTCATAATCATCATAATTAATTTTAATCACTTTCACAAATATTATTTTCCAAAAAATATTTTTAGATTATTAGAAATAATAAATTATTATTATTTCAAATATTTAATCCATTATTAAAAATTATTAATACATAAGTGGCATAAATTAATTAAAATTTAATCCTACAGTCTGGGCGACAATTCAGATTTTTAATGTAGAAACGTTCAAAAGATCCTAATGTGTTTATTTTCAATTTAAAATTGAAATTGATTCCAATAACCCACATTGGGTTGATTTATAAATATATTATCTAATTAAACATTTAAATAAATTAATATATAATTTAACATTTTAAAAAATTAGTTCAAAAAGCGGGTTTTTATTAAAATTCAGTATTTTTCACCATTCATCCAAAATGCATTTTCTAGGAAAATCCAAAAATTTACCCTAAGCTAATTTCAAAATTCTAAATTAAAAAATGATGATAATTTTATCAAATTTAGTTACTAAATATGTATAAAATTTATTTTATTATTTTTCATAGAAGGACATTGTAGAGACCCAAATCTTGACATACATGGAAAATACATTACTTTTGCGGAATACGTAATACATAACAAAAATAGACACACAAGGATCGTAATAGTTTAGTGTCTTTGGAAACTCGGAATAAAATCTTCTAATCATGGTGAAAGATCTTCAACATCTCCCAATAAATATCTTCCCCTTTTTCTCTTACCTAAAACCTTTCTTTATATCTTGGGGAAAAGAAAACATAAAAGGGGTGCGCTCAAATGCCCAGTAAGGGTAAACAAAGAAAACATAATACAATCCATAAACATTTGAATGCAAAAACTTGAACATAAAATCTAAACATAAAAATCTTGAGCAAAGACATGAATCTTGGAAGTACGTAAGACATATATCATAAAGGAACATCAATCATGATAAAATATCATGGGAATAAAACATGTAATTGTGGAAACCATTAAGCACATTATATGATTTCCATAGTAGCCAAGGCATTGTTGTTAAGACCATCTTAGTGGACAAAGTCCCTTTCTGAATCGAGTTCACTCCTCATTCCAGTATTGTATTACTAAACCTGTTTAACTTTCCATTCCATACATGTCTATCTCAGGAGATATAAATCTTTACCCAATTCATTAGAGGGAGATATAGTTCCCACCCATCTCATAATGAAATCATTCTTACTTGTGCTACAAAATAAACATACATCATTCATAATAACTCAATGAATAAAATGGGTTTCATAAACATCATCCCATCATCACATAATCCATATAAAAGAAATGGATATTTCATCATAAGAAAAGTTAAACCATGTAAATCATAGAGAAATTATACTTGAAACATGCACATATGAAATAATGTCATCTTAGATGTAAAATGTTTTTGATAAAACACTTGAAATGAATTCTTGAGGAAAATATCCTTTCTTCTTAAAAATCAATTTCTTTTCACAAAACATCATGCAATTTTAAAAGATAAGGATTTTTTTGAAAATATTCATGAAATATTTTGGAGTAATATTCATGAAAATAAGGCTTTATAAAACTGTAAAAATTCTTTCATGCCGTATACGTTAAAAAAACATTCTTCTCGTACTTTTGTCGAAAAAGTCAAAAAGTACCTTGTAGGGTAAATAAAAGAAATATTCCTTCCATACCATGGGGTAAAAGTAAAAAATGGGTAAAAATGACTTTAAAAATACATGAAAACATTTTTAGAAAACATGGTCTTTGATGATAAAGATAACCCCAGTAAATACTTACGAATAAACAATCTCAGATAAAAATGAGATTTGCACAATTATCCCTTACCTTAGGTCCGATATGTTTCGTACATATCCTAAACTCCTGTATAATGATTTAAATAATGTCATTGAATTATTAAAGAATCATATTAATTGTTATTATATCATATATGTTTCACTTAAGACTTTATATAACCCGTTCTTTTGTAAATTCCATGTTAAAGCAATGTTTTGGGTAAAATCATTTCATTTATTGTATGTGTTTCGACTTTCCGTTCTTGATATTAATACTTATATCCTGATTTAAATAATTACATAATGTAAAACATGATTTATATATAATATATATTCATCATATACATATATATATTATAGATCGATAAAAGGAATGAAATACACTGTTCATGGAGACGGTAGGCCGTACGTACGCATGAACGATGTTTTCGTTTCTTTATTGAATTGAATGAAACTAAATAAATGACATAAATATATATATAAATAAATCCAGTATCATTCATATATTTCATTATTATTCATTATATAAACTTTATGATCATTCATGTATGGTTAACATGGAGAATGAATCTCATCGCGTCGTGGAGACGGTAGTCCGTACGTACGCACGAGAGATGATATTGTTCCCATAATTATTGAATAGAATTGGAGTGGATGGTATAATATATCAGAATCAGTATGAAGTTATAATAACCATATATAGTTATTCTTTACACCATTACATCCATCCATGTAAGGTGTTGGTGGAAAAATAGATTTCACCCCGGCGTGGAGACGGTATTCCGTACGTACGCACGCGTGGTGATTTCATTTTTCGTAGGATGGATAGATGGTGAAATAGGGTTGTTTCATACTTTTAATAAAATATCAGTATATTATTTATACTTATGTTATTACTTCATAATGAAACAACTAAATAATAATAAGTGGAAGAAGAAATAAAGTTGAAAGATTCGGTAACAGACATTACCTCTTCTTTGAAGTTCCCCTTTGAGACCTCCTCTTAGGGCACTAAAATTGGTCTTTGAAGAAGACCAGAACCTCTAGTATGTTTCTATGGAAGTAGATATGATAATTTTATAGGGGTTTTCCGAGCTTCAAGGCTCAAAGTGGTGTGAGGAATAGAGGGAGGAGGTTCCCTTTTATAAGGGAGGATAAGGGAACCTTTGGAAAAACTAAAAATATTATTTAATTATAAAGTCATATTCGGTTTTTAATAGCTCAAAATTGAGTTATTTAGAAGCTAAGGTTGGTATGGGTCTAAATCCTCTCATATAATACAATTTATAGAAGTTTTCATTTCTATTTTAACCTTATCATTTAGATTTAACCTTAAGTTAAATAATTTTACTTTTACAATGTCTTCTTTTTTTCTTACACTATAAGGTTAATAAACTTACTATAACAAGAAAAAAGAACCCCAAGTTTTTTATTATTAATATCTATAATATTATCTAAGACCTTTGGGAGAACTTTAGATTTTTATGAATAAAATAACAATTAATAATATAATATTTGTTTTAAAAACTATTTTATGTCAATTTTGACACTATTTGGTAATTGATTTCTGTGAAAATCATAACATAATTATTAGTTCGAAAAAAGTTTACTAAATCAATAATAACATGGCATATTAACCTATAAAATTAGTTTAATTCATAAAAAGTCTCAAATTACATTTATTTGGGTATTTATAACATCAATTATATCAATATTTCATTAATAAGATAATTACTACATCATCTTTGTGTCATATATAAATTAAATTATTTAATGTCTAAAAATTATAAATAAAATACCATTATGTAGGAAATAGTTTTATATTTCTAATGAATATTTATAGTCGAATTTATCTTATGTATAACCCTATATTAAAAATTATTTACTTATTAAACTTTGATTTTAACTATTTTAACCCTTCTTTAAATAAATTAATATTAAATGTCCTAATCTAATCCAAGTGGGCTTAAATGGTCATATGTTATTCATAAGGTTGTTTTTTGTCGAATTACACTTATACAATTGAATTAGGACATGTGTTAGGGTAATAATAATATCATTTTTACCCTTAATTATCCTATTTACTTTTAACCGTGGTAAATAAATGTAAAAAGTTACTATTCACCAAAATATATTTTCATCTCATTGAACCACATTTTAGTCGTTGATATTAACCGTGTCTCTCGGATTTTCGAAATTCCATTCACAGAAGCGGTAAAATTAAGTTTTAAGAAAAATTCAGTTTTTTAACTACCACTAAGTGGTTTCACTATTCATCAAAAAATGAAAGTTTCCATAAAAATACCAAAAATTAGGCCTAAGCTATATTTGATATTATGAATTCAAAAATTATGTCTATTTTACCAAATTCAAAAAAAATGAGTTTCATTAATTAATTTAAAAATTATTTCTCGTCGTTAAAACAAATAGTGTTTTTAAGAGATAATAACTATCAAAATATTGACCCTTGTTTATGTCTGGGTTAAATGTGAAATTACATCCAATGAAAAAAATTGTATTAAATGGTAAAAATTTATTCTAAATATACTTTAAAAACACTCAAATTAATAATTTATCACTATTAATTATTTCAATTAAAAAAGTTGTTTTTAATTAAAATTCAGTAATTTTCACTATTAATCAGAATATGAAAGTTATCCGAAAAGTACCAAAATTTCACCCTAACCTAATTTTGATATTCCTAATCCAAAAATGAAGTCTCTTTTGAAAGATAAAATTTATAAAATTTCAAAAAGTGGGTATTACTATTCATAACGGCTAGTTCATAATAATATTATAATAATATCTCGTTTAGTGAAACTCGGTATTGTGTACTACACACGCTATCGAGAACGGTATTTATTGCGTGTAATGCAAGCCAAGTCAGGGATGAATGTTATGAAAGCTCCTTTTGGTGTATCATACAACACAAGACATTAAAGAAATTATAAAGAATATTTTTCATAAAATATCGGGGTGTTACATTCTACCCCCCTTAAAATGAATTTTGCCCTCGAAATTCGTCGGGGTTATAAATGGTTTACTACTCGAAAGTTTCTTTAATATAAACTCACATCGTAAAAAGGAATACAAAAACATATCTTTAAAAACTAAAGTATGAAACTTAATGGTTACCTAAATTAACTCATCATTGGGTTTTCACGTTGGAGAACATAGGTGAAAATATGGATATGGAAGAAAAATCTAACCATCAAGTTCTGATAGAGAGTGGTAGAGAACATGGCTATGAAAAATCCAACAATCACAAAGCCATAAATTTTTGATGATCTAGGGTACCATCTAATTCATCGGATATAAGGGCACTAGGACAACATTTTTGGTTTTCAAGATCATTTCCCTAAAGTTGAAGAAATTGAATTAGAATAAATACTTACTTTATTTTGGTACAATCTCACTGTTTTTTGTGCCATGAACAATTTTCAATTCATCTCTTAATGAAATGAAGTTGAATTTTTTATTCGGGAAGTGTTAGCAGATCATGTGATAGAATGACGGGTCATTCCATCTGTCTCAAACAAAAGGTTAGCAAAAGTTATTAATTATACATTAGTCGATCTATAGTGAGATTAATCATATATGGTTCCTAAAATGGGCTTATACATCATATATCATACTTCTTAATATAATAAAACTTGTTTCTACTAAACAGGGACTTCCTGTAGGCCAGTGGTAGGCGATAAAGGCCAGTCGCACTTCGTTTGTGGGTTCGATTCCCACAGCCTTGTCCGACGCGAGGGGCTGTTGCCCGTCCTGCAGGTTGTCCTTTTTCTAAAACTACATTACTATAAAATCCCATCAATAATATCAAAAAAAATTATATCCTTAAACAATTCTATCTTATGTCCAACATAATCCATTCTAATATTTATCTAAAATACTTTGGTCCAAGCTCATAGAATAAAGAAAACGATTACATGAAATGTCATCAACCAACCATCATTTATCCCCCATTATCTTGTTGGTCACATTCCAATCATGTGAATACCTTAATCATGTATTCTCTTGAAAAATTAATACCCATTAAACCTTAGTGAAAACATGAATGCTTTCAAAAGTTAACTCTTTCCACATACCAAAATCCAAAAATTCTATATACACAAACCATGATATAACCTTCTCCTTATATTAGTCATGAGCTCATGAATACTATCAAACATTGAATTTTATCCTTATCCCTTCATTATGCGCATATCATCTACTTTCCAAATATTCTAGTACCATTCATCACACACTTTCAAAACTTAAGTAAAGACAACCGTGTAACAATCCTTAGATAGTACCATGAGATTACTTATACAACATTACACTTGATAAACATGTAATCATTCCACTACCTTCTTAAACCATTTAACGAGCATCAAAAATTCTTTCATCTCACATATCATATGTAGTCTCTTCATCATCATCAACATAAATATTACACATACGACCATACTGATTCTCTTCATGAGACTTTCCCTTAGGGCATTGGTTTTCATAATGCCCGTACATTACACATTTAAAACATTTAACCATTGTTGATGTCGTAGCAACACCATTATCCTCATCCATGGTGTTAACTGAACCTTTTCCTTTGAACCTACTGTCTTTATGTCCTTCTTTTCCACACCCAAAGCATCTTCCAGTTCCTTTGAAACATTCTCCTTGATCCCTCTTCCCACATGATTTACATAGGGGAAATTGAACTTTCTTTCCTATATGATCATCATGAAACTCCATCTTTCTCTTATTATCTGAGTCAGGAAACTTACCAAATTTGAGTTTATTGATCATATTTTGAGATTGTTGATTCGGCATAATAATTATGTTTGGACTTCCAAATCCCATTTAATTTGGTTGCTCGTGAAGAATATTGGTCTATTGTCCATCATATCCTCCATTATCATGAATCATCTTGTTTCCAGCCATTTTCTAAAACCCAAATAGAATAGTGTGAGAGGAAAAATTCATAATAAAGGGGGAGTAACTTCAATATCTAACATCATAGGTTTAATCTAATATCGTTACCATAATTCTAGGTTTATAACCTATACTTATACTTAACCATAGGTACATACCTTATAAATATCTCTAGGGATCTCACTAAAGTTCTCGCATCCTAGTTTCCAAAGGTTGAAAAAAACTTTCCGCATATACCAACTGTAGAGACCCAAAGCTTGACGTACATGGACAACACATCACTTTTGCGGAATACTTAATACATAACAAAAATAGACACACAAGGATCGTAATAGTTTAGTGTCTTTGGAAACTCAGAATAAAATCATCCAATCATGGTGAAAGATCTTCAACATCTCCCAATAAAGATCTTCCCCTTTTTTCTTACCTAAAACATTTCTTTATATCCTGGGGAAAATAACAAATAAAAGGGGTGAGCTCAAATGCCCAGCAAGGGTAAACATAGAGAACATAAAAAATCCACAAACATTTGAATGCAAAAACATGAACATAAAGTCTAAACATCAAAATCTTGCGCAAAGACATGAATCTTGGAAGTACGTAAGACATATATCATAAGGGAATGTCAATCATGATAACATAGCATGGTAATAAAACATTTAATTTTGGAAAACATTAAGAACATGATATGATTTCCATAGTAGCCAAGGCATTGCTGCCAAGACCATCTTAGTGGACAAAGTCCCTTTCTGAATCGAGTTCACTCCTCATTCTAGTCCTGTATTACTGAACCGGTTTAACTTTCCATTCCAGCCATGTCTATCTCATGAGATATAAATCATTACCCAATTCATTGGAGGGAGATATAGGTCCCACCGATCTCATAATGAAATCATTCTTACTTGTGCCAAAAAATAAACATACATCATTCATAATAACTCAATGAATAAAATGGGTTTCATAAACATCATCCCATCATCACATAATCCATATAAAAGAAATGGATATTTCATCATAATAAAATTGAAACCATGTAAATCATAGAGACATTATACTTGAAACATACACATATGAAATAATGTTATCTTAGATGTAAAATGATTTTGATAAAACACTTGAAATGAATTCTTGAGGAAAATATCCTTTCTTCTTCAAAATCAATTTCTTTTCACAAAACTTCATGCAATTTTAAAAGAAAAGGATTTTTTTGAAAAGATTAATTAAATCTATTTTAGGAATATTCATGAAAATAAGGCTTTATAAAACCGTAAAAATCCTTTCATGCCGTATACGTTAAAAAACATTCTTCTCGTACTTTTGTCGGAAAAGTCAAAAAGTACCTTCTAGGGTAAATAAAAGAAAGATTCCTTCCATACCATGGGGTAAAAGTCAAAATGGGTAAAAATGACTTTAAATATACATGAAAAAAAATTTAGAAAACATGGGCTTGGATGATAAATATAACCCCAGTAAATACTTACGAATAAACAATCTCGGATAAAAATGAGATTTGCATAATTATCACTTACCTTAGGTCTGATATGCTTCGTACGTATCTGAAACTCCTGTATAATGATTTAAATAATGTCATTGACTTATTAGAGAATCATATTCATTGTTATTATATCATATATGTTTCACTTATGACTTTATACTACCCGTTCTTTTGTAAATTCCATGTTAAAGTAGCGTTTTGGGTAAAATCATTTCATTTATCGTATGTGTTTCGACTTGTCGTTCATGATATTAATACTTATATCCTGATTTACATAATTCTAGAATGTAAAACAAGATTTATATATAATATATATTCATCACATACATATATATATTATATATCGATAAAAGGAATGAAATACACCGCTCATGGAGACGGTAGGCCATACGTACGCATGAACGTTGTTTTCGTTTCCTTATTGAATTTAATGAAACTAAATAGATGACATACATATATATATATATATACATAAATCCAGTATAATTCTTATATTTCATTATTATTCATTATATATACTTTATGATCATTCATGTATGGTTAACATGGAGAATGAATCTAATCGCGTCGTGGAGACGGTAGTCCGTACGTACGCATGAGCGATGATATCGTTCCCATAATTATTGAATAGAATTTGAGTGGATGTTATAATATATCAGAATCATTATGATGTTATAATAACCATGTATAGTTATTCTTTACACCATTATACCCATCCATGTAAGGTGTTGGTGGAAAAACAGATTTTACCACGAGGTGGAGACGGTATTTCGTACGTACGCACGCGTGGTGATTTCGTTTTCCATAGGATGGATAGATGGTGAAATAGGGTTATTTCAAAAATATAATAACATATAATTATATTATTTCTACTGATGTTATTACTTCATAATGAAGCAACTAAAGAAGAAGAAGTGGAATAAGAAATAAAGTTGAAAGAATCGGTAACGGACATTACCTCTTCTTTGAAGCGCCTCTTTGAGACCTCCTCTTAGGGCACTAAAATTGGTCTTTGAAGAAGACCAGAACCTCTAAGATGTTTCTATGGAAGTGTAGAAGATAATTTTTTAGGGTTTGGCCGAGCTTGAAGGCTCAAAGTGGTGTGAGGAAGAGGGGGAGGAGGTGCCCTTTTATAAGAGAGGAGAAGGGCACCTTTGGTAAAACTCAAAATATTATTTTATTATAAAGTAATATTCGGTTTTTAATAGCTTAAAATTGAGTTATTTCGAAGATAATGTGGGTATGGGTCGAAACCCTCTCATCAAATAGAATTTATACAAGTTTAGGTGTCTATTTTAAACTTATCATTTAGATTTAACCTTAAGTTAAATAATTTTAATTTTACCGTGTCTTCTTGTTTTCTTACACTATAAGGTTAATAAACTTACTATAACAAGCCAAAAGAACCCCAAGTTGTTTATTATTAATATATATTACATTATCTAAGTCATTAATCCGATCCTTAGATTTTTAGGAATAAAATAACAATTAATAATATAATATTTGTTTTAAAAACTATTTTTTGACAATTTTGACACTATTTGGTAATTGATTTTCGTGAAAATCATAACAGAATGATTAGTTCTAAAAAAGTTAACTAAATCAATACTAACATGTCATATTAACTTATAAAATTAGTGTAATTCATAAAAAGTCTCAAATTACATTTATTTGGGTCTTTATAACATCAATTATGTCAATATTTCATTAATAAGATAATTAATGCATCCTCTTTGTGTCGTAAATAAATTAAATTATTTAATGTCCAAAAAATATAAATAAAATACCAGTATGTAGGAAATAGTTTTATATTTCTAATTAATATTTATAGCCGAATTTATCTTATATATAACCCTATATTAAAAATTATTTACTTATTAAACTTTGATTTTAACTATTTTAACCCTTCTTTAAATAAATTAATATTAAATGTCCTAATCTAATTCAAGTGTGCCTAAATGGTCATATTTTATTCCTAAGGTTGTTTTTGGTTGAATTAAACTTATACAATAGAATTAGGACATGTTTCATGGTAATAATAATATCATTTTTCCCTTAATTATCCTATTTACTTTTAACAGTGGTAAATAAAAGTAAAAAGTTACTATTCACCAAAAAAAATATTTTCATCTCATTGAACCAAATTTTAGTCCTTGATATTAACCGTGTCTCTCGGATTTTCTAAATTCCACTCACAGAAGTGGTAAAATTAAGTTTTATGAAAAATTCAGTTTTTTAACTACCACTTAGTGGTTTCACTATTCATCAAAAAATAAACGTTTCCAGAAAGATACCAATAATTTGGCCTAAGCTATATTTGATATTATGAATTAAAAATTGATGTCTATTTTACCAAATTCAAAACATATCAGTTGCATCAATTAATTTAAAAATTAATTCTCGTCGTTAAAACAAATAACGTGTTTTTAAGAGATAATAACTATCAAAAGATTGACACTTGTTTATGTCTGGTTTAAATGTGAAATTACATCCAATGACCAAAATTGTATTAAATGGTAAAAATATATTCTAAATATACTTTAAAACCACTCAAATTAATAATTTATCACTATTAATTATTTCGATTAAAAAAGCAGTTTTTAATTAAAATTTAGTAATTTTCACTATTCACCAGAATATGAAAGTTATCCAAAAAGTACCAAAATTTCACCCTAAGATAATTTTGATGTTCCAAATCCAAAAAATATTTCCATTTTGAAAGATAAATTTTATAAAATTTCAAAAAGTGGGTATTACTATTCATAACGGCTTGTTCATAATATTATTATAATAATATCCCGTTTAGTGAAACTCGGTATTGCGTACTACACACGCTATCGAGGAAGGTCTTTATTGCGCGTAATGCAAGCCATGTCAGGGATGCGTGTTGTGAAAGATCCTTTTGGTGTAGCGTACAACACAAGACATTAATGAAATTAAAACGAATATTTTTCATAAAATCCCAGGGTGTTACATTCTACCCCCCTTAAAATGAATTTCGCCCTCGAAATTCCTCGGGGTTATAAATGGTTTACTACTAAAAAGTTTCTTTAATAGAAACCCACATCATAAAAAGGAATACCAAAACGTGGCTTTAAAAACTAAAGTATGAAATGTAACGGTTACCCAAATTAACTAATTACTAGGTTTTCACGTAGGAGAACATTGGTGAAAATATGGATATGGAAGAAAAATATAACCATCAAGTTCTGATGGAGAGTGGTAGAGAACATGGCTATGAAAAAGCCAAAAATCACAAAGCCATAAATTTGTGATGATCTAGGGCACCATCTGATTCATCAGATATAAGCGTACTAGGACAACATTTTTGGTTTTCAAGATAATTTCCCTAAAGTTGAAGAATTAGAATTAGAATAAATACTTACTTTATTTTGGTACAATCTCATTGTTGTTCGTGACTTGAACAATTTCCACTTCATCTCTAAAAGAAATGAGGTTTAATTTTTTATTCGTGAATTGTTAGCAGATCTTGTGATAGAATGACGGGTCATTCCATCTGTCTCGAACAAAAGGTTAGCAAAAGTTATTAAATATACATAAGTCAATATATAGTGAGATTAATCATATTTGCTTCCTAAAATGGACTTATAATTCATATATCATACTTCTTAATATAATAAAACTTGTTTATACTAAACAGGGACGTCCTGTAGGTCAGTGGTAGGCGATAAAGGCCAGTCACACTTCGGTTGTGGGTTCGATTCCCACAGCCTTGTCCGACGCGATGGGTTGTCGCCCATCCTGCAGGTTGTCCTTTTTCTAAAACTACATTACTATAACATCCCATCAACAATATCGAAAAAAGTTCTATCCTTAAAAAATAGTATCTTATGTCCAACATAATCCATTCCAATCTTTATCTAAAATACTTCGGTCCAAGCTCATAGTATAAAGAAAACGATTACTTGAAATGTCATCAACCAACCATCATTTATCCCCCATTATCTTGTTGGTCACATTCCAATCATGTGAATACCTTAATCATGTATTCTCTTGAAAAATTAATACCCATTAAACCAGAGTAAAAACATGAATGCTGTCAAAAGTTAACTCCTTCCACGTACCAAAATCCAAAAATTCTATATACTCAAACCATGACATAACCTTCTCCTTATATCAGTCATGAGCTCATGAATACTATCAAACATTTAATTTTCTCCTTATCCCTTCATTATGCGCATATCATCTACTTTCCAAAAATACTAGTACCATTCATCACACACTTTCAAAACTTAAGGAAAGACAATAGTGTAACAATTCTTAGACAGTACCATGAGATTACTTATACAACATTACACTTGATAAACATGTAATCATTCCACTACCGTCTTAAACCATTGACCGAGCTTCAACAATTATTTCATCTCACATATCATATGTGGTCACTTCATCATCATCAACATAAATATTACCCATACGACCATACTGATTCTCTTCATGATACTTTCCCTTAGGGCATTGGTTTGCATAATGCCCGGACATTCCTCATTTAAAACATTTAACCATTATTAATGTCGTAGCAATACCATTATCCTCACCCATAGTGTTAACTGAACCTTTTCCTCTGCACTTACTGTCTTTATGTCCTTATTTTCCACACCAAAATCATCTTCCAGTTCCTTTGGAACATTCTCCTTGATTCCTCTTCCCACATGATTTACATAGGGGAAATTGAACTTTCTTTCCTCTATGATCATCATGAAACTCCATCTTTCTCTTATTAGCCAAGTCAGGAAACTTACCAAATTTGAGTTTATTGATCATATTATGTGATTGTTGATTCGGCATAATAATGATGTTTGGACTTCGAAATCCCATTTCATTTGGGTGATCATGAAAAATATCATTCCATTGTCCATCATATCCTCCATTATCATGAATCATCTTGTTTCCAGCCATTTTCTAAAACCCAAAAAGAATAGTGTGAGAGGAAAAAATCATAATAGAGGGGGAGTAACTTCAATATCTAACATCTTAGGTTTAATATAATATCGTTACCATAATTCTAGGACTATAACCTATACTTATACTTAACCTTAGGGACATCCCTAGACATACCTTAGAAATATCTTTTGGGATCTCACTAAAGTTCTCGCATCCAAGTTTCCAAAAGGTTGACTAAACCATTCCTCTGATACCAACTGTAGAGACCCAAAGCTTGATTTATATGGACAATAAATTACTTTTTTGGAATACTTAATACATAAAAAAAACAGACACACAAGGATCATAATAGTTTAATGTCTTTGGAAACTCAGAATAAAATCGTCTAATTGTGGTGAAAGATCTTCAACATATCCCAATAAAGATCTTCCCCCTTTTTCTTACCTAAAACCTTTCTTTATATCCTGGGAAAAAGAAAACATAAAAGGGGTGAGCTCAAATTCCTAGTAAGGGTAAACATATAGAACATAAAACAATCCATAAACATTTGAATGCAAAACCTTGAACATAAAATCTAAACATCAAAATCATGAGCAAAGACATGAATCTTGGAAGTACGTAAGGCATATATCATAAGGGAACATCAATCATGATAAAATAGCATGGGAATAAAACATGTAATTTTGTCAACCATTAAGCACATGATATGATTTCCATAGTAGCCAAGGCATTGCTGCCAAGACCATCTTAGTGGACAAAGTCCCTTTCTGAATCGAGTTCACTCCTCGTTCAAGTCCTGTATTACTGAACCGGTTTAGCTTGTCATTCCAGCCATGTCTATATCATTAGATATTAATCATTACCCAATGAATTGGAGGGAGATATAGGTCCCACCCATCTCATAATGAAATCATTTTTACTTGTGCCACAAAATAAACATACATCATTCATAATAACTCAATGAATAAAATGGGTTTCATAAACATCATCCCATCATCACATAATCCATATAAAAGAAATGGATATTTCATCATAAGAAAAGTGAAACCATGTAAATCATAGGGACATTATATTTGAAACATACACATATGAAATAATTTCATCTTTGATGTAAAATTATTTTGATAAAACCCTTGAAATGAATTCTTGAGGAAAATATACTTTCTTCTTCAAAATCAATTTCTTTTCACAAAATGTCATGAAATTTTAAAAGAAAATGATTTTTTTGAAAATAGTCATGAAATATTTTGGAGGAATCTTCCTGAAAATAAGGCCTTATAAAACCGTAAAAATCCTTTCATGCCGTATACGTTAAAAAAACATTCTTCTCGTACTTTTATCGGAAAAGTCAAAAAGTACATTGTAGGGTAAATAAAAGAAAGGTTCCTTCTTTACCATGGGGTAAAAGTCAAAAATGGGTAAAAAGAAATTTAAACATACATGAAAATATTTTTTGAAAACATGGGCTTGGATGATAAACATAACCCCAATAAATACTTACGAATAAACAATCTCGGATAAAAATGAGATTTGCACAATTATCCCTTACCTTAGGTCTGATATGCTTCGTACGTATCCGAAACTCCTATTTAATGATTTAAATAATTTCATTGAATTATTAAAGAATCATATTCATTGTTATGATATCATATATGTTTCACTTATGACTTTATATTACCCGTTCTTTTGTAAATTCCATGTTAAAGCAGCGTTTTGGGTAAAATCATTTCATTTATCGTATGTGTTTCGACTTGTCATTCTTGATATTAATACTTATATCATGATTTAAATAATTCCAGAATGTAAAACATTATTTATATATAATATATATTCATCATATACATATATATATATTATAGATCGATAAAAGGAATGAAATACACCGTTCTTGGAGACGGTAGGTCGTACGTACGCATGAACACTGTTTTCGTTTCCTTATTGAATTGAATGAAACTAAATAGATGACATACATATATATACATAAATAAATCATCATTAATATATTTAATTATTATTCATTATATAAACTTTATGATCATTCATGTATGGTTAACATGGAGAATGAATCTTATCGCCTCGTGGAGACGATAGTCCGTACGTACGCACGAGAGATGATATCATTCCCATAATTATTGAATAGAATTGGAGTGGATGGTATAATATATTAGAATCAGTATGATGTTATAATAACTATATATAGTTATTCTTTACACCATTATACCCATCCATGTAAGGTGTTGGTGGAAAAACAGATTTCACCACGGCGTGGAGACGGTATTTCGTACATACGCACGCGTGGTGATTTCGTTTTCCATAGGATGGATAGATGGTGAAATAGGGTTTTTTCATACTTATAATAACATATCATTATATTAGTTATAATGATGTTATTACTTCATAATTAAACAACTAAAGAAGAAGAAATGGAAGAAGAAATAAAGATGAAAGAATTGGTAATGGACATTACCTCTTCTTTGAAGCGCCTCTTTGAGACCTCCTCTTAGGGCACTAAAATTGGTCTTTTAAGAAGACCAGAACCTCTAGGATGCTTATATGGAAGTTGAGAAGAGAATTTGGTAGGGTTTGGTCGAGCATGAAGGCTCAAAGTGGCGTGAGGAAGAGAGGAAGGAGGTTCCCTTTTATAAGGGAGGAGAGGGGAACCTTTGGAAAAACTAAAAATATTATTTTATTATAAAGTCATATTCGGTTTTTAATAGCGCCAAATTGAGTTATTTCTATAAAAAGGTGGGTATGGGTCGCAATAAACTCATCCAATAGAATTTAGACAAGTTTAGGTTTCTATTTTAACCTTATCATTTTTATTTAACCATTAGTTAAATAATTTTACTTTTACCGTGTCTTCTTGTTTTTTTACACTATAAGATCAATAAACTTACTATAACAAGACAAAAGAACACCAAGTTGTTTATTATTAATATCTATAACATTATCTAAGTCATTTTGACGAACCTTATATTTTTAGGAGTAAAACAACAATTAATAATATAATATTTGTTTCAAAAACTATTTATTGTTAATTTTGACACTATTTTGTAATTGATTTTTGTGAAACTTATAACATAATTATTAGTTCAAAGAAAGTTAACTAAATCAATACTAACATGTCATATTAACCTATAAAATTAGTGTAATTCATAAAAAGTCTCAAATTGCATTTATTTGGGTATTTATTACATCAATTCTGTCAACATTTCATTAATAAGATAATTACTGCATCATCTTTGTGTCATAAATAAATTGAATTATTTAATGTCTAAAAATTACAAATAAAATACCATTATGTAGGAAATAGTTTTATCTTTATAATTAATATTTATAGTCGAATTTATCTTATGTATAACCCTATATTAAAAATTATTTACTTATTAAACATAGATTTTAACTATTTTAACCCTTCATTAAATAAATTAATATTAAATGTCCTAATATAATCCAAGTGGGCCTAAATGGTCATATTTAATTTCTAATATTGTTTTTGGAAAAATTAAACTTGTCTAATAGAATTAGGACATGTTTTTGGATAATAATATTATCATTTTTACCCTTAATTATCCTATTTACTTTTAACCGTGGTAAATAAAAGTAAAAAGTTACTATTCACCAAAAAAATATTTTCATCTCATTGAACCACATTTTAGTCCTTGATATTAACCGTTTTTCTCAGATTTTCGAAATTCCACTCACAGAAGCGGTAAAATTAAGTTTTATGAAAAAATCAGTTTTTTAACAACCACTTAGTGGTTTCACTATTCATCAAAAAATGAAATTTTTCAGAAAAAATACTAAAAATTAGGCCTAAGATATATTTGATATTATGAATTGAAAAATTATTTCTACTTTACCAAATTAAAAACATATCAGTTGCATTAATTAATTTAAAAATTAATTCTCATCGTCAAAACAAATAGCGTGTTTTTAAGAGATAATAACTATCAAAAGATTAACACTTGTTTATGTCTGGTTTAAATGTGAAATTACATCCAATTACCAACATTGTATTAAATGGTAAAAATATATTCTAAATATACTTTAAAACCACTCAAATTAATAATTTATCACTATTAATTATTTCGATTAAAAAAGTTGTTTTTAATTAAAATTTAGTAATTTTCACTATTCATCAGAATATGAAAGTTATCCAAAAAGTACCAAAATTTCACCCTAAGCTAATTTCAATATTCTGAATCCAAAAATGAAGTCCATTTTGAAAGATAAAATTTATAAAATTTCAAAAAGTTGGTATTACTATTCATAATGGCTAGTTCATAATAATATTATAATGATATCTCGTTTAGTGAAACTTGGTATTGCGTACTACACACGCTATCGAGGAATGTCTTTATTGCGTGTAATGCAAGCCAAGTCAGGGATTCATGTTGTGCAAGCTCCTTTTGGTTTATCGTACAAGACAAGACATTAATGAAATTAAAAGGAATATTTTTCATAAAATCTCGGGGTGTTGCAGACATTAAAAGCTGTTTAATTGACCAAATAGTATTTTAAAAAATATAAGGATATTACCGGTAATTATATATTTCTTTAAAAATTTATTTTATTTATATCAAAATATTATAAATAATATTTTAAGGGTAGTTATTACTTTTCGTATTACTAATTTAAACAACTATTTTATAATTCTCTTGTTTAAATAATTATAACAATAAAATGATGTTTCATAGAAACTCTATGTTGCTTGTAACATACACCATATCAGTGTTGTGTGTAACATATTCCAACTAAATGTTTTATATAACATATTTTGAGTCAGGTTTATGTGTATCATATAGTTTCCTTATTTCCAATGAAAGGAATTGTTTACTTAGTGGAATACAAGATAATAATGAAAATTAATTAATTCAAAACAAATATCCATTAAAACTTTGGGTGTTGCATTCTACCCCTCATTATGTGAATTTCACCCACTAAATTCCTCACTCAGGTAAAAATAAATATGGATAATTGAGCTTCATCATATCATCATGTTCCCACATATCATACCCTAACGGGTGATTTATCCGAAAAACATTGACTGGGTGAGTGGTCTTGTTTCGTAGAACTATCTTCATATGATAAAGATGATCAACTGGTTTTTCCTCATAAGAAATATCCTACTCATGTGGTATGACCTAGGTGTTCAGTACATGTGAAGGTTTAGGTGTGTACTTCCTCAAAAAAGATAAGTGGAACATATCATGTACTAGAGAGATAATTTGATGAATTTCCAAGTGATATGATATCTTCTTAATACGATCAAGAGCATCTAAAGGAATGCTATAAGTAGGGAATAGTTTCCATTTCTTCTCGAATCTCATAACATTTTTCCATGGTGATATTCATAGAGACACATTTTCACATACATAAAACTCTAGATCACAATATTTTTAATTATCAAAACTTTTTTGTTGACTTTATGTACCATTGATATGATAGTGAACAATTATAAAATTCCTGACAATTTCTTTAGAGATCTTAGGACCCAAGAGCATTCATTATCTAACCTCATCCTAGCACATTGGAGGTCTACATTTCTTCATATTCGGGGATTCATAAGGTTTGATCTAAAGGTTTTATTGAAATATTTTATTGTAAGAATACTCAACTAGAGGAAGGTGTTGATCCCAACCACCTTTTAAATCCAGAGAACAATATATCCACAAACCCTCTTGGATTTTAATTGGTCATTCAGACTATCCCTCTATCTGAGGATGACAAGAAGTGTTTAAAATCAATTATATATCAAGCACATGATGAAGACTATTCCAAAACATTCAGGTTAACCTAAGATCTGGATCTTATGCAATAGAATGTGGTACTCCATGAAACCATGCCACTTCCTTATTGTATATCCTAGAAAAATAATCTAGAGAGAAGTATTCACAGATAATGATGAATTATGATGAATTATTATTGAGATTTAATACCATCCATATATCATTAAACAATTTATATGGTATGGTTAATCTTATGAAAAAATATAGAGTGATTTTCTCCCATTTCCATTCTAGTGTGGGTAATGGATATAACAACCCCTATGACTGTTATCATTAAAATGTAACTTGTTGGCATATGAAGGAACGAGATACAGACTTTGCGATATATCTCTTCATTCCATCCAACTATAAGTATTCTCTGTAGTCTATATACATCTTTATAATTCTAGGATGATTATATAATGATGAACTATAAACTTCCTTTAATTTCTCCTTATTCAATTCTAGTATGGAAAGAGAACATACACGTTTCTTTAATGTTATCATTCCATCCTGAAAAAGGTTAAACTCAGAAACATTTCGGAATTTCTTTATAATCTCTGAATCTTCTTTATAAACCACCTTATTCTTCAATTTGATAGAGGGATAAACATTCATTTTATAATGATAATATTTTCCCCCTTCCTTCAGTATTAATAGATCCATCCTTTGTAAATCTAGAAATAATGGATCTTTTTTCATCCACATCATGGATGGTCTAGCATGATCCTTTCAACTCAATGAATTAGCTACCATGTTCGATTTTACAGGGTGGTAATATATTGAGCAACCATAATGGTTTATCAACTCTAACCATCTTCTATAGTTCATGTTCAAATCCTTCTTTGTGAATATATATTTCTTTCCTTTATAGTCATTATATATATCACACTTTTCTACATAAAGATAATTCCTTCATATCATTAATTTAGAAATTACCATTCCTAACTCTGAATCATTTGTTTGGTAATTTCTCTCACGAATCATCAACTAACATGAGGAAAAAGAGATAACGATGTTATTATGAATAAGAACTCATCCCAATCACTCCTTTTATGCATTCAAATAGATTACAAACCCTTGTATACTATAGGTTAATGCAAGAATACATGCACTAACTAACCTTCTCTTCAGTTCCCTTGAATTTTCCTCACATTCATCTTTATAGAGGAACTTAACCCCCTTCGTAGTTAACAATGTCATAGGATTAGATAGTATTGATAAATTCTCAAAAAAACATCTCTAATATCCATCTAAACCAAGAATGAGACGGATCTTAGTCATCGTGGTTGGTCTATGCCATCATTAAATAGCCTTTGCCTTTGATGGATCTATAGTTATTCCATATTGTGATATTATGTGACCCAAAAATGTAACCTTTTATTGCATAAAATCACAGATTGTAAATTTTTCATACAGATTCTCTTTCCTTTTTATATTCAGTACAATCCTCAAGTGATCTTCATGATCTTCCTTTATCTACGAATTGATAAAAATATAATCTATAAAGACTAACAAAAACTGGTCGAGGTAATCTCTAGATAATATATTCATAAAATCCATGAAGATAGTAGGGGAATTCATTAGACCGAAAGGAATCACTATAAATTCATAGTGTCCATACCTTGAACGGAATGTCTTCTTGAGTATATCAACCTTCTTTACCTCCAACAGATGATACCCAAAATAATTTTCAATGGAAATGTATTGATCTTCATATAGTTGATCAAAAAAGTCATCAATATAGGGAAGATGAAAATTTTTCTAATTTTGATCATGTTTAACTCTCAATAATCAATTTTGAGTTTCATTGACCCATGTTTATTTTTCAAAAATAGGATAGGCTCACCCCCAATGTAACATAATTGACCGAATGAATCCCTTATCAATATGTTCTTAGAGTTTCTTCTACAATTCCTTCAACTCAATAAGCTATATTCTATAAAGATTCATTGAAATTGTTGTGGAACCAGATATGAGTTCTATTGAGAACTCAACATCATGTTTTGGGAAAGGCTAAGTAACACTTCTCTAAATACATCGTAAAATTCTAAAAAAAAAATAGGTATATCATCGACGTCGAGTTTCTACCCATCTATCTCAGATAAACAACAATTTTGAATGTAAATTAAGACCCATACACTGTAATTAATAGCCAAAGAAAGTTCATGGTTATTATTACATTGATGGATGTTCATGGGAGGGTTTTAAATATCTGACACAAATTCCCATCTGAGAAAAATGATGTGTGATTTTTTCTGATAAATACATTCTATGCCATAGATAACATCAAATTAAACCAAATGAATAATGAAAAGATTTGTAAGAAGAAAAATCCCAAAAATTTAAATTGGAGATGAACCAATGACTTCAGATGAAATCATAATACCAATAATAGTTTTCACTACTAATTCCATATCTAATTGTTTTGGTGGAATCTAAAAAAATTATTAGATTCTTTAGATATGAATGAGTTAGCAAATCTAGAGTCAAATATGACTTTATAATTTCTAAAGTGGATGGTAAGGAAACCTTTTATCATGTTGTTATCGCACCCCTCACCATAAATTTGAATTTAATTAGATTTCCCCTTATCCCATAGATAAATAGGTTACTGATGTCGATCATATTCACCAACCCTTGTGTACAGGAAGTGGTTAGAAAAATTCCCACTCTCCATACAATTGTATCACTGAAGAGTGGGAGGATCATTCTTTTTAACTTTCACCCTATTATAATTTTAACCTAACTGATTTCCATAATTTCCACTATAAATTTCCTGGTGAGCTTCATTACCACACTTAAAACATTCTCTAGAACCCCTAAAAAATTTTCCTCCATGCTTATTCCCACACATGGATAATAAAGGAAATGTTGTCTTCTTCTCTTCATAGTTTTTAGATTTTACTTTAAACTCCATATTCATTTTCTTGTCACACAATGAGGTCGATACATGACTCAATCATCTATTTAAACATTGATTCAACAATGCAAAATCTATTCCTAACTTTTAAGTTATGTTATGGCCAACAACCTTTTTAGATAGGGATGGAAGCCATTGATGAACCTATCAACATCACGTTCAAGTTGGATGATAATTCATGAAGTATACCTCAAAATCATCATGAAATTAGCCTCATAGGTACCAATAGATTCATAATTACTTTTCTTAAAGTCAATGAAATATTTATCCATAAAGGTATGAAGAATTTGAGGAATGTACTTATTGAATAATAAGTTATTTAACTCATCCCAATCCATGGATTCAATCTCATATTGTTTCCTCTTATTCTTGATTATATTCCACCACTGGTCTGCTTCACCTTCTAAACAATAAACATCCATAATAACTTTCTCATGATTCAAAAAACTAGAGAATGGAGAATATATTTTTAGTAGTATTGATTCGTTCTTCAACAATAGGTGGATCAGAAGACCCTCTGAATTAAGGTGGATGTTGCCTCTTGAAGGACTCAACAGAATGTTGTTCCATCATTTTCTCATTTTCAAGTCCAATGTGATTTGTAGCTTAAGAAATTTCTATGATCATAGAAACAAAAATTATCATTCCAACTCAAATAAAATTTAGCTGTTCAAAAGTAAAATCATTTCATTATCCATTTAAAACACCATTGACATGGTTCTTTTGGGTTAAAGCTATTAACTAAAACCAAAAGCATAGAGTAAGAGACAATTATCATAATGAGGAACCACAAAATCATGAAAGGTCACTTATATAATGAATAACTTATGACACATTATTTGAACTATAACATCTTAGTATTATCCTAGAATATTCATAGTCATATTCAATTTAAATCATAATGATGTTTTGTGAAGAGTCTATGAATTCTTAAAGCTGTCCCCCAAGAGTGTCAAACCAGGTCTTTAGAAACGATTGTTGTTATGTACTATATTAATATAATCATTCCCAAAACATCTTGTCAGAATTATTACCCTAAGGTACATCTGAGAAAGATCCACATCCACTTAAAATATCTAGACATGGATGTAAGAATGGTATAGAGTAAGAGGTTTCCAACCTCTGATACCAATTGTAGGATCGAAATATAATATGAGATGCTCAATATACAAGAGGGGGGGTGAATTGTATACTTTAAAAATTCCTTAGGAACCTTTAAAGTTAGTTATGAATAACTAGAGTTTCCTTAAGAAAAGGAAAGAACTAAGTTTAACAAAGTTAAACTAAGTAAATTCACAACACCTCTAACACCGAACTAAACTTGGAAAGAGATTCCAAAAGTAGGTTCCGGAAATATGGTTCCGGAATTTGAAACTTAACAAAAGTTACAATATAAGATTCTACCTTAAAGCGTATAGAATCTGAATGAATCAGCGTAAGTAAGGAAGTATAAGAATGTTATACTTTCCTTAAGATACAAATTACAGCGGAATAGAAACGAGTAGTAAAACTACTAGCAACAAGATAATAGTCTTTTAACCCAAAGAGAAGGGTATCCAACAACCTTGGATAAAGGTCCCTTGATTTATACTTTCAAGCAAGTCTGTCTTACCCACACCAGGGTAAGCCATCGATACGAAGATCGGTGTCTCTGTCTTGCTATCCCCGCAAGCCCTCAACTTCAAGGTAGTTGACAACCTCTGTCTTTCTCAGCAAGAAAGCCCTCGATCTTTAAGGTAGTCGGCACCTCTGTCTTCCTATCCCCGGAAGCCCTCGAATGTAATCACCAACATTCGGAGTCGCACGAAGCTTTGAGAGTTAATAAGAGACTCTCTCTCTAGAAATCACTTCAACAGCATATATGCACAAAGTCCAAATGTTCATCCATCCGTTGTGAGCTTTTTCAAATGAGCTCCTATTTATAGGTGAGGTCGGCTCCTTCTCCAACGGTCATATTTCCCTTAAAGTTAGGAGGGACCTGTACACGTGTCACTTAGACAACGGTTAGTTTATAACAAAATAGACGACATCGTTTTATAACAAGGTAAGTGTAACAGAATGTACGACATCGTTTTAAACTCTAACATAAAGGTTCGGAATAGAAATTTCGGAGTGAAAGTTCGGAGTGAATAAAATAATGATAATCAGATTCTGTTTAATAGGTGAATTCGGAATGAGAATTCGGAGTAGGAATTCGGAATAGGAATTCGTCATCAGAAATTGTAATGAGAATTCATCATCAGAATTCGTAATGAGAATTTATCATCAGAATTCGTAATGAGAATTCGTCATCAGAATTCGTAATAAGAATTCTTTATCAAAATTCGTAATGAGAATTCGGAATGAGATTTCTTCATTAGAATTCGTAATGAGAATTCTTAATTGGAATTCGTAATGAGAATTCTTCATTGGAATTCGTAATGAGAATTCTTCATTGGAATTCGTAATGAGAATTCTTCTTCAGAATTCGTATCCTGAATCTGGAATAGAACTAAGTCAGAATTCATATCCGGAATTCGGAATGAAACTTCCTTATAGTTCTTGTTCAGAACCGAATCTTAAAACAGAATGCTTTTTATCAGTTTTAATGATTCCGAGAAAGTGAATCCGAATTTCATACTTAAGAAAAATATTAATGAAAATATGATAAGGATAATTTTTCTTATAAAAGCGATTTTCCTTAAGAAAGCATTTTTCCTTATAAAAGCGATTTTCCTTAAGAAAGCATTTTTCCTTACAAAAGCAATTTTCCTTAAAGATAAGGTGTTTGTGATTTTCAAAACAAGAAGGAATGGAAAAGTCATAAGGAAAACCTTATAGACTCAACAATCTCCCCCTTTTTGGAAAGCACAAACATCCTTACGAAAAAAAACTATTCTAAGAAGAAAGAAACATATTAAAGCTTATCTCCCTTGGTTTAAGAATATAGATGAATACGACTAACTCCCCCTTAGGCTTTGAATCTCTAAGGATCGTATTCATATTTTCGGAGTGATATTTCTTTAAAAAAAAACTCCCCCTTAAACAAACTCTTATTAGAGTTCTATCTCCTTGGGTATTTTTCTTTCTCCCCCTTTGATAAGCACTTATTAGATTTCCTCTTTTTCTTAAGGATCTTTTCCTTCTCCCCCTTTGTGATTTACAAAAAGAATTTCGAGGGAATGGAAAAAATAACAAAGTACCTGAAAGAATTAGTAACAATAACAAAACAGAACAACAAGCACGATTCTCAAGCAAGTCTGTCTTACCCACACCAGGGTAAGCCCTCGATACGAAGATCGGTGTCTCTGTCTTGCTATCCCCGCAAGGCCTCAACTTCAAGGTAGTTGGCAACCTCTGTCTTTCTCAGCAAGAAAGCCCTCGATCTTTAAGGTAGTCGGCACCTCTGTCTTCCTATCCCCGGAAGCCCTCGAATGTAATCACCAACATTCGGAGTCGCACGAAGCTTTGAGAGTTAATAAGAGACTCTCTCTCTAGAAATCACTTCAACAGCATATATGCACAAAGTCCAAATGTTCATCCATCCGTTGTGAGCTTTTTCAAATGAGCTCCTATTTATAGGTGAGGTCGGCTCCTTCTCCAACGGTCATATTTCCCTTAAAGTTAGGAGGGACCTGTACACGTGTCACTTAGACAACGGTTAGTTTATAACAAAATAGACGACATCGTTTTATAACAAGGTAAGTGTAACAGAATGTACGACATCGTTTTAAACTCTAACATAAAGGTTCGGAATAGAAATTTCGGAGTGAAAGTTCGGAGTGAATAAAATAATGATAATCAGATTCTGTTTAATAGGTGAATTCGGAATGAGAATTCGGAGTAGGAATTCGGAATAGGAATTCATCATCAGAAATTGTAATGAGAATTCATCATCAGAATTCGTAATGAGAATTTATCATCAGAATTCGTAATGAGAATTCGTCATCAGAATTCGTAATAAGAATTCTTTATCAAAATTCGTAATGAGAATTCGGAATGAGATTTCTTCATTAGAATTCGTAATGAGAATTCTTAATTGGAATTCGTAATGAGAATTCTTCATTGGAATTCGTAATGAGAATTCTTCATTGGAATTCGTAATGAGAATTCTTCTTCAGAATTCGTATCCTGAATCTGGAATAGAACTAAGTCAGAATTCATATCCGGAATTCGGAATGAAACTTCCTTATAGTTCTTGTTCTGAACCGAATCTTAAAACAGAATGCTTTTTATCAGTTTTAATGATTCCGAGAAAGTGAATCCGAATTTCATACTTAAGAAAAATATTAATGAAAATATGATAAGGATAATTTTTCTTATAAAAGCGATTTTCCTTAAGAAAGCATTTTTCCTTATAAAAGCGATTTTCCTTAAGAAAGCATTTTTCCTTACAAAAGCAATTTTCCTTAAAGATAAGGTGTTTGTGATTTTCAAAACAAGAAGGAATGGAAAAGTCATAAGGAAAACCTTATTGACTCAACAATGGATGTATTTCTATGAAACCACTCGCTCTATCTTTTACCAAAATTCCAGGACATTTTCCTATACTCTTCCTTATCCTTGAACTTATCTCTAAACATGTCCTTAGGGTTATCACAAAGGTTTTCTTATTCTATAATCCAAATATTAAACTAAAAATTTGATGTGATACAAACTATAGAAACCCTCTCTTTCATACATTAAAATTACATAACTTTTAAGTAATACTAAAAATATTATACAAACAAATTCCCAATGATCATACTTGTCTAGTGACTTCACAAATAAGGAAACATAAACACTAGTATATTAATGAGATACGCCATCTCAAACTAGGTTCTTCTTTACTATAACCCTTCTTAGACACATCAAAAATAATAAACATATTCATAACCTGGGGAAAGGAAACATAAAAATGGATGAGATCATATGCTCTGTAATGTTAAACAAAGAGATACATAAGTATCATAATGAGAATAATGGTATGATAACATCATTAATATAACATAAGATCATACACTTCATATCAAAGATCATAAACATGGATCCTAGAAGAAATCAGGGAAGTTTATAATATATGATTCATATAGAAGTAAATAACATCATCTAAGAATGAATATCAAATGAATAAAACATGTAATTATAGTAAAAACATAACAATATATAATTATTTCCATATTATTCAATGAATTGATGTCGAGTTGATGTCAGTGGACAAATTCCATTACTGAACTGGGTTGACAGCCCATTCCAGCCCTATATTACTAAACCGAGTTCACTCCTCAAACAGCCCTATAATACTGAATCTATTTTATTTCTCATTATATCCATGTATTAATAAAAACTATTCATTTTTCATTTCAACCATTTCTATCTCATGAGAAATAAATATTTACCCAATGCACAGGACGAAGATATTGGTCCCACCCATCTCAAATTGAAATAGTACATATATGCACCATAAGATCATAAATAGTTGTATAATAACCCATGAAATGAAATGATATTAATAAAAATGTTATCATATCATAACCTATGTAAAAATATAGGTTTCATAATCATTTCCCCCAATCATAAACTTTGAAAGGAAACGGGTTTCAAGATCATATAAGAGGGGGAGGAGAAATAGGATTCATAAACATCATGCCATCATAACATCATCTATTAAGATAAATAATATGAATGGTAATAGTGAAAAATATAAAAAAATGAATTATTAACACCAAAATATGTTATTTCAGTTGGAAAATAATTTTTAAATATCTTTTAAAAATATTTCTTAAGGAAAATATCCTTTCTAAAATGAAAAATGATTTTTAAAATAGAAAATATTTTCAAAAACATTTTTACTTGAATTCATATTTTAGAAAATATAATGAAAGAATTGAGAACCATAATATTTTTTTAAAACCATTTTTTCTTTAAAATTATCTTAAATGTACATTAGAAAACATTTTGAAAATAAGGTTTTTGAATAAAATAGATTTTCAACCGAAGAGATAAATATGATCAAAATTTGTTAAAAACATTTTCATAATTATATAATGTACCATTGAGTGTAAAAATGGTACTAATATTTAGAGATAAAGGAATAAGGATATTATTAGGAATAATAATTAGTTTTATTGAGTGATATATCAAAATATTTCAATAAATAAAGCATAATCATAAAAAATATCGACAAACACTGAGATTATATCAATAAAATCATATCACTTGGTAACTGGGGATAACACTCACCATGTCATAAAAAGAAATCATAAGAAGCTTAAAATATCATGAAAATAATTATATTCATTATATAACATGTAACAAGGAATTATATACACCTCCAAAAAGAGTTGTAGAGCATAACAAAACATGAGTCTCAGAGAAGGAAAATTGAGACAAATTTATTTTACTGATTTGGTAACTTTTGATATGTAAAGAACATGAATTAAATATCATAAAATGGATATTTAAATACCCTTAAATTTAATTATAATAATCATATAATTACTACATGGTAATTATACACACCACACAAAAGGAATGGGTGGTGAATAAATCTTGTATCTCATGGAAATAAAAGGTGAGATTAAAACTTGTTACTTTGTATCTTGACTATCATCGTAATCATAAAAAAATAATATATAATAAATATAATTTTATTATAAATCTATAAAAACCTTATTATTATATCAAATACCTTATATGGTTTGATTATTAATTTATATTACCTGATTATTAACAATTCTCTATTAAGGTATCACATCGGGCAATATTAGCTTTGGTCGTCGCTTGTGTGACTATTTGTCATATATTTGGTCCTTATACTTATAACATGATTTACCAAAAGGAAAATATGATATAAATGTCATTTATATTCAGTATATTTTTATTATAATAATCCTTATAATATAGAATTTTGAAATTCAATGTATCATTCATGGAGACAGTAATCCATACGTGCACAAGAATAATGTTTCTATTTTTATGGTTTCATTGAAAGAATGAAATAAAATGACCTATATATATGTATATTATAATTATAGTAGAATTATTATTTCATATATATAATACAATTTCACAAAAAATCATTAATATATTCCATGTACTATGTGAAAGAATCACATTTCCTTCAAGGGGCGGTAGTCCACACTTCCTTAAACAAAATAATCGTATTCACACAAAAAGGAATGTATAAAGATATGTGTTATAAAATGATTACAGAATCTTAAAGACATAATAAATATAATATATAACATATATTTATGGATTTTACATCATAATTTCCACTATGAGATAGGGTTATGGAAAAATGAAAAATTTTGGTTTTGTGATGCTTTAGTTCATTGTACACGTAAACAATGTGTTTGTTACCCATTAGAGGGAACTGTGTGTAATTATAGGTAGAAACCTTAATAAAACCAATATCAGTATATTTAGGATGATGTTATTATTATAGTAACATGGAAAAAAATAAATTTTAGGTATTTTAGAAATAAATGAATGTCATCTGATCATTGGAAAGCTTTACCTTTTAAACTAGGTAACACCTTTTAGTTTTCTCTAAAGGGATTCATTGGGTTGCTTTCATCCCAAGGGTATGATTCTAATTATATGATAAGGATTTTTATTACTTTATTGGGTATAGATTTTCTAAAATTAATTTTTTTAGAGATGTGAGGATGTGGGGGGAGAGGAGGCCTTTTATAGTGGAGGAAGAGTGACACTCTTTTAAATATTTGAAGATAGAATTCCACCCAAATATTTCATGTTTAAAGTTTGTCCAACAATAGACCACATCCATTACAAGTGCGTATAGGGTGTAAAAAAGTCTATAAAATTTCTATTGAAAATTTTTCTAGGTCTTTTTCTGTCATAAATATATTGTTTTGTCATTTGTAATGTTAACTTTTCTCTAAATCATCATAATTATTTTTAATCACTTTAACTAATATTTTTTGTAAAAAAATAAGTTCATATTATTAAACATTATAAATTATTATGAACCGAAATATGGAATCTATTTTTTCAAATTACAAACATATAATTGGAATAAATTAATTTAAATTTAATCCAGCAGTTGGGTCTATAGTGCGGGTTTTTTAAGTAAAAAGTTGTTCACAAGTTTGCTATGTTTTTATATTCAATTTCTATGTGAAGTTGATTAAAATGAACCCTATTTTGTTTATTGATATTAATATGATATCAGAAAACATTGAAACTAAATTAAAATATAATTTAACATTATTAAAAATTATATGAAAAATAATTTTTGAATTAAAATTTAGAGTTTTCCACAATTCATCTAAAAATAAAGATTCTCATACAAATCCAAAAAATTCACCCTAAGATAATTCATATATTCTAAATTAAAAAATGAAGTTTATTTTATCAAATTATATTTCTGAATTTTTCTAAAAATATTTTTTTTCACGGATGGACATTAAAAGTAGTTCATTTGAGAAAATAGTATTTTTAAGCATATAAAAACATTGAAAAAATTTATATCTTTCATTATAAATATGTATTGTTTATGTAAAACAATCACAAAATACATTTTAAAAGTATTTATTACTATTCAAATTCATAATTTTAACATCTAGGTTGTAATTATGTCATTGAAATACATATAACAATACAATGATGTTTCATATAAACTTAGTGTTGCATGTAATGTACACTAAGTTAGTGTTGTGTGTAACATATGCCAAGTCAGTGTTACTTGTAACATATAATGAGTTGGTGTTGAATGAAATGGGGTAATAGTTATTTAAATATAAAAGTAATTCTTGACTTCTTGAAATTCAAGATATTAATGAAAATTAATTCATTCGAAAAAAAGTTTCATAAAAACTCAGACAGTTACTATAAAAATATGTCAGTGTACCCCACCATGAGTATTGATGCATCATTTAACTAAGTCACACTCAAATAATATCATATGCCCTTCTAGACCCAATGTCATCATTCAAACAATATCTGACACCACCTCCAAATCCATAATCTTGAATTTATCAAGGAACCATATGAAATAGGATCTACTTGCTCATTATAATCTTGATGGCATGTCAATCGTCCACTAACCATTTTAATATGATTAATCCACATTTTGAAAATATTTTTTAACTAAGATCATGTTTAGTATAATTTTATAGTTACCCCTATATAAATGTGTATATTTTTTCATGTTATAAAAATGGGGTTTGAGAACACACAAGACTTTACTAGCTCATGGTAGTTGTCATAGTTAGTGGTGCTTGTGGATTTTTTTTCATATGAACTATTTTTATGATGTTTTATTTTTTAGTTTTATATTAATGTATTTTATTCCATGTATACGGAGTTTCTTTATATATTCTACTTCTATAGTTGACTGGTGATACTTCTTAATTCTAGGGATTCCTGGGGGGTAATGGCTCCCATATGCATGTTATCATACACATTATGGTAGTCACCAACCCATTTCCTCTTGGAGGTAGGATTTTGGGGCCATAATCCTCTTCACATATATTATAGGTGGGGTTCTAATGGGTACTAGTCATGAAAAAAAATCTCTACTTGAACCCCATTAAAATTAAAAGAAACGAATCAGAAGAGTAATAACTTGTGTCACTGAACAAATATCAAATTTAATATTTAAAAAACCTAAAAACTATAGTTATTATGGTATGTAGGGTCAAACCACATAGAAGTTTATGTTTTTTGACTAAAAAAATTAAAAAATACAAAAACCAATAAAAAATAAAAAATACATAGTGGTGGGGTGAAATTGAATATATATTTTGTGATGTAGAAAGGGAGATAATGAAAAGACATTAAATTGAGTTATGGTCATTGGAACTAATAGAATTTATAAAAAATGATACATATCCTTAATTATGTTAAAGTATAATGATTTTTTAGAGTTTTTATAGGTTCAAATTATCTATCATTTATTCGATATACATCCTCACTAGAGAACTCTCATGAGGACTATTATTTAAAAAACACAAGATTAAGATGGTTCTTCATAGAGAAGAGAATACCACAACATTTTTTTGGTTAGTTATTCGATTGTGACACCAATGGAGAAATGGTCTAAAATCATTACTCATGGGTGAATGAAGATTGAAGAAAAGTATTACCATGAATAAGGTAAGAAGATTACTCGAGAAAAAAGATTGATTGACCAAAATGACTAATTGATGCAAAAATATTAAATGAAATGTATTTAAATTAATACAACCTAATACCCTAAACTAATTAGTTACACATTATAAATTAAGAAAAAATCAGTGAAATGATTTAAAAATATATAAATTAATATACAAAGAGATGGAGAAAATCCTCCTTCACTGTACTCCTACATTGAGTGTGACTTAACCTCTAGTACATATCTACTCTTATTCATGTTCAATCTTGCATTGAATGATCTCGTTAAATAATTTTGGGATGGGTTTGGTAATCCTATAGAGCAACCCTATAATTTCATAGGTAAAAATGGTAATTTATGAACAAACTCTATCCTCACTTCCATCATCCCCAACCTCAGCCTCATTGGCCTCCATGAAGAATTCCTGATAAAATACTTCTTCTCCTTTTTGTAACTGAAGAAAAACTCCATAAACTAATTATTCTCATTTCATGAATTTTACCTCCCATAGAATGAGTTATATTCAATATCTATATTGGGAACTAGAATATTCCATCATCTATTTACTTCATCAAGCTCCTTTCCCTTAATTTTACATTTTTTAATTAAGGCACCCCATATTTGAATTTAAATTACTTAATGTGACCTTACACAGGACCCTAGAACTCGGTTCACCATGGTGAGATCTTCCATGTCCTCAAATTACTATGATACAATATTTAAGTTATGGTCTAGAATATTTCACCCTTATATGGGATGATACATTGACACTTACATGATTATTTTTTTTCCTTAGAATAGATTTATGTTACTTCATGGATACACAAAATTTTCATTTACATATCTTTATCATCTACCTTTATGTAACATCATATCCAAACAGTTATTCCTTCATACCCTCACTATCATCGTGCATAAACATAACCACCATAGTTTTCTCTTCCGGAGACACTCTTATTTTTAACAAACAACTTCAATGTAGTGCACCCATATCACATCGGGGTTCATCGAGTCACATGGATAAGCGCTGATTAGGATCATATTCATCAATATAAAGAAATAACCAGCAGCATGGCTGTGAATGAGGTCAAGAACAAGACACTAATTTAACTTCCCATCTTTATTCATGCTTCCCATCATGATCACTTCACACATTCAAATCAATGTTGATATTTGTTGGTTCCCCCACATCCTTTGCAGGTAATCCTTCTATTCTTTGTGAGATGGTTCATTGTATCATCAATTTTTGTTTTATATTTGAATGATCTTGGATTATTATTTATTAGAAAGGTACTACTTAGGGTAATTGTATTTACAATTAAGCATGTATCCATCTACAACAATATAAAAAATAATAATGGAGTTATGATGCCCCACATTTTTCTTCATCTTTAACATATATGGTGGAAAACATCTAATGAATAACATTTTCATCTTGGATCAGATTTATCATCAACCAATAGATCTGATAAACCCACATCCACAATGTTAAACATTGGCTCATGAATAGTCATCCACTCAAGTTGATGCTTGGCTCCAGATTGAAAATATCGACCTTCTCACCTTTTAGGTTTCATCAATGTCAATATATCCCATTGTAATCGTCGCCATCTCTAGAAAACTTCTTCAATCAATATTGGATGATATTTTTCCTTCTTCATCGATTTTATTATCCATTTATATTTTAAATCCAATTCATCCATGAATGATATAAGCTTCATATTTACTTTAAGCATCGTGATCACAAAATTCAGAAATAGTAGGAAAATTTCAATGGTGACTCCTAATCCCAAACATCAATCTTATTGTTTCATCATTTGATCATAGGGGTACTAACTTTCTTTATACTTGGAGCATGGTTATTCCTTGATCTAATATTCCTGAATTCGGATAACCTACTACCATGGATGGTTGATGACACAATTTTAGTTGGTTGATTATCCATTTATTTTTCATGGTTCATTGAAGTCGATGCATGGTTAGTTGATAACTTTTCACTTCTTTAGAATATTAAGAGAAATTTTTATAGCTGGTCGTTGATAAGAATGGATGATTGAAATTTTTTCCAGTGCTCATTGTACTCAATGGTCACTCCTTCGCTCTTAATGATGTAGGATGTATAAAAAAGACACTAAAAACTCTATCTTAGAGTTGATTGACCAGTCACACATCCCCTTTTTATGGTATATTGTCAAAATATGTTGATTTGTAACATAGTGAAAATTATTAATATGAAATGAAAATTTAAGAAAATAAAATAAAATAAAATATTACTAAAAATTGTTATAATGAGAACATGTAATAATAAAATAACTACGTCCAAGACCAAAAAATAAATTTCCAATGATCTTTTTTTAATATCATCATCAATATTTATTAGTAAAAAATAGAAAAATAAACCACAAAAATTTAGTCATTTATAAACCAAAACAACAATTTTTATCAAAATATTCAATAAATATCATATTAAACATAAATATTAACACAATTCATTAATTCTAAAATAGAAACATGTTTTTAGTATTAAAAACATAATTAATTCATCAAAATGTTGTGGAAAAGTTTTCCAAATGAGGACAAATAAAATTCCACCAAACATAAGTTATTACACTCTTGATTAATATAAGTAATTCTATTAATTTAAAAATAATTATACGAAATATTGATTTTATATACCAGATTCAGATACATATACAGGAAATGAAGAATCCAATGATTCATCCTTCACTGAAAATTCCGTAACTCTTATATTAATTTTCTTATTTCCTCACATCAATTCATGTTCAAGACCAAGTTTTAGGATATACAAATAGGTATTTTGTAGAATGAAAAATGTAATAAGAAGTACCTTCACTAATCCTTCTACCCTAGGTCCCTCAAACCAAAGATCCATGTTCTACTTACATGACACAACTCAAAGGATATCCTTATAATTCAATTGTGTGATCGCAGAGTCATCTTCAATAGGAGTCTCTAAGTGCAAGGGTTGAGCTAAGGGATTGAATGGAATCTTTATGTATGGAATGAGATAGGTTGTAAGAAATGAATGACATGAACATTTGTCTATAAATACTAAATATACAGTATAAAATACTTAGATAGTACCTCTAATAATTCTTGGATCCTCTAGGTTACAAGCCTCAACCACCTTCGGTTTTCCCCGCCCTTGTCCTCCAACTCCCTGAGCCTGGTGTAGACCACCTGGGATTGGTGGTGGTAACATGTTAAATTTTATACCACCTATATCTATGCTCCCAAATCCTCTAACATTTTTCCACCTTGAAGAACCTTTCTACTTATACTTCTTCCTCTACCTTAGAGACCGATCAATGGTCTCCCAGTTAGCTGTATGGTGGGTCGGACAATCTCGAGAAAGATGTCCACTGGCATCACAAGAACAATATTGCCTCTCCTTGGGATGATTAGAATCAACTTATGAGCCCTTAACCACAAATCCTATGTCCTTAGACCTCCTCTAGAAATCTCCCACAGATCTAGGTCCCTGATATAGACATCAACTCCCTACTACCAAGGTCTCTGCCCCTGGTTCCCCTCTTTCAGCAACCACTGGTTGTGTCTGCTCATCCATGAAACTCTCAACAACCAAAGATCACTCTACAACCCTATAATAAGTATTAATTAATATAGTTATAACACATGATCAACTTTTTCGATGAAATCCTCACTCAAAATTCTGATCCTGATTGAACTGATCCAGAACCATTTCCATCTAGTACCTAAATTCTTTGGTAAAACATGATTAATACTCAGTTTTTTCATACTTCCATACCGAATCTATAGAATCTCTTGGATATGTACATCCCTAAACATAGTTAGAGATAACTACTCTTTAAAAATGTTATAATACTCTAACAATTCTAGAGTCACCTTGTCATAATATTGTGTTACTAACACCCACCATCATCGTGCTAATCCATGGAGAAGGTACACTAGTAGGACCACCATATGATCTGCTAGATTCGTGAATAGATGCCAAACTAAATTAACCTCCTCAATCCAGTCCTCAAACACATATTTTTCAGGCTCACCTCAAACCATGTGGGGTCTTTGCAACTAAAACTCATGAAGTGTGCTCAAATTTTGCACCTCATCCATTGGTACATTGGGTATCATATTCTACTCTATAGGTGGTGGTATAGCTGGTGCACCAACTAAAGGAAACATCTCTAGAACTGTTTCATGTGTTAATGCCTCATCATTGAGGGGATCATCCTTATTATCATGATGATTAATCCTATGTATAATACTTCATATATGCATCCTAAAATTAAATAATAACTAAAATGGTCAATGAAAATTTCTTTAGAGATGACTCAAGAAGGAAATGGGAACCAAAACCCATTCCTATATGATTCATGTACCATTTTTTCATACAATCAATGTTATCATGTACCGAGTTGAAGGGATTGTTACCAGTGTCCTAGTGTATGGATACGTCAGTTGCCACACCAACACTGGGGTCCCTATCTTTAATGTTAGGTGTGAAAAACTTAATAGTGTTTCCCCAAACCAATATCACAACCTCCGGTCCTAAGGTATAAATTAATCCTGTAATACCACAATATCACAACCAATCCCAATATAGACCTTTTCACAAATCCCCAAGCCAACATCCAATATTCTAGGTGGTGGTGACTAGAACCGAGTATGAATATCACTGGAATTATAGGACTTAGCCAAAGTACCTATAAACGTGCACACATCTCCAAGAAAATTAAATGATTGAATGTAAAAACAATTGAACACCCATGCATGCTTACATTTATATCCAACATCTAGAGTGTGATAGGAAGTAGTGGAAAGTAAATAGGGCCAAATACAAGCCCATATAAAAGGACTGAAAATATTTCCAATCTAAAATTAAGATGAATAATGTTGTCCAGATTCCCTAGGAACACACCTCGATCAGTCAAGTTTCACTAAGGACCACCTAATCCTTTTCCCTCAAGAACTCTACAAAAATATTCATTATTTATAAAATCCAAAACATATGCGGGAAAATCCCATTCATGGGTGAGTATAATAATTCCCTATAGGTCACACGAAAACAAAAAAACATTCAATAAAAGAAAACAATCATCTCTACATAAGCATATGTCTACAGAAAATAACATGAAGTTCTAGATATACTCAACAAAGACACGTATTCTTAAGATAAGTCACAACTGTAATGTCGGCATAGTATTTCAGCTCAAAGGTTCCACAAATTACTTGTCCCAGGGAAGACACTCCATAATTCTGATTGCACTGAGGATTGTTGTCCGAGAGGTAGTTCTCATCATGTCTAATCATTGTATGTACACAATAAAAGTATGAAGAGATGAAATACCTAGATGAGGATCACACCCAAGGAAATAGGGTATACCAACAAATCATTTTGTATTTACCCAAAAAGTATAGGATCAGTGCCCACAATGTGTTGGTTCAGATTATACTAGGAACCCCAATGGGAACATCAATATTAATAGACTATCTCACTATAGGACTCATTAAATCATTATTACTACTCTATCCATGAAATAAACTAAAGGAATTGTTGTATAATGTGTAGGAGTTGATTTCGTACTAACACTCTTCTAATGGGTATGGGGAATGAAACCTAATAAATCTTCTCCAAGATATATAGGAAAAGGTCCCCATGTCAATATTGCAGGAGTACGTAGGATATAGTAGGGGTACACATCATTCCCCTTTGACCCTGGGTTCTACACATGTAAACAGATTTTGTCTATGTTTGTGTCTGTTTAATAGTACAAGGCATGTGGCTGCCCATGTACTTTTCTTTTGTACCAGTAAATGGGTATTCCTATGCACACCTAGACAAGATATTTCCATGTGGGATTACATGTTGTTCTCTATCCCTTTGTCTCTAGCTTATGTCCAAGTACCTCTTTGGTGCACATTGATCTACTTAGGAGGGGTCACACACTATGTTACAAGGTCACACATTAAGTGACCCTTAACATCATCCCAAAACCATGGCCTCCTCTAGGAGGGTCCCATATGTCATTATTCTCCTATTACATGTAGTATGGATAAGGTTTTTCAAAAAAAACCCTAGTTCTTTCTTCTATATGAGTGCATGATGCCACCACCTCAAAATGTTTCCTCAAACTCATCAGAAATCATGGACCTGTTCTAGAAGAACCTTGTTGTGGATATTCTCTAAAATCTATTCTTTGAATATATTTGTAAAATTCATATATTTTATCCCATCACAACTCACTCTCTTCAATCATAATTGGGGTTTCAAATTCGGATTCATCTATTTGTTGCATGCAATGGCGCACCAGTATCATGTTGTGTCAAGCCTGAATCTATGATTTCATACTACTGTGCAAAAAAATGGGTGCATAACTTTAAATTTTTTTAAAATCATAAAACCATGGGACAAAAAAATAATTCCAATGATCAATGAATAAAAGTAGAAATGAACAACCCCTAAAATGAGGAACGAACATCCAAAAATGTTGGATCTGGCCTCGGTATTTCGTTTTTAGAATGATAGTGAAGAATGAAATAATCAAAATGAAATTACCCAAATAATATCCTTGAAATAATCACATCTTGTAAAATGATAAATTCATGAATTAATCCATTGGTTGATTGATTCTTGTTCATTATAGAAAAAATAGAGAAATATTTTGAAATCAATCAATGTCCAAACTCAATATGGATTGATCACTGATGAAGAACGAGGTGACATCATCATTATTGGTGAGATTTCGGAATCCCTTTGCACACTGATCTTCGATTCAATTGATGTTCTCCAGATATAGGTCATCCAATTATCTCTGAAAGGGTTCTCCAATGGATCCATGGTTATGGAGATAACCCTGGAATTATATCATCACATTCTTCAGAAAGGCACATCAGTCATTGCATCAATGAAATTAAAATAAAATAATTTATTTTATTATTTTATTTATTTACTTCTCATGTTGAATTTTCCACAAACTCCTTGTGCCAACAAATTTTATGTTTCACCTAGGGTAAAACCCGCATTCTGAACACAATGATGAACTTTGATTTATAATCTAGGTCCAAAATTAGATATTATTCCACTTTTTCAGGAAAACTGTAATATCATTTTATTTCATATATTTCAAATATTTACTCCATTCACATCGGGACTCAAAATAACTTGTTTTCTTAGTGCCTGGACTGGAAAATAATCCCAAAAAATCCTAAATTAATACATGGAAAATATGATTCACTAAATTATGATTCTATTTTTTATTCTTCCCTCTTCATAGAAGCACCACTACCTTCTCAAATTTGTCTTCATGGAATCATATGTTCCTCAACCTAGACCGGCTTCCATAGAGGGAAATTATTCCATATAGCTAATTCTAGGCCCATATTCTTTGATCTATTCTTCCATGTCAATTCCAACCATCCCCACCACTGCATCCCATCCTTATGAATATGGAAAATAAATTGAACATGGTAGAGGAAGAAGAGCTTACAATGCCCCTCCTCATAGTTGACCATAATAAGTCCACCACAAACAACCCTATGTGATGTCAACTCACAAATTAAGGATGGTCAATTAAAGATGATATGTTATAGAACCAATATCATCGAAGAGTGAATTTTGAGAACAAATAAGATCAGACTGATGGTAAATGGAGAACCCAATATTTATAAAGTGAGTTCCACTGAAGCATCGATCTTTAATTAAGGATTTGGGAAAGAAGAATCAAGGAAATGAAGATGACATAGCTGAAACATAATAAATTTTAATAAGAGGGTTTTTAATCTATTTTGAATCATTTTAGCTTAAATATTTTTATGAGCATATTTATAATGATTTTGGGGTTTATGTACTCATGAATAAAAATTCATGATAGTATATTGAAAAATGTTTTAGGGAGACATAGAATATATTTTAGGATGAATCCCTATGAAATTTAAAGGGAAACTTAGTCCTAGCCCAGAATACAAGGTGTAATGAAGATAAATAAATTTACCCACATTGAAGAAGGCCATACATCCAAGTTTGAATGTCCGAAAACTGAAGAAGGAGATGCAACATATGGTTTTAATGAAGTTTAATTGGTAGTCTATTATTGGATATAATTCATTCACTATGAATAGATGACCAAGGATGGAATAAATGTGTTGAGTCTAAAAATTGGTCACTCTAGTTTGACAAAGGCCAAAGATTATGTATTTGGATCATCAATCAATACATTGAAGGATTAATTAATGGATACAAAGAATTATTGATAATTATAAACCATATCAGTAGGTTATAGAGATTAAATAACTGGTTTTTTAATCCTTTTAAAGTATTGAAATTGATATGGTGGAGGGATGTAATATCTCCCTAAGGGTGTGATTATAGTGGAAAAAAGAAAATTAATTTCAGATGCTTGATTCTATGCATCAGTGAAGCCAAGGATGAGTTGAGTGGTGCCAATACTATGTAGTGGTCTGTTGAAACCATAGAAGTTTTCCAAGATATTTTCTTCAAATGGATATGACTAGTTTAGAGTTCAAGTTGATTCTATTTCTCATTGAAGTATTATTTTATTTTTGATAGATTGAATTCATGTTTTCATGCTATTTGATGGAACCTTGAGTTGGGTAAAGATTAAAAGGGAATTCATTAGTTACCGGTATGAGCATAGTATTTTTCAACCCAGGTCTATCTCTCTCTCCACATAAATTTATAATTCCAATACATGTTTCCCAAAGGCTATTAGAACCTCATGACCATACTCAAGATCTAAGTTAACCAAATAGTTATTTTCTCATGCATCTTTTAATTTATAAATAAACAATCTAAAACTAATTTTAAATTCTCATTTCAGTTTTTCAGATTTGATGAAGGAGATAACCGGTAAGAAACCACTATGAACTATCCCATGAATTAAGTACAACTATTCCCAATTAGAAATACCACATATGACCCACCCAGAACACAAATCCCAATCATCAACTCATCATTCCATAATTTTTCATGTCTATGTCCAGATAGGAAAAAACTAGACTGATCCACTAATCTTCAAGTATAGAACAATTTCTCAACACCCTTTCACTTTTAATTATGTGTATGAAGATGATGAGACATTGATTCATTTCCAATGTATAAAATTCAATCATGGAGGACAATGTAAAAATTTATCTGAGAAAAATATTATGACATGTATTCCTAAATATGTAGAAATCGAGGAACATATCCATCAATTTCGGCCAAAAATATAATGCTCAGTCCTATAATTCCTTCCCAAAACCTCAATGAATGACTTCCTTTGTAGTTTCAATGTATCAATGAATTTCCACCCAATTTATCTAAAATATGTTTGGAGATAATTTGTGGGTAAGATTTCTATGACATGAAGGGTCTTGAATGTTCTATCAACTGAATTCATCCCCATCGCCATCTATGACACATGGAATTAATAATTGAAAATATAATCAAACTAGATCTAATTGAACTAAATTCAAGAAGGATAATGAATAAATCATGTTGCTTTTAAATTTTTATTATCCCCCATTTTAAAAATGATATAGTGTCTACAAATTATAGGTCATTTTGGTATTTAATTTTATTTCTCTATCCATTTTTCATATTTTTTGTTCTTATTATCCCCTAGTTCATTGTTATATCTTCAAACTCTATACTATATTTTGATCCCTCAATCTACTTGGTCATAATGAACTAAATTGTGGTCATGTTATTTGGGGGATATAGCATTGGGTATTAAAATTTTAGTTTTCAATTGTATGTTTTCTAATTCTATACCTAGTTGTAGTAATGAAATGAGGAGAAGTGAATAGATATTAATCATCTTCTCATATTAATGATCTACTTCATTTCCAATCTATCAAGCCATTTACCCCTCCCCTCTAGTGGTTTACACAGTACAAAAATATAGCTGTATGGATTAGGATATGAATATTAAAAAATGGATCCAAGTGAATAGATATTGTGTTACTCGATTGATTAAATTTTTTGAACACCATGTTTCTCTAGATTATGGAAATAAGAATAAAACTGAATTTTTAGTTTTGTATAGTTTTGAAGTGTAAAATGTTAATTTTTCCCCTTGAAGGTGAACTTATATAACTTCTTTACCACTTATTATGGCCCTAGAATAATGTTTTTACCCTAGGATAAGAGTTTTATGTAATTATAAGTTGTTAAAATATTTGTAGAATATTAAATATTTAATTAATTTAATGTAAAATTATCTATGGAATTTGCGATGGAGAAATCATCTGAATTAATAATCATATTGAGATTAAATCTTCATGATTGAGTCCCTAATGGGAAATTCACATGGATTTCCATGCATGAACCACCCCCTCCCTCCGAGGGATTCCCTTCATCACAGTAAACATAGGAGAGGGAGGGAGATATAGAGATAGGTATGGAGGTTTTTTCATAAATCTCAAGAGGATATGGATCATCATATGGTAGTGGATTAATGCATATGTAACCAATGAAACACCAGTTTCCACCTAGAGTTAGGCTTAGTTTTTATGTTTTAAGACTCAATGCCAATATATTTTTAATTTTTAAATTTTAAATCTCAATTGTGGTTTTTGGGGACCCTATGCGGCTGATTTGGATTTATTTCAGGAAAAATAGTGGTGTCAGGAGGATCACAAGGGTTTCCTATTTCAAAAACTCGATCAAATGGAATATATATATTCAAGAAAATATTTCTTGTCCTCATAATATTAAGGTACAACATAGTTTTTGGGAATATACAATTCACACACTAAGTACACATCATGTAGTGGGGAATGACCATGTGAACAGTTACTTATGAAGACACACCATGTAATTGTCCATGGTAGTGTAGTCATAAAAACTCATCCCCCCTAATTTTCCTTGGTCATGTAGTAGTATACATCTAGACCTCATGATTTCCCTAGTATTTTAGTAGTACACAAACAAACCTTAGGTGTTATCAGGCTTTGTGGAAGTACATGGTGTGGGAGGAGATTATGGAGTACACACCTTGTACTCAGGGTACTCATCATGTTCTACTCCTTTGTTACACATTTGATGGTTCTAGGTGATTTTTCTCCCCATGGTTATAATTGGACATCAGAGCAGTCCATTATGAGTGTTTTTATATATAGAACATGATGGTAGAATCCTTCGTATGTTTTGGGTATTTCTTAGAGTTTATTTGGGGAAATTGATCTTTGATGAGAGGCTCAACTTCTAGTAAATGAAGCTATAGGTATTCTGGGATTGATGTGGGATGATACCTTCATGAGGAATGTGAGAATTATTGGAGGAAGTGTCATGTGTTCAATAAGTTCCTCTATTGGTTTTATCATGGGATTATCCCTGGTTAGTGGAACCAAGTAGCGTATTTAGAGGGATACTATAATGGGTGTTCAGGTGGTCTTAGAATATCATGGAAGGTGGATGGGCTTCATTCCATCTCCCTTGTGCTGTGTTTCACATTATGCCCATGTGGAGATAAGATGTAGAGAATGGGTTTTGAGTTGTGATACCCTTGAGTGATGCATGTTATCCCAATATAATGGAAACTGATTGAGGATCCCAAGAGGGATTTCAGTAATTATGTTCTGACCCAAAGGATCCTAAGGGGAATTCATCTGCTTTTATACTTACTCTTATGATCTCAATAGGGATTCCTCCATTTATGAATTGACCTCTGGGATCCCAAGTGGGATTCCACCACAATAGTGATGATCTAGTGAAACCATGTGGGTGCCCCTCCATGAGATGAATCTTAGTGGATATATGTAGAAATGGGTATAGATTATTTTGAGTGTTTCCAAGAACCCATCCCAAACATGAAATTATGATGGGAATGAGATCATGAAGAAGGGTGTGGCATTTATCCAATACATATGATATATTTATTTTGGTTTTTATTTTTAATGCATGATAATATGTGATTTCCCATGATTCCTAGGAATCAGTTGATTTTCATGAAAACGATGTTATCTCTTGAGATATCTTGGAAATAATTATTGACATGGATGATACTATGGTTTAGCCAGTATGGTTGGGATTCGGTGCAATAATATATTAGCGGTAGTTTTTTTATCTTGGAAAGAATGTAGTGATTCATTTGATTTAGTTGTGTATTCTTAGATGTGGTACCTCGGATCCATCATTATATATCTTGTGATCAGGTATATAAGAATACTTGGGAAGGTAGGGATTCAGCTAATATTGTGAAACCATTGTTAATGATCCAGTGTAAGGATTCTGAAATAAAAACTAGTAGACCATTGTGAATACCCATAATTCATGGTATTTTAATGGTGGTATGGGATTTTATATGGGAATACATATATATATGAGAAAATATTTTGGACATATTGAGGGTGACTGTTGATCCCATTGATTGATACCTAGGATACACTGTTAGGATTGGGTTGTTTCCATAGTGATGGATCAGCTGAGGCATTATGATATATTAGATTTCCATGATATTGAAAATGAGATTCATGGAGGGTATTCCCTTTGACTTCTTATAGGACATAGGAATCATTACATCCTAGAAGTACATTATTTCTTAGGGTCTCCCCCTCCATGGAATCAGTTGTCAACCTAACATCGCGAATACTCAGGTACTTTTGTGGGGTTAATCCTAAGGAATTTAGGATAAGGGATGAATTGTGACTCTCTAGGGTTCATTACTCATTAGTGGAGGTGTTAGGGTGTGATACCCATAGTGAGGAAAGAGTTTCCCCAAGGTGATGCTCATGAATAGAGACATTATTGCATTGTCCAGGGTAGGTATGGATGATCGAGGTCATAGCCCTATGGATAAGTGATGGTCATTAAACTGTGATCTGGTTATATGTTTACACCCTAATATATGTTTTTATACTTCAATTGTTACATTATTCATGACATGCTATGATTCATTTCGGTAATTGGAAAAGTTGGTTTGATTCATCTAGGTTCATGAGCATGATGATTGATGGTTGTTTTGTCTATTTATATTACTTCTGTTATTTCTTATCTAAAATGGACATAATGCAGTATTATACAATTATGATATCATATTATAGGTTGACCAGTTTCTATCCAACAAAGATTCATTTTTTACCCCATGTAAATGAACCTTAGTGTGTGTGAAGTTGTGAAGTCTTCTTTTATGTTAATAATTGGCTGTAGGGGATAGAGAAGAGCTAGGATTTCAAGATCAAGTTTACATTCTCATGTGGTGTCTTATAATCATGTTTGATTAGTTTGATTGGGTTTGGAATACCAGTTATGTAGTATTTATTGGAGTTGGAATAGGTTTTATGTAGAGTTTATTTTTTTGATCTTGTATATTTGGTTAGCCTAGTGGGTGACCAATTGATCTTTAAAAAATAACCATTAAATTTGACTATTGCATTTCATTTAATTATAGAAATTTCAGTTTATTCCTTGTTTATGTGAATTATGATGTGTAAGATTATTGTTTTTTATCTATTATTGTGAAATTTTATATGAGAGTAGTATCCTCATAGTACCACTTTAGAGCTTCACGGATAGTCGGTAGCCTTGAGCAAACAAGGTGTTGTGCCTGAGGTCACAAAGAGAACCATTCTAGCTATATTATGGAGTGAGCCAGGGAAGAGAATTAAAAGGTGGTATATAATCCATTTTTATATGTATTTAAATCTTTTATATGTTAGAAAAGTGTTTTAGGGATGTGTTAGAGCATGTGTTGTATATTGGGCTAGTGTTTCATAAACACCTTCACTAGATGGAAGGCCAGATTTCCAGGGGTATGGGATTTATATTATTGATATGTGATAATACATTTGATGTGATTTTCATAGTGGGTGATGCAGATGAAATTTGGAATTTATTTTGATTTATTGTGTTTTTCGGATCTTATACCATTAGTAGGATATCATTTATCGATTTAACTCTTGGATCATATGGACAAGAAGAATATAATGCATCATGAGTTGGAAAATAGGATTCTCATGGCATGTAGGGTCCATTTAGTGATATTTTTGACATGTGAGATGTTAAACTATTTAAAGTGTCATCAAATGCTCAGATGGAGTTTTCCCCTATACAAACTTGGTGGCATTCTCACCAGCATGATAGATATGTGTATGTGTTTCCATGTGATGTCATGTTACGTGTATTCTATAGAAAAATGATGAATGATGATATCATGGTCCCTATAGTGGGGGATTTGTGGTGACTATTGTAGGTCAGTGTGCCATGTGGTTCTTTAGTGGGAATCCCTTAGTGTGTTTATATTACTCAAGTTTGGTTTTTTAAAGTTTTAGAATCGATTCTAGGAGGGTTGATTGTTTTGGAAATATATATTGGTTATATGTATATAAGACCCTAAAGAGTTTTTTTGGAATGTTGGATGTCATGGTGTGTTGAGATGGGAGCATGGATGACATCCAATGAGTTTTTACCCATTATGAGACTTGACCTATGGGAAAGGTGGGAGGACCTAGAGGCCTTGATATGTGACTCAATGATTATTGATTCGGATCCTTTTAAATGATTGAGAGTAACCCATGGGAGTTTTAGACCTAGGTTTGCAGGTTTGATTGAGGTAGTAAGCATAGTACATGATATAATTTGAGATATATAAATAGGAGTTACAATCAATTTTATAGTAAAATCAAGGTTATTCCATGGGTTTTGTAGGAACACGAACTTTGAGATTGAGAACCTTGGAATGTGTAGTGTCAGGAGTGCTTTGGTGTAAACACAAAACTTTGAGGGTTGCACTGTTCAGGTGCATGGACCTGATTTTCAGATATATTTTGGTACACAGGTTAAATAATTAACTAGTTCTCATGGATTGGAATGGAATTTGGATGAGGAAAATCATGTGGCTATATTTTTCATAGAATTCATCACTAATTTCAATGATAAGTTTCAACAGTGCTTCAATTTTTTAGAAAGGACCTGTGTGGGTCTCATGGTCAGTAGTTTAGCTACATTATCCTAGGTTCTTTGTTCATAGCCTATGTGAGTGTGAGATCCTATGAGATGTTCTTTTGAAATCACTATACCTTGAAAAAGGGAATGGTTTTTTTTGTGGATTGTTTGAAAAGCATTGTTTCATGAAGGAACATGCACATGATTTATGCATAGTCCTAACTAAACCATGTGTGGGACCATTATTATTTTTTAGATCTGGGGGGAACCTAAGCATTGTCGCTAGACTAGACCTCTTGAGGTTTGTGATCCTAGAGCAGTGTAAGTAAATACTTATATTGGGGAGAATACCATAGGTCATTGAAGGATGTGATCCTTATTTTAAGTGTATTAATTAGCATAATGTTTTTTATTCTTTGTGAGCTGAGAATGGTTGGTTGATTTTTTTCCTGTTGATTATCAGGGGTGAGTGATTTGTCCATGTCGAGTCAGTATGTTTGGTGATATGGACATAGTGGGGGTAATTGGAACTATTGTTCAGTTGTGGGTTTATGATAAGTATTATATTACAATGGGTATCATCATATTTGTTATACAAGAATGTCTCTCATAGTGGGATAGTTTTCGACATTGTTGGATTTGTTAGTGTAATATTTTGAATGCATCGACAGCGAAAATTCACAGAGAGATATTATGGATTTTGGTTTTCCATCAAGACTTCTCGGGTATGACAAGTGTTGTGGTGTGGATATTATAAAGCCCTATATTTCTCAGAATTTTTAAAATAAATGGGAAAATGGTTTTTTGGTTTTGAATGATTTTGAGGGGTAAAATGGAATAATTTTCCCAATATGGTGATCTGAGATAATTTTTTTATCCACTCTTTAGTCCCAAAATTGGAGTTTCACACTAAGATTATAGTTTAGTGGAATTATGTGTCGCTTGAATTCTGTTGGGATATTTAAATCATAATTAATTTAATATTAATTTATTCACATGGGTTCAGATAGTGTTATTTTTTAAATGAATTGTTTGATTTAGACTCTATCTCCGCATTTGAGTCCAAAATAGTGTTTTTCTCCTATGACGAGGATAACCTCATATAGGGAGTCATGGATGGGGCCCTTTTTCTTCTTATTATTTTTTTCTTTTTTCTTCCTTGTCTTTTCATTTTCCATTTTCTTTCATCCCTCTTCATGTGGATTTCCTTTCATACCACCCACTATGGGGGATTACCTCTGTCACCTATGAGATAGGATTGGGAGAAAGATATGAAGATAGAGAGGGGATAAATAGGTTCCTCCTCAGTTCTCAGTATGATTCAGATCATCATGTTGAAGTTGTATAGCTTGGATCAGAGTGAAGCACCAGTGGATTCTACTCTAAGGTACGTGGGATTATTATTTTTTATCCCATATAACCATATATTTTTCATTTTTAATTTTTAAATCCCTATTATGGTTCTTGGGGACCCCATGGGTAGATTTGGTTTTATTTTCAGCTAAACATGGTTTTAGGGGGGATCACAAGGGTTTACCATTATGAAATCACAATCATACGACATGTTGTTTCAATAACACATGCCTTGTGTTCTTTCTATTTTGGAAAGATAACATTTTTTGGAATGCATTATGTTTCATATCTGTATATTTCATATAGTGGGGAATGTCCAAGTGGTTGGTTACATGGGTAGACACACCATGTAAGGGTGACTATAATGCCCCGAAGCAAGGTACCTAGAGTTAGTGCATTATTTTAATACATTGGCAGGATTACAAGGACTCAAGTCCTGAAGGACCGATCGGTTTAGCAGTCTTGGAAAATAGATTACATACTTGAATGTTACATTACACTTTATAACATAAAAAACAACATAAATAATCCTTTATGAATTCCATTCCTACCTTGTATTAACCCTTCATATCAATCACAATACACTTCTGGGAATCCTGGGAAAAATAAAACATAGAAAGGGGTGAGCTCAGATTCTCAGTAAGGATAACAATACACCAGAAACTTTCATAAATAAGCATAAACATTTAAGGAAATGTATAAAACTAAAACAAAATCCTTTTCAACATAAAATTTATCATTATATGCCATATATAAATCCAAATAATTCCATTTACTTACTCACATGGATATTCTACTAGTCGAATAATCACATGCAATATCAATAGCCACTTTCATAAAGATGGAATGCATAATGCCAGACTATCAAAACCTAATATTCAAGGCCTTGTACAAAGACTACAAATAAGATTTTTTTCAAAGGCTTGTTCCAAGACACTAGTTTGTCTCATGAGACCTACCGATGCATCGATGAGCTATAGCAGGCTCCACCCGTCACTTACTAAGTCCATTGCATTCCTCATATGAAAATATATAAACATAACATAAAAATTAATATTAAAACTAGCATACGAAATGTCCATACTTTATCCCTAATCCATGAATTATATAAAAATAAAACATCCACAATCAAACATGTCACAAAACCATCAATACAATATGGAAAATTTGTATCATAATATAAATCATCTTCAAACTAGTTTAAAATCCATCAAAGGATATTGACAGTGATGAAAATGATTTGTAAAACTCTTTGAGAGAAATATCCATTTTTCTTGAAAACATTTAAAATTCACACAATTTAAAAAAGAAGACATTTAAATAAATTTTTTAATAAAAGTGTACCATACCACTTTGAATCTTTTTAATGGAATTAAAATTTTAAAAACATTCATGTCCATATAAATAAATCCTTAAAAACCATTTTGAAAACATGCACATTAATGAGAATTATTTAGAAGAATAAATATTTAAAACATTTAGAATGATGTTTTAGAAAAAATTTCCTTAAAATAATCCCTTTTCAAAGTCTTTTATGAAACATGGACATGGATAATAAATATCTCCCAGTAGATAGTTTCATAAAAACAACCTCGGATAATAATTAGATTGTAAAATTAACCCTTACCAATTTGGTAACATACGAAACATACACCCCATGAAAGAAGTATCACACAGTGAATATGTAAATACACATAAATTAAATTATATGACATAAATAACACAATTATGGAAAGTATATACAACACACAAAAGTTAATACTGGCAATATGGCATGAATCTCACGGGAATAAGAAGTGAGATAAAAACCCCTTACCTTGCACTTTTCTTTAGTCGAGGGTACATTTAACCTCATGTATGAAGACCGTAGTATGTTATTAAATTATACCATAACCATATTAATATTTATGATATCATAAATTATTCATTTATGACTTTTCACTACCCATTTAATAATAATTTCCATGTTAAATTAACATTTTACGTAATAATCGCTTTATTTATCGTACATGTTTTAACTTGTTACACTTGACTGTATCCCTTAGATCACGATTTAAATACTTCTAGAATATAAAACATTATTTATATATCATATATATTTAGAATATAATTATGTATAATAGATATATATGTGAAATGGAAAACACCGTTTATGTAGACGGTAGTCTGTACGTACGCATAAACGATGTTTCCATTTTCATAACGTATTGAACGGAACTAAGTGAATAAAATATTTGTAAGTACATATATATATATATATCTAGTAGAATTATTATTTCATATATTACAAACATATTAGTAATATATATTTTTATAATCTTCGATGAATGGTGAATGTGGAAATGAATCTCATCGCGTCATGGAGACAGTAATCTGTATGTATGCACGAGCGACGATATCATTTCCTTAAAGGTGTGGAATTGGATGGTATATTAGTTTTACAGAGAAATTATTATGTTATTTTCATTATTTATATACATATTACTCATCATTATATCCATCCAAATAACATAGTGTTGAATAACAGATTACATCACGGCGTGGAGAAGGTAAGTCGTATGTAAGCACGCACGGTGACATTATCATTCATAAGATGGATAGAATAATGAATATAGTTGTGAAATATTTATAATAACATCAAATTATATAGAATATACAGGATTTATTATTTATAATGGAAATAAAAACTAAAGAATAAGTGGAAAAGAAAGAAACTTGAAAGAGTGTGGTGAAAACATTACCTCTTCTTCGAGTTCTCCCTTTTGATTTGATCAAAATGGAACCATAGGATGGATTTATGATAAAACTAAGGCCTATAAGCTGAATTTATGTAAGTTTAGAGAATATTTGGGCAGGTTTTGGCCAATAAAAAAGGATTTGAAGGTGTGAATTAGAGGGAAGGTGAAGTTCCCTTTTACAAGAGGGGTGAGGGGAACCTTAAGTAAAGCTAGAAATATTATTTTATAATAAATTAATGTTCGGTTTCCAATGGCTCCAAAGTGTATTATTTAAAGTTTAAGGTGTTTATAGGTCTAAACCCACTCAACCAATAGGTTTTAGAGAGGTTTGGGTCACTATATTAACTTTATCTTTATTATTTAATTCTTTGTAAAATAGTTTGACATTTACCATGTCTCTTTGTATTTTTATATTATATAGTCAATAAACTTACTATAAACTTCATAAGTACCCCCAAGTGGTCCATTAATAATCCACCTATCATTATATAAGTCATCTAGCTGAGCCTTAGATTTTTAGGAATAGGATATCAATTAATAGTATAATATTTGTTTTAAAAGCTCTTTTATGTCAATTTCGACACTATTTAATAATTTTTTTTGAAGTCTTAAAAACTTTATTAATTCGAAAAAAATTGATTTAATAAATCCTAACATGTCATATTAACCATTAAAATTTTCTTATGTCATCGAAACATTGAAATTATATTTATTGTAACATTTATAATACTAATTATTTGATTCTCTCATCAATAAGTAAAATATTGCGTCATTATTGTGTCAAAAATAAATGTAATTATTAAATGTTTAAAAATTATAAACAAACTCTAATTATGTAGGAAATATTTTTAGTTTTCTAATTAATATTTATATTCTAAAATATAAAATATTTAACCCTATGTAAAAATTGTTTTTCTCAAAGATATATTCTTATGTCATTTTTGTATTTACTTTAACTTAATTAATATAAAGTATCATTGTCACTTACATGTGTCTCCATGGGGTCCCAAAATCGACCCAAAGATTACCATGATTGGAAATATATCAAAAAATAGGGTTAGGACACGTTTTAAAGTAATATAAAATTATTATATTATTATATTTTTAACCTTATTTACCGGATTTACCCTTTAACCATGGAAAATAAAATATTTATCGAAGTAATTATTCAAAATTTCTAAAAATAATAGTTACCTATTTACACAATTTTTACCTACTGATTATAAATATGGAATCCATTTTTCTAAATTCAAAACATAGAAGTGTCAGAAAATAATTTAAAATTAATTCTCATTGTCAAAACAAAAAGTGTGTTTTTAAGAAATAATAACTATCAAAAGATTGAAACTTGCTTATGTCTAGTTTAAATGTGAAATTAAGTCCAATGACCAAAATTGTATTAAATGGTAAAAATATAATCTAATTATAATTTAAAACCACTCAAATTCCTAATTTATTACTATTAATTATTTCAATTAAAAAAGTTATTTTTAATTAAAATTTTGTAATTTTCACTATTCATCAAAATATGAAAGTTATCAGAAAAGATCCAAACATTCACCCTAAACTAATTTCGATATTCCAAATCTAAAAATGAAGTTCATTTTGAATGATAAAATTTTTAAAATTTCAAAAAGTGGGTATTACTATTCATAACGACTAGTTTGATTGGTTGTGGTGTGTTAGAACTCAAAGTTGTGTACAACACATGCTATTGTATTATTCAAAGTGAAGTTTATTGTGGAATCTTGGGGTGTTACATTCTCCCCTCCTTAAATAAATTGCGTCCTTGAAATTTATGCTCGGTTTTGGAAACTTGGGGTTGAAATTTCAAAATATCTTAGTTGAAATCCTACATTGAAAAAATGATTAATGAGGCCTCTATTTAAAATAGAGTGGTAAGTATGAAGGTTACCGAAAATAACACATACTAGGGTTCCATCTATGAACAAATGGATGTGGAAGAGAAATATAACCATCAATATCTAATGGAGAGTGGTAGAGAACATGGCAATGAAAAGTCCAACAATGACAAAGCCATAAACTTGTGATGATCTAAGGTACCATCTGGGACAACGTTTTTGTTCTAAGTTCCTTTTCTTAATGTTGATGAATTTATTTATGAGATTGGATAAGATTATAAGGAGATATACCTACTTTATAATTATAGTTTTATTCAATAATAAATTTCAACTAAAACTCATCTTTCACTCCAAAGCATAATACAACTCTAAAATATTCTATTTATCTTAATCGTATAGGGTTCCAAATATAATGAATTTATAATTCACATATCAGACCCTTTAAAAAAAGAAACTACATTACACCATCCAGGAACTTCACGTAGTCCAGTGGTAGGGGATAAATCCCAATCTCACTATGGTTGTGGGTTTGATTCCCACAGTTTTGTCTGACGCGACGGGTTGTCACACGGTCTGTGTGTTGTCCTTTTATAAAAATCCAAAAATAACCTTTCAAACTTAATCCATTCCAACTGTTAGACTTATTAAAAATAATTCTATCCAAACTCACAATCCAAAATTTATAAGGAAGTTAAACACAATGTGGATCCCTTTTGTAGGGTAATAACATGTGAACGCCTTCATCATGTAGTCTTTTACAACACCGCAACATCCTGAATTACAAAAATCAACCATCTCTTATTCCAAAAACACTACATCATTATCAGGACCATATTAAGGATTACCTTTCCTTCAAACATGTGTTTTCAAAAAAATGTAGATTACTATTACGTCACTTTTTTTAGAACCATATAATCTCAAATCCTAAATAAAATAGTACTGCAGTAGAATACTTATTTATCTCCATAATTCATATAACTAGTATATTGTTGATACAACACTCAAATGAAATAATCCTATAATAACAACATAAGAACACTAGTCATTCTTCTTCGTCTGAGGTAGTATCATAACTTGATTATTACCCAATAGCATCATTTGGGGCATACTCTGATGATTTGGACATTGGTTCGCGTAGTGTCCCAACTCCTTACAGGTGAAGAATTGTACATTTGAAGCCTTTTTATTACCCTTACAGTCATGTACTTGGTGTCCTTTTTCTCCACACTTAAAACAAACTCCCATTCCCTTTAGTCAAGTTCCAAGGTGTTTCTTCCCACAGTTATCACATATAGGAAAATTCTTCTTTTCCCTCTTCCCTTTATCCATCATTCCCTCTTCCATCCTTTTCTTCTCCTGATTCCCTTCAAAGCCATATGACTCAAATAATTCTTTACTTATCTTATTAACACATGATACTATTTTTTCATATGTTGAGAATAAATGGGAGTCTATTTCCCTTCTAATTGTTGGCTTAATACCGTGAAAGATATGATCCTTCTTACTCCATTGATCATACGAATTGCTGGAGTTCACATTCTTTCTACTGGGAGACATTTCTATACAATGGCATACACTAGATTAGTTTATGAATTGAAATACATAAATCCAAACTTTTAAAACACTTCCAACATAAATTGAACAGTTTATGGATATAATCCATAATCACAAAAATGTTTTCTTTTAGGAAGTATATACTCATAAACCCTTCAAAATGGTTTGTAAAGGAAATGATAATTATCCTAAGTATATCCCCCCGAGAGTGTCTTAACCCATAGTGAAACAAGGCTAGTTTTCATGCACCAGTTCCCATTCGAACCTAGCTCAAAGCGGTGTTTTCGGGTTTTACCCCTAGGTACATCTGTGCCAGAGCCGCCTCTACCTACTCGTATCCAGACAGGGATGTATTTCTCGGAAAACTCACAAAATCTCTACAATACCAAAATTCTAGGAAGTTCTTCTATACTAATCCTAAAAGTCCATATAAAGTCTATGTTCTCTAAAAAGATTTTATCTAAATCTGTCTTCCATGATTATTGATAAACCTCCCTCTGATACCAATTGTAACACCCTGACTCCAGTTACCCAGATTTGCTGCAATATTTTAATACATTGGCATGATTACAAGTAATCAAGTCCCAAAGGACTGATTAGTTTAGCAGTCTTGGAAAATAGATTACATACATGAATGATACATTAAAAATTATAACATAAATAACAACATAAATAATCCTTTATGAATGCCATTACTCCCTTGGCTTAACCCTATATATCAATCACAATACACGTCTTGGATTCCGGAAAAAAATAAAACATAGATAGGGGTGATCTCAGATGCTCAGTAAGGATAACAATACAGCGGAAACTTTCATAAATAAGCATAAACATTTAAGGAAATGTGTAAAACTAAAACAAAATCCTTTTCAACATAAAATTTATCACAATATGACATATATAAATCAAAATAATTCCATTTACTTACTCACATGGATATTCTACTAGTCGAATAATCACATGCAATATCAATAGCCACTTTTATAATGATCGAATGAATAATTCCAAACTATCATAACCACATAGTCAAGTACTTGTGCCAAGACTATAAATAATATTTTTGTCAAGGCCTTGTACCAAGACACTAGTTTGTCTCAGGAGACCTACCGATGTATCGAAGAGCTATAGCGGGCTCCACCCATCACTTACTAAGTCCAATGAATTCCTCATATGAAAAGGTTTAAACATAACATAAACATTCATATTAAAACTAAAAAATGAAATGTCAATACTTTATACCTAAACCAATAATGGTATAAAAATAACACATCCACAGTCAAACATATCACAAAACCTTCAATTCAATATGGAAGATTTTATCATAATAAATCATTTTCAAAGAACTTTGAAATCCATCAAAGGATATTGACATAGATGAAAATTATTTGTAAAACTCTTTGAGAGAAATATCCATTTTTTCTTGAAAACATTTAAAATTCACACAATTTAAAAAATAAGACAATTAAAGACAATTTTTTTTATCAAAGTTTCCCATATCACTTTTAAACTTTTTAAAGGAATTAACATTTTAAAAACATTCTTGTCCATATAAATGGATCCTTAAAAACCATTTTTAAAACATGGAAATTAATGAGAATGATTTAGAATGATAAATATTTAAAACATTTAAAATAATGTTTTAGTAAAAATTCCATTAAAATAATCCCTTTTAAAACTATTTTATGAAACATGGACATGGATAATAAATATGTCCTAGTAGATACTTTCATAAAAACAACCTCAGATAATAATGAGATTTTAAAATTAACCCTTACCAATTTGGTAACATACGAAACATACACCCCATGAAAGAAGTATCACACAAGGAATATGTAAATACACATTAATTAAATTTTATTACACAAAGAATACAATTATGGGTAGTACATAAACCACACAAAATGTAATTGCGTCAATATGGCATGAATCTCATGGGAATAAGGAGTGAGATAAAATCCCCTTACATTGCACTTTCCTTTAGTCGAGGGTACGTTTAAAATCATGTATGAAGACCGTAGTATGTTATTAAATTATACCAGAACCATATTAATATTTATTATATCATAAATTATTCATTTATTACTTTTTACTACCCATTTAATAATAATTTCTATGTTAAATTAAAATTTCGGGTAATAATCGCTTTCTTTATTGTACGTGTTTTAACTTGTTACTCTTAATTATATTACTTAGATAACGATTTAAATACTTCCAGAATATAAAACATGATTTATATATCATATATATTTAGAATATAATTATGTATAATAGATATATATGTGAAATGGGAAACACCGTTTATGGAGACGGTAGTCCGTACGTACGCATAAACAATGTTTTTGTCTTCATAACGTATTGAAAGGAAATAAGTGAAAAAGATATTTTAAAGTACATATATATATATATCTCTAGTAGGATTATTATGTCATATATTACAAACATATTAGTAATATATATTTTTATAATCGTCGATGAATGGTGAATGTGGAAATGAATCTCATCGCGTCGTGGAGATGGTAATTCGTACGTACGCACAAGCGACAATATCATTTACTTAAAGGTGTCGAATTGGATGGTATATTAATTTTATAGAGACATTATTATGTTATTTTTATTATTTATGTAAAAATTACTCACCATTATATCCATCCAAATAACATAGTGTTGAATAACAAATTACACCACAGCGTGGAGACGGTAAGCCGTAAGTACGCACGCATGGTGACATTATCCTTCATAAGATGAATAGAATAATAAATATAGTTTCTCAATATTTATAATAGCATCATAGTATATATAAGGTACTGGATTTATTATTTTATAATGGAAATAACAAATAAAGAATAATTGGAAGAAGAAAGGAACTTGAAAGAGGGTGGTGAAAACATTACCTCTTCTACGGGTTCTTCCTTTTGATGTGATCAAAAGGTCTCCTTAAGTTGGATTTCTGATCAAAATAAGGCCTCTAGGTTGAATTTAGGTATGTTGAGAGAATGTTTGGGTAGGGTTTGGCCGATCCAAAATGCATTGAAGGTATGAATTAGAGGGAAGGGGAAGTTCCCTTTTATAAGAGGGGTGAGGGGCACCTTAGGAAAAGCTAGAAATATTATTTTATAATAAATTCATATTCAGTTTATAATGGCTCAAAGGTAAATTATTTAAAGTCTAAGGTGGGGATAGGTCTAACTCCACTCAAACAATAGGTTTTATACAGGTTTGGGTTTCTATATTAACTTTATCATTTTTATTTGATTCTTATTTAAATAGTTTGACATTTACCATGTCTCTTTGTATTTTTATATTATATAGTCAATAAAATTACTATAAACATTCAAGAGATCCCCAAGTGGTTCATTAATATTACAACTATCATTATATAAGTCCTTTGGACAAACCTTAAATTTTTAGGAATAGAATATCAATTAATAATATAATATTTGTTTAAAAAACTCTTTTATGTCAATTTTGACACTATTTAATAATTGATTTATGTTAAAGTCTTAAAAACATTATTTATTCGAAAAAAATTCGTTTAATAAATCCTAAAATGTCATATTAATCAATAAAATTTTCATATGTCATCAAAACATTCAAATTATATTTATTGTAACATTTATAATACTAATTATTTTATTTTTTTCATTAATATGGAAAATACTGCATCATTATTGTGTCACAAATAAATTTAATTATTAAATGTATAAAAATTAAGAATAAACTACCATTATGTAGTAAATATATTTATCTTTCTAATGAATATTTATAGTCTAAAATATAACATATGTAACCGTATGTAAAAATTGTTTTTCTAAAAGATATATGCTTAAGTCATTTTTGTATTTACTTTAACTTAATTAATATAAAGTGTCATTATCACTTACAAGTGGCTCCATGGGGTCCCAAAATCGACCCAAATATGCCCATGGTCGGAGGTGTATCAACCAACAGGTTTAGGGCATGTTTTAGGGTAATTTAATATTATTATAATATTATATTTTTACCCTTATTTACTGGATTGACCCTTTAACCATGATAAATAAAATATTTACCGAAGTAATTATTCAAAATGTCTAAAAATAAAAGTTACCTATTTACACATTTTGGAACTCTAGATTATAAATATGGAATATATTTTTCTAAATTCAAAACACAGAAGTGGCCGAAATTAATTTAATATTAATTCTCGTTGTCAAAACAAAAGGAGTGCTTTTATGAAATAATAACTATCAAAATATTAACACTTGCTTATGTCTAGTTTAAATGTAAAATTAAGTCCAATGACCAAAATTAGATTAAATGGTAAAAATATAATCTAATTATACTTTAAAACACTGAAATTCATAATTTATTACTCTTAATTATTTCGATTAAAATAATTTTCTTAATTAAAATTTAGTAATTTTCACTATTCATCAAAATAGAAAGTGATCAGAAAAGTACCAAAAATTCACCCTAAGATAATTTTGATATTCTGAATCCAAAAATGAAGTCTATTTTGAAAGATAAAATGTATAAAATTTCAAAAAGTTGGTATTACTATTCATAACGGCTAGTTTGATTGGTTGTGGTGTGTTAGAACTCGAAGTTGCATACAACACATGCTACTGTATTATTCAAAGAGAAGTGTACCGTGGAAGCATGATATGTTACAGTGACATGGTCGTGTATCTGAACATATAAAAATGATCTGTGTGCATTATTGATTTAGTAGTACACCAATAGACCCCATTTGTACCCCAGTCATGTATTTGTACGTGGTTAGACCGCAGGAGTGCCCAGACCACATAAAAAGTACATGGCTATGGTGGATATTTTTGAAGTGATTATCATATACCTGAGGTACATGTCATGTACAACTCCATTATTTCCCATTTATAGGTTTTACAATATTTTTTTCCCCAATGCTAGAAATTTATATTAGAGGAATCTATTTTGAGCATTTTTCCCATAGAACACAATGGTGGGACCCTTAATCAATTTTTAGGACCTCTAAGAGATGATCCAGTTCATGTGATCTATGATGGAGGATATATTCCATAGTTAAATGAAATTATAGGTCTTGTTAGGGATAAATTGGATGAGACCAATATGAGGTTCTAAAAACTATTCATATGAATTTATATGTGTTCTCCTAAGTCATTGATTTGTGTTAGTATAGGATTATCACTATTTAGTGTGACTGGGATTCATTTATAGGAGGCATATAGGTTATTTTTTTGAGATAACCAAGATTTATTTTTGAAGTTAATGGGATTTGGGAATTCTCCCTTTTGATATGTTCACTAGTAGGCCTATTAGGTTGTAAGATATAGAGACTAGACAGTGGGTTATGCTACCCTTGTGTGGTGGGAGTTTTATTAATAGACTATCTAGTTACTATTGATCCTGAGAGGGATACCTTTTCTTACATACAGACCCAATGGGATACCCAGATGGATGCATCTTCTTGCATATCAATTTATATGATTCCAAGAGATATGCTTATAGTTATTCACTAACCAGAAAATCCCAAGTGGTAGGCCTCCATTGTAGTGATGATATAGGGGAACCCTGTGGGTTTCCCTCCATGAGATGACCCCAAGTACGTGTATGTGGGTATTGGTAGATATAAAAGAGGGTGTCACCTAGAGCTTGTACTGACCATCTAATCTTGAAGGGGATGAGATCATGATGACCATTGTAACTCCCCAATATTTTTATGAAATATTTCCCTTTAAATAATTTGATCTATTAAATAGTGTGTATTATATACATGAGTGAGTTTTCCAAACCCTTAAACTATACTAAAATATTATATAGTCGTTATAACCTAGTCATTGGATTGGAATTTCTGAATTTCAATATCTGAATTATGAGAAATATATAGTCAACACAGTTATTAAATTAATTCATTAGTTATGAAATTATTATCATTAAAAAATATTTAAAAAGAAGTGTTTTATTTTTTATAAAAAATTATTTTTAAGCATGCAATGTATTTTATATAAATATATTAAATTAATACATATTTTTTAATTATTATAATGGAATTTATATATTATTTACTTGGTCAAATATTTCAACCATATGAAAAAATATTTTTATAATCATAGGATAAGAATAAATCCATGTCTATGCTTACAAATTTATTTTTTTAAAAATGGACACATTTTTCACATATACTTTAATATCAATTTATACCATGTATAGGGAATGAATTTGATAAAATTAATATCAAATTTTGAATCAGTAGGTTCAAACATAAAACATGAAAACATAAAACATTCTTCTTAAACACTTGAAAGGCATCTCCTCATGTTCATCCTAGTTTCATTAATGCATCTCATAACCTCGGGACATACATCAAATGAAAGGGTGAGCAGAAGGCCCAGTAAGGGAAACAAGGGAAACATTTAACATGTGAACTTGAGATACATCAACTATGTCATGAAAAATAACTTTAAGGCATGGGAAAGAAATCATGTGGCATATCATAATAAAAATAACATTTTTCATAACTTTAAGATGTGGCTACATAATTTAACATGGAAAATCATGAACATATCACCAAGGTTCATCCCCAAGGTGTCATTTGAAAATTACCAAGATTATTCACCAAGATATCTTGAAAATTTAATCTCTAGTGGTTAAATCATTACCCAATGCATTGGAGCGCTGTCAGGGCGCACCCTTAAATTTTCCTTTTTTATCATGTGAGCCACATATATCATCATCAAAAATTTCATAAATAACCCATATAGAATAAAATAAATGGGTTTCATTTCATAATCATAACGTTTTAAAAACTGCTTTAAAGACATGATCTTTACGTCACTTTAAACCCACGGAAGGGGAGAGCGGGTTTCATGTATGTAAATCCAAGAATTTAAAATAGAACATTTTGGTATATATGTGAATACCCCTGTAGAAATAAGATCTTTTAGTGTTCACTTTATAACATAAAATAATTTTGAGAAAAGAGAGAGGCATTTTGAGATGAAAATTCTACAGCATAACGACTATGTTTTGGGGTTTTAGAAAACATTGAAAAGAGAGGGGACATGGGTCAAACATTCATAAATGACCCATAAAACAATACAGGGACAGAATAAGAAGGATACATGAACATGGTAATGAAATTTTAAGGACATAACATTTGAAATGAAAAACATGGAAGGAAGACAAAAATTAGATTTCTCTTATGAAAATTCGGCAGCCTAACGACGTCACTTAAAAATTCTAAAAATGGATTGACGAGATCAAATAGGGTCTCTAATAATATGAACATAAATGATAAGTATGATAGATAAAAATATCATACCCCAACATAATGAAAAGGAACTTGAAAGAGTTGACCAGAAAATATAACTTGAAAAAGAGAAGGGTGAACGTATCCCTTAAAAATTCAGCAGCCTGACGGCGTCACTTAAACTTCATCCAAAAATGAATTGACAAGATCAAAATAGGGTCTCTAATAATATTAACATAAGGGTTTAGTATGATAGATATAGATATCATACCCCAACATAATAAAAGGAACTTGAAAGACTTGACATGAAAATAGATCTTGAAAACGAGAAGGGTGAAAGAATCCCTTAAAAATTCGTCAGCCTAACGACGCCACTTAAAACTTCAAAATACTGAATTGAAGAGATCAAATGTGGTCTCTCATCATATGATAATAAAATATCAGAATGATAGATATAGAGATCATACCCCAACATAATAAAAAAGAACATGAAAGACTTGACAAGAAAATAGAACTTGAAAATGAGAAGGGTGAAAGAATCCGTTACAAAAATTTTGGCAGCCTAACGGCGCCACGTAAACTTTCATAAAATGAAATGATGAGAGTAAGAGTGGGTCTCTCATCATACGAACATAAAAAGTACAGTATAATGAATATAAAATACCACCCTCCAACATAAGAACATGGAGCATAAAATAAACAACATAAAAGATATCACTTGAAACGAAAGAGAGGGGGTCAGATCACTTACCTTAAAACGTAACTCTTAAAACTCAAAGGTTGGGACCTTGAGGGCTTGGGGGCACCTTGGGAGGACTCCTTGGGAGGTAAGGAGATCATAACTTCGTTGGGGGAGAGTTGTGAGTGAAAATTAAAGGAGGAAAGGGTGGGTATTTATAGGGAAAGTGAGGGGACAAGGCATTAATGGCCAAGGGACACCTCAAAAGTGGTTTTCTCAAAAGCATGGGCCCTCCAATGGTACTTCCCATGGAGTTAGGCCACATGGGGACCCCCACACAATAATTAATACTCTTTAGTCGAACATTCCTTAAAATCTCTCATGACATCATCATGACACAGTTATGATTTCATTAAACATACTGAAACCCTAAAACTGTATTTTTACTATTCATTGAAAATTCAACTTTCTCAGAAAAATCCCAAAATTTCACATTAACCAAATATCAATGCTCTTATTTCAAAAACGAGCTCCATTTTATAAAAATAATTTTCTAAATATATTGAATTTTATTTTTAAATAAATACACTATTCACCGAAAATTCATTTTTTTCAGAAAAATCCCCAAAAATTACCATAACATAATATCGATGCTCTGAGTTCAAAAATAAAGTCCATTTAATAAAAAAAATTCTAATTATTTTTAATTAAATTTTTAATTAAAAAACACTATTCACCCGAAAAAAAACTAATACTTGACTAACAATTTATGAAACCATTATTTACCCATTTTATTGAATCTCATTACTTAATCAAGGTGTCTAAATTATATTAAAAATTTTTTAAGTGAGATTACTAATCCATTTGGACACATTACTAATCCTAATCATAAAATCACTATTCATAATTTACTATTCATCAAAAATCAAGTTGATCTTATTAGACTCTAAATTTCTTACTAAACATAATTGTAGAAGACCATTTTTTGAAAATCATTACACATTTTTAATTATTTAAGGTTTACATAAACATTTTTTAAAATATCCTTTCTCTAAAATTCACCAAAAAATATGCATACTATATTTATCCGGACATTTGAAAAGTCATAAACATCGTCCTAGGAAGAAATCCCAATTTTAATTTAAAACAAAATATTACACAAGGCAGTTATGGTCTCCTTATATAGCCCCGTATCACGCCAGCATAGGACCTAAGTGTAAGGTGTGCTAAGGTGAGAGAATCTGAGGGAGGTTCGGCCAACATCGCACGAGTATTAATTTCTATCAGTTTAAACTCCTCGCGAAGGCGATTCCGTTCTATCTTCACACGATGAAGTTCAGCTTGGGTTTGGTCCAGAGCAAAGCCCAGTGGTGCTTCCTCCTTCCCAATTTCTGTTAGATGGGCTTCGATCGGTCCAATACTACTGGGTGACGACATCGAATCTTCTTTCTATAATAATTAACCAATATTACTTGTATTTAGAGACAATAATCAAAACGTTTAGTTTCTAGTGGTCATATTGACCAATGGTCATATAACAGTCAAAACCCAATGGTCTCATTTTAATTATACCCATGTTATCAAATGAAAACTTTTTGTTGAGTATAAAAATAAAATAACACATAAAATAAGGAAACAAGATTTATTCAAAATTTCGGGTCGTTACAATCTTCCCCCCTTAAGAAATTGCGTCCTCGCAATTTTTAAAAATTGGGTTTTGAAATTTCATTGAATGTCCCACATCGGAAAAAGAGTCAGTAAAACTATTACTTTAAAATAAAGAAAGGGAAGTACAAAGGTCACCCGAGTTAACCCACACTAGGATTCCATGTAGGAAAACATGGACATGGAGGAGAAAACAAATGGTCAAGTTCTGAGGGAGAGTGATAGAAAACCTGATTAGGAGAAATTTAACCATAAGAAAATCCCAAACTTATGATGTGTGTAAACGGTCTTTTATTACCTAGTAGGAAACGTAAACCAACAACATTTTTGTTTTACATTTCTTTTCATAATTTTGAGGAATACATTTACTACATAGAACAAAAATATAAGGAAATATACCTACCTTCATGTAGAGTTTCATCCTTTAATAAGTTTATACCAAAACTAATCTTTTCTACAAACGATGATCATTCAAAACTACATGGTCTCATAAAAACACAAGAATAATCTTCTATAGAATAACTTATTCCTCAAAAGAAAAACTACCTATCTTTAAACATTTATCCCAATAACAGAAAGGGTAAGATAAAACAAATCTTCAAAAATAAAGATTCCTCTAGGAAGGGAAACTAATTTTAAATCTTCAGAGTTCCACGGTACTACCCAGAGTTCATCATAGACCATTCTGTAAGTAACTGTCCTTAAAATTCCTCAAAATAACCAAAACTAAGATTGAAACCCAAATACAAGAAGGACTTGATAACATAGTCTTCCAAGATAAACTTTATCGTTCATCTTCAAACAACATCAACCACTCTGAACATCTTATAACCAAAGTAACTAACCTAATAATATTTTCCCCAGATAGGTCAATCATTTCCCTAACTAACCTATAATACCATAAGTTCACCTTAAATTAGTTGATTCTTCAAAATATAATTCAACCTTTACTCCTCAATGAAAATACCATAGTAATCTATTTACCTCGATCAAATAGGGTTCCCAAAGTAGTGAACGTCTTCCAAAATAATAATCATCTTTTAATCCCCTAATCATCTATGTCATATTAATACGACAATCGTCACATTTTCTATCACATTGGTTTTTGGGACATGTTCTTCCATTTCCCACCATTAACTAAGAAGAGAAAGTATAATTAGGGGCTTAAACACTTAGCCAATAATCATGAAAAGGAACTTAAATCATATAAGGATAACTTGTAGAAGAAAAGTATACCCTAACATGTGATCCCCTAGGTTTCAAACTAGGTTATCCATGATCATATATCCTTATGTGAATCTTTATTTTATTTTATCTATGTTCCTTTAATAATGGTTTATAAAAAGCTTATGAATTTACCAAAGCATATCCCCCGGGAGTGTCGTAACCAAGAGTTCATCAAGGCTCGTTGTCGTGTACCAGTTCCCGTTTGAGTCTAGCTCAAACCGGTGTTTTCAGGTTTTACCCCTATGTACATCTGTGCCATAGCCACCTCTACCTGCTCGTATGCAGACATGGATGTATTTGCTTGGCAACCCCTTACTCAATACTCACCAAAATACCAGGAAGATTTCCTATATCTAAAAATTTCTATAGGATTCTTCCTAAAGTTTTCATATCATAATTTCCAAAAATAACTAAACCTCCCTTTGATACCAACTATAACATCCCACCTTTTTATCACATAAACTTTCATTACATTTTACAAAATCTAGGATCTTTAAGGTTTAGTGTCTTGGAAACCAGGAATATAAAACATGAAAACATAAAACATTCTTCTTAAACACTTGAAAGGTGTATCCTCTTGTTCATCCTAGTTTCATTACTGCATCTCATAACCTGGGGACATACATCAAATGAAAGGGTGAGCAGAAGTCCCAGTAAGGGAAACAAGGGAACATTTAACATTGAACTTGAGATACATCAACTATGTCATGAAAAAGAACTTTAAGGCATGAGAAAGAAATCATGTGGAATATCATAATAAATATAACATTTTTCATAGCTTTAAGAGGTGGCTACATCATTTAACATGGAAAATCATGAACATATGACCAACGTCCATCCCCAAGGTGTCATTTGAAAATTACCAAGGTTATTCACCAAGATATCGTGAAAATTGTAATCTCTAGTGGTTACATCATTACCCAATGCATTGGAGCGCTATCAGGGTGCGCCCTTAAATTTGCCTTTTTTATCATGTGAGCCACATATATTGTCATGAAACATTTCATACATAACCCATATAGAATAAAATAAATGGGTTTCATTTCATAATCATAACGTTTTAAAAACTGCTTTAAAGACATGATCTTTACGTCGCTTTAAACCCACAGAAGGGGAGAGCGGGTTTCATGTATGTAAATACCAGAATTTAAAATAGAAAAGTTTGGTATATATGTGAATACCCCTGTAGAAATAAGAGCTTTGATTGTTCACTTTATAACATAATATAATTTTTAGAAAAGAGAGGGGCATTTTGAGATGAAAATTCTGCAGCATAACGGCTATGTTTCGGGGTTTTAGAAAACATTGAAAAGAGAGGGTACATGGGTCAAACATTCATAAGTGACCCATAAAACAGTAGAGGGACATAATAAGAACGATACATGAACATGGTAATGAAATTTCGAGGACATACCATTTGAACTGAAAAACATGGAAGGAAGAAAAAAATTAGATTTCTCTTATGAAAATTCGGCAGCCTAACGGCGTCACTTAAAACTTCTAAAAATGGATTGAAGAGATCAAATAGGGTCTCTAATAATATGAACATAAATGATCAGTATGATATATATATAGATCATACCCCAACATAATGAAAAGGAACTTGAAAGAGTTCACCGGAAAATATAACTTGAAAAAGAGAAGGGTGAACGAATCCCTTAAAAATTCGGCAGCCTAACAGCGTCACTTAAACTTCATCCAAAAATGAATTGACAAGATCAAAATAGGGTCTCTCATAATATGAACATAAGGGTTAAGTATGATAGATATAGATATCATACCCCCATCATAATAAAAAGGAACTTGAAAGACTTGACATGAAAATAGATCTTGAAAACGAGAAGGGTGAAAGAATCCCTTAAAAATTCGGTAGCATAACGGCGCCGCTTAAAACATCAAAATACTGAATTGAAGAGATCAAATGGGGTCTCTCATCATATGATCATAAAATATCAGAATGATAGATATAGATATCATACCCCAACATAATAAAAGGAACATGAAAGACTTGACATGAAAATAGAACTTGAAAATGAGAAGGGTGAAAGAATCTGTTACAAAAGTTTTGGCAGGCTAACAGCGCCACTTAAACTTTCATAAAATGAAATGATGAGAGTAAGAGGGGGTCTCTCATCATATGAACATAAAAAGGACAGTATAATTAATATAAAAGACCATCATCCAACATAAGAACAAGGAGCATAAAAGAAATTACATAAAAGATATCACTTGAAAAGAAAGAGAGGGGGTCAGATCCCTTACCTTAAAACGTAACTCTTAAAACTCAAAGGTTGGGACCTTGAGGGCTTGGGGCACCTTGGGAGGACTCCTTGGGAGGTAAGGAGACCAGAACTTCGTTTGGGGAGAGTTGGGATTGAAAAATAAAGGAGGAAAGGGTGGTTATTTATAGGGAAAGTGAGGGGACAAGGCATTAATGGCCATGGGACACCTCAAAAGTGGTTTTCTCAAAAGCACGGGCCCTCCCATGGTACTTCCCATGGAGTTAGGCCACATGGGGACCCCCACACAATAAGGCATCCTCTTTAGTCGAACATCCCTTAAAATATCTCATTAAATCATCATGACACAGTTATGATGTCATTAAACATACTGAAACCCTAAAACTGTATTTTTACTATTCATTGAAAATTCACCTTTCTCAGAAAAATCCCAAAATTTAACATTAACCAAATATCAATGCTCTGATTTCAAAAATGAACTCTATTTTATAAAAATAATTTTCTAAATATTTTGAATTTTATTTTTAAATAAATACACTATTCACTGAAAATTCATTTTTTTCAGAAAAATCCCAAAAAATTACCATAACATAATATCGATGCTCTGAGTTAAAAAATAAAGTCCATTTTATAAAAATAATTTTCTAATTATTTTTAATTAAATTTTTAATTAAAAAACACTATTCACCTGAAAAAAACTAATACTTGACTAATAATTTATGAAACTGTTATTTACCCATTTTATTGAATCTCATTACTTAATCAAGGTGTCTAAATTATATTAAAACTTTCTCTAAGTGAGATTACTAATCCATTTGGACACATTACTAATCCTAATCATAAAATCACTATTCATAATTTACTATTCATCAAAAATCAAGTTGATCTTATTAGACTCTAAATTTCTTACTGATCATAATTGTAGAAGACCATTTTTTGAAAATCATTACACATTTTTAATTATTTAAGGTTTACATAAACATTTTTTAAAATATCCTTTCTCTAAAATTCACCAAAAATATGCATACTATATTTATCCGGACATTTGAAAAGTCATAAACATGATCATAGGAAGAAATCCCCATTTTTTTTTAAACAAAATATTACACAAGGCCGTTACGGTCTCCTTACATAGCCCCTTATCACACCAGCATAGGACCTAAGTGTAATGTGTGCTAAGGTGAGAGAATCTGAGGGAGGCTCGGCCAACATCGCATGAGTAGTAATTTCTATCAGTTTGAACTTCTCGTGAAGGTGATTCCGTTCTAGCTTCACACGATGAAGTTCGGCTTGGGTTTGGTCAAGAGCAAAGCCCAGTGGTGCTAACTCCTTCCCAAGTTCTGTTAGATGGGCTTCGATCGGTCCAAGACTACTGGGTGAGGACATCGAATCTTCTTTCTATAACAATTAACCAAGATTACTTTTATTTAGAGACAATAATCCAAAAGTTTAGTTTCCAGCGGTCATATTGACAAATGGTCATATAACAGTCAAAAGCCAACGGTCTCATTTTAATTATACCCATGTTATCAAATGAAAAAGTTTTTTTGAGTATAAATATAAAATAACACATAAAATTAGGAAACAAGATTTATTCAAAATTTCGGGTCGTTACAATCTTCCCCCCTTAAGAAATTGCGTCCTCGCAATTTTTAAAAATTTGGTTTTGAAATTTCATTTAATGTCCCACATCGGAAAAGGAGTCAGTAAAACTATTACTTTAAAATAATGAAAGGGAAGTACAAAGGTCACCCGAGTTAACCCACACTAGGATTCCATGTAGGAAAACATGGACATGGATGAGAAAACAAAGGGTCAAGTTCTAAGGGAGAGTGATAGAAAACATGATTAGGAGAAAGTTAACCATAAGAAAATCCAAAACTTATGATGTGTGTGAACGGTCTTTGATTACCTAGTAGGAAATGTAAACCAACAACATTTTTGTTTTACGTTTCTTTTCATAATTTTGTAGAATTCATTTACTACATAGAACAAAAATATAAGGAAATATACCTACCTTCATGTAGAGTTTCATCCTTTAATAAGTTTATACCAAAACTAATCTTTTCTCCAAACGATGAGCATTCAAAACTACTTGGTCTCATAAAAACACAAGAATAATCTTCTAGAGAATCACGTATTCCACAAAAGAAAAACTACTTATCTTTAAACATTTATCCCAATAACAGAAAGGGTAAGATAAAAAAACTCTTCAAAATGAAAGATTCCCATAGGAAGGGAAACTAATTTTAAATCTTCAGAGTTCCACGGTACAACCCAGAGTTCATCATAGACCATTCCATAAGTAACTGTCCTTAAAATTCCGCAAAATAACCCAAACTAAGATTGAACCCCAAATACAAGAAGGACATGATAACATAGTCTTCCAAGATAAACATTATTGTTCATCTCCAAACAACATCAACCACTCCGAACATCTTATAACCAACGTAACTAACCTAATAATATTTTCCCCAGATAGGTCAATCATTTCCCTAAGTAACCTATAATACCGTAAGTTCACCTTAAATTCGTTGATTCTTCAAAATATAATTCAACCTTTACTCCTCAAAGAAAATACCGTAGTAATCTATTTACCTCGATCAAATTGGGTTCCCAAAGTAGTGAACGACTTCCAAAATAATAATCATCTTTTAATCCCCTAATCATCTCTGTCATATTAATACGACAATCGTCACATTTTCTATCACATTGGTTTTTGGGACATGTTCTTCCATTTCCCACCATTAACTAAGAAGAGAGTATAATTAGGGGCTTAAACACTTAGCCAATAATCATGAAAAGGAACTTTAAATCATATAAGGATAACTTGTAGAAGAAAATTATACCCTAACTTGTGATCCCCTAGGTTTAAAACTTGGTTATCCATGATCATATATCCTTATGTGAAACTTTATTTTATTTTATCTATGTTCCTTTAATAATGGTTCATAATAAGCTTATGAATTTACCAAAGCATATCCCCTGGGAGTGTCGTAAGAAATAGTTCAGCAAGGAATGTTGTCGTGTACCAGTTCTCGTTCGAGTCTAGCTCAAAGCGGTGTTTTCAGGTTTTACCCCTATGTACATCTGTGCCAAAGACACCTCTACCTGCTCATATCCAGATAGGGATGTATTTTCTTGGCAACCCCTTACTCAATACACACCAAAATACCAGGAAGATTTCCTATATATAAACATTTCTATAGGATTCTTCCTAAAGTTTTCATATCCTAATTTCCACAAATAACTAAACCTCCCTTTGATACAAACTATAGCATCCCACCTTTTTATCACATAAACTTTCATTACATTTTACAAAACCGAGGATCTTTAAGGTTTAGTGTCTTAGAAACCAGGAACATTAAACATGAAAACATAAAACATTCTTCTTAAACACATGAAAGGAATCTCCTCATGTTCATCATAGTTTCATTACTGCATCTCATAACCTGGGGACATACATCAAATGAAAGGGTGAGCAAAAGGCCGAGTAAGGGAAACAAGGGAAACATTTAACATGTTAACTTGAGATACATCAACTATGTTATGAAAAAGAACATTAAGGCATGAGAAAGAAATAATGTGGCATACCATAATAAAAATAACATTTTTCATAACTTTAAGATGTGTCTACATCATTTAACATGGACAATCATGAACATATGACCAAGGTCCATCCCCAAGGTGTCATTTGAAAATTACCAAGGTTATTCACCAAGATATCGTGAAAATTGTAATCTCTAGTGGTTACATCATTACCCAATGAATTGGAGCTCTATCAGGGAGCACCCTTAAATTTTCCTTTTTTATCATGTGAGAAACATATATCATCATCAAACATTTCATAAATAACCCATATAGCATAAAATAAATGGGTTTCATTTCATAATCATAACGTTTTAAAAACTGCTTTAAAGACATGATCTTTACGTCACTTTAAACCCACGGAAGGGGAGAGCGGGTTTCATGTATGTAAATCCCAGAATTTAAAATAGAAAATTTTGGTATATATGTGAATACCCCTATAGAAATAAGAGATTTTAGTGTTCACTTTATAACATAAAATAATTTTGAGAAAAGAGAGAGGTATTTTGAGATGAAAATTCTGCAGCATAACGGCTATGTTTCGGGGTTTTAGAAAAACATTGAAAAGAGAGGGGACATGGGTCAAACATTCATAAATGACCCATAAAACAGTATAGGGATAGAATAAAAAGTATAAATGAACATGGTAATTAAATTTCAAGGACATAACATTTGAAATGAAAAACATGGAAGGAAGACAAAAATTAGATTTCTCTTATGAAAATTTGGTAGCCTAACGGCGTCACATAAAACTTCTAAAAATGGATTGATGAGATCAAATAGGGTCTCTAATAATATGAAAATAAATGATCATTATGATAGATATAGAGATTATACCCCAACATAATTAAAAGGAACTTGAAAGAGTTGACCAGAAAATATAACTTGAAAAAGAGAAGGGTGAACGAATCCCTTAAAAATTCGGCAGCCTAACGGTGTCACTTAAACTTCATCCAAAAATGAATTGACAATATCAAAATAGGGTCACTAATCATATGAACATAAGGGCTCAGTATGATAGATATAGATATCATACCCCAACATAATAAAAAGGAACTTGAAAGACTTGACATGCAAATAGATCTTGAAAAAGAGAAGGGTGAAAGAATCCCTTAAAAATTCGGCAGCCTAACGGCGCCACTTAAAACTTCAAAATACTGAATTGAAGAGATAAAATGGGGTCTCTCATCATATGATAATAAAAGTTCAGAATGATAGATATATAGATCATACCCCACCATAATAAAAAGAAACATGAATGACTTGACAAGAAAATAGAACTTGAAAATGAGAAGGGTGAAAGAATCCATTACAAAAATTTTGGCATCCTAACGACGCCACTTAGACTTTCATAAAAAGAAATGATGAGAGTAAGAGGGGGTCTCTCATCATATGAACATAAAAAGGACAGTATAATGAATATAAAATACCATCCTCCAACATAAGAACATGGAGAATAAATGAAATTACTTAAAAGATATCACTTGAAAAGAAAGAGAGGGGGTCAGATCCCTTACCTTAAAACGTAACTCTTAAAACTCAAAGGTTGGGACCTTGAGGGCTTGGGGGCACCTTAGAAGGACTCCTTGGGAGGTAAGGAGACCAGAACTTCTTTTGGGGAGAGTTGGGAGTGAAAACTAAAGGAGGAAAGGGTGGGTATTTATAGGGAAAGTGAAGGGACAAGGCATTAATGGCCAAGGGACACCTCAAAAGTGGTCTTCTCAAAAGCATGGGCCCTCCCATGGTACTTCCCATGGAGTTAGGCCACATGGGGACCCCCAAAAAATAATTCATCCTCTTTAGTAGAACATCCCTTAAAATATCTCATGACATCATCATGACACAGTTATGATGTCATTAAACATACCGAAACCCTAAAACTGTATTTTTACTATTCATTGAAAATTCAACTTTCTCAGAAAAATCCAAAAATTTCACATTAACCAAATATCAATGCTCTGATTTCAAAAATTAACTCCATTTTATAAAAATAATTTTCTAAATATTTTCAATTTTATTTTTAAATAAATACACTATTCACCGAAAATTCATTTTTTCCAGAAAAATCCCCAAAAATTACCATAACATAATATCGATGCTCTGAGTTCAAAAATAAAGTCTGTTTTATAAAAATAATTTTCTAATTATTTTTAATTAAATATTTAATTAAAAAACACTATTCACCTGAAAAAAACTAATACTTGACTAATAATTTATGAAACCGTTATTTTCCCATTTTATTGAATCTCATTACTTAATCAAGGTGTCTAAATTATATTAAAACTTTCTTTAAGTGAAATTAATAATCCATTTGGACACACTACTAATCCTAATCATAAAATCACTATTCATAATTTACTATTCATCAAAAATAAAGTTGTTCTTATTAGACTCTAAATTTCTTACTGAACATAATTCTAGAAGACCATTTTTTGAGAATCATTACACATTTTTAATTATTCAAGATTTACATAAACAATTTTTAAAATATCCTATCTCTAAAATTCACCAAAAATATGCATACAATATTTATCCGGACATTTGAAAAGTCATAAACATCATCATAGGAAGAAATCCCAATTTTTATTTAAAACAAAAGATTACACAAGGCAGTTACGGTCTCCTTACATAGCCCCTTATCACACCAGCATTGGACCTAAGTGTAAGGTGTGCTAAGGTGAGAGAATCTGAGGGAGTCTCGGCCAACATCACACGAGTAGTAATTTCTAATAGTTTGAACTTCTCGTGAAGGAGATTTCGTTATAGCTTCACACGATGAAGTTCGGCTTGGGTTTGGTCCAGAGCAAAGCCCAGTGGTGCTACCTTTTTCCCAAGTTCTGTTAGATGGGATTTGATCGGTCCAAGACTACTGGAGGAGGACATCGAATCTTCTTTCTATAATAATTAACCAAGATTACTTGTATTTAGAGACAATAATCAAAATGTTTAGTTTCCAGTGGATATATTGACCAATGGTCATATAACAGTCAAAACCACACGGTCTCATTTTAATTATACCCATGTTATCAAATGAAAAAGTTTTGTTGAGTATAAAAATAAAATAACACATAAAATTAGGAAACAAGATTTATTCAAAATTTCGGGTCGTTGCAATATCCCCCCTTAAGAAATTGCGTCCTCGCAATTTTTAAAAATTTGGTTTTGAAATTTCATTGAATGTCCCACATCAGAAAAGGAGTCAGTAAAACTATTACTTTAAAATAAAGAAAGGGAAGTACAAAGGTCACCCGAGTTAACCCACGCTAGGATTCCATGTAGGAAAACATGGGCATGGAGGAGAAAACAAAGGGTCATGTTCTGAGGGAGAGTGATAGAAAACATGATTAGGAGAAAGTTAACCATATAAAAATCCCAAACTTAGGATGTGTGTAAACGGTCTTTTATTACCTAGTAGGAAACGTAAACCAACAACATTTTTGTTTTATGTTTCTTTTCATAATTTTGAGGAATTCATTTACTACATAGAACAAAAATATAATGAAATATACCTACCTTCATGTAGAGTTTCTTCCTTTAATAAGTTTATACCAAAACTAATCTTTTCTCCAAACAATGAGCATTCAAAACTACTTGGTCTCATAAAAACACAAGAATAATCTTCTAGAGAATCGCGTATTCCACAAAAGAAAAACTACCTATATTTAAACATTTGTCCCAATAACAGAAAGGGTAAGATAAAACAACTCTTCAAAAAGAAAGATTCCCATAGGAAGAGAAACTAATTTTAAATCTTCAAAGTTCCACTGTACTACCCAGAGTTCATCATAGACCATTCCGTAAGTAACTGTCCTTAAAATTCCTCAAAATAACTCATACTAAGATTGAACCCCAAATACAAGAAGGACTTGATAACATAATCTTCCAAGATAAACTTTAACGTTCATCTCCAAACAACATCAACCACTCCGAACATCTTATAACCAAAGTAACTAACCTAATAATATTTTCCCCAGATAGGTCAATCATTTCCCTAAGTAACCTATAATACCATAAGTTCACCTTAAATTTGTTGATTCTTCAAAATATAATTCAACCTTTACTCCTCAAAGAAAATAATGTAGTAATCTATTTACCTAGATCAAATAGGGTTCCCAAAGTAGTGAACGTCTTCCAAAATAATAATCATCTTTTAATCCCCTAATCATCTCTGTCATATTAATACGGCAATCGTCCCATTTTCTATCACATTGGTTTTTGGGACATTTTCTTCCATTTCCCACCATTAACTAAGAAGAGAAAGTATAATTAGGGGCTTAAACACTTAGCCAATAATCATGAAAAGGAACTTAAATCACATAAGGATAACTTGTAGAAGAAAATTATACCCTAACTTGTGATCCCCTAGGTTTCAAACTAGGTTATCCATGATCATATATCCTCATGTGAATATTTATTTTATTTTATCAATTTTCCTTTAATAATGGTTCATAATAAGCTTATGAATTTATCAAAGCATATCCCTCGGGAGTGTGGTAACCAAGAGTTCATCAAGGCCCGTTGTAATGTACCAGTTCTCGTTCGAGTCTAGATCAAAGCGGTGTTTTCAAGTTTTACCCCTATGTACATCTATGCCATAGCCACCTCTACCTGATCGTATCCAGATAGGGATGTATTTTCTTGGCAACCCCTTACTCAATACTCACCAAAATACCAGGAAGATTTCCAATATGTAAACATTTCTATAGGCTTCTTCCTAATGTTTTCATATCCTAATTTCCACAAATAACTAAACCTACCATTGATACCAACTATAGCATCCCACCTTTTTATCACATAAACATTCATTACATTTTACAAAACCGAGGATCTTTAAGGTTTAGTGTCTTGGAAACCAGGAACATAAAACATGAAAACATAAAACATTCTTCTTAAACACTTGAAAGGCGTCTCCTCATGTTCATCCTAGTTTCATTACTGCATCTCATAACCTGGGGACATACATAAAATGAAAGGGTGAGCAGAAGGCCCAGTAAGGGAAACAAGGGAAACATTTAACATGTGAACTTGAGATACATCAACTATGTCATGAAAAAGAACATTAAGGCATGATAAATAAATCATGTGGCATATCATAATAAAAATAACATTTTTCATAACTTTAAGATGTGTCTACATCATTTAACATGGACAATCATGAACATATAACCAAGGTCCATCCCCAAGGTGTCATTTGAAAATAACCAAGGTTATTCACCAAGATATCGTGAAAATTGTAATCTCTAGTGGTTACATCATTACCCAAGGCATTGGAGCTCTTTCAGGGAGCACCCTTAAATTTGCCTTTGTTATCATGTGAGCCACATATATAATCATCAAACATTTCATAAATAACCCATATAGCATGAAATAAATGGGTTTTATTTCATAATCATAACGTTTTAAAAACTGCTTCAAAGACATGATCTTTACGTCACTTTAAACCCACGGAAGGGGAGAGCTGGTTTCATGTATGTAAATCCTAGAATTTAAAATAGAACATTTTGGTATATATGTGAATACCCCTATAGAATATTAAAATATCATGAAAATTATTATAATTGTGATAAAAAAATATAAATTTAATGTATATACACCTCAAAAAAGAATCTTGGTTCATAACAAAACATGAGTCTCAAAGAAGGCAAATTCAGGGGAAACTATTTTACTGATTTGGTTACATTGGAATCCTAAACCCCATGAAAGAAAGATAATAAAATATATATTTAAATACTCATAAATTTAATTAAAATAATCATATAATTTATCCATGGGAAGTATAGACACTATCCAAAAGGAATGGGAGGTGAATAAATCATAGAGAAATTATACTTGAAACATACACATATGAAATAATGTCATCTTAGATGTAAAATTATTTTGATAAAACACCTGAAATGAATTCTTGAGGAAAATATTCTTTCTTCTTCAAAATCAATTTCATTTCACAAAACGTCATGCAATTTTAAAAGAAAAGGATTTTTTTGAAAATATTCATGAAATTTTTTGGAGGAATATTCATGAAAATAAGGCTTTATAAAACCGTAAAAATTCTTTCATTCTGAATACATTAAAAAACATTCTTCTCGTACTTTTGTCGAAAAAGTCAAAAAGTACCTTGTAGGGTAAATAAAAGAAATATTCCTTCCATACCATGGGGTAAAAGTCAAAAATGGGTAAAAATGACTTTAAACATAAATGAAAACATTTTTATAAAACATGGTATTGGATGATAAAGATAACCCCAGTAAATACTTACGAATAAACAATCTCAGATAAAAATGAGATTTGCACAATTATCCCTTACCTTAGGTCCGATATGTTTCGTATGTATCCTAACCTCCTGTATAATGATTTAAATAATGTAATTGACTTATTAAAGAATAATATTAATTTCTATGATATCATATTTGTTTCACTTAAGACTTTATATAACCCGTTCTTTTGTAAATTCCATGTTAAAGCAACGTTTTGGGTAAAATCATTTCATTTATCGTATGTGTTTCGACTTTCCATTCTTGATATTAATACTTATATCCTGATTTACATAATTCCATAATGTAAAAGATGATTTATATATAATATGTATTCATCATATACATATATATATTATAGATCGAAAAAAGGAATGAAATACACTGTTCATGGAGACGGTAGGCCGTACGTACGCATGAATGATTTTTTCGTTTCCTTATTGAATTGAATGAGACTAAATAGATGACATACATATATATATACATAAATCCAGTAGCATTCATATATTTCATTATTATTCATTATATAAACTTTATGATCATTCATGTATGGTTAACATGGAGAATGAATCTCATCGCGTCGTGGAGACGGTAGTCCGTACATACGCACGAGAGATGATATCATTCCCATAATTATTGAATAGAATTGGAGTGGATGGTATAATATATCAGAATCATTATGAAGTTATAATAACCATATATAGTTATTCTTTACACCATTATATCCATCCATGTAAGGTGTTGGTGGAAAAATAGATTTCACCACGGCGTGGAGACAGTATTCTGTACGTACGCACGCGTGGTGATTTCATTTTTCGTAGGACAGATAGATGGTGAAATAGGGTTGTTTCATACTTATAATAAAATATAAGTATATTATTTATACTTAGGTTATTACATCATAATTAAACAATTAAATAAGAATAAGTGGAAGAAGAAATAAAGTTGAAAGAATCGGTAACAGACATTACCTCTTCTTTGAAGCGTCCCTTTGAGACCTCCTCTTAGGGCACTAAAATTGGTCTTTGAAGAAGACCAGAACCTCTAGTATGTTTCTATGGAAGTAGATATGATAACTTTATAGGGGTTTTCCGAGCTTTAAGGCTCAAAGTGGTGTGAGGAAGAGAGGGAGGAGGTGCCCTTTTATAAGGGAGGAGAGGGGCACCTTTGGAAAAACTAAAAATATTATTTAATTATAAAGTCATATTCGGTTTTTAATAGCTCAAAATTGAGTTATTTAGAAGCTAAGGTTGGTATGGGTATAAATCCTCTCATATAATAGAATTTATACAAGTTTTGGGTTCTATTTTAACCTTATCATTTATATTTAACCTTAAGTTTAATAATTTTACTTTTACCATGTCTTCTTCTTTTCTTACACTATAAGGTTAATAAACTTACTATAACAAGACAAAAGAACCCCAAGTTTTTTATTATTAATATCTATAACATTATCTAAGACCTTTGGGCGAACCTTATATTTTTATGAATAAAATAACAATTAATAATATAAAATTTGTTTTAAAAACTATTTTATGTCAATTTTGACACTATTTGGTAATTGATTTTTGTGAAAATCATAACATTATTATTAGTTCAAAAAAAGTTTACTAAATCAATAATAACATGGCATATTAACCTATAAAATTAGTTTAATTCATAAAAAGTCTCAAATTTCATTTATTTGGGTATTTATAATATCAATTATATCAATATTTCATTAATAAGATAATTACTACATCATCTTTGTGTCATATATAAATTAAATTATTTAATGTCTAAAAACTATAAATAAAATACCATCATGTAGGAAATAGTTTTATAATTCTAATTAATATTTATAGTCGAATTTATCTTATGTATAACCCTAAATTAAAAATTATTTACTTCTTAAACTTTGATTTTAACTATTTTAACCCTTCTTTAAATAAATTAATATTAAATGTCCTAATCTAATCCAAGTGGGCCTAAATGGTCATATTTTATTCATAAGGTTGTTTTTGGTCGAATTACACTTATCCAATTGAATTAGGACATGTGTAAGGGTAATAATAATATCATTTTTACCCTTAATTATCTTATTTACTTTTAACTGTGGTAAATAAAAGTAAAAAGTTACTATTCACCAAACAATATTTTCATCTCATTGAACCACATTTTAGTCATTGATATTAACCTTGTCTCTCGAATTTTCGAAATTCCATTCATAGAAGCGGTAAAATTATGTTTTAAGAAAAATTCAGTTTTTTAACTACCACTAAGTGGTTTCACTATTCATCAAAAAATGAAAGTTTCCATAAAAATACCAAAAATTAGGCCTAAGATATATTTGATATTATGAATTAAAAAGTGATGTCTATTTTACCAAATTCAAAAAAAATCAGTTGCATTAATTAATTTAAAAATTATTTCTCGTCGTCAAAACAAATAGTGTTTTTAATAGATAATAACTATCAAAATATTGACACTTGTTTATGTCTGGTTTAAATGTGAAATTACATCCAATGACCAAAATTGTATTAAATGGTAAAAATTTATTCTAAATATACTTCAAAACCACTCAAATTACTAATTTATCACTATTAATTATTTCAATTAAAAAAGTTGTTTTTAATTAAAATTCAGTAATTTTCACTATTAATCAGAATATGAAAGTTATCCGAAAAGTACCAAAATTTCACCCTAAGCTAATTTTGATATTACGAATCCAAAAATGAAGTCTCTTTTGAAAGATAAAATTTATAAAATTTCAAAAAGTGGGTATTACTATTCATAACAGCTAGTTCATAATAATATTATAATAATATCTCGTTTAGTGAAACTCGGTATTGTGTACTACACACGCTATCGAGAAAGGTATTTAATGCGTGTAATGCAAGCCAAGTCAGGGTTGTATGTTATGAAATCTCCTTTTGGTGTAGCATACAACACAAGACATTATTGAAATTAAAAATAATATTTTTCATAAAATATCGGGGTGTTACATTCTACCCCCCTTAAAATGAATTTTGCCCTCGAAATTCGTCGGGTTTATAAATGGTTTACTACTCAAAAGTTTCTTTAATATAAACCCACATCGTAAAAAGGAATACAAAAACATATCTTTAAAAACTAAAGTATGAGACTTAATGGTTACCTAAATTAACTCATCATTGGGTTTTCACGTTGGAGAACATAGGTGAAAATATGGATATGGAAGAAAAATCTAACCATCAAGTTCTGATGGAGAGTGGTAGAGAACATGGCTATGAAAAATCCAATAATCACAAAGCCATAAATTTTTGATGATCTAGGGTACCATCTGATTCATCGGATATAAGGGCACTAGGACAACATTTTTGGTTTTCAAGATCATTTCCCTAAAGTTGAAGAATTTGAATTAGAATAAATACTTACTTTATTTTGGTACAATCTCACTGTTTTTTGTGTCGTGAACAATTTTCAATTCATCTCTTAATGAAATGAAGTTGAATTTTTTATTCGGGAAGTGTTAGAAGATCATGTGATAGAATGACGGGTCATTCCATCTGTCTCAAACAAAAGGTTAGCAAAAGTTATTAAATATACATAAATCGATCTATAGTGAGATTAATCATTTATGGTTCCTAAAATGGGATTATACTTCATATATCATACTTCTTAATATAATAAAACTTTTTTCTACTAAACATGGACTTCCTGTAGGCCAGTGGTAGGCGATAAAGGCCAGTCGCACTTCGGTTGTGGGTTCAATTCCCACAGCCTTGTTCGACGCGATGGGCTGTCACCCGTCCTGCAGGTTGTCCTTTTTCTAAAACTACATTTCTATAACATCCCATCAATAATATCAAAAAAAATTCTATCCTTAAACAATGCTATCTTATGTCCAACATAATCCATTCCAATCTTTATCTAAAATACTTTGGTCCAAGCTCATAGAATAAAGAAAACGATTACATGAAATGTCATCAACCAACCATCATTTATCCCCCATTATCTTGTTGGTCACATTCCAATCATGTGAATACCTTAATCATGTATTCTCTTGAAAAATTAATACCCATTAAACCTTAGTGAAAACATGAATGCTTTCAAAAGTTAACTCTTTCCACATACCAAAATCCAAAAATTCTATATACACAAACCATGATATAACCTTCTCCTTATATTAGTCAAGAGCTCATGAATACTATCAAACATTGAATTTTCTCCTTATCCCTTCATTATGCGCATATCATCTACTTTCCAAATATTCTAGTACCATTCGTCAAACACTTTCAAAACTTAAGTAAAGACAACCATTTAACAATCCTTAGATAGTACCATGAGATTACTTATACAACATTACACTTGATAAACATGTAATCATTCCACTACCTTCTTAAAACATTGACCGAGCATCAAAAATTCTTTCATCTCACATATCATATGTAGTCTCTTCATCATCATCAACATAAATATTACCCATACGACCATACTGATTCTCTTCATGAGACTTTCCCTTAGGGCATTGGTTTTCATAATGCCCGTACATTACACATTTAAAACATTTAACCATTGTTGATGTCGTAGCAATACCATTATCCTCATCCATGGTGTTAACTGAACCTTTTCCTTTGCACTTACTGGCTTTATGTCCTTCTTTTCCACACCCAAATAATATTCCAGTTCCTTTAAAACATTCTCCTTGATTCCTCTTCCCACATGATTTACATAGGGAAAATTGAACTTTCTTTCCTCTATGATCATCATGAAACTCCATCTTTCTCTTATTATCTGAGTCAGGAAACTTACCAAATTTGAGTTTATTGATCATATTTTGAGATTGTTGATTCGGCATAATAATGATGTTTGGACTTCCAAATCCCATTTCATTTGGTTTCTCGTGAAGAAAATCAGTCCATTGTCCATCATATCCTCCATTATCATGAATCATCTTGTTTCCATCCATTTTCTAAAACCCAAAAAGAATAGTGTGAGAGGAAAAATTCATAATAAAGGGGGAGTAACTTCAATATCTAACATCATAGGTTTAATCGAATATCGTTACCATAATTCTGTGTTTATAACCTATACTTATACTTAACCATAGGGACATACCTTAGAAATATCTTTAGGGATCTCACTAAAGTTCTCGCATCCTAGTTTCCAAAGGTTGACAAAACCTTTCCTCTGATACCAACTGTAGAGACCCAAAGCTTGACGTACATGGACAATACATCACTTTTGTGGAATACTTAATACATAACAAAAACAGACACACAAGGATCGTAATAGTTTAGTGTCTTTGGAAACTCAGAATAAAATCTTCTAATCATGGTGAAAGATCTTCAACATCTCCCAATAAAGATCTTCCCCTTTTTTCTTACCTAAAACCTTTCTTTATATCCTGGGGAAAAGAAAAAATAAAAGGGGTGAGCTCAAATTCCCAGCAAGGGTAAACATAAAGAACATAAAAAATCCATAAACATTTGAATGCAAAAACATGAACATAAAGTCTAAACATCAAAATCTTGAGCAAAGACATGAATCTTGGAAGTACGTAAGACATATATCATAAAGTAACATCAATCATGATAAGATAGCATGGTAATAAAACATGTAATTGTGGAAACCATTAAGAACATGATATGATTTCCACAGTAGCCAAGGCATTGCTGCCAAGACCATCGTAGTGGACAAAGTCCCTTTCTGAATCGAGTTCACTCCTCATTCTAGTCCTGTATTACTGAACCGGTTTAACTTTCCATTCCAGCCATGTCTATCTAATGAGATATAAATCTTTACCCAATTCATTGGAATGAGATATAGGTCCCACCTATCTCATAATTAAATCATTCTTACTTGTGCCAAAAAATAAACATACATCATTCATAATAACTCAATGAATAAAATGGGTTTCATAAACATCATCCCATCATCACATAATCCATATAAAAGAAATGGATATTTCATCATAAGAAAATTGAAACCATGTAAATCATAGAGACATTATACTTGAAACATACACATATTAAATAATTTTATCTTAGATGTAAAATGATTTTGATAAAACACTTGAAATGAATTCTTGAGGAAAATATCCTTTCTTCTTCAAAATCAATTTCTTTTCACAAAACGTCATGCAATTTTAAAAGAAAAGGATTTTTTTTGAAAATATTAATTAAATCTTTTTTAGGAATATTCATGAAAATAAGGCTTTATAAAACCGTAAAAATCCTTTCATGCCGTATACGTTAAAAAACATTCTTCTCGTACTTTTGTCGGAAAAGTCAAAAAGTACCTTCTAGGGTAAATAAAAGAAAGATTCCTTCCATACCATGGGGTAAAAGTAAAAATGGGTAAAAATGACTTTAAATATACATGAAAACATTTTTAGAAAACATGGGCTTGGATGATAAATATAACCCCAGTAAATACTTACGAATAAACAATCTCGGATAAAAATGAGATTTGCACAATTATCCCTTACCTTAGGTCTGATATGCTTCGTACGTATCTGAAACTCCTGTATAATGATTTAAATAATGTCATTGACTTATTAGAGAATCATATTCATTGTTATGATATCATATATGTTTCACTTATGACTTTATATTACCCGTTCTTTTGTAAATTCCATGTTAAAGCAGCGTTTTGGGTAAAATCATTTCATTTATCGTATGTGTTTCGACTTGTCGTTCATGATATTAATACTTATATCCGGATTTACATAATTCTAGAATGTAAAACAAGATTTATATATAATATATATTCATCACATACATATATATATTATATATCGATAAAAGGAATGAAATACACCTCTCTTGGAGACGGTAGGCCATACGTACGCATGAACGTTGTTTTCGTTTCCTTATTGAATTGAATGAAAATAAATAGATGACATAAATATATATATATACATAAATCCAGTATAATTCTTATATTTCATTATTATTCATTATATAAATGTTATGATCATTCATGTATGGTTAACATAGAGAATGAATCTAATCGCGTCGTGGAGACGGTAGTCCGTACGTACGCACGAGCGATTATATCGTTCCCATAATTATTGAATAGAATTTGAGTGGATGATATAATATATCATAATCATTATGATGTTATAATAACCATGTATAGTTATTCTTTACACCATTATACCCATCCATGTAAGGTGTTGGTGGAAAAATAGATTTCACCACGAGGTGGAGACGGTATTCCGTACGTACGCACGCGTGGTGATTTCATTTTCCATAGGATGGATAGATGGTGAAATAGGGTTGTTTCATAAATATAATAACATATAATTATATGAGTTCTACTGATGTTATTACTTCATAATGAAACAACTAAAGAAGAAGAAGTGGAAGAAGAAATAAAGTTGAAAGAATCGGTAACGGACATTACCTCTTCTTTGAAGCGCCTCTTTGAGACCTCCTCTTAGGGCACTAAAATTGGTCTTTGAAGAAGAACAGAACCTCTAAGATGTTTCTATGGAAGTTTAGAAGAGAATTATTTAGGGTTTGGCCGAGCTTGAAGGCTCAAAGTGGTGTGAGGAAGAGGGGGAGGAGGTGCCCTTTTATAAGGGAGGAGAAGGGCACCTTTGGTAAAACTCAAAATATTATTTTATTATCAAGTAATATTCGGTTTTTAATAGCTTAAAATTGAGTTATTTCGAAGCTAATGTGGGTATGGGTCGAAATCCTCTCATCAAATAGAATTTATACAAGTTTAGGTGTCCATTTTAACATTATCATTTAGATCTAACCTTAAGTTAAATAATTTTACTTTTACCGTGTCTTCTTGTTTTCTTACACTATAAGGTTAATAAACTTACTATAACAAGCCAAAAGAACCCCAAGTTGTTTATTATTAATATATATTACATTATCTAAGTCATTAATCTGATCCTTAGATTTTTAGGAATAAAATAACAATTAATAATATAATATTTATTTTAAAAACTATTTTTTGACAATTTTGACACTATTTGGTAATCGATTTTTGTGAAAATCATAACAGAAAGATTAGTTATAAAAAAGTTAACTAAATCAATAATAACATGTCATATTAACATATAAAATTATTGTAATTCATAAAAAGTCTCAAATTACATTTATTTGGGTCTTTATAACATCAATTATGTCAATATTTCATTAATAAGATACTTAATGCATCATCTTTGTGTCGTAAATAAATTAAATTATTTAATGTCCAAAAATTATAAATAAAATACCAGTATGTAGGAAATAGTTTCAGATTTCTAATTAATATTTATAGTCTAATTTATCTTATATATAACCCTATATTAAAAATTATTTACTTATTAAACATTGATTTTAACTATTTTAACCCTTCTTTAAATAAATTAATATTAAATGTCCTAATCTAATTCAAGTGTGCCTAAATGGTCATATTTTATTCCTAAGGTTGTATTTGGTCGAATTACACTTATACAATAGAATTAGGACATGTGTCAGGGTAATAATAATATCATTTTTCCCTTAATTATCCTATTTACTTTTAACAGTGGTAAATAAAAGTAAAAAGTTACTATTCACCAAAAAATATTTTCATCTCATTGAACCAAATTTTAGTCCTTGATATTAACCGTGTCTCTCAGATTTTCGAAATTCCACTCACAGAAGTGGTAAAATTAAGTTTTATGAAAAATTCAGTTTTTTAACTACCACTTAGTGGTTTCACTATTCATCAAAAAAAGAAAGTTTCCAGAAAGATACCAATAATTTGGCCTAAGCTATATTTGATATTATGAATTAAAAATTGATGTCTATTTTACCAAATTCAAAACATATCAGTAGCATCAATTAATTTAAAAATTAATTCTCGTCGTTAAAACAAATAGCGTGTTTTTAAGAGATAATAACTATCAAAAGATTGACACCTGTTTATGTCTGGTTTAAATGTGAAATTACATCCAACGACCAACATTGTATTAAATTGTAAAAATATATTCTAAATATACTCTAAAACCACTCAAATTAATAATTTATCACTATTAATTATTTCGATTAAAAAAGTTGTTTTTAATTAAAATTTAGTAATTTTCACTATTCATCAGAATATGAAAGTTATCCAAAACGTACCAAAATTTCACCCTAAGCTAATTTTGATTTTCCAAATCCAAAAATGATGTCCATTTTGAAAGATAAATTTTATAAAATTTCAAAAAGTGGGTATTACTATTCATAACAGCTTGTTCATAATATTATTATAATAATATCCCGTTTAGTGAAACTCGGTATTGCGTACTACACACGCTATCGAGAAAGGTCTTTATTGCGCGTAATGAAAGACAAGTCAGGGATGCATGTGGTGAAAGATCCTTTTGGTGTAGTGTACAACACAAGACATTAATGAAATTAAAAAGAATATTTTTCATAAAATCTCAGGGTGTTACATTCTACCCCCCTTAAAAATGAATTTCGCCCTCGAAATTCGTCGGGGTTATAAATGGTTTACTACTCAAAATTTTCTTTAATATAAACCCACATCGTAAAAAGGAATACCAAAACATGGCTTTAAAATCTAAAGTATGAAATGTAACGGTTACCCAAATTAACTAATCACTAGGTTTTCACGTAGGAGAACATAGGTGAAAATATGGATATGGAAGAAAAATATAACCATCAAGTTCTGATGGAGAGTGGTAGAGAACATGGCTATGAAAAAGCCAACAATCACAAAGCCATAAATTTGTGATGATCTAGGGCACCATCTGATTCATCGGATATAAGGGTACTAGGACAACATTTTCGGTTTTCAAGATCATTTCCCTAAAGTTGAAGAATTTGAATTAGAATAAATACTTACTTTATTTTGGTACAATCTCACTGTTGTTCGTTCCTTGAACAATTTCCACTTCATCTCTTAATGAAATGAGGTTGAATGTTTTATTCATGAAGTGTTAGCAGATCTTGTGATAGAATGACGTGTCATTCCATCTATCTCAAACAAAAGGTTAGCAAAAGTTATTAAATATACATAAGTCAATCTATAGTGAGATTAATCATATTTGCTTCCCAAAATGGACTTATACATCATATATCATACTGCTTAACATAATAAAACTTGTTTATACTAAATAGGGACTTCCTGTAGGCCAGTGGTAGGCGATAAAGGCCAGTCACACTTCAGTTGTGGGTTCGATTCCCACAGCCTTGTCCAACGCGATGGGTTGTCGCCCATCCTGGAGGTTGTCCTTTTTCTAAAACTACATTACTATAACATCCCATCAATAATATCGAAAAAAGTTCTATCCTTAAACAATAGTATCTTATTTCCAACATTATCCATTCCAATCATTATCTAAAATACTTCGGTCCAAGCTCATAGTATAAAGAAAACGATTACTTGAAATGTCATCAACCGACCATCATTTATCCCCCATTATCTTGTTGGTCACATTCCAATCATGTGAATACCTTAATCATGTATTCTCTTGAAAAATGAATACCCATTAAACCTGAGTAAAAACATGAATGCTGTCAAAAGTTAACTCCTTCCACATACCAAAATCCAAAAATTCTATATACTCAAACCATGACATAACCTTCTCCTTATATCAGTCATGAGCTCATGAATACTATCAAACATTTAATTTTCTCCTTATCCCTTCATTATGCGCATATCATCTAATTTCCAAAAATACTGGTACCATTCATCACACACTTTCAAAACTTAAGGAAAGAAAATAGTGTAACAATCCTTAGACAGTACCATGAGATTACTTATACAACATTACACTTGATAAACATGTAATCATTCCACTACCGTCTTAAACCATTGACCGAGCTTCAACAATTATTTCATCTCACATATCATATGTTGTCACTTCATCATCATCAACATAAATATTACCCATACGACCATACTGATTCTCTTCATGATACTTTCCCTTAGGTCATTGGTTTGCATAATGCCCGGACATTCCACATTTGAAACATTTAACCATTGTTAATGTCGTAGCAATACCATTATCCTCATCCATGGTGTTAACTGAACTTTTTCCTTTTCACTTACTGTCTTTATGCCCTTATTTTCCACACCCAAATCATCTTCCAGTTCCTTTGAAACATTCTCCTTGATGCCTCTTCCTACATGATTTACATAGGGGAAATTGAACTTTCTTTCCTCTATGATCATCATGAAACTCCATCTTTCTCTTATTAGCCGAGTCAGGAAACTTACCAAATTTGAGTTTATTGATCATATTATGTGATTGCTAATTTGGCATAATAATGATGTTTGGACTTCCAAATCCCATTTCATTTGGGTGATCATGAAGAATATCATTCCATTGTCCATCATATCCTCCATTATCATGAATCATCTTGTTTCCAGCCATTTTCTAAAACCCATAAAGAATAGTGTGAGAGGAAAAAATAATATTAGAGGGGGAGTAACATCAATATATAACATCTTAGGTTTAATATAATATTGTTACCATAATTCTAGGACTATAATATATACTTATACTTAACCTTATAGACATCCCTAGACATACCTTAGAAATATCTTTTGGGATCTCACTAAAGTTCTCGCATCCAATTTTCCAAAAGGTTGACTAAACCATTCCTCTGATACCAACTGTAGAGACCCAAATCTTGATGTACATGGACAATACATTACTTTTTTGGAATACTTAATACATAACAAAAACAGACACACAAGGATCATAATAGTTTAATGTCTTTGGAAACTCAGAATAAAATCATCTAATTGTGGTGAAAGATCTTCAACATATCCCAATAAAGATCTTCCCCCTTTTTCTTACCTAAAACCTTTCTTTATATCCTGGGAAAAAGAAAACATAAAATGTGTGAGCTCAAATGCCTAGTAAGGGTAAACATAGATAACATAAAACAATCCATAAACATTTGAATGCAAAAACTTGAACATAAAATCTAAACATCAAAATCATGAGCAAAGACATGAATCTTGGAAGTACGTAAGGCATATATCATAAGGGAACATCAATCATGATAAAATAGCATGGGAATAAAACATGTAATTGTTTCAACCATTAATCACATGATATGATTTCCATAGTAGCCAAGGCATTGCTGCCAAGACCATCTTAGTGGACAAAGTCCCTTTCTGAATCGATTTCACTCCTCGTTCGAGTCCTGTATTACTGAACCGGTTTAGCTTGTCGTTCCAGCCATGTATATCTCATGAGATATTAATCATTACCCAATGCATTGGAGGGAGATATAGGTCCCACCCATCTCATAATGAAATCATTCTTACTTGTACCACAAAATAAACATACATCATTCATAATAAGTCAATGAATAAAATGGGTTTCATAAACATCATCCCATCATCACATAATCTACATAAAAGAAATGGATATTTCATCATAAGAAAAGTGAAACCATGTAAATCATAGAGACATTATACTTGAAACATAAACATATGAAATAATTTCATCTTTGATGTAAAATTATTTTGATAAAACCCTTGAAATGAATTCTTGAGGAAAATATACTTTCTTCTTCAAAATCAATTTCTTTTCACAAAACGTCATGAAATTTTAAAAGAAAATGATTTTTTTGAAAATAGTAATGAAATATTTTGGAGGAATCTTCCTTAAAATAAGGCTTTATAAAACCGTAAAAATCCTTTCATGTCGTATACGTTAAAAAAACATTCTTCTCGTACTTTTGTCGGAAAAGTCAAAAAGTACATTGTAGGGTAAATAAAAGAAAGGCTCCTTCTATACCATGGGGTAAAAGTCAAAAATGGGTAAAAAGAAATTTAATCACACATGAAAACATTTTTTGAAAACATGGTCTTGGATGATAAACATAACCCCAATAAATAATTACGAATAAATAATCTCAGATAAAAATGAGATTTGCACAATTATCCCTTACCTTAGATCTGATATGCTTCGTACGTATCCAAAACTCCTATTTAATGATTTAAATAATTTATTTGACTTATTAAAGAATCATATTCATTGTTATGATATCATATATGTTTCACTTATGACTTTATATTACCCGTTCTTTTGTAAATTCCATGTTAAAGCAGCGTTTTGGGTAAAATCATTTCATTTATCGTATGTGTTTCGACTTGTAATTCTTGATATTAATACATATATCATGATTTAAATAATTCCATAATGTAAAAAATGAATTATATATAATATATATTCATCATATACATATATATATATTATAGATCGATAAAAGGAATGAAATACACCATTCATGGAGACGGTAGGCCGTACGTACGCATGAACACTGTTTTCATTTCCTCATTGAATTGAATGAAACTAAATAGATGACATACATATATATACATAAATACATCATCATTAATATATTTAATTATTATTCATTATATAAACTTTATGATCATTCATGTATGGTTAACATGGAGAATGAATCTCATCGCCTCGTGGAGAAGATAGTTCGTACGTACGCACGAGAGATGATATCATTCCCATAATTATTGAATAGAATTGGAGTGGATGGTATAATATATCAGAATCCGTATAATGTTATAATAACCATATATAGTTATTCTTTACACCATTATACCCATCCATGTAAGGTGTTGGTGGAAAAACAGATTTCACCACGGCGTGGAGACGGTATTCCGCACATACACACGCGTGGTGATTTCGTTTTCCATAGGATTGATAGATGGCGAAATAGGGTTTTTTCATACTTATAATAACATATCATTATATTAGTTTTAATTATGTTATTACTTCATAATAAAACAACTAAAGAAGAAGAAATGGAAGAAGAAATAAAGATGAAAGAATCGGTAATGGACATTACCTCTTCTTTGAAGCGCCTCTTTGAGACCTCCTCTTAGGTCACTAAAATTTGTCTTTTAAGAAGACCAGAACCTCTAGGATGCTTCTATGGAAGTTGAGAAGAAAATTTGGTAGGTTTTGGTCGTGCTTGATGGCTCAAAGTGGCGTGAGGAAGAGAGGAAGGAGGTTCCCTTTTATAAGGGAGGAGAGGGGCACCTTTGGAAAAACTAAAAATATTATTTTATTATAAAGTCATATTCAGTTTTTAATAGCGCCAAATTGAGTTATTTAGAAGCTAAGGTGGGTATGGGTATCAATACTCTCATCCAATAGAATTTAGACAAGTTTAGGTTTCTATTTTAACCTTATCATTTTTATTTAACCATTAGTTAAATAATTTTACTTTTACCGTGTCTTCTTGTTTTCTTACACTATAAGATTAATAAACATACTATAACAAGCCAAAAGAACACCAAGTTGTTTATTATTAATATCTATAACATTATCTAAGTCATTTGGCCGAACCTTAGATTTTTAGGAATAAAACAACAATTAATAATATAATATTTGTTTTAAAAACTATTTTATGTTAATTTTGACACTATTTGGTAATTTATTTTTTTGAAACTTATAACATAATTATTAGTTCAAAAAAAGTTAACTAAATCAATACTAACATGTCATATTAACCTATAAAATTATTTTAATTCATAAAAGTCTCAAATTACATTTATTTGGGTATTTATTACATCAATTCTGTCAACATTTCATTAGTAAGATGATTACTGCATCATCTTTGTGTCATAAATAAATTAAATTATTTAATGTCTAAAAATTACAAATAAAATACCATTATGTAGGAAATAGTTTTAGATTTCTAATTAATATTTATAGTCGAATTTATCTTATTTATAACCCTATATTAAAAATTATTTACTTATTAAACTTAGATTTTAACTATTTTAACCCTTCTTTAAATAAATTAATATTAAATGTCCTAATATAATCCAAGTGGGCCTAAATGGTCATATTTTATTCCTAATATTGTTTTTTGGTCAAATTAAACTTGTCTAATAGAATTAGGACATGTTTTTGGATAATAATATTATCATTTTTACCCTTAATTATCCTATTTACTTTTAACCGTGGTAAATAAAAGTAAAAAGTTACTATTCACCAAAAAATATTTTCATCTCATTGAACCACATTTTAGTCCTTGATATTAACTGTTTCTCTCAGATTTTTGAAATTCCACTCACAGAAGCGGTAAAATTAAGTTTTATGAAAAAATCAGTTTTTTAACTACCACTTAGTGGTTTCACTATTCATCAAAAAATGAAATTTTTCAGAAAAAATACTAAAAATTAGGCATAAGATATATTTGATATTATGAATTGAAAAATGATGTCTATTTTACCAAATTAAAAACATATCATTTGCATTAATTAATTTAAAAATTAATTCTCATCGTCAAAACAAATAACGTGTTTTTAAGAGATAATAACTATCAAAAGATTGACACTTGTTTATGTCTGGTTTAAATGTGAAATTACATCCAATTACCAAAATTTTATTAAATGGTAAAAATATATTCTAAATATACTTTAAAACCACTCAAATTAATAATTTATCACTATTAATTATTTCGATTAAAAAAGTTGTTTTTAATTAAAATTTAGTAATTTTCACTATTCATCAGAATATGAAAGTTATCCAAAAAGTACCAAAATTTCACCCTAAGCTAATTTTGATATTCTGAATCCAAAAATGAAGTCCATTTTGAAAGATAAAATTTATTAAATTTCAAAAAGTGGGTATTACTATTCATAACGGCTAGTTCATAATAATATTATAATAATATCTCGTTTAGTGAAACTCGGTATTGCGTACTACACACGCTATCGAGGAAGGTCTTTATTGTGTGTAATGCAAGCCAAGTCAGGGATTCATGTTGTGCAAGCTCCTTTTGGTGTAGCGTACAACACAAGACATTAATGAAATTAAAATGAATATTTTTTATAAAATCTCGGGGTGTTGCAAACATTAAAAACTGTTTAATTGAAAAAATAGTATTTTAAAAAATATAAGGATATTACCAGTAATTATATATTTCTTTAAAAATTTATTTTATTTATATCAAAACATTATAAATAATATTTTAAGGGTAGTTATTACTTTTCGTATTACTAATTTAAAAAACGATTGTATAATTCTCTTGTTTAAATAATTATAACAATAAAATGATGTTTCATAGAAACTCTATGTTGCTTGTAACATACACCATATCAGTGTTGTGTGTAACATATTCCAATTAAAAGTTTTATATAATATATTTTGAGTCAGGTTTATGTGTATCATATATTTTCCTTGTTTCCTATGAAAGTAATTGTTTACTTAGTGCAATACAAGATAATAATGAAAATTAATTAATTCAAAACAAAAATCCATTAAAACGTTGGGTGTTGCATTCTACCCATAATTATGTGAATTTCACCCACTAAATTCATCACTCAGGTAAAAATAAATATGGATAATTGAGCTTCATCATATCATCATGTTCCCACATATCATACCCTAACTGGTGATTTATCCGAAAAACATTGACTCGGTGAGTGGTCTTGTTTCGTAGAACTATCTTCATATGATAAAGATGATCAACTGGTTTTTCCTCATAAGAAATATCCTACTCATGTGGTATGACCTATGAGTTCAGTACATGTGAAGGTTTAGGTATGTACTTCCTCAAAAAAGATAAGTGGAACATATCATGTACTAGAGAGATAATTTGATGAATTTCCAAGTGATATGATATCTTCTTAATACGATCAAGAGCATCTAAAGGAATGATATAAGTAGGGAATAGTTTCCATTTCTTCTCGAATCTCATAACATTTTTCCATGGTGATATTCAAAGAGACACATTTTCACATACATAAAACTCTAGATCACACTATTTTTAATTATCAAAACTTTTTTGTTGACTTTAAGTACCATTGATATGATAGTGAACAGTTATAAAATTCCTGACAATTTCTTTAGAGATCTTAGGACCCAAGAGAATTCATTATCTAACCTCATCCTAGCACATTGGAGGTCTACATTTCTTCATATTCAGGTATTCATAAGGTTTGATCTAAAGGTTTGATTGAAATATTTTATTGTAAGAATACTCAACTAGAGGAAGGTGTTGATCCCAACCACCTTTTAAATCCAGAGAACAATATATCAACAAACCCTCTTGTGTTTTAATTGTTCATTCAGACTATCCCTCTATCTGATGATGACAAGAAGTGTTTAAAATCAATTATATATCAAGCACATGATAAAGACTATTCCAAAACATTCAGGTTAACCTAAGATCTGGATCTGATGCAATAGAATGTGGTACTCCATGAAACCATGCCACTTCCTTATTGTATATCCTAGAAAACTGATCTAGAGAGAAGTATTCTCAGATAATGATGAATTGTGATGAATTATTATTGAGATTTAATACCATCCATATATCATTAAACAATTTATATGGTATGGTTAATCTTATTAAAAAATATAGAGTGATTTTCTCCCATTTCCATTCTAGTGTGGGTAATGGATATAACAACCCCTATAACTGTTATCATTCAACTATAACTTGTTGGCATATGAAGCAACGAGATACAGACTTTGCGATATATCTCTTCATTCCATCCAACTATAAGTATTCTATGTAGTCTATATACATCTTTATAATTCTAGGATGATTATATAATGAAGAACTATAAACTTCCTTTAATTGCCCCTTATTCAATTCTAGTATGGAAAGAGAACATACACATTTATTTAATGTTATCATTCCATCCTGACAAAGGTTAAACTCAGAAACATTTCCGAATTTCTTTGTAATCTCTGCATCTTCTTTATAAACCACCTTATTCTTCAATTTGATAGTGGGCTAAACATTCATTTTATAATGATAATATTTCCCCCTTCCTTCAGTATTAATAGATCCATCCTTTGTAAATCTAGAAATAATGGATCTTTGTTCATCCACATCATGGATGGTCTAGCATGATCCTTTTAACTCAAAGAATTAGCTACCATGTTATATTTTACAGGGTGGTAATATATTGAGCAACCATAATGTTTTATCAACTCTAACCATCTTCTATAGTTCATGTTCAAATCCTTCATTGTGAATATATATTTCTTTCCTTTACATTCATTATATATATCACACTTTTCTACATAAAGATAATTCCTTCATATCATTAATTTAGAAATTACCATTCCTAACTCTGAATCATTTGTTTGGTAATTTCTCTCACGAATCATCAACTAACATGAGGAAAAAGAGATAACGATGTTATTATGAATAAGAACTCATCCAAATCACTTCTTTTATGCATTCAAATAGATTACAAACCCTTGTATACTATAGGTTAATGCAAGAATACATGCACTAACTAACCTTCTCTTCAGTTCCCTTGAATTTTCCTCACATTCATCTTTATAGAGGAACTTAACCCCCTTTGTAGTTAACAATGTCATAGGATTAGATAGTCTTGATAAATTCTCAAAAAAAACATCTCTAATATCCATCTAAACCAAGAATGAGACGGATCTTAGTCATCATGGTTGGTCTATGCCATCATTAAATATCCTTTGCCTTTGATGGATCTATAGTTATTCAATATTGTGATATTATGTAACCCAAAAATGTAACCTTTTATTGCCTAAAATCACAGATTGTAAATTTTTCATACAGATTCTCTTTCCTTTGTATATTTAGTACAATCCTCAAGTGATCTTCACGATCTTCATTTATCTATGAATTGATAAGAATATTATCTATAAAGACTAACAAAAACTGGTCTAGGTAATCTCTAGATAATATATTCATAAAATCCATGAAGATAGTAGGGGAATTCATTAGACCGAAAGGAATCACTATAAATTCATAGTGTCCATACCTTGAACGGAATGTCTTCTTGGGTATATCACCCTTCTTTACCTCCAACAGATGATATCCAAAATAATTTTCAATGGAAATGTATTGATCTTCATATAGTTGATCAAAAAAGTCATCAATATAGGGAAGATGAAAATTTATCTAATTTTGATCTTGTTTAACTCTCAATAATCAATTTTGAGTTTCATTGACCCATGTTTATTTTTCAAAAATAGGATAGGCGCACCCCCAATGTAACATAATTGACCGAATGAATCCCTTATCAATATGTTCTTAGAGTTTCTTCTACAATTCCTTCAACTCAATAAGCTCTATTCTATAAAGATTCATTGAAATTGTTGTGGAACCAGATATGAGTTCTATTGAGAACTCAACATCATGTTTTGTTAAAGGCTAAGTAACACTTCTATAAATACATCGTAAAATTCTAAAAAAAATAGGTATATCATCGACGTTGAGTTTCTACCCATCCATCTCAGATAAACAACAATTTTGAATGTAAATTAAGACCCATACACTGTAATTAATAGCCAAAGAAAGTTCATGGTTATTATCACATTGATGGATGTTCATGGGAGGGTTTTAAATATCTAACACAAATTCCCATCTGAGAAAAATGATGTGTGATTTTTTCTGATAAATACATTCTCTGCCATAGATAACATCAAATTAAACCAAATTAATAATGAAAGGATTTGTAGGAAGAAAAATCCCACAAATTTAAATTGGAGACGAATCAATGACTTGGGATGAAATCATAATACCATTAATAGTTTTCACTACTAATTCCATATCTAATTTTTTTGGTGGAATCTAAAAAAATTAGCAGATTCTTTAGATATGAATGAGTTGGTAAATCTAGAGTCAAATATGACTTTATAATTTCTAAAGTGGATGGTAAGGAAACCTTTTATCATGTTGTTATCGCACCCCTCACCATAAATTAGAATTTAATTAGATTTTCCCTTATCCCATAGATAAATAGGTTACTGATGTCGATCATATTCACCAACCCTTGTGTACAGGCAGTGGTCAGAAAAATTCCCACTCTCCATACAATTGTATCACTGAAGAGGGGGAGGATCATTCTTTTTAACTTTCACCCTATTATAATTTTAACCTAACGGATTTCCATAATTTCCACTATAAATTTCCTGGTGAGCTTCATTACCACACCTAAAACATTCTCTAGAACCCCTAAAAAATTTTCCTCCATGCTTATTCCCACACATGGATAATAAAGGAAATGTTGTCTTCTTCTCTTCATAGTTTTTAGATTTTACTTTAAATCCATATTCATTTTCTTGTCGCACAATGAGGTTGATACATGACTCAATCATCTATTTAAAGATTGATTCAACAATGAAAAATATATTCCTAACTTTTACGTTATGTTATGGCCAACAACCTTTTTAGATTGGGATGGAAGCCATTGATGAACCTATCAACATCACGTTAAAGTTGGATGATAATTCATGAAGCATACCTCAAAATCATCATGAAATTAGACTCATAGGTACCAATAGATTCATAATTACTTTTCTTAAAGTCAGTGAAATATTTATCCATAAAGGTATGAAGAATTGGAGGAATGTACTTATTGAATAATAAGTTATTTAACTCATCCCAATCCATGGATTCAATCTCATATTGTTTCCTCTTATTCTTGATTATATTCCACCACTGGTCTGCTTCACCTTCTAAACAATAAACATCCATAATAACTTTCTCATGATCCAAAAAACTAGAGAATGGAGAATATATTTTTAGTAGTATTGATTCGTTCTTCAACAATAGGTGGATCAGAAGACCCTCTGAATTAAGGTGGATGTTGCCTCTTGAAGGACTCAATAGAATGTTGTTCCATCATTTTCTCATTTTCAAGTCCAATGTGATTTGTAGCTTATGAAATTTCTATGATCATAGAAACAAAAATTATCATTCCAACTCAAATAAAATTTAGCTGTTCAAAAGTAAAATCATTTCATTATCCATTTAAAACACCATTGACATGGTTCTTTTGGGTTACAGCTACTAACTAAAACCAAAAGCATAGAGTAAGAGACAATTATCATAATGAGTAACCACAAAATCATGAAAGGTCACTTATAGAATGAATAACTTATGACACATTATTTGAACTATAACATCTTAGGATTATCCTAGAATATTCATAGTCATATACAATTTAAATCATTCATGATGTTTTGTGAAGAGTCTATGAATTCTTAAAGCTGTCCCCCAAGAGTGTCAAACAAGGTCTGTAGAAACGATTGTTGTTATGTACTATATTAATATAATCATTCCAAAAACATCTTTTCAGAATTATTACCCTAAGGTACATCTTAGAAAGATCCACATCCACTTAAAATATCTAGACATGGATGTATTTCTATGAAACCACTCGCTCTATCTTTTACCAAAATTCCAGGACATTTTCCTATACTCTTCCTTATCCTTGAACTTATCTCTAAACATGTCCTTAGGGTTATCACAAAGGTTTTCTTATTCTATAATCCAAATATTAAACTAAACATTTGATGTGATACAAACTATAGAAACCCTCTCTTTTCATACATTAAAATTACATAACTTTTAAGTAATACTAAAAATATTATACAAACAAATTCCCAATGATCATACTTGTCTAGTGACTTCAAAAATAAGGAAACATAAACACTAGTATATTAATGAGATACGCCATCTCAAACTAGGTTCTTCTTGACTAGAACGCTTCTTAGACACAACAAAAATAATAAACATATTCATAACCTGGGGAAAGGAAACATAAAAATGGATGACATCATATGCTCTGTAATGTTAAACAAAGAGATACATAAGTATCATAATGAGAATAATGGTATGATAACATCGTTAATATAACATAAGATCATACACTTCATATCAAAGATCATAAACATGGATCCTAGAAGAAATCAGGGAAGTTTATAATATATGATTCATATAGAAGTAAATAACATCATCCAAGAATGAATATCAAATGAATAAAACATGTAATTATAGTAAAAACATAACAATATATAATTATTTCCATATTATTCAATGAATTGATGTCGAGTTGATGTTAGTGGACAAATTCCATTACTGAACTGGGTTGACAGCCCATTCCAGCCCTATATTACTAAACCGAGTTCACTCCTCAAACAGCCCTGTAATACTGAATCTATTTTATTTCTCATTATATCCATGTATTAATAAAAGCTATTCATTTTTCATTTCAACCATTTCTATCTCATGAGAAATAAATATTTACCCAGTGCACAGGAATGAGATATTGGTCCCACCCATCTCAAATTGAAATAGTACATATATGTTCCATATGATCATAAATAGTTGTATACTAACCCATGAAATGAAATTATATTAATAAAAATGTTATCATATCATAACCTATGTAAAAATATAGGTTTCATAATCATTTCCCCCAATCATAACCTTTGAAAGGAAGCGGGTTTCAAGATCATATAAGAGGGGGAGGAGAAATAGGATTCATAAACATCATGCAATCATAACATAATCTATTAAGATAAATAATATGAATGGTAATAGTGAATAATATACACAAAATGAATTATTAACACCAAAATATGTTATTTCAGTTGGAAAATAATTTTTAAATATCTTTTAAAAATATTTCTTGAGGAAAATATCCTTTCTAAAATGAAAAATGATTTTTAAAATAGAAAATATTTTCAAAAACATTTTTACTTGAATTCATATTTTAAAAAATATAATGAAAGAATTGAGAACCATAATATTTTTTTAAAACAATTTTTTTCTTTAAAATTATCTTAAATGTACATTAGAAAACATTTTGAAAATAAGGTTTTTGAATAAAATTGATTTCCAACCGAAGAGATAAATATGATCAAAATTTGTTAAAAACATTTTCATAATTATATAATGTACCATTGAGTGTAAAAATGGTACTAATATTTAGAGATAAAGGAATAAGGATATTATTAGGAATAATAATTAGTTTTATTGAGTGATATATCAAAATATTTCAATAAATAAAGCATAATCATAAAAAATATCGACAAACACTGAGATTATATCAATAAAATCATATCACTTGGTAACTGGGGATCACACTCACCATGTCATAAAAAGAAATCATAAGAAGCTTAAAATATCATGAAAATAATTATATTCATTATATAACATGTAACAAGGAATTATATACACCTCCAAAAAGAGTTGGAGAGCATAACAAAACATGAGTCTCAGAGAAGGAAAATTGAGACAAATTTATTTTACTGATTTGGTAACTTTTGATATGTAAAGAACATGAATTAAATATCATAAAATGGATATTTAAATACCCTTAAATTTAATTATAATAATCATATAATTACTACATGGTAATTATACACACCACACAAAAGGAATGGGTGGTGAAGAAATCTTGTATCTCAAGGAAATAAAAGGTGAGATTAAAACTTGTTACTTTGTATCTTGACTATCATCATAATCATAAAAAAATACTATATAATAAATATAATTTTATAATAAATATATAAAAACCTTATTATTATATCAAATACCTTATATGGTTTGATTATTAATTTATATTACCCAATTATTAACAATTCTATGTTAAGGTATCACATCGGGCAATATTAGCTTTGGTCGTCGCTTGTGTGATTATTTGTCATATATTTGGTCCTTATACTTATAACATGATTTACCAAAAGGAAAATATGATATAAATGTCATTTATATTCAGTATATTTTTATTATAATAATCCTTATAATATAGAATTTTTAAATTCAATGTATCATTCATGGAGACAGTAATCCATACGTGCACAAGAATAATGTTTCTATTTTTATGGTTTTATTGAAAGAATGAAATAAAATGACCTATATATATGTATATTATAATTATAGTAGAATTATTATTTCATATATATAATACAATTTCAGAAAAAATCATTAATATATTCCATGTACTATGTGAAAGAATCACATTGCCTTCAAGGGGCGGTAGTCCACACTTCCTTAAACAAAATAATCGTATTCACACAAAAAGGAATGTATAAAGATATGTGTTATAAAATGATTACAGAATCTTAAATACATAATAAATATAATATATAACATATATTTATGGATTTTACATCATAATTTCCACTATGAGATAGGGTTATGGAAAAATGAACAATTTTGGTTTTGTGATGCTTTAGTTCATTGTACACGTAAACAATGTGTTTGTTACCCATTAGAGGGAACTGTGTGTAATTATAGGTAGAACCCTTAATAAAACCAATATCAGTATATTTAGGATGATGTTATTATTATAGGAACATGGAAAAAAATAAATTTTAGGTATTTTAGAAATAAATGTATGTCATCTGATCATTGGAAAGCTTTACCTTTTAAACTAGGTAACACCTTTTAGTTTTATCTAAAGGGATTCATTGGGTTTCTTTCATACCAAGGGTATGATTCTAATAATATGATAAGGATTTTTTTTACTATATTGGGTATAGATTTTCTAAAATTAATATTTTTTAGATATGTGAGGATGTGGGGGGAGAGGAGGCCTTTTATAGTGGAGGAAGAGTGACACTCTTTTAAATATTTGAAGATAGAATTCCACCCAAATATTTCATGTTTCAAGTTTGTCCAATAATAGACCACAGCCATTACAAGTGCGTATAGGGTGTAAAAAAGTCTATAAAAATTCTATTGAAAATTTTTCTAGGTCTTTTTCTGTCATAAATATATTGTTTTGTCATTTGTAATGTTAACTTTTCTCTAAATCATCATAATTATTTTTAATCACTTTAACTAATATTTTTTGTAAAAAACAAGTTCATATTATTAGAAATTATAAATTATTATGAACCCAAATATGGAATCTATTTTTTCAAATTACAAACATATAATTGGAATAAATTAATTTAAATTTAATCCATCAGTTGGGTCTATAGTGCGGGTTTTTTAAGTAAAAAGTTGTTCACAAGTTTGCTATGTTTTTATATTCAATTTCTATGTGAAGTTAATTAAAATGAACCCTATTTTGTTTATTGATATTAATATGATATCAGAAAACATTGAAACTAAATTAAAATATAATTTAACAATATTAAAAATTATATGAAAAATAAATTTTGAATTAAAATTTAGAGTTTTCCACAATTAATCTAAAAATAAAGATTCTCATTCAAATCCAAAAAATTCACCGTAAGATAATTTATATATTCAAAATTAAAAAATGAAGTTTATTTTATCAAATTATATTTCTAAATTTTTCTAAAATTATTTTTTTTTCACGGAAGGACATTAAAAGTAGTTCATTTGAGAAAATAGTATTTTTAAACATATAAAAACATTGCAAATAATTATATCTTTCATTATAAATATGTATTATTTATGTAAAATAATCACAAAATACATTTTAAAGTATTTATTACTATTAAAATTCATAATTTTAACATCTAGGTTGTAATTATATCATTGAAATACATATAACAATACAATGATGTTTCATATAAACTTAGTGTTGCATGTAATGTACACTAAGTTAGTGTTGTGTGTAACATATGCCAAGTCAGTGTTTCTTGTAACATATAATGAGTTGGTGTTGAATGAAATGGAGTAATAGTTATTTAAATATGAAAGTAATTCTTGACTTCTTGGAATTCAAGATATTAATGAAAATTAATTCATTCGAAAAAAAGTTTCACAAAAACTCAGACAGTTACTATAAAAATATGTCAGTGTACCCCACCATGAGTGTTGATGCATCATTTAACTAAGTCACACTCAAATAATATCATATGCCCTTCTAGACCCAATGTCATCATTCAAACAATATCTGACACCACCTCCAAATCCATAATCTTGAATTTATCAAGGAACCATATGAAATAGGATCTACTTGCTCATTATAATCTTGATGTCATGTCAATCGTCCACTAACCATTTTAATATGATTAATCCACATTTTGAAAATATTTTTTAACTAGGATCCTGTTTAGTATAATTTTATAGTTACCCCTATATAAATGTATATATTTTTTCATGTTATAAAAATGGGGTTTGAGAACACACAAGACTTTACTAGCTCATGGTGGTTGTCAGAGTTAGTGGTGCTTGTGGATTTTTTTTCATATGAAGTATTTTTATGATGTTTTATTTTTTAGTTTTATATTTATGTATTTTATTCCATGTATATGGAGTTTCTTTATATATTCTACTTCTATAGTTGACTGGTGATACTTCTTAATTCTAGGGATTCCTGGGGGGTAATGGCTCCCATATGCATGTTATCATACACATTATGGTAGTCACCAACCCATTTCCTCTTGGAGGTAGGATTTTGGGGCCATACTCCTCTTCACATCTATTATAGGTGGGGTTCCAATGGGTACTGGTCATGAAAAAAAATCTCTACTTGAACCCCATTAAAATTAAAAGAAACGAATCAGAAGAGTAATAACTAGTGTCACTGAACATATATCAAATTTAATATTTAAAAAACCTAAAAACTATAGTTATTATGGTATGTAGGGTCAAACCACATAGAAGTTGATGTTTTGCGACTAAAAAAATTAAAACATACAAAAACCAATAAAAAATAAAAAATAGATAGTGCTGGGGTGAAATTGAATATATATTTTGTGATGTAGAAAGGGAGATAATGAAAAGAAATTAAATTGAGTTATGGTCATTGGAACTAATAGAATTTATAAAAAATGATACATATCCTCAATTATGTTAAAGTATAATGATTTTTTATAGTTTTTATAGGTTCAAATTATCTATCATTTATTCGATATACAACCTCACTAGAGAACTCTCATGAGGACTATTATTTAAAAAACACAAGATGAAGATGGTTCTTTATAGAGAAGAGAATACCACAACATTTTTTTGGTTAGTTATTCGATTGTGAAACCCATGGAGAAATGGTCTAAACTCTTTACTCATGGGTGAATGAAGATTGATGTAAAGTATTACCATGAATAAGGTAAGAAGATTACTCGAGAAAAAAGATTGATTGACCAAAATGACTAAATGATGCAAAAATATTAAATGAAATGTATTTAAATTCATACAAACTAATACCCTTAACTAATTAGTTACACATTATCAATTAAGAAAAAAATCAGTGAAATGATTTAAAAAATTATAAATTAATATACAAAGAGATGGAGAAAATCCTCCCTCACTGTACTCCTACATTGAGTGTGACTTAACCTCTAGTACATATCTACTTTCATTCATGTTCAATCTTGCAGTGAATGATCTCGTTTAATAATTTGGGGATGGGTTTGGTAATCCTATAGAGTAACCCTATAATTTCATAGGTAAAAATGGTAATTTCTGAACAAACTCTATCCTCACTTCCATCATCCCCAACCTCAGCCTCATTGGCCTCCATGTAGAATTCCTGATAAAATACTTCTTCTCCTTTTTGTAACTGAAGAAAAACTCCATAAACTAATTATTCTCATTTCATGAATTTTATCTCCCATAGGAGTTATATTCAATATCTATATTGGGAACTAGAATATTCCATCATCTATTTACTTCATCAAGCTCCTTTCCCTTAATTTTACATTTTTTAATTAAGGCACCCCATATTTGAATTTAAATTACTTAATGTGACCTTACACGGGACCCTAGAACTCGGTTCACCATGGTGAGATCTTCCATGTCCTCAAATTACTATGATACAATATTTAAGTTATGGTCTAGAAAATTTCACCCTTATATGGGATGATACATTGACACTTACATGATTATTTTTTTTCCTTGGAATAGATTTATGTTACTTCATGGATACAAAAAATGTTCATTTACATATCTTTATCGTCTACCTTTATGTAACTTCATATCCAAACAGTTATTCCTTCTTACCCTCACTATCATCGTGCATAAACATAACCACCATAGTTTTCTCTTCCGGAGACACACCTATTTTTAACAAACAACTTCAACGTAGTGCACCCATATCACATCGGGGTTCATCGAGTCACATGGATAAGCGCTGATTAGGATCATATTCATCAATATAAAGAAATAACCAGCAGCATGGCTGGGAATGAGGTCAAGAACAAGACACTAATTTAACTTCCCATATTTATTCATGCTTCCCATCATGATCACTTCACACATTCAAATCAATGTTGATATTTGTTGGTTCCCCCACATCCTTTGCAGGTAATCCTTCTATTATTTGTGAGATGGTTCATTGTATCATCAATTTTTGTTTTATATTTGAATGATCTTGGATTATTATTTGTTACAAAGGTACTTCTTAGGCTAATTGTATTTACAATTAAGCATGTATCCATCTACAACAATATAAAAAAAATAATGGAGTTATGATGCCCCACATTTTTCTTCATCTTTAACATATATGGTGGAAAACATCTAATGAATAACATTTTCATCTTGGATCAGATTTATCATCAACCAATAGATCTGATAAACCCACATCCACAAAGTTAAACATTGGCTCATGAATAGTCATCCACTCAAGTTGATGCTTGGCTCCAGATTGAAAATATCGACCTTCTCACCTTTTAGGTTTCATCAATGTCAACATATCCCATTGTAATCATTGCCATCTCTAGAAAACTTCTTCAATCAATATTGGATGATATTTTTCCTTCTTCATCGATTTAATTATCCATTTATATTTTAAATCCAATTCATCCATGAATGACATAAGCTTCATATTTACTTTAAGCATCATGATCAAAAAATTCAGAAATAGTAGGAAAATTTCAATGGTGACTCCTAATCCCAAACATCAATCTTATTGTTTCATCATTTGATCATAGGGGTACTAACTTTCTTTATACTTGGAGCTTGGTTATTCCTTGATCTAATATTCCTGAATTCGGATAACCTACTACCATGGATGGTTGATGACACAATTTTAGTTGGTTTATTAACCATTTATTTTTCATGGTTCATTGAAGTCGATGCATGGTCAGTTGAGAACTTTTCACTTCTTTAGAATATTAAGAGAAATTTTTATAGCTGGTCGTTGATAAGAATGGATGATTGAAATTTTTTCTAGTGCTCATTGTACTCAATGGTCACTCCTTCACTCTTAATGATGTAGGATGTATAAAAAAGACACTAAAAACTCTATCTTAGAGTTGATTGACCAATCACACATCCCCTTTTTATGGTATATTGTTAAAATACGTTGATTTGTAACATAGTGAAAATTATTAATATGAAATGAAAATTTAAGAAAATAAAATCAAATAAAATATTTCTAAAAATTGTTATAATGCGAACATGTAATAATAAAATAACTACGTCCAAGACCAAAAAATAAATTTCCAATGATCTTTTTTCAATATCATCATCAATATTTTTTAGTAAAAAATAGAAAAATAATCCACAAAAATTTAGTCATTTAAGAACCAAAACAATAATTTTTATCAAAATATTCAATAAATATCATATTAAACATAAATATTAACACAATTCATTAATTCTAAAATAGAAACATGTTTTTAGTATTAAAAACATAATTAATTCATCAAAATGTTGTGGAAAATTTTTCCAAATGAGGACAAATAAAATTCCACCAAACATAAGTTATTACACTCTTGATAAATATAATTAATTCCATTAATTTAAAAATAATTATACGAAATATTGATTTTATATACCAGATTCAGATACATATACAAGAAATGAAGAATCCAATGATTCATCCTTCACTGAAAATTCCGTAACACTTGTATTAATTTTCTTATTTCCTCACATCAATTCATGTTCAAGACCAAGTTTTAGGATATACAAATAGGTATTTTGTGGAATGAAAAATGTAATAATAAGTACCTTCACTAATCCTTCTACCCTAGGTCCCTCAAACCAAAGATCCATGTTCTACTTACATGACACAACTCATAGGATATCATTATAATTCAATTGTGTGATCGCAGAGTCATCTTCAAAAGGAGTCTCCAAGTGCAGGGGTTGAGTTAAGGGATTGAATGGAATCTTTATGTATAGAATGAAATAGGTTGTAAGAAATGAATGACATGAACATTTGTCTATAAATACTAAATATACAGTACAAAAGACATAGATAGTACCTCTAATAATTCTTGGATCCTCTAGGTTATAAGCCTCAACCACCTTCGGTTTTCCCCGCCCTTGTCCTCCAACTCCCTGAGCCTAGTGTAGACCACCTGGGATTGGTGGTGGTAACATGTTAAATTTTATACCACCTATATCTATGCTCCCAACTCCTCTAAAATTTTTCCACCTTGAGAACCTTTCTACTTATACTTCTTCCTCTACCTTAGAGACCGATCAATGGTCTCCCAGGTAGCTGTACGGTGGGTCGGACAATCTCGAGAAAGATGGCCACTGGCATCACAAGAACAATATTGCCTCTCCTTGGGTCGATTAGAATCAACTTATGATCCCTTAACAACAAATCCTATGTCCTTGGACCTCCTCTAGAAATCTCCCACAGATCTAGGTCCCTGATATAGACATCAACTCCCTACTACCAAGGTCTCTGCCCCTGGTTCCCCTCTTTCAGCAACCACTGGTTGTGTCTGCTCATCCATGAAACTCTCAACCACCAAAGATCACTCTACAACCCTATAATAAGTATTAATTAATATAGTTATAACACATGATCAACTTTTTCGATGAAATCCTCACTCAAAATTCTGATCCTGATTGAACTGATCTAGAACCATTTCCATCTAGTACCTAAATTCTTTGGTAAAACATGATTAATACTCATTTTTTTCATACTTCCATACCGAATCTATAGAATCTCTTGGATATGTACATCCCTAAACATAGTTAGATATAACTACTCTTTAAAAAGGTTATAATACTCTAACAATTCTAGAGTCACCTTGTCATAATACTGTGTTACTAACACCCACCATCATCCTGCTAATCCATGGAGAAGGCACACTAGTAGGACCACCATATGATCTGCTAGTTTCCTGAATAGATGCCAAACTAAATTAACCTCCTCAAGCCAGTCCTCAAACACATATTTTTCAGGCTCACCTCAAACCACGTGGGGTCTTTGCAACTAAAACTCATGAAGTGTGCTCAAATTTTTCACCTCATCCGTTGGTACATTGGGTATCATATTATAATCTATATGTGGTGGTATAGCTGGTGCACCAACTAAAGGAAACATCTCTAGAACTGTTTCATTTGTTAATACCTCATCATTGAGGGGATCATCTTTATTATCATGAAGATTAATCCTATGTATAATACTTCATATATTCATCTTAAAATTAAATAATAACTAAAATGGTCAATGAAAATTTCTTTAGAGATGACTCAAGAAGGAAATGGGAACCAAAAACCATTCCTATATGATTCATGTACCATTTTTTCATACAATCAATGTTATCATGTACCGAGTTGAAGGGCTTGTTACCAGTGTCCTAGTGTATTGATACGTCAGTTGCCACACCAACACTAGGGTCCATATCTTTAATGTTAGGTGTGAAAAACTTAATAGTGTTTCCCCAAACCAATATCACAAGCTCCGGTCCTAAGGTAGAAATTAATCCTATAATACCACAATATCACAACCAATCCCAATATAGACCTTTTCACAAATCCCCAAGCCAACATCCAATATTCTAGGTGGTGGTGACTAGAACCGAGTATGAATATCACTGGAATTATAGGCCTTAGCCAAAGTACCTATAAACGTGCACACATCTCCAAGAAAATTAAATGCTTGAATGTAAAAACAATTGAACACACATGCATGCTTACATTTATATCCAACATCTAGAGTGTGATAGGAATTAGTGGAAAGTATATAGGGCCAAATACAAGCCCATAAAAAAAGACTGAAAATATTTCCAATCTAAAATTAAGATGAATAATGTTGTCAAGATTCCCTAGGAACACACCCCGATCAGTCAAGTTTCACTAAGGACCACCTAATCCTTTTCCCTCAAGAACTCTACAAAAATATTGATTATTTATAAAAGCCAAAACATATGCGGGAAAATCCCATTCATGGGTGAGTATAATAATTCCCTATATGTCACACAAAAACAAAAAAACATTCAATAAAAGAAAACAATCATCCCTACATAGGCATATGTCTACAAAAAAATAACATGAAGTTCTAGATATACTCAACAAAGACACGTATTCTTAAGATAAGTCACAACTGTAATGTCGGCATTGTATTTCAGCTCAAAGGTTCCACAAATTACTTGTCCCAGGGAAGACACTCCATAATTCTGATTGCACCGAGGATTCTTGTCCGAGAGGTAGTTCTCATCATGTCTAATCATTGTATGTACACAATAAAAGTATGAAGAGATGAAATACCTAGATGAGGATCACACCCAAGTCAATAGGGTATACCAACAAATCATTATGTATTTACCAAAAAAGTAGAGGATCGGTGCCCACAATGTGTTGGTTCAGATTATACTAGGAACCCCAATGGGAACATCAATATTAATAGACTATCTCACTATAGGACTCATTAAATCATTATTACTACTCTATCCATGAAATAAACTAAAGGAATTGTTGTATAATGTGTAGGAGTTGATTTCTTACTAACACTCTTCTAATGGGTATGGGGAATGAAACCTAATAAATCTTCTCCAAGATATATAGGACAAGGTCCCCATGTCCATATTGCAGGAGTACATAGGATATAGTAGGGGTACACATCATTCCCCTTTGACCCTGGGTTCTACACATGTAAACAGATTTTGTCTATGTTTGTGTCTGTTTAATAGTACAAGGCATGTGGCTGCCCATGTACTTTTCTTGTGTACCAGTAAATGGGTATTCCTGTGCACACCTAGACAAGATATTTCCATGTGGGATTACATGTTTTTCTCTATCCCTTTGTCTCTAGCTTATGTCCAAGTACCTCTTTGGTGCACATTGATCTACTGAGGAGGGGTCACACACTATGTTACAAGGTCACACATTAAGTGACCCTTAACATCATCCCAAAACCATGGCCTCCTCTAGGAGGGTCCCATATGTCATTATTCTCCTATTACATGTAGTATGGATAAGGTTTTTCAAAAAAAACCCTAGTTCTTTCTTCTATATGAGTGCATGATGCCACCACCTCAAAATGTTGCCTCAAACTCATCAGAAATCATGGATCTGTTCTAGAAGAACCATTTTGTGGATATTCTCTAAAATCTATTCTTTGAATATATTTGTAAAATTAATATATTTTATCCCATCACCACTCACTCTCTTAAATCATAATTGGGGTTTCAAATTCGGATTCATCTATTTGTTGCTTGCAATGGCGCACTAGTATCATGTTGTGTCAAGCCTGAATCTATTATTTCATACTGTTGTGAAAAAAATGGGTGCAGAACGTTAAATTTTTTTAAAATCATAAAACCATGTGACAAACAAAGAATTCCAATGATCAATGAATAAAAGTAGAAATGAACAACCCCTAAAATGAGGAACGAACATCCAAAAATGTTGGTGTTGGCCTCGGTATTTCGTTGTTAGAATGATAGTGAAGAATAAAATAATGAAAATGAAATTACCCAAATAATATCCTTGAAATAATCACATCTTGTAAAATGATAAATTCATGAATTAATCCATTGGTTGATTGATTCTTGTTCATTATAGAAAAAATAGAGAAATATTTTGAAATCAATCAATGTCCTAACTCAATATGGATTGATCACTGATGAAGAACGAGGTGACATCATCATTGTTGGTGAGATTTCGGAATCCCTTTGCAGACTTATCTTCGATTCAATTGATGTTCTCCAGAGATAGGTCATCCAATGATCTCTGCAAGGGTTCTCCAATGGATCCATGGTAATGGAGATAACCCTGGAATTATATCATAACATTCTTCAGAAAGGCACATCAGTCATTGCATCAATGAAATTAAAATAAAATAATTTATTTAATTATTTTATTTATTTACTTCTCATGTTGAATTTTCCTCAAACTCCTTGTGCCAACAAATTTTATGTTTCACCTAGGGTAAAACCCACATTCTGAACACAATGATGAACTTTGATTTATAATCTAGGTCCAAAATTAGATATTATTCCACTTTTTCAGGAAAACTGTAATATCATTTTATTTCATATATTTCAAATATTTACTCCATTCACATCGGGACTCAAAATAACTTGTTTTCTTAGTGCCTGGACTGGAAAATAATCCCCAAAAATCCTAAATTAATACATGGAAAATACGATTCACTAAATTATGCTTCTATTTTTTATTCTTCCCTCTTCATAGAATCACCACTACCTTCTCAAAGTTGTCTGCATGGAATCATATGTTCCTCAACCTAGACCGGCTTCCATAGAGGGAAATTATTCCATATAGCTAATTCTAGGCCCATATTCTTTGATCTATTATTCCATGTCAATTCCAACCATCCCCACCACCGAATCCCATCCTTATGAATATGGAAAATAAATTGAACATGGTAGAGGAAGAAGAGCTTACAATGCCCCTCCTCATAGTTGACCATAATAAGTCCACCACAAACAACCCTATGTGATGTCAACTCACAAATTAAGGATGGTCAATTAAAGAGGATATGTTATAGAACCAATATCATCGAAGAGTGAATTTTGAGAAAAAATAAGATCAGACTGATGGTAAATGGAGAACCCAATATTTATAAAGTGAGTTGCACTGAAGAATCGATCTTTAATTAAGGATTTGGGAAAGCAGAATCAAGAAAATGAAGATGACATAGCTGAAACATAATAAATTTTAATAAGAGGGTTTTTAATCGGTTTTGAATCATTGTAGCTTAAATATTTTTATGAGAATATTTATAATGATTTTGGGGTTTATGTACTCATGAATAAAAATTCATGATAGTATATTGAAAAATGTTTTAGGGAGACATATAATATATTTTAGGATGAATCCCTATGAAATTTAATGGGAAACTTAGTCCTAGCCCAGAATACAAGGTGTAATGAAGATAAATAAATTTACCCACATTGAAGAAGGCCAGACATCCAAGTTTTAATGTCCGAAAACTGAAGAAGGAGATGCAACATATGGTTTTAACGAAGTTTAATTGGTAGTCTATTATTGGATATAATTCATTCACTATGAATAGATGAACAAGGATGGAAGAAATGTGTTGAGTCTAAAAATTGGTCACTCTAGTTTGACAAAGGCCAAAGATTATGTATTTGGATCATCAATCACTACATTGAAGGATTAATTAATGGATACAAAGAATTATTGATAATTATAAACCATATCAGTAGGTTATAGAGATTAAATAACTGGTTTTTTAATCCTTTTAAATTATTGAAATTGATATGGTGGAGGGATGTAATATCTCCCTAAGGGTGTGATTATAGTGGAAAAAGAAAATGAATTTCAGATGCTTGATTATATGCATCAGTGAAGCCAAGGATGAGTTGAGTGGTGCCAACACTATGTAGTGGTCTGTTGAAACAATAGAAGTTTTCCAAGCTACGTTCTTCAAATGGATATGACTAGTTTAGAGTTCAAGTTGATTATATTTCTCATTGAATTATTATTTTAGTTTTGATAGATTGAATTCATGTTTTCATGATATTTGATGGAACCTTGAGTTGGGTAAAGATTAAAAGAGAATTCATTAGTTACCGGCATGAGCATAGTATTTTTTAACCCAGGTCTATCTCTCTCTCCACATAAATTTATAATTCCAATACATGTTTCCCAAAGGATATTAGAACCTCATGACCAGACTCAAGCTCTACGTTAACCAAATAGTTATTTTCTCATGGATATTTTAATTTATAAATAAACAATCTAAAACTAATTTTAAATTATCATTTCAGTTTTTCAGATTTGATGAAGGAGATAACCGGTAAGAAACCACTATGAACTATCCCATGAATTAAGTACTACTATTCCAAATTAGAAATACCACATATGACCCACCCAGAACACAAATCCCAATCATCAACTCATCATTCCAGAATTTTTCATGTCTACGTCCAGACAGGAAGACACTAGACTGATCCACTAATCTTCATGTATAGAAGAATTTCTCAACACCCTTTCACTTTTAATTATGTGTATGAATATGATGAGACCTTGATTCATTTCCAATGTATAAAATTCAAGCATGGAGGAAAATGTAAAAATTTATCTGAGAAAAATATTATGACATGTATTCCTAAATATGTAGAAATCGAGGAACATATCCATCAATTTCGGCCAAAAATATAATGCTCAATCCTATAATTCCTTCCCAAAACCTCAATGAATGACTTCCTTTGTATTTTCAATGTATCAATGAATTTCCACCCAATTTATCTAAAATATTTTTGGAGATAATTTGTGGGTAAGATTTCTATGATATGAAGTGTCTTGAATGTTCTATCAATTGAATTCATCCCCACCGCCATCTATGACACATGGAATTAATAATTGGAAATATAATCAAACTAGATCTAATTGAACTAAATGCAAGAAGGATAATGAATAAATCATGTTTCTTTTAAATTTTTATTATCCCCCATTTTAAAAATGATATAGTGTCTACAAATTATAGGTTATTTTGGTATTTAATTTAGTTCTCTATCCATTTTTCATATTTTTTGTTCTTATTATCCCTTAGTTCATTGTTATATCTTCAAACTCTATACTAAATTTTGATCCCTCAATCTACATGGTCATAATGAACTAAATTGTGGTCATGTTATCAAGGGGATATAGCATTGGGTATTAAAATTTTAGTTTTCAATTGTATGTTTTCTAATTCTATACCTAGTTGTAGTAATTAAATGAAGAGAAGTGGATAGATATTAATCATCTTCTCATTTTAATGATCTACTTCATTTCCAATCTATCAAAACATTTACCCCTCCCCTCTCGTGGTTTACACAGTACAAAAATATAGCTGTATGGATTAGGATATGAATATTATAAAATGGATCCAAGTGAATAGATATTGTGTTACTCGATTGATTAAATTTTTTGAACACCATGTTTCTCTAGATTATGGAAATAAGAATAAAACTGAATTTTTAGTTTTGTATAGTTTTGAAGTGTAAAATGTTAATTTTTCCCCTTGAAGGTGAACTTATATAACTTCTTTAGCACTTATTATGGCCCTAGAATAATGTTTTTACCCTAGGATAATAGTTTTATGTAATTCTAAGTTGTTAAAATATTTGTAGAATATTAAATATTTAATTAATTTAATGTAAAATTATCTATGGAATTTGCGATGGAGAAATCATTTGAATGAATAATCATATTGAGATTAAATCTTCATGATTGAGTCCCTAATGGGAAATTCACATGGATTTCCATGCATGAACCACCCCCTCCCTCCGGGGGATTCCCTTTATCACAGTAAACATAGGAGAGGGAGGGAGATATAGAGATAGGTATGGAGGTTTTTTCATAAATCTCAAGAGGATATGGATCATCATATGGTAGTGGATTAATGTATATGTAACCAAAGAAACACCACTTTCCACCTAGAGTTAGGCTTAGTTTTTAGGTTTTAAGACTCAATTCCAATATATTTTTAATTTTTAAATTTTAAATCTCAATTGTGGTTTTTGGGGACCCCATGGGGTTGATTTGGATTTATTTCAGGAAAAATAGTGGTGTCAGGAGGATCACAAGGGTTTCCTATTTCAAAAGCTCGATCAAATGGAATATATATATTCAAGAAAATATTTCTTGTCCTCATAATATTAAGGTACAATATAGTTTTTGGGAATATACAATTCATACACCAAGTACACATCATGTAGTGGGGCATGACCATGTGAACAGTTCCTTATGAAGCCACACCATGTAATTGTCCATGGTAGTGTAGTCATAAAAACTCATACCCCTAATTTTCCTTGGTCATGTAGTAGTATACATCTAGACCTCATGATTTCCCTAGTATTGTAGTAGTACACAAACAAACCTTAGGTGTTATTAGGCTTTGTGGAAGTACATGGTGTGGGAGGAGATTATGGAGTACACACCTTGTACTCAGGGTACTCATCATGTTCTACTCCTTTGTTACCCATTTGATGGTTCTAGGTGATTTTTCTCCCCATTGTTATAATTGGACATCAGAGCAGTCCATTATGAGTGTTTTTATATATAGAACATGATGGTAGAATACTTCGTATGTTTTGGGTATTTCTAAGAGTTTATTTGGGGAAATTGATCTTTGATGAGAGGCTCAACTTCCAGTAAATGAAACTATAGGTATTCTGGGGTTGATGTGGGATGATACCTTCATGAGGAATGTGAGAATTATTGGAGGAAGTTTCATGTGTTCAATAAGTTCCTATATTGGTTTTAGCATGGGATTATCCCTGGTTAGTGGAACCGAGTAGCGTATTTAGAGGGATACAATAATGGGTGTTCAGGTGGTCTTAGAATATCATGGAAGGTGGATGGGCTTCATTCCATCTCCCTTGTGTTGTGTTTCACATTATGCCCATGTGGAGATAAGATGTAGAGAATGGGTTTTGAGTTGTGCTACCCCTGAGTGATGCATGTTATCCCAATATAATGGCAACTGACTGAGGATCCCAAGAGGGATTTCAGTAATTATGTTCTGACCCAAAGGATCCTAAGGGGAATTCATCTGATTTTATACTTACTCTTATGATCTCAATAGGGATTCCTCCATTTATGAATTGACCTCTGGGATCCCAAGTGGGATTCCACCACAATAGTGATGATCTAGTGAAACCATGTGGGTGCCCCTCCATGAGATGAATCTGAGTGGATATATGTAGAAATGGGTATAGATTATTTTGAGTGTTTCCAAGAACCCATCCCAAACATGAAATTATGATGGGAATGAGATCATGAAGAAGGGTGTGGCATTTATCCAGTACATATGATATATTTATTTTGGTTTTTATTTTTAATGCATGATAATATGTGATTTCCCATGATTCCTAGGAATAATTTGATTTTCATGAAAACGATGTTATCTCTTGAGATATCTTGGAAATAATTATTGACATGGATGATACCATGGTTTAGCCAGTATGGTTGGGATTCGGTGCAATAATATATTGGTGGTAGTTTTTGATCTTGGAAAGAATATAGTGATTCATTTGATTTAGTTGTGTATTCTTAGATGTGGTACCTCGGATCCATCATTAGTTATCTTGTGATCAGGTATATAAGAATACTTGGGATGGTAGGGATTCAGCTATTATTGTGAAACCATTGTTAATGATCCAGTGTAAGGATTCTGAAATAAAAACTAGTAGACCATTGTGAATACCCATAATTCATGGTATTTTAAGGGTGGTATGGGATTTTATATGGGAATACATATATATATATGAGAAAATATTTTGGACATATTGAGGGAGACTGTTGATCCCATTGATTGATACCTAGGATACACTGTTAGGATTGGGTTGTTTCCATAGTGATGGATCAGCTGAGGCATTATGATATATTATATTTCCATGATATTGAAAATGAGATTCATGGAGGGTATTCCCTTTGACTTCTTATAGGACATAGGAATCATTACATCCTATAAGTACATTATTTCTTAGGGTCTCCCCCTCCATGGAATCAGTTGTCAACCTAACATCGCGAATACTCAGGTACTTTTGTGGGGTTAATCCTAAGGAATTTAGGATAAGGGATGAATTGTGACTCTCTAGGGTTCATTACTCATTAGTGGAGGTGTTAGGGTGTGATACCCATAGTGAGGAAAGAGTTTCCCCGAGGTGATGCTCATGAATAGAGACATTATTGCATTGTCCAGGGTAGGTATGGATGATTGAGGTCATAGCCCTATGGATAAGTGATGGTCATTGAACTGTGATCTGGTTATATGTTTACACCCTGATATATGTTTTTATACTTCAATTGTTACATTATTCATGACATTCTATGATTCATTTCAGTAATGGGAAAAGTTGGTTTGATTCATCTAGGTTCATGAGCATGATGATTGATGGTTGTTTTGTCTATTTATATTACTTCGGTTATTTCTTATCTAAAATGGAAATAATGCAGTATTATACAATTATGATATCATATTATAGGTTCACCAGTTTCTATCCAATAAAGATTCATTTTTTACCCCATGTAAATGAACCTTAGTGTGTGTGAAGTTCTGAAGCCTTCTTTTATGTTAATAATTGGCTGTAGGGGATAGAGAAGAGCTAGGATTGCAAGATCAAGTTTAAATTCTCATGTGGTGTCTTATAATCATGTTTGATTAGTTTGATTGGGTTTGGAATACCAGTTATGTAGTATGTCTTGGAGTTGGAATACGTTTTATGTAGAGTTGATTTTTTTGATCTTGTATATTTGGTTAGCCTAGTGGGTGACCAATTGATCTTTAAAAAATAACCATTCAGTTTGGATATTGCATTTCATTTAATTATAGAAATTTCAGTTTATTCCTTTTTTATGAGAATTATGATGTGTAATATTATTGGTTTTTTATCTATTATTTTAAACTTTTATATGAGAGTAGTATCCTCATAGTACCACTTTAGAGCTTCACGGATAGTCGGTATCCTTGAGAAAACAAGGTGTTGTGCCTGAGGTCACAAAGAGAACCATTCTAGCTATATTTTGGAGTGAGCCAGGGAAGAGAATTAAAAAGTGGTATATAATCCATTTTTATATGTATTTAAATCTTCTATATGTTAGAAAAGTGTTTTAGGGATGTGTTAGAGTATATGTTGTATATTGGGCTAGTGTTTCATAAACACCTTCACTGGATGGAAGGCCAGATTTTCAAGGGTATGGGATTTATATTATTGATATGTGATAATACATTTGATGTGATTTTCATAGTGGGTGATGCACATGAAATTTGGAATTTATTTTGATTTATTTTGTTTTTCGGATCTTATACCATTAGTAGGATATCATTTATCGATTTAACTCTTGGATCATATGGATAAGAAGAATATAATGCATCATGAGTTGGAAAATAGGATTCTCATGGCATGTAGGGTCCATTTAGTGATATTTTTCACATGTGAGATGTTAAACTATTTAAAGTGTCATCAAATGATCAGATGGAGTTTTCCCCTATACAAACTTGTTGGCATTCTCACCAGCATGATAGATATGCGTATGTGTTTCCATTTGATGACATGTTATGTGTATTCTATAGAAAAATGATGAATGATGATATCATTGTCCCTATAGTGGGGGATGTGTGGTGACTATTGTAGGTCAGTGTGCCATGTGGTTCTTTAGTGGGAATCCCTTAGTGTGTTTATATTACTCGAGTTTGGTTTTTTAAAGTTTTAGAATCGATTCTAGGAGGGTTGATTGTTTTGGAAAGATATATTGGTTATATGTATATAAGACCCTAAAGAGGTTTTTTGGAATGTTGGATGTCATGGTGTGTTGATATGGGAGCATGGATGACATCCAATGAGTTTTTACCCATTATGAGACTTAACCTATGGGAAAGGTGGGAGGACCTAGAGACCTTGATATGTGACTCAATGATTATTTATTCGGATCCTTTTAAATGATATTGAGTAACCCATGGGAGTTGTAGACCTAGGTTTGCAGGTTTGATTGAGGTAGTAAGCATAGTACATGATATAATTTGAGATATATAAATAGGAGTTACAATCAATTTTATAGTAAAATCAAGGTTATTCCTTGGGTTTTGTAGGAACACGAACTTTGAGATTGAGAACCTTGTAATGTGTAGTGTCAGGAGTGCTTTGGTGTAAACACAAAACATTGAGGGTTGCATTGTTCAGGTGCATGGACCTGATTTTCAGATATATTTTGGTACACAGGTTAAATAATTAACTAGTTCTCAAGGATTGGAATGGAATTTGGATGAGGAAAATCATGTGGCTATATTTGTAATAGAATTCATCACTAATTTCAATGATAAGTTTCAACAGTGCTTAAATTTTTTAGAAGGGACCTGTGTGGGTCTCATGGTTAGTAGTTTAGCTACATTATCCTAGGTTCTTTGTTCATAGCCTATATGAGTGTGAGATCCTATGAGATGTTCTTTTGAAATCATTATACCTTGAAAAATGGAATGGTGTTTTTTGTGGATTGTTTGAAAAGCATTGTTTCATGAAGGAATGTGCACATGATTTATGCATAGTGCTAACTGAACCATGTGTGGGACCATTATTATTTTTTAGATCTGGGGGGAACCTAAGCATTGTCGCTAGTCTAGACCTCTTGAGGTTAGTGATCCTAGAGCAGTGTAAGTAAATACTTATATTGGGGAGAATACCATAGGTCATTGAAGGATGTGATCCTTATTTTAAGTGTATTAATTAGCATAATATTTTTTATTCTTTTTGAGCTGAGAATGGTTGGTTGATTTTTTTCCTGTTGATTATCAGGGGTGAGTGATTTGTCCATGTCGAGTCAATATGTTTGGTGATATGGACAGAGTGGGGGTAATTGGAACTATTGTTCAGTTGTGGTTTTATGATAAGTGTTATATTACAATGGGTATCATCATATTTTTTATAGAAGAATGTCTCTCATAATGGGATAGTTGTCGACATTGTTGTATTTGTTAGTGTAATATTTTGAATGCATCGACTGTGAAAATTCACAGAGAGATATTATGGGTTTTGTTTTTCCATCAAGAATTCTCGGGTATGACAAGTGTTGTGGTGTGGATATTATAAAGCCCTATATTTCTCCGAATTTTTAAAATAAATGGGAAAATGGTTTTTTGGTTTTGAATGATTTTGAGGGGTAAAATGGGATAATTTTCCCAATATGGTGATCTGAGATAATTTTTTTATCCACTCTTTAGTCCCAAAATAGGAGTTTCACACTAAGATTAGAGTTTGGTGGAATTATGTGTCGCTTGAATTCTGTTGGGATATTTAAATCATAATTAATTTAATATTAATTTATTCACATGGGTTCAGATAGTGATATTTTTTAAATGAATTGTTTGATTTAGACTCTATCTCCGCATTTGAGTCCAAAATAGTGGTTTTCTCCTATGACGAGGATAAGCTCATATAGGGAGTCATGGATGGGGCCCTTTTTTTTATTAGTTTATTTTTTTTTCTTCCTTGTCTTTTCATTTTCCATTTTCTTTCATCCCTCTTCATGTGGATTTCCTTTCATACCACCCACTATGGGGGATTACCTCTGTCACCTATGAGATAAGATTGGGAGAAAGATATGAAGAGAGAGAGGGGATAAATAGGTTCCTCCTCAGTTCTCAGTATGAGTCAGATCATCATGTTGAAGTTGTATAGCATGGATCAGAGTGAAGCACCAGTGGATTCTACTCTAAGGTACGTGGGATTATTATTTTTTATCCCATATAACCATATATTTTTCATTTTTAATTTTTAAATCCCTAGTATGGTTCTTGGGGACCCCATGGGTAGATTTGGTTTTATTTTCATCTAAACAGGGTTTTAGGGGGGATCACAAGGGTTTACCATTATGAAATCATAATCATACGACATGTTGTTTCAATAACACATGCCTTGTGTTCTTTCTATTTTGGAAAGATAACATTTTTTGGAATGCATTATGTTTCATATCTGTATATTTCATATAGTGGGGAATGTCCAAGTGGTTGGTTACATGGGTAGACACACCATGTAAGGGTGACTGTAATGCCCTGAAGCAAGTTACCTAGAGTTAGTACATTATTTTAATACATTGGCAGGATTACAAGGAATCAAGTCCTGAAGGACCGATCGGTTTAGCAGTCTTGGAAAATAGATTACATACATGAATGTTACATTACACTTTATAACATAAAAAACAACATAAATAATCCTTTATGAATTCCATTCCTACCTTGGATTAACCCTTCATATCAATCACAATACACTTCTGGGAATCCTGGGAAAAATAAAACATAGAAAGGGGTGAGCTCAGATTCTCAGTAAGGATAACAATACACCAGAAACTTTCATAAATAAGCATAAACATTTAAGGAAATGTATAAAACTAAAACAAAATCCTTTTAAACATAAAATTTATCATTATATGCCATATATAAATCCAAATAATTCCATTTACTTACTCACATGGATATTCTACTAGTCGAATAATCATATGCAATATCAATAGCCACTTTCATAAAGATGGAATGCATAATGCCAGAGTATCATAACCTAATATTCAAGTCCTTGTACAAAGACTACAAATAAGATTTTTTTCAAAGGCTTGTTCCAAGACACTAGTTTGTCTCATGAGACCTACCATTGCATCGATGAGCTATAGCGGACTCCACCCGTCACTTACTAAGTCCATTGCATTCCTCATATGAAAATATATAAACATAACATAAAAATTCATATTAAAAATAGCATACGAAATGTCAATACTTTATCCATAATCCATGAATTATATAAAAATAAAACATCCACAATCAAACATGTCACAAAACCTTCAATACAATATGGAAAATTTGTATCATAATATAAATCATCTTCAAACTAGTTTAAAATCCATCAAAAGATATTGAAATTGATGAAAATGATTTGTAAAACTCTTTAAGAGAAATATCCATTTTTCTTGAAAACATTTAAAATTCACACAATTTAGAAAAGAAGACATTTAAAGAAATTTTTTAATAAAAGTGTCCCATACCACATTGAAACTTTTTAATGGAATTAAAATTTTAAAAACATTCATGTCCATATAAATAAATCCTTAAAAACCATTTTGAAAACATGCACATTAATGAGAATGATTTAGAAGAATAAATATTTAAAACATTTAGAATGATGTTTTCGAAAAAAATTCCTTAAAATAATCCCTTTTCAAAGTCTTTTATGAAACATGGACATGGATAATAAATATCTCCCAGTAGATAGTTTCATAAAAACAACCTCGGATAATAATTAGATTATAAAATTAACCCTTACCAATTTGGTAACATACGAAACATACACCCCATGAAAGAAGTATCACACAATGAATATTTAAATACACTTAAATTAAATTTTATGACATAAATAACACAATTATGGGCAGTATATACAACACAAAAAGGTAATACAGGCAATATGGCATGAATCTCATGGGAATAAGAAGTGAGATAAAAACCCCTTACCTTGCACTTTCCTTTAGTCGAGGGTACGTTTAACCTCATGTATGAATACCGTAGTATGTTATTAAATTATACCATAACCATATTAATATTTATGATATCATAAATTATTCATTTATGACTTTTTACTACCCATTTAATAATAATTTCCATGTTAAATTAACATTTTGCGTAATAATCGCTTTCTTTATCGTACATGTTTTAACTTGTTACACTTGACTGTGTCACTTATATCACGATTTAAATACTTCCAGAATATAAAAAATTATTTATATATCATATATATTTAGAATATAATTATGTATAATAGATATATATTTGAAATGGAAAACACCGTTTATGTAGACGGTAGTCTGTACGTACGCATAAACGATGTTTCCGTTTTCATAACGTATTGAACGGAACTAAGTTAATAAAATATTTGTAAGTACATATATATATATATATATATCTAGTAGAAGTATTATTTCATATATTACAAACATATTAGTAATATATATTTTTATAATCGTCGGTGAATGGTGAATGTGGAAATGAATCTCATCGCGTCATGGAGACAGTAATCTGTACGTATGCATGAGCGACAATATCATTTCCTTAAAGGTGTGTAATTGGATGGTATATTAGTTTTACAGAGAAATTATTATGTTATTTTCATTATTTATATACATATTACTCATCATTATATCCATCCAAATAACATAGTGTTGAATAACAGATTACATCACGGCGTGGAGAAGGTAAGTCGTACGTAAGCACGCACGGTGACATTATCATTCATAAGATGGATAGAATAATGAATATAGTTGTGAAATATTTATAATAACATCAAATTATATAGAATATACAGGATTTATTATTTTATAATGGAAATAAAAAATAAAGAATAAGTGGAAAAGAAAGGAACTTGAAAGAGGGTGGTGAAAACATTACCTCTTCTTCGAGTTCTCCCTTTTGATTTGATCAAAATGGAACCATAGGATGGATTTCTGATAAAAATAAGGCCTATAATATGATTTTATGGAAGTTGAGAGAATATTTGGGCAGGTTTTGGCCAAGAAAAAAGGCTTTGAAGGTGTGAATTAGAGGGAAGGTGAAGTTCCCTTTTACAAGAGGGGTGAGGGGCACCTTAAGTAAAGCTAGAAATATTATTTTATAATAAATTAATTTTCGGTTTCCAATGGCTCCAAAGTGTATTATTTAAAGTTTAAGGTGTTTATAGGTCGAAAACCACTCAACCAATAGGTTTTAGAAAGGTTTGGGTCACTATATTAACTTTATCTTTATTATTTAATTCTTTGTAAAATAGTTTGACATTTACCATGTCTCTTTGTATTTTTCTATTATATAGTCAATAAACTTACTATAAACTTCATAGGTACCCCCAAGTGGTCCATTAATAATCCACCTATCATTATATAAGTCATCTAGCTGAGCCTCAGATTTTTAGGAATAGGATATCAATTAATAGTATAATATTTGTTTTAAAAACTCCTTTATGTCAATTTCGACACTATTTAATAATTGTTTTTTTTTGAAGTCATAAAAACTTTATTAATTAGAAAAAAACTGATTTAATAAATCCTAACATGTCATATTAACCATTAAAATTTTCTGATGTCATCAAAACTTTGAAATTATATTTATTGTAACATTTATAATACTAATTATTTGATTCTATCATCAATAAGTAAAATGCTTCATCATTATTGTGTCAAAAATAAATGTAATTATTAAATGTTTAAAAATTATAAATAAACTATAATTATGTAGGAAATATTTTTATCTTTCTAATTAATATTTGTAGTCTAAAATATAAAATATTTAACCCTATGTAAAAATTGTTTTTCTCAAAGATATATGCTTATGTCATTTTTGTATTTACTTTAACTTAATTAATATAAAGTATCATTGTCACATACATGTGGCTCCATGGGGTCCCAAAATCGACCCAAATATTCCCATGATCGGAAATATATCAAAAAATAGGGTTAGGACACGTTTTAGGGTAATATAAAATTATTATATTTTTATATTTTTACCTTTATTTACCGGATTTACCCTTTAACCATGGTAAATAAAATATTTATCGAAGTAATTATTCAAAATTTCTAAAAATAAAAGTTACCTATTTACACAATTTTTACCTACTGATTATAAATATGGAATCCATTTTTCTAAATTCAAAACATAGAAGTGTCGGAAAATAATTTAAAATTAATTCCCGTTGTCAAAACAAAAAGTGTGTTTTTAAGAAATAATATCTATCAAAAGATTGAAACTTTCTTATGTCTAGTTTAAATGTGAAATTAAGTCCAATGACCAAAATTTAATTAAATGGTAAAAATATAATCTAATTATAATTTAAAACCACTCAAATTCATAATTTATTACTATTAATTATTTCAATTAAAAAAGTTATTTTTAATTAAAATTTTGTAATTTTCACTATTCATCAAAATATGAAAGTTATCAGAAAAGTTCCAAACATTCACCCTAAACTAATTTCGATATTCCAAATCTCAAAATGAAGTCCATTTTGAATGATTAAATGTTTAAAATTTCAAAAAGTGGGTATTACTATTCATAACGACTAGTTTGATTGGTTGTGGTGTGTTAGAACTCAATGCTGTGTACAACACATGCTATTGTATTATTCAAAGTGGAGTTTATTGTGGAAGCTTGGGGTGTTACGTTCTCCCCTCCTTAAATAAATTGCGTCCTTGAAATTTATGCTCGGTTTTGGAAACTTGGGGTTGAAATTTCAAAATATCTTAGTTGAAATCCCACATCGAAAAATTGATTAATGAGGCCTCTATTTAAAATAAAGAGTGGTAAGTATGAAGGTTACCGAAAATAACACATACTAGGGTTCCATCTATGAAAAAATGGATGTGGAAGAGAAATATAACCATCAATATCTAATGGAGAGTGGTAGAGAACATGGAAATGAAAAGGCCAACAATGACAAAGCCATAAACTTGTGATGATCTAAGGTACCATCTGGGACAACGTTTTTGTTCTATGTTCCTTTTCTTAATGTTGATGAATTTATTTATGAGATTGGATAAGATTATAAGGGGATATACCTACTTTATAATTAGATTTTTATTCATTAATAAATTTCAACTAAAACTCATCTTTCACTCCAAAACATAATACAACTCTAAAATATTCTATTTATCTTAATCGTATAGGGTTCCAAATATAATGAATTTATAATTCACATATCAGACCCTTTAAAAAAAGAAACTACATTATACCATCCATGAACTTCACGTAGTCCTGTGGTAGGGGATAAATCCCAATCTCACTATGGTTGTGGGTTTGATTCCCACAGTTTTGTCTGACGCGACGGGATGTCACACGGTCTGCGTGTTGTCCTTTTATAAAAATCCAAAAATAACCTTTCAAACTTAATCCATTCCAACTGTTAGACTTATTAAAAATAATTCTATCCAAACTCACAGTCCAAAAATTATAAGGAAGTTAAACACAATGTGGATCCCTTTTGTAGGGTAATAACATGTGAACGCCTTCATCATGTATTGTTTTACAACACTACAACATCCTGAATTACAAAAATCAACCATCTCTTATTCCAAAAACACTAAATCATTATCAGGACCATATTAAGGATTACCTTTCCTTCAACCATGTGTTTTCAAAAAAATGTAGCTTACTATTATGTCACTTTTTTTAGAACCATATAATCTCAAATCCTAAATAAAATAGTACTGCAGTAGAATACTTATTTATCTCCATAATTCATATAACCAGTATATTTTTGATACAACACTCAAATGAAATAATCCTATAATAACAACATAAGAACACTAGTCATTATTCTTCATCTGAGGTAGTATAATAACTTGATTATTACCCAATAGCATAAATTGGGGCATACTCTGATGATTTGGACATTGGTTCGCGTAGTGTCCCAACTCCTTACAGATGAAGAATTGTACATTTGAAGCCTTTTTCTTACCCTTACAGTCATGTACTTGGTGTCCTTTTTCTCCACACTTATAACAAACTCCCATTCCCTTTAGTCAAGTTCCAAGGTGTTTCTTCCCACAGTTATCACATATTGGAAAATTCTTCTTTTCCCTCTTCCCTTTATCCATCATTCCTTCTTCCATCCTTTTCTTCTCTTGATTCCCTTCAAAGCCATATGACTCGGATAATTCTTTACTTATCTTATTAACACATGATACTATTTTTTCATATGTTGAGAATAAATGGGAGTCTATTTCCCTTCTAATTTTTGGCTTAATACCGTGAAAGATATGATCCTTCTTACTCCATGGATCATACGAATTGCTGGAGTTCACATTCTTTCTACTGGGTGACATTTCTATACAATGGCATACACTAGATTAGTTTATGAATTGAAATACATAAATCCAAACTTTTAAAACACTTCCAACATAAATTTAACAGTTTATGGATATAATCCATAATCACAAAAATGTTTTCTTTTAGGAAGTATATACTCATAAACCCTTCAAAATGGTTTGTAAAGGAAATGATAATTATCCTAAGTATATCCCCCGAGAGTGTCTTAACCCATAGTGAAACACGGCTCATTTTCGTGCACCAGTTCCCATTCGAACCTAGCTCAAAGCGGTGTTTTTGGGTTTTACCCCTAGGTACATCTGTGCCAGAGCCGCCTCTACCTACTTGTATCTAGACAGGGATTTATTGATCGGAAAAATCACAAAATCTCTACAATACCAAAATTCTAGGAAGTTCTTCTATACTAATCCTAAAAGTCCATATAAAGTCTATGTTCTCTAATAATATTTTATCTAAATCTGTCTTCCATGATTATTGATAAACCTCCCTCTGATACCAATTGTAACACCCTGACTCCAGTTACCCAGATTTGCTGCAATATTTTAATACATTGGCATGATTACAAGTAATCAAGTCCCAAACGACTGATTAGTTTAGCAGTCTTGGAAAATAGATTACATACATGAATGATACGTTACAAATTATAACATAAATAACAACATAAATAATCCTTTATGAATGCCATTACTCCCATGGCTTAACCCTATATATCAATCACAATACACGTCTTGGATTCTGGAAAAAAATAAAACATAGATAGGGGTGATCTCAGATGCTCAGTAAGGATAACAATACAGCGGAAACTTTCATAAATAAGCATAAACATTTAAGGAAATGTATAAAACTAAAAAAAAGCCTTTTCAACATAAAATTTATCACAATATGACATATATAAATCAAAATAATTCCATTTACTTACTCACATGGATATTCTACTAGTCGGATAATCACATACAATATCAATAGCCACTTTTATAATGATGGAATGAATAATGCCAAACTATCATAACCACATAGTCAAGTACTTGTGACAAGACTATAAATAAGATTTTTGTCAAGGCCTTGTACTAAGACACTAGTTTTTCTCAGGAGACCTACCGATGCATCGAGGAGCTATAGCGGGCTCTACCCATCACTTACTAAGTCCAATGAATTCCTCATATGAAAAGGTTTAAACATAACATAAACATTCATATTAAAACTAAAAAATGAAATGTCAATACTTTATCCCTAAACCAAGAATGGTATAAAAATAACACATCCACAGTAAAACATATCACAAAACCTTCAATTCAATATGGAAGATTTTATCATAATAAATCATTTTCAAAGAACTTTGAAATCCATCAAAGGATATTGACATAGATGAAAATTATTTGTAAAACTCTTTGAGAGAAATATCCATTCTTTCTTGAAAACATTTAAAATTCACACAATCTAAAAAATAATACATTTAAAGACAATTTTTTTTATCAAAGTTTCCCATACCACTTTTAAACTTTTGAAAGGAATTAACATTTTAAAAACATTCTTGTCCATATAAATAGATCCTTAAAAACCATTTTTAAAACATGGACATTAATGAGAATGATTTAGAATGATAAATATTAAAAACAATTAAAATAATATTTAATAAAAATTCCATTAAAACAATACCTTTTAAAACTATTTTATGAAACATGGATATGGATAATAAATATGTCCTAGTAGATACTTTCATAAAAAAAACCTCAGATAATAATGATATTTTAAAATTAACCCTTACCAATTTGGTAACTTACGAAACATACACCCCATGAAATAAGTATCACACAATGAATATGTAAATACACATCAATTAAATTTTATTACACAAATAATACAATTATGGGCAGTACATAAACCACACAAAATGTAATTGCGTCAATATGGCATGAATCTCACGGGAATAAGGAGTGAGATAAAATCCCCTTACATTGCACTTTCCTTTAGTCGAGGGTACGTTTAACCTCATGTATGAAGACTGTAGTAAGTTATTAAATTATACCAGAACCATATTAATATTTATTATATCATAAATTATTCATTTATTACTTTTTACTACCCATTTAATAATAATTTCCATGTTAAATTAAAATTTCGGGTAATAATCGCTTTCTTTATTGTACGTGTTTTAACTTTTTACTCTTAATTATATTACTTAGATAATGATTTAAATACTTCCAGAATATAAAACATGATTTATATATCATATATATTTAGAATATAATTATGTATAATAGATATATATGTGAAATGGGAAACACCGTTTATGGAGACGGTAGTCCGTACGTACGCATAAACAATGTTTTTGTCTTCATAACGTATTGAAAGGAAATAAGTGAATATGATATTTTTAAGTACATATATATATATCTCCAGTATAATTATTATTTCATATATTACAAACATATTAGTAATATATATTTTTATAATTGTCGATGAATGATGAATGTGGAAATGAATCTCATCGCGTCGTGGAGATGGTAATCCGTACGTACGCACGAGCGACAATATCATTTACTTAAAGGTGTCGAATTCGATGGTATATTAATTTTATAGAGACATTATTATGTTATTTTCATTATTTATATAAAAATTACTCACCATTATATCCATCCAAATAACATAGTGTTGAATAACAAATTACACCACAGCGTGGAGACGGTAAGCCGCAAGTACGCACGCATGGTGACATTATCCTTCATAAGATGAATAGAATAATAAATATAGTTTATCAATATTTATAATAGCATCATAGTATATAGAAGGTACTAGATTTATTATTTTATAATGTAAATAACAAATAAAGAAGAAGTGGAAGAAGAAAGGAACTTGAAAGAGGGTGGTGAAAACATTACCTCTTCTACGGGTTCTTCCTTTTGATGTGATCAAAATGTCTCCTTAAGTTGGCTTTCTGATCAAAATAAGGCCTCTAGGTTGAATTTAGGTAAGTTGAGAGAATGTTTGGGTAGGTTTTGGCCGATCCAAAATGCATTGAAGGTATGAATTAGAGGGAAGGGGAAGTTTCCTTTTATAAGAGGGGTGAGGGGCACCTTAGGAAAAGCTAGAAATATTATTTTATAATAAATTCATATTCAGTTTCTAATGGCTCAAAGGTAAATTATTTAAAGGATAAGGTGGTGATAGGTCTAACTCCACTCAAAAAATAGGTTTTATACAGGTTTGGGTTACTATATTAACTTTATCATTTTTATTTGATTCTTATTTAAATAGTTTGAAATTTACCATGTCTCTTTGTATTTTTATATTATATAGTCAATAAAATTACTATAAACATTCAAGAGATCCCCAAGTGGTCCATTAATATTACAACTATCATTATATAAGTCCTTTGGATGAACCTTAAATTTTTAGGAATAGAATATCAATTAATAATATAATATTTGTTTAAAAAACTCTTTTATGTCAATTTTGACACTATTTAATAATTGATTTATGTTAAAGTATTAAAAACATTATTTATTAGAAAAAAATTCGTTTAAGAAATACTAAAATGTCATATTAATCAATAAAATTTTCATATGTCATCAAAACTTTCAAATTATATTTATTGTAACATTTATAATACTAATTATTTTATTTTTTTCATTAATAAGGAAAATACTGCATCATTATTGTGTCACAAATAACTTTAATTATTAAATTTATAAAAATTAAGAATAAACTACCATTATGTAGTAAATATTTTAATCGTTCTAATGAATATTTATAGTCTAAAATATAACATATGTAACCGTATGTAAAAATTGTTTTTCTAAAAGATATATGCTTAAGTCATTTTTGTATTCACTTTAACATAATTAATATAAAGTGTCATTATCACTTACAAGTGGCTCCATGGGGTCCCAAAATCGACCCAAAGATGCCCATGGTCGGACGTGTATCAACCAATAGGTTTAGGGCATGTTTTAGGGTAATTTAATATTATTATAATATTATATTTTTACCCTTATTTACTGGATTGACCCTTTAACCATGATAAATAAAATATTTACCGAAGTAATTATTCAAAATGTCTAAAAATAAAAGTTACCTATTTACACATTTTGGAACTCTAGATTATAAATATGGAATATATTTTTCTAAATTCAAAACACATAAGTGGCTGAAATTAATTTAATATTAATTCTCGTTGTCAAAACAAAAAGAGTGCTTTTAAGAAATAATAACTATCAAAAGATTAACACTTGCTTATGTCTAGTTTAAATGTAAAATTAAGTCCAATGACCAAAATTGGATTAAATGGTAAAAATATAATCTAATTATACTTTAAAACACTGAAATTCATAATTTATTACTCTTAATTATTTCGATTAAAAGCGTTGTTTTTAATTAAAATTTAGTAATTTTCACTATTCATCAAAATAGAAAGTTATCAGAAAAGTACCAAAAATTCACCCTAAGATAATTTTGATATTCTGAATCCAAAAATGAAGTCTATTTTGAAAGATAAAATGTATAAAATTTCAAAAAGTTGGTATTACTATTCATAACGGCTAGTTTGATTGGTTGTGGTGTGTTAGAACTCGAAGTTGCGTACAACACATGATACTGTATTATTCAAAGAGAAGTGTACCGTGGATTCATGATATGTTAAAGTGACATGGTCGTGTATCTGCACATATAAAAATGATGTGTGTGCATTATTGATTTAGTAGTACACCAATAGACCCCATTTGTACCCCAGTCATGTATTTGTATGTGGTTAGAGCGCAGGAGTGCCCAGACCACAAAAAAAGTACATGGCTATGGTGGATATTTTTGAAGTGATTATCATATACCTGAGGTACATGTCATGTAAAACTCCATTATTTCCCATTTATAGGTTTTCCAATATTTTTTCCCCAAGGCTAGAAATTTATATTAGAGGAATCTATTTTGAGCATTTTTCCCATAGAACACAATGGTGGGACCCTTAATCAATTTTTAGGACCTCTAAGAGATGATCCAGTTCATGTGATCTATGATGGAGGATATATTCCATAGTTAAATGAAATTATAGGTCTTGTTAGGGATAAATTGGATGAGACCAATATGAGGTTCTAAAAACTATTCATAGGAATTTATATGTGTTCTCCTAAGTCCTTGATTTGTGTTAGTATAGGATTATCACTATTTAGTGTGACTGGGATTCATTTATAGGAGGCATATAGGTTATGTGTTTGAGATAACCAAGATTGATTTTTGAAGTGAATGGGATTTGGCAAATCTCCCTTTTGATATGTTCACTAGTAGGCCTATGAGGTTGTAAGATATAGAGACTATGCAGTGGGTTATGCTACCCTTGTGTGGTGGGAGTTTTATTAATAGACTATCTAGTTACTATTGATCCCAAGAGGGATACCTTTTCTTACATACAGACCCAATGGGATACCCAGAAGGATGCATCTTCTTGCATATCAATTTATATGATTCCAAGAGATATGGTTATAGTTATTCACTAACCAGAAAATCCCAAGTGGTAGGCCTCCATTGTACTGATGATATAGGGGACCCATGTGGGTTTCCCTCAATGAGAAGACCCCAAGTACGTGTATGTGGCTATTGGTAGATATAAAAGAGGGTGTCACCTAGAGCTTGTACTGACCATCTAATCTTGAAGGGGATGAGATCATGATGACCATTGTAACTCCCCAATATTTTTATGAAATATTTCTCTTTAAATAATTTGATCTATTAAATAGTGTGTATTATATAAATGAGTGAGTTTTCCAAACCCTTAAACTATACTAAAATATTATATAGTCGTTATAACCTAGTCATTGGATTGGAATTTCTGAATTTCAATATTTGAATTATGAGAAATATATAGTCAACACAGTTATTAAATTAATTCATTAGTTATGAAATGATTATCATTAAAAAATATTTAAAAATAAGTGTTTTATTTTTTATGAAAAATTATTTTTAAGCATGCAATGTATTTTATATAAATATATTAAATTAATACATATTTTTTAATTATTATAATGGAATTTATATATTATTTACTTGATCCAATATTTCAACCATCTGAAAAAATATTTTTATAATCATAGGATAATAATAAATCCATGTCTATGCTTACAAATTTATTTTTTTAAAAATGGACACATTTTTCACATATACTTTAATATAAATTTATACCATGTATAGGGAATGAATTTGATAAAATTAATATCAAATTTTGAATCAGTAGGTTCAAACATAAAACATGAAAACATAAAACATTCTTCTTAAACACTTGAAAGGCGTCTCCTCGTGTTCATCCTAGTTTCATTAATGAATCTCATAACCTCGGGACATACATCAAATGAAAGGGTGAGTAGAAGGCCCAGTAAGGGAAACAAGGGAAACATTTAACATGTGAACTTGAGATACATCAACTATGTCATGAAAAAGAACTTTAAGGCATGAGAAAGAAATCATGTGCCATATAATAATAAAAATAACATATTTCATAACTTTAAGATGTGGCTACATAATTTAACATGGAAAATCATGAACATATCACCAAGGTCCATCCCCAAGGTGTCATTTGAAAATTACCAAGGTTATTCACCAAGATATTGTGAAAATTGTAATCTCTAGTGGTTAAATCATTACCAAATGCATTGGAGCGCTGTCAGGGCGCACCCTTAAATTTGCCTTTGTTATCATGTGAGTCACATATATCATCATCAAAAATTTCATAAATAACCCATATAGAATAAAATAAATGGGTTTCATTTCATAATCATAACGTTTTAAAAACTGCTTTAAAGACATGATCTTTACGTCACTTTAAACCCATGGAAGGGGAGAGCGGGTTTCATGTATGTAAATCCAAGAATTTAAAATAGAAAATTTTGGTATATATGTGAATACCCCTGTAGAAATAAGATCTTTGAGTGTTCACTTTATAACATAAAATAATTTTGAGAAAAGAGAGAGGCATTTTGAGATGAAAATTCTACAGCATAACGGCTATGTTTCGGGGTTTTAGAAAACATTGAAAAGAGAGGGGACATGGGTCAAACATTCATAAATGACCCATAAAACAATACAGGGACAGAATAATAAGGATAAATGAACATGGTAATGAAATTTCAAGGACATACCATTTGAAATGAACAACATGGAAGGAAGACAAAAATTATATTTCTCTTATGAAAATTCGGCAGCCTAACGGCGTCACTTAAAAATTCTAAAAATGGATTGACGAGATCAAATAGGGTCTCTAATAATATGAACATAAATGATAAGTATGATAGATACAAAGATAATACCCCAACATAATGAAAAGGAACTTGAAAGAGTTGACCAGAAAATATAACTTGAAAAAGAGAAGGGTGAACGAATCCCTTAAAAATTCGGCAGCCTAACGGCGTCACTTAAACTTCATCCAAAAATGAATTGACAAAATCAAAATAGGGTCTCTCATTATATGAACATAAGGTTTTAGCATGATAGATATAGAGATCATACCCCAACATAATAAAAAATAACATGAAAGACTTGACAAGAAAATAGAACTTGAAAATGAGAAGGGTGAAAGAATCTGTTACAAAAATTTTGGCAGCCTAACGGCGCCACGTAAACTTTCATAAAATGAAATGATGAGAGTAAGAGGGGGTCTCTCATCATACGAACATAAAAAGGACAGTATAATGAATATAAAATACCACCCTCCAACATAATAACATGGAGCATAAAATAAACAACATAAAAGATATCACTTGAAAAGAAAGAGAGGGGGTCAGATCCCTTACCTTAAAACGTAACTCTTAACACTCAAAGGTTGGGACCTTGAGGGCTTGGGGTCACCTTGGGAGGACTCCTTGGGAGGTAAGGACACCATAACTTCGTTGGGGGAGAGTTGGGAGTGAAAACTAAAGGAGGAAAGTGTGGGTATTTATAGGGAAAGTGAGGGGACAAGGCATTAATGGCCAAGGGACACCTCAAAAGTGGTTTTCTCAAAAGCATGGGCCCTCCCATGGTACTTCCCATGGAGTTAGGCCACATGGGGACCCCCACACAATAATTCATCCTCTTTAGTAGAACATCCCTTAAAATATATCATGACATCATCATGACACAGTTATGATTTCATAAAACATACCGAAACCCTAAAACTGTATTTTTACTATTCATTGAAAATTCAACTTTCTCAGAAAAATCCCAAAATTTCACATTAACCAAATATCAATGCTCTTATTTCAAAAATGAACTCCATTTTTTAAAAATAATTTTCTAAATATATTGAATTTTATTTTTAAATAAATACACTATTCACCGAAAATTCCTTTTTTTCAGAAAAATCCCCAAAAATTACAATAACATAATATCGATGCTCTGAGTTCAAAAATAAAGTCCATTTAATAAAAAAATTCTAATTATTTTCAATTAAATTTTTTATTAAAAAACACTATTCACCCGAAAAAAACTAATACTTGACTACAATTTATGAAACCGGTATTTACCCATTTTATTGAATCTCATTACTTAATCAAGGTGTCTAAATTATATTAAAAAATTTTTTAAGTGAGATTACTAATCCATTTGGACACATTACTAATCCTAATCATAAAATCACTATTCATAATTTACTATTCATCATAAATCAAGTTGATCTTATTAGACTCTAAATTTCTTACTGAACATAATTGTAGAAGACCATTTTTTGAAAATCATTACACATTTTTAATTATTTAAGGTTTACATAAACATTTTTTAAAATATCCTTTCTCTAAAATTCACCAAAAAATATGCATACTATATTTATCCGGAGATTTGAAAAGTCATAAGCATCATCCTAGGAAGAAATCCCAATTTTTATTTAAAACAAAAGATTACACAAGGCAGTTATGGTCTCCTTATATAGCCCCTTATCACGCCGGCATAGGACCTAAGTGTAAGGTGTTCTAAGGTGAGAGAATCTGAGGGAGGCTCAGCCAACATCGCACGGGTATTAATTTCTATCAGTTTAAACTCCTCGTGAAGGCGATTCCATTCTAGCTTCACACGATGAAGTTCGGCTTGGGTTTGGTCCAGAGCAAAGCCCAGTGGTGCTACCTCCTTCCCAAGTTCTGTTAGATGGGCTTCGATCGGTCCAAGACTACTGGGTGAGGACATCGAATCTTCTTTCTATAATAATTAACCAAGATTACTTGTATTTAGAGACAATAATCAAAACGTTTAGTTTCTAGCGGTCATATTGACCAATGGTCATATAATAGTCAAAACCCAATGGTCTCATTTTAATTATACCCATGTTATCAAATGAAAAAGTTTTGTTGAGTATAAAAATAAAATAACACATATAATTAGGAAACAAGATTTATTCAAAATTTCAGGTCATTACAATCTTCCCCCCTTAAGAAATTGCGTCCTCTCAATTTTTAAAAATTGGGTTTTGAAATTTCATTGAATGTCCCACATCGGAAAAGGAGTCAGTAAAACTATTACTTTAAAATAAAGAAAGGGAAGTACAAAGGTCACCCGAGTTAACCCACGCTAGGATTCCATGTAGGAAAACATGGACATGGAGGAGAAAACAAAGGGTCAAGTTCTGAGGGAGAGTGATAGAAAACATGATTAGGAGAAATTTAACCATAAGAAAATCCCAAAATTATGATGTGTGTAAACGATCTTTGATTACCGAGTAGGAAACGTAAACCAACAACATGTTTGTTTTACGTTTCTTTTCATAATTTTGAGGAATTCATTTACTACATAGAACAAAAATATAAGGAAATATACCTACCTTCATGTTGAGTTTCATCCTTTAATAAGTTTATACCAAAAATAATCTTTTCTAAAAACGATGATCATTCAAAACTACTTGGTCTCATAAAAACACAAGAATAATCTTCTAGAGAATCACTTATTCCACAAAAGAAAAACTACCTATCTTTAAACATTTATCCCAATAACATAAAGGGTAAGATAAAACAACTCTTCAAAAATAAAGATTCCTATAGGAAGGGAAACTAATTTTAAATATTCAGAGTTCCACGGTACTACCCAGAGTTCATCATAGACCATTCCGTAAGTAACTGTCCTTAAAATTCCTCAAAATAACCGAAACTAATATTAAAACCCAAATACAAGAAGGACTTGATAACATAGTCTTCCAAGATAAACTTTATCGTTCATCTCCAAACAACATCAACCACTCTGAACATATTATAACCAAAGTAACTAACCTAATTATTTTTTCCCCAGATAGGTCAATCCTTTCCCTAACTAACCTATAATACCATAAGTTCACCTTAAATTCGTTGATTCTTCAAAATATAATTCAACCTTTACTCCTCAATGAAAATACCGTAGTAATCTATTTACCTCGATCAAATAGGGTTCCCAAAGTAGTGAATGTCTTCCAAAATAATAATCATCTTTTAATCCCCTAATCATCTCTGTCATATTAATATGACAATCGTCACATTTTCTATCACATTGGTTTTTGGGACATGTTCTTCCATTTCCCACCATTAACTAAGAAGAGAAAGTATAATTAGGGGCTTAAACACTTAGCCAATAATCATGAAAAGGAACTTAAATCATATAAGGATAAATTTTAGAAGAAAAGTATACCCTAACATGTGATCCCCTAGGTTTCAAACTAGGTTATCCATGATCATATATCCTTATGTGAATCTTTATTTTATTTTATCTATGTTCCTTTAATAATGGTTTATAATAAGCTTATGAATTTACCAAAGCATATCCCCCGGGAGTGTCGTAACCAAGATTTCATCAAGGCTCGTTGTCGTGTACCAGTTCCCGTTTGAGTCTAGATCAAAGCGGTATTTTCAGGTTTTACCCCTATGTATATCTGTGCCATAGCCACCTCTACCAGCTCGTATCCAGACAGGGATGTATTTGCTTGGCAACCCCTTACTCAATACTCACCAAAATACCACGAAGATTTCCTATATCTAAACATTTCTATAGGATTCTTCCTAAAGTTTTCATATCCTAATTTCCACAAATAACTAAACCTCCCTTTGATACCAACTATAGCATCCCACCTTTTTATCACATAAACTTTCATTACATTTTACAAAATCGAGGATCTTTAAGGTTTAGTGTCTTGGAAACCAGGAATATAAAACATGAAAACATAAAACATTCTTCTTAAAAACTTGAAAGGCGTATCCTCATGTTCATCCTAGTTTCATTACTGCATCTCATAACCTGGGGACATACATCAAATGAAAGGGTGAGCAGAAGTCCCAGTAAGGGAAACAAGGTAACATTTAACATTGAACTTGAGATACATCAACTATGTCATGAAAAAGAACTTTAAGGCATGAGAAAGAAATCATGTGGAATATCATAATAAATATAACATTTTTCATAGCTTTAAGATGTAGATACATCATTTAACATGGAAAATCATGAACATATGACCAAGGTCCATCCCCAAGGTGTCATTTGAAAATTACCAAGGTTATTCACCAAGATATCGTGAAAATTGTAATCTCTAGTGGTTACATCATTACCCAATTCATTGGAGCGCTATCAGGGTGCGCCCTTAAATTTTCATTTGTTCTCATGTGAGCCACATATATCGTCATCAAACATTTCATAAATAACCCATATAGCATAAAATAAATGGGTTTCATTTCATAATTATAACGTTTTAAAAACTGCTTTAAAGACATGATCTTTATGTCACTTTAAACCCACGAAAGGGGAGAGCGGGTTTCATGTATGTAAATCCCAGAATTTAAAATAGAAAATTTTGGTATATATGTGAATACCCCTGTAGAAATAAGAGCTTTGAGTGTTCACTTTATAACATAAAATAATTTTGAGAAAAGAGAGAGGCATTTTGAGATGAAAATTCTTCAGCATAACGGCTATGTTTCGGGGTTTTAGAAAACATTGAAAAGAGAGGGTACATGGGTCAAACATTCATAAGTGACCCATAAAACAGTAGAGGGACATAATAAGAACGATACATGAACATGGTAATGAAATTTCAAGGACATACCATTTGAAATGAAAAACATGGAAGGAAGACAAAAATTAGATTTCTCATATGAAAATTCGGCAGCCTAACGGCGTCACTTAAAACTTCTAAAAATGGATTGACGAGATCAAATAGGGTCTCTAATAATATTAACATAAATGATCAGTATGATAGATATAGAGATAATACCCCAACATAATGAAAAGAAACTTGAAAGAGTTGACCAGAAAATATAACTTGAAAAAGAGAAGGGTGAACGAATCCCTTAAAAATTCGGCAGCCTAACGACGTCACTTAAACTTCATCCAAAAATGAATTGACAAGATCAAAATAGGGTCTCTAATCATATGACCATAAGGGTTCAGTATGATAGATATAGATATCATACCCCAACATAATAAAATGTAACATGAAAGACTTGACATGAAAATAGATCTTGAAAACGAGAAGGGTGAAAGAATCCCTTAAAAATTCGGCAACATAACGGCGCCGCTTAAAACTTCAAAATACTGAATTGTAGAGATCAAATGGGGTCTCTCATCATATGATCATAAAAGATCATAATGATATATATAGATATCATACCCCAATATAATAAAAGGAACATGAAAGACTTGACAAGAAAATAGTACTTGAAAATGAGAAGGGTGAAAGAATCCATTACAAAAATTTTGGCAGCCTAACGGCGCCACTTAAACTTTCATAAAATGAAATGATGATAGTAAGAGGGGGTCCCTCATCATATGAACATAAAAAGGATAGTATAATTAATATAAAAGACCATCCTCCAACATAATAACATGGAGCATAAAAGAAATGACATAAAAGATATCACTTGAAAAGAAAGAGAGGGGGTCAGATCCCTTACCTTAAAACGTAACTCCTAAAACTCAATGGTTGGGACCTTGAGGGCTTGGGGGCACCTTGGGAGGACTTCTTGGGAGGTAAGGAGACCATAACTTCGTTGGGGGAGAGTTGGGAGTGAAAAATAAAGGAAGAAATGGTGGTTATTTATAGGGAAAGTGAGGGGACAAGGCATTAATGGCCAAGGGACACCTCAAAAGTGGTTTTCCCAAAAGCACGGGCCCTCCCATGGTACTTCCCATGGAGTTAGTCCACATGGTGACCCCCACACAATAATTCATCCTATTTAGTCGAACATCCCTTAAAATATCTCATTACATCATCATGACACAGTTATGATGTCATTAAACATACTGAAACCCTAAAACTGTATTTTTACTATTCATTGAAAATTCAACTTTCTCAGAAAAATCCCAAAATTTCACATTAACCAAATATCAATGATCTGATTTCAAAAATGAACTCCATTTTATAAAAATAATTTTCTAAATATTTTGAATTTTATTTTTAAATAAATACACTATTCACCGAAAATTCATTTTTTTCATAAAAATCCCCAAAAATTACCATAACATAATATCGATCCTCTGAGTTCAAAAATAAAGTCCATTTTATAAAAATAATTTTCTAATTATTTTTAATTAAATTTTTAATTAAAAAAAACTATTCACCCGAAAAAAACTAATACTTGACTAATAATTTATGAAACTGTTATTTACCCATTTTATTGAATCTCATTACTTAATCAAGGTGTCTAAATTATATTAAAACTTTCTTTAAGTGAGATTACTAATCCATTTGGACACATTACTAATCCTAATCATAAAATCACTATTCATAATTTACTATTCATCAAAAATCAAGTTGATCTTATTAGACTCTAAATTTCTTACTGAACATAATTGTAGAATACCATTTTTTGAAAATCATTACACATTTTTAATTATTTAAGGTTTACATAAACATTTTTTAAAATATCCTTTCTCTAAAATTCACCAAAAATATGCATACTATATTTATTCGGACATTTGAAAAGTCATAAACATCATCATATGAAGAAATCCAAATTTTTATTTAAAACAAAAGATTACACAAGGCAGTTACGGTCTCCTTACATAGCCCCTTATCACACCAGCATAGGACCTAAGTGTAATGTGTGCTAAGGTGAGAGAATCTGAGGGAGGCTCGTCCAACATCGCACGAGTAGTAATTTCTATCAGTTTGAACTTCTCGTGAAGGTGATTCCGTTCTAGCTTCTCACGATGATGTTCGGCTTGGGTTTGGTCCAGAGCAAAGCCCAGTGGTTCTACCTCCTTCCCAAGTTCTGTTAGATGTGCTTCTATTGGTCCAAGACTACTGGGTGAGGACATCAAATCTTCTTTCTATAATAATTAACCAAGATTACTTTTATTTATAGACAATAATCAAAACGTTTAGTTTCCAGCGGTCATATTGACAAATTGTCATATAACAGTCAAAACCCAACAGTCTCATTTTAATTATACCCATGTTATCAAATGAAAAAGTTTTGTTGAGTATAAAAATAAAATAACACATAAAATTAGGAAACAAGATTTATTCAAAATTTCAGGTCGTTACAATCTTCCCCCCTTAAGAAATTGCATCCTCGCAATTTTTAAAAATTTGGGTTTGAAATTTTATTGAATGTACCACATCGAAAAAGGAGTCAATAAAACTATTACTTTAAAATAAAGAAAGGGAAGTAAAAAGGTCACCCGAGTTAACCCACACTAGGATTCCATGTAGGAAAACATGGACATGGAGGAGAAAACAAAGGGTCAAGTTCTGAGGGAGAGTGATAGAAAACATGATTAGTAGAAAGTTAACCATAAGAAAATCCCAAACTTATGATGTGTGTAAACGGTCTTTTATTACCTAGTAGGAAACGTAAACCCACAACATTTTTGTTTTACGGTTCTTTTCATAATTTTGAGGAATTCATTTACTACATAGAACAAAAATATAAGTAAATATACCTACCTTCATGTAGAGTTTCATCCTTTAATAAGTTTATACCAAAACTAATCTTTTCTCCAAACGATGAGAATTCAAAACTACTTGGTCTCATAAAAACACAAGAATAATCTTCTAGAGAATCACATATTCCACAAAAGAAAAAGTACTTATCTTTAAACATTTATCCCAATAAAAGAAAGGGTAAGATAAATAAATCTTCAAAAAGAAATATTCCCATAGGAAGGGAAACTAATTTTAAATCTTCAGAGTTCCACGGTACAACCCAGAGTTCATCATAGACCATTCCGTAAGTAACTGTCCTTAAAATTCCGCAAAATAACCCAAACTAAGATTGAACCCCAAATACAAGAATGACTTGATAACATAGTCTTCCAAGATAAACTTTATCGTTCATCTCCAAACAACATCAACCACTCCGAACATTTTATACCCAAAGTAACTAACCTAATAATATTTTCCCCAGATAGGTCAATCATTTCCTTAAGTAACCTATAATACCATAAGTTCACCTTAAATTCGTTGATTCTTCAAAATATAATTCAACCTTTACTCCTCAAAGAAAATACCGTAGTAATATATTTACCTCGATCAAATTGGGTTCCCAAAGTAGTGAACGTCTTCCAAAATAATAATCATCTTTTAATCCCCTAATCAACTCTGTCATATTAATACGACAATCGTCACATTTTCTATCACATTGGTTTTTGGGACAAGTTCTTCCATTTCCCACCATTAACTAAGAAGAGAAAGTATAATTAGGGGCTTAAACACTTAGCCAATAATCATGAAAAGGAACTTAAATCATATAAGGATAACTTGTAGAAGAAAATTATACCCTAACATGTGATCCCCTAGGTTTAAAACTAGGTTATCCATGATCATATATCCTTATGTGAATCTTTATTTTATTTTATCTATGTTCCTTTAATAATGGTTCATAATAAGCTTATGAATTTACCAAAGCATATCCCCTGGGAGTGTCGTAAGCAAGAGTTCAGCAAGGCATGTTGTCGTGTACCAGTTCTCGTTCGAGTATATCTCAAAGCGGTGTTTTCAGGTTTTACCCCTATGTACATCTATGCCATAGCCACCTCTACCTGCTCGTATCCAGACAGGGATATATTTTCTTGGCAACCTCTTACTCAATACACACCAAAATACCAAGAAGATTTCCTATATATAAACATTTCTATAGGCTTCTTCCTAAAGTTTTCATATCCTAATTTCCACAAATAACTAAACCTCCCTTTGATACAAACTATAGCATCCCACCTTTTTATCACATAAACTTTCATTACATTTTACAAAACCGAGGATCTTTAAGGTTTAGTGTCTTAGAAACCAGGAACATAAAACCTGAAAACATAAAACATTCTTCTTAAACACTTGAAAGGCATCTCCTCATGTTCATCACAGTTTCATTACTGCATCTCATAACCTGGGGACATACATCAAATGAAAGGGTGAGCAGAAGGCCCAGTAAGGGAAACAAGGGAAACATTTAACATGTGAACTTGAGATACATAAACTATGTTATGAAAACGAACTTTAAGGCATGAGAAAGAAATCATGTGGCATATCATAATAAAAATAAAAATTTTCATAACTTTAAGATGTGGCTACATCATTTAACATGGACTATCATGAACATATGACCAAGGTCCATCCCCAAGGTGTCATTTGAAAATTACCAAGGTTATTCACCAAGATATCGTGAAAATTGTAATCTCTAGTGGTTACATCATTACCCAATGAATTGGAGCGATATCAGGGAGAACCCTTAAATTTGCCTTTGTTATCATGTGATCCACATATATCATCATCAAACATTTCATAAATAACCCATATAGCATAAAATAAATGGGTTTCATTTCATAATCATAACGTTTTAAAAACTGCTTTAAAGACATGATCTTTACGTCACTTTAAACCCACGGAAGGGGAGAGCGGGTTTCATGTATGTAAATCCCAGAATTTAAAATAGAACATTTTGGTATATATGTGAATACCCCTATATAAATAAGATCTTTTAGTGTTCACTTTATAATATAAAATAATTTTGATAAAAGAGAGAGGCATTTTGGGATGAAAATTCTGCAGCATAACGGCTATGTTTCGGGGTTTTAGAAAAACATTAAAAAGAGAGGGGACATGGGTCAAACATTCATAAATGACCCATAAAACAATATAGGGACATAATAAGAAGGATACATGAACATGTTAATGAAATTTCAAGGACATACCATTTGAAATGAAAAACATGGAAGGAAGACAAAAATTAGGTTTCTCTTACGAAAATTCGGCAGCCTAACGGCGTCACTTAAAACTTCTAAAAATGGATTGAGGAGATCAAATAGGGTCTCTAATAATATGAACATAAATGATCAGTATGATAGATATAGAGATCATACCCCAACATAATTAAAAGGAACTTGAAATAGTTGACCAGAAAATATAACTTGAAAAAGAGAAGGGTGAACGAATCCCTTAAAAATTCTGCAGCCTAACGGTGTCACTTCAACTTCATCCAAAAATGAATTGAAAATATCAAAATAGGGTCACTCATCATATGAACATAAGGGCTCAGTATGATAGATATAGAGACCATAACCCAACATAATAAAAAGGAACTTGAAAGACTTTACATGAAAATAGATCTTGAAAACGAGAAGGGTGAAAGAACCCCTTAAAAATTCGGCAGCCTAACAGCGCCACTTAAAACTTCAAAATACTGAATTGAAGAGATAAAATGGGGTCTCTCATAATATTATCATAAAATATCAGAATTATAGATATAGAGATCATACCCCAACATAATAAAAAGGAACATGAAAGGCTTGACAAGAAAATAGAACGAGAAAATGAGAAGGGTGAAAGAATCCATTACAAAAAATTTGGCAGCCTAACGGCGCCACTTAAACTTTCATAAAAAGAAATGATGAGAGTAAGAGGGGGTCTCTCATCATATGAACATAAAAAGTACAGTATAATTAATATAAAATACCATCCTCCAACATAAGAACATGGAGCATAAAAGAAATTACATAAAAGATATCACTTGAAAAGAAAGAGAGGGGGTCAGATCGCTTACCTTAAAACGTAACTCTTAAAACTAAAAGGTTGGGACCTTGAGGGCTTGGGGGCACCTTGGGAGGACTCCATGGGAGGTAAGTAGACCAGAAATTCATTGGGGGAGATTTGGGAGTGAAAACTAAAGGAGGAAAGGGTGGGTATTTATAGGAAAAGTGAGGGGACAAGGCATTAATGGCCAAGGGACACCTCAAAAGTGGTTTTCTCAAAAGCATGGGCCCTCCCATGGTACTTCCCATGGAGTTAGGCCACATGGGGACCCCCAAACAATAATTCATCCTCTTTAGTAGAACATCCCTTAAAATATCTCCTGACATCATCATGACACAGTTATGATGTCATTAAACATACTGAAACCCTAAAACTGTATTTTTACTATTCATTGAAAATTCAACTTTCTCAGAAAAATCCCAAAATTTCACATTAACCAAATATCAATGCTCTGATTTCAAAAATGAACTCAATTTTATAAAAATAATTTTCTAAATATTTTCAATTTTATTTTTAAATAAATACACTATTCATCGAAAATTCATTTTTTTCAGAAAAATCCCCAAAAATTATCATAACATAATATCGATGCTCTGAGTTCAAAAATAAAGTCCATTTTATAAAAATAATTTTCTAATTATTTTTAATTAAATTTTTAATTAAAAAACACTATTCACCTGAAAAAAACTAATACTTGACTAATAATTTATGAAACCGTTATTTTCCCATTTTATTGAATCTCATTACTTAATCAAGGTGTCTAAATTATATTAAAACTTTCTTTAAGTGAGATTAATAATCCATTTGGATACATTACTAATCCTAATCATAAAATCACTATTCATAATTTACTATTCATCAAAAATAATGTTGTTCTTATTAGACACTAAATTTATTACTGAACATAATTCTAGAAGACCATTTTTTGAGAATCATTACACATTTTTAATTATTTAAGATTTACATAAACATTTTTTAAAATATCCTATCTCTAAAATTCACCAAAAATATGCATACTATATTTATCCGGACATTTGAAAAGTCATAAACATCATCATAGGAAGAAATCCCAATTTTTATTTAAAACAAAAGATTACACAAGGCAGTTACGGTCTCCTTACATAGCCCCTTATCACACCAGCATTGGGCCTAAGTGTAAGGTGTGATAAGGTGAGATAATTCGAGGGAGGCTCGGCCAACATCACACGAGTAGTAATTTCTATCAGTTTGAACTTCTCGCGAAGGCAATTCTGTTCTGGATTCACACGATGAAGTTCGGCTTGGGTTTGGTCCAGAGCAAAGCCCAGTGGTGCTACCTCCTTCCCAAGTTCTGTTAGATGGGCTTCGATCGGTCCAAGACTACTGGATGAGGACATCGAATATTCTTTCTATAATAATTAACCAAGATTACTTGTATTTAGAGACAATAATCAAAATCTTTAGTTTCCAGCGGACATGTTGACCAATGGTCATATAACAGTCAAAACCCAATGGTCTCATTTTAATTATACCCATGTTATCAAATGAAAAAGTTTTGTTGAGTATAAAAATAAAATAACACATAAAATTAGGAAACAAGATTTATTCAAAATTTCGGGTTGTTAAAATATTCCCCCCTTATGAAATTGCGTCCTCACAATTTTTAAAAATTTGGTTTTGAAATTTCATTGAAGGTCCCACATCAGAAAAGGATTCAGTAAAACTATTACTTTAAAATAAAGAAAGGGAAGTACAAAGGTCACCCGAGTTAACCCACAATAGGATTCCATGTAGGAAAACATGGACATGGAGGAGAAAACAAAAGTTCATGTTCTGAGGGAGAGTGATAGAAAACATGATTAGGAGAAAGTTAACCATATGAAAATCCCAAACTTATGATGTGTGTAAACGGTCTTTGATTACCTAGTAGGAAACGTAAACCAACAACATTTTTGTTTTACATTTCTTTTCATAATTTTGAGGAATTCATTTACTACATAGAACAAAAATATAAGGAAATATACCTAGCTTCATGTAGAGTTTCGTCCTTTAATAAGTTTATACCAAAACTAATCTTTTCTCCAAACAATGAGAATTCAAAACTACTTGGTCTCATAAAAACACAAGAATAATCTTCTAGAGAATCGCGTATTCCACAAAATAAAAACTACCCATCTTTAAACATTTATCCCAATAACAGAAAGGGTAAGATAAAACAACTCTTCAAAAAGAAGGATTCCCATAGGAAGGGAAACTAATTTTAAATCTTCAAAGTTCCACAGTACTACCCAGAGATCATCATAGACCATTCCATAAGTAACTGTCCTTAAAATTCCTCAAAATAACCCAAACTAATATTGAACCCCAAATACAAGAAGGACTTGATAACATAGTCTTCCAAGATAAACTTTATCGTTCATCTCCATACAACATCAACCACTCCAAACATCTTATAACCAAAGTAACTAACCTAATAATATTTTCCCCATATAAGTCAATCATTTCCCTAAGTAACCTATAATACCATAAGTTCACCTTAAATTTGTTTATTCTTCAAAATATAATTCAACCTTTACTCCTCAAAGAAAATACCGTAGTAATCTATTTACATAGATCAAATAGGGTTCCCAAAGTAGTGAACATCTTCCAAAATAATAATCATCTTTTAATACCCTAATCATCTCTTTCATATTAATACGGAAATCGTCACATTTTCTATCACATTGGTTTTCGGGACATGTTCTTCCATTTCCCACCATTAACTAAGAAGAGAAAGTATAATTAGGGGCTTAAACACTTAGCCAATAATCATGAAAAGGAACTTAAATCATATAAGGATAACTTGTAGAAGAAAATTATACCCTAACTTGTGATCCCTTAGGTTTCAAACTAGGTTATCCATGATCATATATCCTTATGTAAATATTTATTTTATTTTATCTATTTTCCTTTAATAATGGTTCATAATAAGCTTATGAATTTACCAAAGCATATCCCCCGGGAGTGTCCTAACCAAGAGTTCATCAAGGCCTGTTGTCATGTACCAGTTCCCGTTCGAGTCTAGATCAAAGCGGTGTTTTCAAGTTATACCCCTATGTACATCTATTCCATAGCCACCTCTACCTGCTCGTATCCAGACAGGGATGTATTTGCTTGGAAACCCCTTAATCAATACTCACCAAAATACCAGGAAGATTTCCAATATATAAACATTTCTATAGGCTTATTCCTAATGTTTTCATATCCTAATTTCCACAAATAACTAAACCTCCCATTGATACCAACTATAGCATCCCACCTTTTTATCACATAAACATTCATTACATTTTACAAAAACGAGGATCTTTAAGATTTAGTGTCTTGGAAACCAGGAACATAAAACATGAAAACATAAAAAATTATTCTTAAACACTTGAAAGGCGTCTCCTCATGTTCATCCTAGTTTCATTACTGCATCTCATAACCTGGGGACATACATCAAATGAAAGGGTTAGCAGAAGGCCCATTAAGGGAAACAAGGGAAACATTTAACATGTGAACTTGAGATACATCAACTATGTCATGAAAAAGAACTTTAAGGCATGAGAAATAAATCATGTGGCATATCATAATAAAAATAACATTTTTCATAACTTTAAGATGTGTCTACATCATTTAACATGGAAAATCATGAACATATGACCAATGTCCATCCCAAAGGTGTCATTTGAAAACTACCAAGGTTATTCACCAAGATATCGTGAAAATTTTAATCTCTAGTGGTTACATCATTACCCAAGGCATTGGAGCGCTATCAGGGCGCACCCTTAAATTTGCCTTTGTTATCATGTGATCCACATATATAATCATCAAACATTTCATAAATAACCCATATAGCATGAAATAAATGGGTTTCATTTCATAATCATAACGTTTTAAAAACTGCTTCAAAGACATGATCTTTATGTCACTTTAAACCCGCGGAAGGGGAGAGCGAGTTTCATGTATGTAAATCCCAGAATTTAAAATAGAACATTTTGGTATATATGTGAATACCCCTATAGAAATAATAGCTTTGAGTGTTCACTTTATAACATAAAATAATTTTGAGAAAAGAGAGAGGCATTTTGAGATGAAAATTCTACAGCATAACGGCTATGTTTCGGGGTTTTAGAAAACATTGAAAAAAGAGGGGACATGGGTCAAACATTCATAAATGAACCATAAAACAGTAGAGGTACAGAATAAGAAGGATACATGAACATGGTAATGAAATTTCAAGGACATACCATTTGAAATGATAAACATGGAAGGAAGAAAAAAATTAGATTTCTCTTATGAAAATTCGGCAGCCTAACGGCGTCACTTAAAAATTCTAAAAATGGATTGACGATATCAAATAGGGTATCTAATAATATGAAAATAAATGATCAGTATTATAGATATAGATATCATTCCCCAAAATAATGAAAAGGAACTTGAAAGAGTTGACCAGAAAATATAACTTGAAAAAGAGAAGGGTGAACGAATCCCTTAAAAATTCGGCAGCCTAACGGCGTCACTTAAACTTCATCCAAAAATGAATTGACAAGATCAAAATAGGTTCTCTCATCATATGAACATAAGGGTTCAGTATGATAGATATAGAGATCATACCCCAACATAATAAAAAGGAATTTGAAAGAATTTACATGAAAATAGATCTTGAAAACGAGAAAGGTGAAAGAATCCCTTAAAAATTTGGCAGCCTAACGGCGCCACTTAAAACTTCAAAATAATGAATTGAAGAGATAAAATGGGGTCTCTAATAATATGATCATTAAATATCAGAATGATATATATAGAGATCATACCCCAAAATAATAAAAAGGGACATGAAAGACTTGACAAGAAAATTGAACTTGAAAATGAGAAAGGTGAAAGAATCTGTTACAAAAATTTTGGCAGCCTAACAGCGCCACTTAAACTTTCGTAAAATGAAATGATGAGAGTAAGAGGGGGTCTCTCATCATATTAACATAAAAAGGAAATTATAATGAATATAAAATACCATCCTCCAACATAAGAACATGGAGCATAAAAGAAATGACATAAAAGATATCACTTGAAAAGAAAGAGAGGGGGTCAGATCCCTTACCTTAAAACGTAACTCTTAAAACACAAAGGTTGGGACCTCGAGGGCTTGGGGGCACCTTGGGAAGACTCCTTAGGAGGTAAGTAGACCATAACTTAGTTGGGGGAGAGTTGGGAGTGAAAACTAAAGGAGGAGAGGGTGGGTATTTATAGGGAAAGTGAGGGGACAAGGCAATAATGGCCAAGGGACACCTCAAAAGTGGTTTTCTCAAAAGCATGGGCCCTCCCATGGTACTTCCCATGGAGTTAGGCTACATGGGGACCCCCACACAATAATTCATCCTCTTTAGCCAAACATCCCTTAAAATATCTCATGAAATCATCATGACATAGTTATGATTTCATTAAACATACCGAAACCCTAAAACTGTATTTTTACTATTCATTGAAAATTCAACTTTCTCAGAAAAATCACAAAATTTCACATTAACCAAATATCAATGCTCTGATTTCAAAAATGAACTCCATTTTATAAAAATAATTTTCTAAATATTTTGAATTTTATTTTTAAATAATTACACTATTCATCGAAAAATCATTTTTTTCAGAAAAATCCCCAAAAATTACCATAACATAATATCGATGCTCTGAGTTCAAAAATAAAGTCCATTTTATAAAAACAATTTTCTAATTATTTTTAATTAAATTTTTAATTAAAAAACACTATTCCCCTGAAAAAAACTAATACTTGACTAATAATTTATGAAACTGTTATTTACCCATTTTATTGAATCTCATTACTTAATCAAGGTGTCTAAATTATATTAAAACTTTCTTTAAGTGAGATTACTAATACATTTTGACACATTACTAATCCTAATCATAAAATCACTATTCATAATTTACTATTCATCAAAAATCATGTTGATCTTATTCGACTCTAAATTTCTTACTGAACATAATTGTAGAAGACTATTTTTTGAAAATCATTACACATTTTTAATTATTTAAGGTTTACATAAACATTTTTTAAAATATCCTTTCTCTAAAATTCACCAAAAATATGCACACTATATTTATCTGGACATTTGAAAAGTCATAAACATCATCATAGGAAGAAATCCCAATTTTTATTTAAAACAAAATATTACACAAGGCAGTTATGGTCTCCTTACATAGCCCCTTATCACACCAGCATAGGACCGAAGTGTAAGGTGTGCTAAGGTGAGAGAATCCGAGGTAGGCTCGACCAACATCGCATGAGTAGTAATTTCTATCAGTTTGAACTTCTCGCGAAGGCGATTCCGTTCTAGCTTCACATGATAATGTTCGGCTTGGGTTTGGTCGAGAGCAAAGCCCAGTGGTGCTACCTCCTTCCCAAGTTCTGTTAGATGTGCTTCGATCGGTCCAAGACTACTGGGTGAGGAAATCGAATCTTCTTTCTATAATAATTAACCAAGATTACTTGTATTTAGAGACAATAATCAAAACGTTTAGTTTCCAGCGGTCATATTGACCAATGGTCATATAACAGTCAAAACCCAACGGTCTCATTTTAATTATACCCATGTTATAAAATGAAACGGTTTTGTTGAGTATAAAAATAAAATAACACCTAAAATTAGGAAACAAGATTTATTCAAAATTTTGGGTCGTTACAGACTAGGCAGTCGGTTATGCTACCCCTGTGTGGTGGGAGTTCTCTTAATAGACTATCTAGTTACTATTGATCCCAAGAGGGATACCTTTTCTTACATACAGACCCAATGGGATACCCAGAAGGATGCATCTTCTTGCATATCAATTTATATGATTCTAAGAGATATGCTTATAGTTATTCACTAACCAGAAAATCCCAAGTGGTAGGCCTCCATTGTAGTGATGATATAGGGGACACATGTGGGTTTCCCTCCATGGGATGACCCCAAGTACGTGTATGTGGCTACTGGTATATATAAAAGAGGGTGTCACCTAGAGCTTGTACTGAGCATCTAATCTTGAAGGGGATGAGATCATGATGACCATTGTAACTCCCCAATATTTTTATGAAATATTTCCCTTTAAATAATTTGATCTATTCAATAGTGTGTATTATATACGTGAGTGAGTTTTCCAAACCCTTAAACTATACTAAAATACTATATAGTCGTTGTAACCTAGTCATTGGATTGGAATTTCTAAATTTCAATATCTGAATTATGAGAAATATATAGTCAACACAGTCATTAAATTAATTCGTTAGTTATGAAATGATTATCATTAAAATATATTTAAAAATAAGTGTTTTATTTTTTATGAAAAATTATTTTTAAGCATGCAATGTATTTTATATAAATATATTAAATTAAAACATATTTTTTAATTATTATAATGGAATTTATATATTCTTTACTTGATCAAATATTTCAACCATCTGAAATTTTTTTTTTATTATCATGGGATAAGAATAAATCCATGTTTATGCTTACAAATTTATTTTTAAAAAAATGGACACATTTTTCACATATACATTATTATCAATTTATACCATGTATAGGAAATTAATTTGATAAAATTAATATCAAATTTTGAATCAGTAGGTTCAAATATTGTAATTTGGACCTTTATTTGTCAACATAAATATTAACCATGGAAAATTTATCACATCGATAAATGGTTAATCAAGTTATTTTGGATTAAAAATTAGTTTTGAGGAAAAAATTATTTTTAAAAAAAATATTATATAAATGTAATTAAACCCTTAACAACTAAGGTCCAAAATTTAGTTATTTATTGGACACATTTCCATGGAAAAAGTCATATATGTTATTTAAATCGAAGAAAGAAACAAAATCTCACTTTATTTGTTTTAAATTATCTCTTATGTGACTACATAGGTAAAAAATTTATATATAAAATAATATAAGAGTATATATTCAGATTAATTAAAAAAAATAATGATATAAATTTATTTTTTAATTTATATTAATTATATAATGTCGTTCATTCCTTATGCAATATTGATATGGCATGTCCCCACCTAATAAAAAATATATAATAAATGATATTAAAAATATTAAAAGTGATATAATTTTAATGTGTTAACATGTACCACAAATTATATATATATATAATATATATTATGGATGTTTTAAATCATTATATTCAAATTGAGTATTTCATTGAGGTATTTAATGTTTAATTATATGAATTGTGTCAAAATTAACAATAATGATATTTTATCAAAATATTATTTTATTAAATTATTTAAAAATAAAAAAACATTAAATGATATAAATTTATTATTATATGGAAAAAATCATAAATTGTATATTTATGGTCTAATTGACACCTTTTAATAAAAAAATTCAACCTTTAAATATTGAATAAGTTGTTAGCATGATTAAAATTAAAATAACTTAACTAACTCTTAATAAATTTGATAAGGATTAAAATTAAACAAAAACTTCTATAAAACCAATTTCATGATGTTATCACAACACTAAACACATTACATTGGAATTTATTTCCATTTGGAATAATTTTGACTGAAAATAATTTGTTCTGATTTAGTATTTTGAGAGATTCCAAAAGTGGACCTCACTTCAAATCCTACCATTAAATACCGTAATATAATACTTTTATATCAACCATAATATACTATATTTTCTTCTACAATTACTTGTCAACATCAAGAGGTTCTGGTCTTCTAAAAATACCATCTCTAGAGTCATCAAGAGAAGATTGAAAGTAGTTTATTCCAAGAAGAGGTAATCACTTTAAAATGGTCACTTTCTTTAATGACACTATTTACCTCTTATAATTCTTTGATATTTATAATAAAATAAATAGTTAATTATATTAAATATGATTAAATTTTAATATTAAGATTGAAAAACAATTATTCAACCTCTTTTCCATAAAACAATAAGTGAAAGTATCACTCGTGCTTATGTATGGCTTGCCGTCTCCACATAGCGATACAATTAACTTTTCTCCACCATATATTATGGATAGGTATTATGATTGGTTTGATATTTATATATTATATATATTATATTATAGTTATTCTACAAATTTTATGTATTACATACCTTTATTTAATTCCATCAGTCGAAAAATCAAAACCACATTCATGTGTACGTACGACCTACTGTCTCTATGAATGGTGTAATTAATTTATCTATATATAATTTTTATGAATGATTATATATGTGTGTATATAATTTATATATATTATATTTAAAAAATTATTAAGATTCAATAAATTATGGTACCATAATCACCTTATAAGAACCAGGACTTCCGAACTAAAACATGCATGGAAAATGGAGAAGTTATCACCCAGAATAGTGATTTTAATGAAAATTTATTAATAAATGGGTGATGAGATGTTATATATAAATAAAAAATCATATTATTTAAATAATGATATGGAATAAATTTATAATAAATCAATATTTTTTATACTGGATGTTTGAACATGAATAGTGACAAGTGATACATGAGGTTAGTGTTTATTTCAAAATCTCATTATTATTTCCGATTATTTATATTTAATTCTTCACTGAGGAATATTTCCCTTCGATGTACATGTTTTATAAAAATGAATTTATATTTTTTTTAATATTCTCCTATGATTTTTTAATTCTTTATTACTTATGTTTTATATTTCATAAAACGGTTTAAAAGGAATCTTTTGTTCATTTTCTGAATAAGGAACATTGTCACTTTTAAGTAAAAAATACAAAAGGTTTGTTTTTTTAACTTATATAAAATAATATTATTTTCTCTCCATAATGATTCCATAATGATTTTATTCTTCCATTATATATTTAAATGGTTATTTTCATATAAATTGTTTTCCTTTGTATTCGGTCATTTTGTTTTTTAAAAAAGTGATTTCGAAATGGAAAGGATGTTTTACTCATGATTTATTTGAAGTGATATTTAAAAATAATTTTCCTTCTTAGATGAAATTAATTAATGTTACTTAATTTTTACTAGGTCTATGAACTAATGATTCCATATTTATTCATTTTTTGTATGGTTTATTATTATAATAAAAATGATGGAATATCAATTAAACTTATTTCTTTTTTATGGGTTATGCTCTGATGAATTGTTTACAAAAAACAATTATTTTCATTAGTTTTGATAAGACGAATTATTTATGATCATGTGTAACACATATTTATTATTTTCATTATTTGAATAGTGAGACCTATATCTACCTCCAATTCAATGGGTAAAGATTTATATCTCATGATATATAATATAATGGAATGTGGACTGAACCTCATTCAGTAATGGACCTTATCCACCATGATAGTCTGGGAAGTGAACCATGAATACTAGGATTGTTTAGGGAGTAAACCAATTCCATGATGACAGTATTATAAAATATTCTAGACTACTAAAGAAATGATTTATATTATTATGTGTACACCATGGTTCCATGTATTATGTTAATGTAATTATATTAGACCTTGTATTCATTTATCATTCATCTTATATGAACTACCAATATTTATTCCATGACTGAATGTTATTATTTTTTATGTGTATGGTATTATTTTAAAATTCTATGTTCATGTTCTTATGAAATTATACAAATGTTATGATTGATTTCTCCCTTGTTAACCCTTATTGAGATTCTGAGGTCACCCTTTTCTCATGTTTCCTTTTCCCTTGATATGATTAAAGTTATTAAGTACATTATGTCAAAAAAGGTTCTAGTTATAAATAAATAAGTGCGATATGATTGAGATATTTTATGAATATGTGTTCTATTTTTCTTACTTTCGAAAACCTCTATACCTTTATGATATCCATCCATTTTTTGTGTAACATATTGAATATTCATATAAAAAGATGTAATATCTATGTATAAAAATCTTGGGTCACCATAGTTGGTATTAGAGGATGGTTTTTTCTAACCCTTGGAAACTATGATGAGAAAATCATTAAGAATAAGTCTATGTATAGAATAAAATCCTAAAGCTTTGATAAAATTAATAAATGACCTAGGTTAAACCTAAGGAGTTATAAAATAATGATTCAAGATTTATACATCCTATAAGTTAATTTTTAGGATTATGTGCTTTCCCATTATGATAAGTGTTTCTCACACTATGAATTTTGGTTTAATTAGATGGATGAAACCAAAAGGAATCATGTTAACAACTTATATAATGGAAAATTTAGTTACTATGAGAAACCAAATTGGATGATGACTGGATGTAATGATATTGTGATTTTTCTTAATCATATATAATGATATATGACTAACAATGATAACTTCAGTGATATTACAAATGAATCAAATAAGAGAAAGATATAATTTTAATAATTTTCATGGGGTAATGAACATATAGGATAGAATATTTGATATCTTTCATGTTAATAAGTTTAGAATAAGTTCCTATAAAAATATCTAAAATATAGGGGAAGATTTTATCTATGTGAAAATTAAGTTCATGGAGTGAAAAATTTCAAAAAAATTCCAGTGTCATATGTGTGATGAACATGGTCATTATCTAACTCAATAACCAAACTAGGGATTAAATTTTAGACCATGAAATTATTCATTCCATTTCAATCATTAATGTTTATGTTTTGAAGTATTTATTCATTGGGATTCAAGGATTATATTTTAGAAGTATCAATGGTATGTGGGTTGTAAAAATCGTGAAACATCTAAGGATTGTGTTAGTTTTGGAAGAATATATATCTACATTTTGGATTAACATAAGATTTATGGATATCATCATTAGTTTAAGGTTGATCATAAAATCAATGTCATTGAAACCCCTTTTAGATTTTATATAATTGGATTTTATCAAGATTAAGTACTTTTTAGGTGACATTTTTGGTAATACTACCCTTTTTTTGTATATGTTTTAGTGAAAAAATTATTTTAGGATGAATGAATTTATATTTTAGGATAAAAAGATAAAAGGTATTGGTAACCTTTAAGGTTTATATTATATTTAATGTTAAGGTAATTATGGTTTATTGAAATTTCATAATGTATTTATTTATATAATTTTGGAAAATGATAACCCACAGGATGAGAGAAAACTTGTTGCATCTGCCAATGTCGTGGGTCTTGAACCCACAAACAAATGGAAAAAGGGTATATCACCTACCACATGATTACTTAAAAAATTATTTATGGTAGGGAAACATAAATTGATATATTTTTTAGTATGTATCTTTATTCATAGTATGTCATCAATTCATGGTTGAGAGAGAGAGGAGTAACAGGATTCCATGACCATTATCCATACAATAAAGGAAATGGGAAGACATCATTGTGAGTTCTTTCATAAGTCTACCTAAAACTTCAAGATTCCATAATGCTCTATGGGTTATAGTTAATGTCATTATGAAATTGGAACACTTTATTTCTATAGGAGAATATTTATCTCATGATCATATTTCTAAAAGATATATTATGGAAGTCATAATATTCCATGGAGTTCTAATTTTGATTATATATGATTAGGATCCAAGGTTTAACTTGATGTTTTGGTGATATATTCAGTAGGCTCTAAATACACAGTTAAATTTTATAAGTAATCATCCTCATATAGATGGTCAGTCTAAGAGGACCATTCAAAATATATATTACATGATTAGAGATTTTATAAGTATTTCACTATTGTTTGGGATGAACACATACATTTGGTAAAATTTTATTAAAATAATATATTTCACTCCCATATTCAGATCACTCTTTATATAGAACTCCAATGTAATACGAACAAAACTACAAAATAATGGAATGAATTTTTTGAAAGAAATATTTTGATATCTAATTTATCTAATGAAATAGAATATACGTTTAGATAAATTCAATAACACATAAGATCATCTTTGAGTCTACGAAAAAGGTATGCTAAAAATCATTGGGCAGAACATCATTTTGAAGTGGTTGAAAAGGTATTACTATAAATATTTCAATAGAAGAGAGAAATTAGGGAAATCTAATCTCTATGCATACCAGTCCACTCAAAATTCTAGGTCATAAAGCTATGGTTTCTAGTTGAATGTTGATTCCACCTAATCCCTCTAATGTTCATGATGTGTTCCATGTATCTCTCCCAAGGAAGTAAATACCTAATATTTAAAATATTCTAGAATCAGAGTTCAAAGTGTTAGTAATTTATTATGAATAAATAATTGTAGAGATTCTGTATCATGTATAGAAAGTTTAATGAAACATGACCATTCAGCTAGTAAAAGTTTTATGGGGAAATGGCCATTTTGAAGAAGCTACGTAGGAACCTGTTGATATTATAAGGAAGAATTTTATTCATATGTTTGTATTAGAGTAATAAATTTAAAATAAAAATTAATTTTAAGAGCTATAATGTAACACATAGATATTTTTATGAAATATTTATCATTAAATAATTTTATTTCTTCTTTAGTTTGTGTTACACACAAGGCCAAGTTTAGAAGAAATGTGAAACATTGTTAAAATATTATATAGTCATTGTCACCTAGACACTAGATTGGAGAATACAAAAAATAAAAACTAAATTATGAAAAACATACAGTCTAAACCTTTATAAAATTAATTCATTACTTATCTAATGATAATCATTAACAACAAAAATTATTTGAAAATAAAACTGAGGTTTTTTTTGGAAAATTGTTTATATGCATTATATATATTTTATATTAATATATTAAATTAATCTCTATGGGTGAATTATTTTAATTTAATTTATATATTATAAACAAAATCAAGTCATTAAACATTCAAAAAATATTTATCTAATTGTAGGATAAGAATAACTCCAATTCTATGCTTAGAAAATTATTTTTTCAAGAAAGCACATTTTTTACATTTTTCACACATACCTTAAAATAAATTTATGAAAGTTATAGGTAATTATTTCAATAAAAATTAATTTCATATTTATAATGATGAAGATAAAATTTGGTAATTAATCCCATTTTAATTTTGGTCTATATAAGTAGTAACCGTGGTAAAATTTATCAATTGAGTAAAGGGTTAATCAGGTTAATTTGGATTAAAAATAAGTGATAAGGCCATAATTATTCATAAAAATTTTAATTTATAAGTATACTTCTACCCGTGAAACTTATGGTTTAAATTGAGTTATTTAATGGGCACTTGCCCATGAAAATGACTTATATATTATATAAATAATATAAAGTTACAAAATGTCACACTCTTTATTTTTAATATATATTATGAGCCTACATAAGGACATAACTATTATATTAATGCATATAAGAGTCTTATTTGATCTTAATAAAATTATTTTCCTAATATAAAATTATTTTTATTTTTTATTAATTATGTAATGGACTTAATTACTTATGAAACAAAGATGCATTATTTCTCCACTTAATAAAAAATATAATAAATGATTTTAAAAAAAATTAAATGTGATATAATAGTAATTATTTGATGTGAAAAATGAATTTAATTGATCTATAGAAAACATTAAGGAGGTTTTGAAGAATTATATTCTGATTTACCATTTTATTGATGTATTTAAAGTTAAATTAAATGAATAGTTCAAAAATAGACTATAATGATATGTTATAAAAAGGTCTTTTATTAAATTATTATAAAATCTTAAAATTAAAAAAAAACATATATGGTATTGCCTAAATTTTCATTAATATTGAATTTATTGTCCAATTAAAACCTTATATGTAAAAAATATAACCTTTTTATATCGAAACAATTATTACCATAGTTAAAATTAATATATATTAAATATGGGTTACTCAAAATGATACAGTTTAAAATTATACCAAAAAATATATAAAATCTATTTTTTTAGGGAATAAAAACCTTCTACCATCTTGTATTTGAATAATTTTTCATTTTGTGTTATTTTTCTAAAAAAATAATTTATTATAATTTAATCTTTTGATATATTCCAAAAGTTCCCCTCACCTCAATTATAAAAGGGAACATCATCATTGACCTAATTTCACTATTTTGATTCCAATATATTAATCATCATATGTTAAATTATCTTATAAAAATACCTAGAAACATTATATAACTTACATTCATTTCAAAATACCAACTGTATGGATTTTAAGAGGACATTTAAAGGAGTTCCTTCCAAGAAGAGGTAATAACTTTAAAATGACCACTTTCTTTTGTACTCATATTTATTACCTATAAATTAGTGATATTTATCATAAAATAATAACATTATTATACTAAATATTATTAAATATTATTATGACTATTAAAATTCCATTATACACTCTTTTTACTATGAAATAAGAAGTTAAAGTATCACTCGTGTGTACGTAAGTTTTACTATCTCTGCGTAGCGATACAATTCATTTTTCACATAAATATTTTTTAGATGGATATTAGGATTTTTTGATATTTATATATGATACATATTATATAATAATGGTTTTTGAAATAATAATTATAGTTTTCCTTTATTTCATTCCATCATTTAAAAAATATAAACATCATTTATGCGTACATATGGCCTACCATATCCATTAATAGTGTAATTAATTCTCCTATCTCTAATTTTTATGAATCTTTATAATGATTTATATAATTAATATATATTATTTTTATACCATGATTATAATTCTATAAATTATGGGACCATGATCAATGTATAATTTTTGGGAATTCTAAACTAAAACATTTTGGGAAAAAGAAAATATTATCACCCAGGACAATGATTTTGATTAAAAAATATTAATAAAAAGGTAATAAAATGTCATAAATAAATCGTAAATGTTATTATAGATTCATTTTTATGGAATATATTGATAATAAATCAATATTTATTATATATTAGGTTTTATCATGAACAAGGATAGGTGATACTTGAGGTGAGGGTTTATATCACAATATCATCATTATTTGGGATTGTTTACATTTTAGTTTTCACTAAGAAATATTTACGTTATGTGTCATTGTTTTCCAAAATATTTTTCAGAAGTGTTTTTACTATTATCCAAAGATATTTTATTTCATTTTTACTTATTTTTTAATTTTATTAAATGGTTTTAAAGTAATTTTTTGTTTTTTTAAAAATATGTACTTTGAAACTTTTTCAAAAAAATTATAGATTCAATTTTTTTGTTTATACGGAATTATAGGACTTTCCTGCAATTATGCTTCCTTAATTACATGAAACATACATTAAAATTTTTAAAGGTTATTTTCAAGTAGGATTTTTTACTTTTTTGTGATCATTTTTCTTAAAAAATTGATTTTAAAAGGGAGAGGTTATTTTTTAAAAGAATTATGCAATTTAATATTTAAAATTAATTATCCATATAAGATGAAATCCTTTTATGTTACATAAGTTTTATGGGGTATATAAACTTTGTCTATCATCCTTATTATTTTTATGAATGATTTTCATTTATGGTAAAAGTATGAATGTTCATGAAATCAGTTTCATTTTCATTGGTTGTTCTATGACAAAATTTTTATGAAAGCCACAACTTTTTATGGGTTTTGATATGATGAATGCTTTATCATCTTATGGAACAAATATGAATAATTTTCATTATGTGAGAGGTGGTACCTATACCTCCATCCAATATATTGGGTAAATATTTTTATCTCATAAGATAGTCTGGACTAGAATGGGGAGTGAATCTGGTTTGATAAAGGACATTCTCCACCTTGATATTCTTGGAAGTCAACCTTGGATACAATGATGGTCTTGAGTGTGAACCCATTCCACTAAGAAAATCTTATAAATGAGTCATGAATACTGAGTAAATTATTATTATTTTCATATTTTTATACCATTATTCAATGAATAATGGTAATGTTATTCTATCATGGCTCATGTTCCTTTATGATTCATGTCTTACGAAATGACAATATTTATTCCATGACTTAGTATTATGATCTTTGATAAGCAAGTTATAATTTTTAAATGCTATGTTCATGTTCGTATTCTGTAATTCTCATGTTATGATTGATATCTCCAATTTGTACCCATATCGAGCATCTAGTCTCACCCTTTACTTAAGTTTCATTTTCCCATGTTAAGAACAAATTTATTAAGTAAATTATGTCAAAAATGGTTCTAGTTATTAAGAAATAAGTGGCTGATGATGTAGATATTTTATAAACTAGTTGATTATGTTTCCATGTTTTCAAAATCACTATACCTTTATGGTCCTTTGGTTTCTGTTTGTGTAATATAGTGAATATTTATCAAAAAAGATGTAATATCTATGTATGAAAAGAGTGGGTAACTATAACAAGTGTAGGTATTCACCAATACGTTGTGATATATTTATTTTGGTTTTTATTTTTTATGCCTGGTGACATGGGTTTCCTAAGACTTATGGGAATAAACCATTAGGCTCATCAAAGATGTGATTTTTAAGGATATCTAGGAATAATGCATTGACATGGTTGATACCCTAGGATACCTATTATGGTTGTGATTTGGTCTCATGGTATACTGTGGATGGATTCCATGAATATCTAACATCATGAAATTTGTTTGATATGAGGGAATATTCTTAGAGGTGGCCCCAAATATCCAGAATCAAAGATAACATGATATCATATATAAGAATTCTTATGATAGTAAAGATTACTATGATATTTTGATACCATTGTGAATTAATGGGTGTTAGTATTTGAATGCAGATACAACTACACCATTGTGAATTCCAATGGTTCTCAGTATTATCTTGGTGATATGATATTTTCGATGTGAATATATCCCCAAGAATGGATGTTTTAAATCTTGAGGGTGGTGGTTGATATCCTTAATAAATTACTATTATAACCCATGATAACCTATTATAAACATCAGTGATAGATAGGTTGAGTAGCTTCTAGATATTAGAAGCCCGGGATATTGACCCTATGATCCAGGGAGGGTACTCCCTTTGATTTCTTGGGTCTCCAATGAATAAATCACACATGTATAGATAGTATTTCCTAGTGATTCTTTCTCCTAGGAATCTCTCATCGGTCTATCATCAAGACAGTCTGGGTAATATTGTGGGGTTTAGGCTGGAGTCTTGATAGTGAGGGATGCTTGGTGATGCCTAAGGGCCTAACACTCATTAGTGGCGGTGTGAGTGTGGGATTATCATACCAATGAAAGTGGTTTCATTGGTTATTATCATTCTTAGATATATTACACAATTGGTCGATGTGGGTGTGGTTGATTGAGGTCGTGGACTGAAGGATCAACGATGGTTGTTCAGCCTAGCCTAGGTTATATTTTTTATTCACTTGGTTTAGTTGTGATACTGTGGTTGGAATGTATCTCATGATGTTCTCAAAGAAGTTACAGTAATTACTAAAGTCGGTTTCAGTGTTTTAGAGTCACGACCATGAGTATTGGTGGTGGTTATAATTATTTTAACTATTTTTTATTTCTTGACTAGGACGGGCACATTACATCTTAGTGAATTTATGACAGCATGTTATAGGTTCCACATTTGGGATGGCCTATTGATATTCATTTATCACCCAATGTATTTAAACCACAATGTGCATTTAGATATGATATATACTTTTTGGTTCATCATAGGGTGTAGTGCATAGGTTTTAGTCATAGGATATTAAGATCATGTGGAGACACTCATGTGGAGACTCATGATCAAGTTGGAGTATCTCAACAGAGATTTGGAGATCGATTATGATAAAAAGATTAGAGTTGGTATATGATCCATATACATTTATATTTGATTTTATTTATCTTTTATATGTGGTTTTCCTAGTGGGTGACCAATTTATTTGTATGGAATGACTATTCAATTTATAAACTATTTATCTATTTATTATTGGATGTTTAGTTTATTCATTATTTTTCATAATCTGAGGTGTGTAATGTTAATTTTTTATATATTATTTAACACTATGATATGGGGGTTTATTCTCCTTGAAATACCAACATAGACCCCTATTACTAGTTGGAATACTTTGGCATATGAGGAGGCATTCTTGAGGTCACATGGAGAACTAGTCCAACTATTGTACGGAGTGAACCGGGGTGGGGAGTTACAAACTCCACTTCATATTCACTATAGAGGAGATTGGATTATATGTGTGTATGATTTTTTTCTTGTATTTTCATTACCATAATTCAGATAGAATTGGTAAATTGATGAATTATTAAATTAGAACTAATTTTATAATGAAGGAGCCCTTGTGAGCAAACCACGAACCATTCCCTTTCACACCAACATAATTTCTTTGTTGTCTTCATTCTTTTTTTATCTTGTAAAATAAAACATAAAACATAAAAATAATCACAAAAAAATTATTTAAAGATTTAAAACAAAAAAATAATTAGTAATTGGTCTTTAATATTTTTTTCTAACCCCACAAAACTCCTTAAGAAATGAACCTAGTCATCAACTTGGTTGAATTCCAAGTTTCATTTTGATTTTGGTTTATGAGTCACAACAATATGCCATTCATCACATTCTGATATTACGTTTCTCATTGAATAAATTTTTATTTAAAAGTTAGTGATATAGATCATGTGGAGAGTGTTATATATTTATTATATACATTATAATATATTTTTATTCAAATTAGGGAATATGATGATCTCATAGTTCCCTAACATGGTATACACTATCCACATTCCTAAAGGGGTGATCTAAAATTAATCTATGACTTAGTTTACACCTTACCCTTTACCAATGGGACATGACACAATATTTCTCTAACTTCGAATACATTATTACCATTCCAAAAGAATGGGTATTATACCAGAACATTGGTATATTTATTCATATTATATTCAAATCCAATATTGATATAGATTTATATATGTATAGAAACAACTATTATTGGGATCTATTTTCAATAGTTAGAAATATATATAATTCACTTATATTCCAATTTTATTAAACTTCATTTTTGTCTATGAAAATTATTTTAAAAATATGTACGTAAATGTATGGAAATTTTCATGTATAAACTTGTTCTTTCACTATTCTAGTTGAAACACCATTTATGGTGTCATAATGAGTAATTATTCTTACACAATGCATGTACACTCTAGAGGACATGAATATTCACTTGATACATTTTTGGTATTATTGTAGCTATTTTACAACAGTGTAGATTATTTAGAATTGGTTTCTAGTTTAGTAGGTTCTATTATAATGATGCATTGAATATAGAGTCCATTTTTGGACAGAAGACTTATTTTTTATCTTATCACCAATTTTATTAATTCTAAAGGATTTTTTGGTTATGTTTGTTAATCTAGATGCCTTATTAGATTCAAATTATCACAATTTTTATCTCCATTAATATATATATATGTAGTTACTATTATTATATATGTATAATTTTTTTATAATATCATCGATAAATTGGTTCACCCATATAGATAATAGATTATTTTATCATCTTAAAAGCATTTTACAAATGGATGAGTCATGATAGTCGTTTGAAAAAATCAATCATGACTAATTATATTGTCCGAAATAGGTATATTTTCTCCCAATGATAAATCAAACCCATGTGTATAGTCACCATTCCCCGGGGATCATGGAATGTTCTAATGTTATTAGAGGTTCGATTTGGGTACAGTTCAAGTATCTAGCAGGGGTAATTAAAACCTCTTCACTGTGGTGTTTTGGGGTGTCTATGATTTTATATTTCTAAATAAGACTTAGAATATCAGAAGTTTGGGGGTACAATGTGTTCATGTATAGTCGTATGGATATGATAGAAACCATAGTTACTAGAGATTTCAGTACATTTAGTCCAGATGTAAAAGGTATGTCTGAGATTTTAATTTGGTTATATTAAGTATGAAATAATGGAAACTCGGGAAAAGGCCTAGGGACTAGTTGGGAACTACCTCCTATATCTTTTCATACATCCTCTAGATAGTATCACCTTAGAACATGAACATATTAATTATATTATAACTATTATTTTTGAATATAATTAATGAATAATAATTGTAACGACACACACAGGTTTTTTAAAATAGAGATAGATAAAACTAGGTTCTCGAGGAAGTGGAACCAAATTAATTTTTAATATTTCAATATATATTGAGGACTGTTATTTTAGATATTTCAAAAATATTTTGGATATGGTTTATCATGTGAAAAAGTATATAAGTGATTTTTTAGGAATAATTTAAACATGGTGAAAATTATTATGTGCATTAACATAAAATTAAAACCCCTATAAAGGCCACCAAAGTTTTAGTGGTTGAGATAGTAGCCACAGACCTCTAATCATAAGGCTTGTTGGGGGAGAAAGGGACCCTTTTCGGCCACTAAAATCCATGTGGGCCGACCAATGTTCAAGTGGTGTTGAATTATATCCTATTTACATTCGGATGGTTTTTAATATTAGGGAGTTTTCTATTAAAAAATCACTTGGGTTTGGGGGTTTCTAGTAAATTTATGAGAGGGGGAGACATCCCCATTTCTCCTCCTTTCACAAACATTACCTATGGATTATTTAAACAATTTGGGAGGACTTCCCTCACCAATAATGGTGATGAATTATCTCATCCTTATACTTAACTTATCTTCTTCCTTCCACAACTAATTTTGGGCATTTAAACTTGGGATTTTAGATGTGATTCACCATAACAAAGTAAAATATTATTAATATGGCAAGGATTTCGTTTGTGTATATAAAAAGGTGTACATGGGAGTTTGATCACACATTTATATACATGGTTTTGTGAAATTTACGCCTATATTTTGAATCTTGATTAACCCAAGTTGCAACTATGAGTGATATTTTATTAGGTTTGGATGACCCAACACCTAGAGTGATTTGTTATAGCTCATGGATACAGTTGTGTTTTATTATTTTAAGGGATCATGTAATTTCTTGTTCATCCATGTTATGATTATGAGAATATTTAATACCCTAGGATAGATGGTTTTCCAACCAATTGATCTTGATATAGTATATGTTTGTTTGGTTTGTCAAGGTGGGGAATGCAATACCCTGTGACTGAGAATGTTATCAGGTATATATTTCTCTATGTGATGGATATACTTATCTAATGTATAATAAATTATATGAATAATAGTTTATGAATCATCCATGTCGTATGACCAGATATTAATGAATGTTATATCATAGGCTTAGATTTAACCATATTGTTAAGTCCATATGAAAGAATATGATTACTATATTGTTTTATATGATTCAGTTTACAATATTTTATATTTGATACATGGGAATAGATCTGTATTCCAAATGATTTATCCTAGGTTATGGATCATTAAGATAATTTATGGCTTGAAAAATATGTCGTAATCAATGAAAAATTCAATGATTATAATTATCTTATTTGAAATATGTTATCAAAACCTATATCAGATACCAAAAGTTTGAAGTTGATGGTCTACTCTCTTCATTAAATTAAGAGAGGATATATAAATGATATTATCCTTTTTATGCGAATAGTTTGAGACAATATTGATATAGGTAAATCTATATTTCATCCTTGTTCTCCAATTTTTCCCCAAAAAGATGTTTCTATCATGCCTTTAGATTTTAAAATATCCTCTTGTAGAATATGAAGATTCTAGGGGTTGACTTAGGACCTATATAAGAGAGAGTTTAATGGTTTTTTCTTATTAATCTCCCTAAAACATAATCTATCATGATGAAGCTTCTAAGAAATGAGGTACACCTATTTAGTTTTTGTGTTCATCATTTCATGTTGAATTAATGGTGATAAATCAGTCATTCAAATGGGTTTAATTCCCTATTATTCACATGATGTGATCTTATATAACACATAAATGGTAATAGAGCTAGGTAAATATTTGAAAAAACATGTTTCTATTCTGATTTTGTGAAGAATTTTTATATCATATATTCTTCATGGCTATATCATAATATATGATATAGCATGTCCAATTATTGTTTGTTGTATTTCTTCATGTTTCCCAATAATATAGTTTATCATGAGATGTGGTTTTATATTTATCTTATTCACTTGATATAGATCAATGAATTGTAATGTATGATTCATTGACTTCTAAAGGTTTTACACCATATCGTAAGATAGAATATGAATTATCATAGCATATGTCTTAAATTACAATTGTCATAGAATAGAGAATCAAATATTTGTGATATAGGAGATATAACCAATTAAAACTATAAATAAGTTAAAATTATAATGATATGTCAAGATTTGGTGATAAAATACTATATATAACAACTTTTATCTATTTTGAAATAATATATGGGATTAAAATGGGAAGATTTTTTCTGTAAATTTTATTATGTTTTATGAAAATTTAATAAAATATTCATGTTAGAAATTATAAATGGAATATTTTTTATTGCAAAATTAAATATGAAATATTTATATTAATACCTCGCCTTTTGGAAGATAACTAAAATATTTATTTATTAATTTATAATATTTAATTATTAATATATAAAAAATTATATTATTTGAATATTATGCATTCATAAATATTTATCATAATTTTTTTTTTATAAAATTAACATTTAACACTATTTATGATATCATAAGATTTATTTTTCATCTACCTTGACATAATTTCATTATTAATGTTATTATGTTGAATTTAAATGTCGAATCTAGTTTATAAACATTATGTGTTAGAGTTATGATGGAATTAAAATCTCTATAAAGTTAAGAATCCATAAGTAGAGGGAATTTGGTTCAAGCATCCCATTATACTAGAGGCTAATTTAATATCTATAAAAGTGGTGGTTGGCTATTTGTGTTTCTATGATTACTATTGTGGAATTATAGATTTTATATAATTATGAACCAATACATGAAAACAGTTTCATGTACATTACTAAAAGGATACATTTGGATATGTGTATAAACTTTTAGCTTCTATTTTTTTGTTAGTAAAACAAAATATGAGCTGTCTAAATAATTACACATTAGTATGGTTTGAATATATAATTTTTTGAATGTAATAGTGATTCCAAATATAAATTGTTAGAATCATGCATATGTGAAGGAATAAAACCTGAGGTTTTAAAAATAAAATGTGATGTAATAGGCATGAATTTAATATGAATATTATGTATATTAAAATAGTGAGACTTTAAAAAAACCCATAATATAATTAGGGTGATATTTCATCAAAATATGTTTCATTAAATGACCTTGGTCATCTAAATAAGTAGTTTCATGTTAATGTGGGGTTCCCATTGATCATATTGTGTAATGCATGGCAGAAATGGATAACTATAATAGTTAGGTAACCATATCCAATAGTTATCTTTGAGTGGCACTTATTTGGGAAACTTTATGAGGTAGGATATAAGAGGAATAGAGTTGATTTTATTTATAAGAAAAATTTGGGAAACTTTTTTCAACTGAACAATCCAAGAACCATATCTAATATTATTGGATTGATTTCCTACCAATTTAGAAAATCATTGAGACAAAAATTGATGTGGACTCAAAAGTTATTAAAATATACATATTTAACCACTAAAGGTAGTTGTAGCAAGAAAACCCAAGTCAATCCTAATCTGGCCACTTGAGCTAGCCCATGGTATAGCCTTATGGGCATTCTCGATCCCCATGGGCTGCAAACAAGTTCCATAGAAGCCAAATATACCCATTAGTAATTATTTAACCTAGGAAAATAACATTTAAAATGTACTGAAGTTCTACCAAACATCTATCATATTAAGACTATAAATTGGAAATCCATACTAAATTAAAAAAATTATATTTCAAAAAAACCAAACTGGAACAACAGAAACAAACATCCAACTCAAAATAATTATAACAATGTTTACACAAACTAAATATAATGGGGCTGATAGAAACCAAAATACAATAAAGGTCGATATGGATGATACATTTATGATACAAAATAGAACTAAAAAACCCAAAAAAATATATATGTGAAACTAATGTAATCATCCATCCATATGAAAATAAACTTCTCCATTATTGGCCCTGAAATATATTTTTTCATTATGAAACTCATTTACAACCTAAACCAGAATCCACATGATTCAATCAATCTACAAAAATTGAGTGGTGTAAGTAGGTTTGGAGCTAATAAACTAATGGTATTTCACTAACCAATCCATTAATTATCCTCTCTAGAATATTCCAAAAACAGTAGTATGAAATATTTTATTTTAAAAAAAATTAGAAGATAAATACATGTGTATAACACACTAACCTTTTAAAAACTTGTAATTATTAAAATAAAACATAAATATTTTATTTTTAAAAAATTCATTTTATGTTTTATTCCTAAACCCATTTCTAAATCCATTTTTTGAAAGGTGTAGATAAAACAACCCAATTTCCCAAGTAAACATCAAGAACATTAAAAAATATAAGAATCAGGATATACAAATTAGTAACGTATTAAATCAATATCATGTAGATTAATAAATCAATAAAGAACTACTAAAAAATATATACCCCTAATTCAATTTTAAAAAAATATCGGAATAAGCCGCATAAATCATGTGGAATATTGATATGACTAATAAAAAATCATAGTCAAATATAAAAAATGAAGTCAATGCAAAGAGTATATAATCGGGTATGCAAATAATGAAGTCAAATTAAGTCCTATATAATCATGGGAAGCCTATGAACATCCTAAGAGATGTTCAAATATGTACTTGGGTGGCATCACCTATCAACCAAATCAATGATGTTCTAAGATACAACCCACTTATATTTTTCATAGAATACTCACCAATAGAACTTCCAAAGTATGGGTTGTAACACACAACAAGAGTATTCTTTTTTAGTTCATAAACATTACCATTATATAAATCATCACTAAATCAATCACTAAAATTATTGTGATTCCCTTGATAATAGTAATAATAAATGGAGGGGATGGATTTTTTGACATGTCATACACACATCAATAATAAAAATCACAAATGCTAATCTTTCTAATTATATACCTCAAACCACCCTTATACACCATTCTCACTAAACCCCCACATAAATTCACATAATCATAAACCATAATCACATTCCAAATTCATGTTAAATAAATATATGAGGATATTAATTCAAGAAAATAGATAAATTAATGAAATACCATTTGTATAAGGTGAAAATTAGTCCTTGAATTCAAAAATTAATAATATTTTTCAAAATACATCTAGTGAAACCCATTCCAAAATAAATTTCATTTATAAATCTCTTTTCAAGGTACCAAATAGAACTTCATGGAAAAAATTTAAAATATTATTTGACTATTATTTTGAAAACCATTTAAAAAAATATATATTTTTTTAAAAACCACTTTTCAATTATAGGAAACAATTTTTATTCAAAAAATAATTAAAACTAAGTGAAACACCACATTAAAACCCTCATATCCTATAAACCATAAAAACACCATGACATGATATTATAAAATAGGTACACAGACACCATAAATAGATATAATTAGTAAAAAAACATAATTACCTCACTCCATGATCAATATAAGTCCATTGAAAATATGTTCCAAACAATATCCCCTTAAATACCATGTAATTTTCCTTGTAAAATCAATATAATGTTGAAAACATTATTTAAAATACAAATACCCATGGAGAATAGCTCTTAGGAACCCTAAAAACATATATTATACATAATTTAAATAAAAATGGTTTTTTAAAGATCCTGAATAACATATATTTCTAAGGAAATGTGAAAATAATGAAAAAAAATTCCTTAAATAATGTATGAAATGCGTAGAAACATAAAATTAAAAAAATATAATAAGGACTAATAAGAAGAATACATGACCTAGGAACCAAAGAAATAGTTTTAAAAAAAATACACCCACCTAATATTTGACCAATAACACGCTAAAATAAGATAAAAATGAATAATCAATATAGAAAATAGAAATATAGGAGGAGGATGACCTTACATGGAGGAAATAACTAAAAGTAAAATGAGGAGACTCAAATTCAAATGAAGGTGGAGCTGGTCTCTCCTAGTGCTTCATGGATGGTTTCATGTGAATTTGAATTATAGTAATGGGTAAAGTGGTTAAATTAAGTAATATTATGAGGATAATTTTAATGTTTTCAAAATAGTCGTTGATCATAGAGTTTCCACACAATTTACCAATCCATGTTCCAACTGTGCACTCATCACAAGACGCACTTGGGGAACATCACATGTTTTATCCACATGGTTGGAAAAATAATGCACCAATTGTATGATACTCTTTTCTAAAAACTACAGAACCACTTACGTTTTTATCTCATTATTCTACCTATTTATACACAAACCGTACAATATGAAATATTATAAAAGTTTCCAAAATTTCAAAAAGGAACGGTCCTAAAACTCAAGGAAAAGAATAATGAAAGTGAATAAAATAATGATCATTGTGTGAATATTCTCCCCACAATAACACATTATACATCTATAATGTCACTAAAATCCCAATGAATGATAAGGATTTTAAAACATTGAACACAAAATTTGATTGAATAATGATTGGTAAGAAAACCAAATAAGTAAAACTAAAAAACGATCTAGAGTTTTGGAAAATTTAGAAAAATTAAGATACATATATAGATATAGATTTTTACCCAAGGAAATAAAACCACATCCCGAACCAAAACCTACGCATAAAAATATCTAAGAAGAAAACTATGGGAATTGATTTAATGACTGGGACCTTTAATATGTCTCCCCACCATATAAGGCATTCAGTTTTCAAGGTGGATCAATCATGAAAAACATATCTAGTGAATACACCACAAATAATTATCAATCCATTCAACTAGGGAAACCTAAAATTAATTACTAAACCTAAAGACTTATTTATAATTCCACAAAATGAACATATGTCTCTATAAAATGGCACAAGGAGTTATGTTACCAAAAGAAAAAAATAATATATAAAAAAACATGTAATTATTAAAGGAACAAGGGAAAATAATATAGATGTAAGAACCCAGTTTTTGCAGCGAAAGACTTTGTAATATTCTTGATGATATTCTAGAGCAACGCCTTCAGACGTTGTGCGATTCTGAGCCCCGGAGTGGCCGGAATTAAATTTTCAGTGTCTTCACACTAGAAATGAAAAATAAATGGGATAACTCCTAAACGGTGCTTCAGATCAGAGATCCGAGTGTACGGATGGGTCTGGAATGGGGTGTTTACCCAAGGAATGACATAAAACATGTCGGCGCGAAATGTTTGGACCCCTCACTCGCTTTCGGAAGGTTAAATGGATAAATTAATTAATTTATTTATTTGTTTGATGTTGAAACTCAAGTATCTCTTAAACGGTGGATTAGTTTGGGAAAATGAGGGCATCGTTGAGTTCGGAGCGTGCCGTTAACACTAGGAGGGGTGTAAGTTTTGTGGGCACGGCCCGTCTTTGAAAAATGGCCCCAGGGGCATTTTCGTAATTTGGCGGTTTCGGACGCTAAGTGTAATAATTTTTGAACGGGGTCTCGGATTAAAATTCCGAGACCACAGTTGTGCTCGGGAGGTGGTTTTTACCCCAAGGGAGGCTTAACCTCGACCCTGCTGAGCGTTCAGGTTCGGGCCGACGGGCGGGTGGTTAAGCGTTTTCTATTTAAACGCTTAACTCACCCCTCCCTCTTTTTCTTCCCCACCTAGACAGCCGCAGGAGGCATCCTTCCCAATCCTCCTCCACTCCGGTGAGGCAGCTCTGGCAAGGCGATGGCGCGGCGGCGAATCGCCCGTGATGCTTCGGGCAACGCCCCTGCAGGTAGGGTCTTGTTGCGTTTTGTCTTCCCGCACCTACTTTGAGCATGTTTAATACTGTCGATTTGCTATTGGATTTTCAAAAGAATCCCATGAATGCGTATTAGAGATTATTCCATTTCCAACACATATTTCATATTCAAATTCCAAGCCACGTGGCATCCGCAATCATCTGCCGAAGTTCGCGGGTTTTCGGTTTCTGGTGGGATCGAGCGGTTGCGCGGCTAGGGCAGACGGCGCGGTAGCGGGGTGCTCGGTCGGCGTCGCTGGTGTCTGGTGGAGCGGACGGGACGCGTGTCTTCACGCGGCAGCCGCGACTAGCCCTCATGGCCGATCTGTGCGCGGACCACGAGTCCGCAGCCGGCCCAGGCAGCTAAGCCGTGGGCCGGCCCAGGCCGGGCGGACCGGCCAGTCCAGGCCGGTCCAGCCCCAGGGGCCTTGCCCCCTCGGTGTTCGGACACCCGTATTCTCTGCTATGCGTGTCTGTATTGAGTGTCGTCTACGGAGGCGCAGACCTAACAGCGAGGCGGTATTTTTGAGATGGTTTTGGGAATTTTTAGTTCCCGAAACAAGGGGTCTCGGTGGTCCGACACGTACGTCGAGGGGTTTGTCTTTTTCCCGGGGAACTTGTTCTGGACGGCGCGGACGCGTCCGACGTCTGATTTAAGTGTCTTCATTTTCATTGGGACCCTGACATCGGGGCGAAGCTTCCCAGGGTGGTTTCAGGCGTTGTGGAATAAGTTGAGGCGAGGGCCCCACGACCCGTCTTTTGAGCTGTGTGCAGCGTTTCTGCAACTTTTTCCTCGGTCGTCCGTTTGGGGCGCACGAGCAGTCATTTCTTGATGTTTTTTCGAGGGGATTGCAATGGTGCAATCCACCCACCCTAATTCGGCACAAGTGTGCGGGGCCCGCGAGGGCCATTTTGGGATTTGACGGTGATTTCCAGCTTTATCACCGAGTTTCCGTTTTGGAAAAGTGAATAGTCCATTTCCTGTACTCTTTCGAGAGGATCGCAACGGTGCAATCCGTTGGTTGAGTTTCGAGACCGGGATGTGGGTCCCACGTGGCACCGCTCGTGTAAGGTGCGCCAGAATGCATCTTTTTCTCCGGATAATCGTTGCACTCAAGTGAGTAGTGCTTTGGACGCGTTTTCCCAAGGGGATCGCAATGGTGCGATGCGCCCGACTGTTTTCGGGGCCGAGGCTCGGGATCACGGGACGCTGTTCGGGCGTGAGGCGGTGTTGGTGACTTTTTCGTCAGATATCCATTGTAGGCGAGTAAATAGTCGATCTCGCATGTTTTTCTGCGAGGATTACAACGATGTGATCTGTTTGGTTTTGTGGAGCCTCTTGTGTGATCTTATTAAATGTGTAGCATGAAAGGTGCTCTGGTGGTGGTTCTTCCAACCTTGTTTTTAGCGAACCCTTGGCGTGTGATCGCGCACTCTTGGGAGAGTGATATAAATGATTCACAAGATTTGGTTTTCCGTGTCTGGGCCTTTGAGGTGGAGTTGTTACATCACGCCTTCGCGTTGATGCTGGGTGTCGTGTGCACGATAGCCTTTGGGATGGAATGTGGTATACTCTGGGAGTATACGAGAACCCTTGGAGGTATATATGGTTGTTTGTACCTGAGGACGTTTGTACGCTTGGTTGGGGTTGAGATGGGGCCACATGTTGAGTGGGCCCCATGTGCGTGCCGGGCTCTGCTTTATGTACATAGACCTCTCGCGACGTAGAGGGTCCCTCTGTTCTTGTTTGTATGAACAGTAGGGTTGAGTGGTCTTCCCCTGACTTTGTTCTCGATGGATCGGCCGGTAGTGGTGCTAGTGACACCCTGTGATGGAATAGGCGCTGAACCTCTTTTGGTGAGTTGTTCTGGAGTTGGGTGGTTGTGCGATACCCTCTCTGTGTTCAGTTGTCCAGTGTTATACCCTCTAGTGGAGATGACCAGAGCAGTTCTGAGTTTTACCCTCCAGCGGGGCTGGGCAGTGGGTTACTCATCGGCTTCTAGGCTCTACCCTCCAGCAGAGACTGGGCAGTGGGTCGCCCGATGCACTTAGGGTCTACCCTCCAGCAGAGACTGGGAAGTGGGTCACCCGGCGACCTCTTAGGGTCTACCCTCCGGCAGGGCTGGGCAGTGGGTCGCCCGTCATCCAGTTCCATGTCTACCCTCCAGCAAGGCTGGGCAGTGGGTCGCCTGTCGACTTCTTCCAGGTCTACCCTCCAGTGGGGCTGGGCAGTGGGTCACCTGATGATGTATTATGGTTTACCCTTCACCGGGGCTGGGCATTGGGTCGCCTGATGATGCTTTATGGTTTACCCTCCAGCAAGGATGGGCAGTGGTTCTCCTGATGATTTATTAGGGTTTACCCTCCATTGGGGTTGGGTAGTGGGTCACCCGATATCTGGTTATGGTTTACCCTCCAGCATGGCTGGGCAGTGGGTCACCTAATGATGTATTAGGGTTTACCCTCTAGCGGGACTGGGTAGTGGGTCACCCAATATCTGGTAATGAATTACCCTCCAGCAGGGCTGGGCAGTGGGATACCTATTGGCATTCCATGCTCAGTCCTTTCTACTAGTCTAGACTGTGGCTTTCCTCCGTGATTACCGGAGCGGGACCCTTGGTTGTATGGTTCGGTGAAGGAATGTCTTGACTTTGAGGAGACCTCTCGACTGCGAGGCAGTGACGCGGTGTGGTTTGACGTTCCCCCAGAACTTTAAATTACGAGGAGTTTTTCCCCCACCAAGACGCATCCTTGTGACGCGACCTAAAACCATGCGGGCGAGTCAGTGCCGCCCAAAGCGGATAGTGTCGAGGTGTGGTGGTTGAATCCCTTGACTTTTAGTTAAGGTCAGACATGCAGTATGCTGGGCATCGATGGTGTTACTTCTGGGACTGTTTGCTACTCTTTTCTTGGGCTGAGCTACGGGATGTAGATCCCCTTACGACATTGTTTGGGCTTCTTGTTTGAGCATAAGGATTTGTATATACCTAGTTCCAGTACCCACTTATTGGGTTTGGTTACTCCCCTTCCAGGAGAGGCTAATACGTGCGGGGTATGCCACGTACTTTCCGTGTCTAGCTTCTCGTGGTTGGATGAGTATACTCTCCTGCTATAGGTAGCGAAGACTCGACGAGAAGTTCATCTTCTCACCGTTTCCTGCTCCTTGTGTCTGGACGAGTCTACCTTCTTTCCTCTTGTTGGGTTGATCTGGACTCTCTACTGTTACTCTTACTGCCCTTTCAGTTGTACTCTACTTTTTCTGTTCTCTCTACTGCTCACCCTTCGTTACCTCCTTTGTTGCTCCCATGAGCCTTCGGGGTATCCTACTGAGTATTTTTATACTCACCCCTGCTTGGGCTTGGCCCGCACTTGGTGTGCCCTTGCAGATGACAGAAAGGTGGAGTGTGACTTCTGTGGAGCGTAGGAGCTTGGGAGCTTGGACCGCGTGTGATGGTCGTGGTCGGGTTCCAGGTGGGAGACCCGTTAGCTATTTCTTTTCATTGACCTGTTTCCAGGTTTTTTCACTTTTTGGTTGGGTGCGCTTTTTTCCCATTTTCTTTTCATCTTGTACCTTGTACTGTTTCGAGGTCGATGCACATTTGTGGTATTTATATAGAAGTAGACCTTTTTCTTTAATTGTCTTTCCTTTTACTATGCACTTTTCATTGAGTTTGTTGTGTGTGTGTGAGTACAGGTACATAGGCAAAGGCCTCCCCGAGTTGTTGTGCCTTCAGCGCTGGTCGCCAGCCCCTGGCCTATGGAGGCGGGCTTGGGGTAGTTACGGCTCGAGCCCGGGTAGGGTCAGGTCGTGAAAACGTGGTATCAGAGGTGGTTTGTTCCTTGGGACATTGTGAGAACGTCCCTAAAAGAGGAATTGGTTAGGATTTAGGGCAACAATGTTAAAGTGTCTCAAGAGCGGCTCTCAGGCTAGGGAGTCCAATGAAGGTGCGACGGCTGACGTATCCATTCACCAGGACCCTAATAACCCGCTTGTCGACTCGGCATGCTGAGACACTTGTTGCAGGGAAATTTGTTTGTTCATCACATAGGATTGAGTCTTTGACTGTCCTTCTTGAGTTAGCTCCCCATCGATGTTGTTGTTGGTATATACATATATGCTTATCTGACCGTTGTACTCCTTGATAATTTTCAGGATGTCTCCACGAGGAAAGACATACAGGATACCAGCTTTGGTTCGTGACGACGACCATGTGAGCTACAAGGCCACAGTCCAGGACCCATCATGCGAGCCCCTTTCTCTAAGTGGGCCGGTAGCAGCACCCCCACTCGTTGAGTAGCAGGTAGTTTCAGCAGAACAGGCTGAGGTTGAGCGTAGGTTGAGCACGCTCTATGAATTCCAGCAGTATAGACCGCTAAGGTTCAGTGGTGAGCCAGACCCTTAGGCAGCAGAGGTTTGGCTAGTGACAGTGGTTATCCTTTTCAGGCTTGTGCAGACACCGACAGATCATAGAGTGTCTTTGGTAGCCACCCTTTTTCGTGGAGCAGCTCGTCGTTGGTGGATTCTGGTGGGTCGGCTTCTTGACGAGTCGTCGCTTTCGTGGGACGACTTTCTGTTTTTGTTTCAAGAGGAGTTTTTCCCCTCCTGCTTGCGCTCTGTTCGGATTCAGGAGCGCCTGCAGTTTCTGCAGGGAGGGATGATGGTGGCCGAGTACACGACTAGTTTTGCAGACCGTGCACGCTTTTACCCGGACTTGGTCCGTGACGACAACATCCGAGCGCGGAAGTTTGAGCAGGGTCTCCTCTGAGAGATTTGTGCTGTCATAGTACCCTTGGGAATTTCCACATATTCCGGGGTTCTAGAGCAGGCACTGGTGACAGAGGGATTCCTGTCGCGTTCTAATGTTGGTGGTGGCAGCAAGCACGTTGGAGCCGAGACGTCTGCCGTAGCTAGTGGGCGTCGGCAAGAAGAACCTCGACACATGTGGCTTACTGACAACCGGACTCAGGGGCGTGGTCATACACCACAGTGGCGCCGGAGGGAACCAGTGCAGCCCAGAGAGAGTCAGTTCTATGCTTGTGACGGGCGAGGTCACTTGGCACGAGACTGCCCAACCCGAGTTTTTGAGAGCTTCGGGCAGGCAACAGGCGCACCAACACGACATAGGCAGCGCCGTGATCGGAGTAGTGGCCAGAGAGGTGGTGATAGTAGAGGAGCGGGAGGATCGGGAGGTGGGGGATGACTTTACGAGGTCTTCCCATCACCACTAGGTGATCCACTTCAGGCTCCAGGAGCTGACAGTTGGGACCGTGGACAGCCGCGAGCTTTGGATGTCTACGATACTGCAGAGCATGAGGTGATAAGAGGTATGCTCTTCATCTCTTCTACATTTTTGTAGTAGAATTGTCAGACTCTCTGTGTGAACTTCTTTCCTCCCTGCTCCTTGTTTGATGTGTTACCAGGATGATGCAGGGCGTCAGGTGTAACCCTGTGTTGGTAAGGTAAAAGGCATGGGACCTTTTTCATTAGTCGATGGTGTCGACTCCTTCGCATTTTGAGCATGTAAGATAGAATCGACTATGGAACATTGCGTGGCCAGATATCCTTGGGTGTTTCACCAAATGGATATTCTGAAGAAGGGAATCACCAGGCCTTGTTTCAGGTGCGGGCGATGATTCCAGTCACGGCGTGTGAAGTAGAGGTTCATTCGTGGAGGTGAGATACCCCCGAGAGCCTTCGGGTCGTTTGAAACTGTGCAAAGGGATGGCGAGGTTTTATACCACCTCTCTCTAAACCCAATGTCTGGAGTGGGTGCACAACATTGGAAAGGGCTGACCTAGCGTGAACAGATCAATCCTTTGGTCTATGTGTGGTGACGCAGAGCTGTGCATGGGTTCTTCTGGGTATGGGAAACCTAGGTGTGGGCTTAGTACCCTGTGTTATTCCCTGGTTTGTCTTTTTGAGGAAGAAAAGCTTGAAGGAGGGAATGATGTAAGAACCCAGTTTTTGCTGCGAAAGACTTTGGAATATTCTTGATGATATTCCAGAGCAACGCCTTCAGACGGCGTGCGATTCCGAGCCCCGGAGTGGTCGGAATTAAATTTTAAGTGCGTTCACACTGGAAATGCCAAATAAATGGGATAAATCCTAAACGGTGCTTCAGATCAGAGATCTGAGTGTACGGATGGGTCCGGAATGGGGTGTTTACCCTAGGAACGACATAAAACATGTCGGCGCGGGGATGTTTGGACCCCTCGCTCGCTTTCGGAAGATGAAATGGATAAATTAATTAATTAATTTATTCGTTTGATGTTGAAACTCATGTATCTCTTAAACGATGGCTCGGTTTGGGAAAACTAAGGGCACTGTTGAGTTCGGAGCGTGCCGTTTACCCTAGTAGGGGTGTAAGTTTTGCGGGCGCGGCCCGTCTGTGAAAAATGGCCCCAGGGGCGTTTTCATAATTTGGAGGTTTCGGATGCTAAGTGTAATAAGTTTTGAACGAGGTCTTAGATTAAAATTTTGAGACCACCGTTGTGCTCAGGAGGTGGTGTTTACCCCAGGGGAGGCTTAACCTCGACCCTGCTGAGGGTTCGGTTTCGGGCCGACGGGTGGGTGGTTAAGCGTTTTCTATTTAAATGCTTAACTCACCCCTCCCTCTTCTTCTTCCCCACCTGGACAGCTGTAGGAGGCAGCCTTCCCTCTCCTCCTCCACTCCGGCGAGGCAGCTCCGGCAAGGCGATGACGCGGCAGCGGATCGCCCGTGAAGCTTCGGGCAACGCCCCTGCAGGTAGGGTCTTGTTGCGTTTTATCTTCCCGCACCTACTTTCAGCATGGTTAATACTGTCTATTTGCTTTTGGATTTTTGAACGAAGCCCATGAATACGTAGTAGAGATTATTCCCTTTCCAACTCATCTTTCATATTCGAATTCCGAGCCCCGTGGCATCCGCAATCATCCGCCGAAGTTGGCGGGTTTTCGGTTTCTGGTGGGATCGAGCCGTGGCGCGGCTAGGGCGGACGGTGCGGCAGAGGGTTGCTCGGTCGGCGTCGCGGGTGTCCAGTGGAGTGGCTGGGCGAGGCCGGGGCACGGCTTGGCTTCAGCCAAGGGCGAGGGGGGCGGTGTCCGGAGGTGGCCGGGGCTCAGGTGGAGCACCCGGCAAGGCGGCGGTCGCCAGGGAGCGGCGACCGCGGGGTCGCGGCGCGCGACCCTCGTGCAGTGACAAAGACCCGCACCGCGCGGGCCTTCACGTGGCTTCCGCGGCTGGCCCTCGTGGCCAGTCTGCGCGCGGACCGCGAGTCCGCGGCCGGTCCAGCCCCAGGGGCCTTTCCCCCTCGGTGTTCGAACACCCGTATTTTCTGCTACGGGTGTCCGTTTTGATTGTCGTCTGCGGCGGCGCAGACCTAACAGTGAGGCGGTATTTTGAGATGGTTTCGGGAATTTTTAGTTTCCGAAAGGAGGGGTCTCAGTGGTGCAACACGTACGTCGAGGGGTTTGTCTTTTTCCGGGAGAACTTGTTCTGGACGGCGTGGACGCGTCCGACGTCCGATTTAAGCGCCGTCAGTTGCGTTGGGAACATGGCGTCGGGGCGAAGCTTCCCAGGGTGGTTTCAGGCGTTGTGAACGGAGTTGAGGCGTGGGCCCCACGACCCGTCTTTTGAGCTGCGTGCAACGTTTCAGCGACTTTTTCCTCGGTCGTCCGTTCGGGGTGCGCGAGCAGTCGTTTCTGGATGTTTTTCCGAGGGGATTGCAATGGTGCAATCTGCCCACCCTAATTCGGCACAAGGGTGTGGGGCCCGTGAGGGCCGTTTCGGGATTTGACGGTGATTTCCAGCTTTATCACCGGGTGTCCGTTTTGGACAAGTGAATAGTACATTTCGTGTACTCTTTCAAGAGGATCGCAACGGTGTGATCCATTGGTTGAGTTTCGGGACGGGGATGTGGGTACCACGTGGCACCGCTCGTGTGCAGTGCGCCGGAATGAATCTTTTTCTCCGGATATCCGTTGCACTCAAGTGAGTAGTGCTTTTGACGCGTTTTCCCAAGGGGATCGCAATGGTGCGATGCGCCCGACTTTTTTCAGGGTCGAGGCTCGGGATCACGTGACGTCGTTCGGGCGTGAGGTGGTGTTGGTGAATTTTTCGTCGGATATCCGTTGGAGGCGAGTAAATAGTTGATCTCGCGTGTTTTTCTGTGAGGATTACAATGATGTGATCTATTTGGTTGTGCGAAGCCTCTTGTGCAATCTTATTAAATGTGGATCATGAAAGGTGCTCTGGTGGTGGTTCGTCCTAGCTTGTTTGTAGCGGACCCTTGGTGTGTGATCGTGCACTCTTGGGAGAGTGATATAAATTATTCACAACATTTGGTTGGTCGTGCCTGGGTATTTGAGGTGGAGTTGTTACGTCACGCCTTCGCGTTGACGTTGGGTGCCGTGTGCATGATAGACTTTCGGCTGGAACGTGGTATACTCTGGGAGTATACGGGAACCCTTGGAGGTACATATGGTTGTTTGTACCTGAGGATGTTTGTACGCTTGGTTGGGGTTGAGATGGGGCCACATGTTGAGTGGGCCCCACGTGCGTGCCGGGATCTGATTTACGTACTTTGACCTCTTGCGACGTAGAGGGTCCCCTTGTGCTCATTTGTTTGACCAGCAGGGTTGAGTGGTCTTCCCATGGCTTCGTTCTCGATGGATGGGCCGGTAGTGGTGCTAGTGACACCCAGTGATGGAACAGGCACTGAACCTCTTTTGGTGTGTTGTTCCGGAGGTGGGTGGTTGCGCGATACCTGCTCTGTGTTCAGTTGTCCAGTGTTGTACCCTCTAGTGGAGATGACCAGAGCAGTTCTGAGTTTTACCCTCCATCGGGGCTGGGTAGTGGGTTACTCATCGGCTTCTAGGGTCTACCCTCTAGTAGAGACTGGGTAGTGGGTCACCCGGTGACCTCTTAGGGTCTACCCTCTGGTAGGGCTGGGATGTGGGTCACCCATCGTCCAGTTCTAGGTCTACCCTCCAGTAAGGCTGGGCAATGTGTCGCCTGTCGACTTCTTCTTGGTATACACTCCAGCGGGGCTGGGCAGTGGGTCACCTGATGATGTATTATGGTTTACCCTCCAGCGGGGCTGGGAAGTGGGTTGCCTGATGATGCTTTATGGTTTACCCTACAGCGGGGCTGGGTAGAGGGTCACCTGATGATGTATTAAAGTTTACCCTCCAGCAGGGCTGGGTAGTGGGTCACCCAATATCTGGTTATGGTTTACCCTCCAACAGGGCTGGGCAGTGGGTCCCCTGATGATGTATTAGGATTTACCCTCCAGCGGGGCTGGGTAGTGGGTCACCGGATATCTGGTTATGAATTACCCTCCAGCAGGGCTGGGCAGTGGGACACCTGTTGGCATTCCAGGCTCAGTCCTTTCTACTAGTCTAGCCTGTGGATTTCCTCCATGATTACCGGAGCGGGACCCTTGGTTGTACGGGTCGGTGATGGAATGTCTTGACTTTGAGGAGACCTCTCGACTGTGAGGCAATGATGCGGTGTGGTTTGAAATTCCCCCAGAACTTTCAAGTACGAGGAGTTTTTCCCCCACCGAGACGCGTCCTTATGATGGGACCTAAAACTGTACGGTCGAGTCAGTGCCTCCCAAAGCGGATACTGTCGAGGTGTAGTGGTTTAATCCCTTGACTTGTAGTTCGGGGCAGACGTGCGGGATGCTGGGCATCGATGGTGTTACTTCTGGGACTGTTGGCTAATCTTTTCTTAGGCTGATATACGGGACGGATAACCCCTTACGATGTTATTCGGGCTTCTTGTTTGAGCATAGGGATATGTATATACCTTGTTCCAGTACCCACTTCTTGGGTTTGGTTACTCCCCTTCCAGGAGAGGTGAAGACGCCCGGGGTATGCCACGTGATTTCTGTGTCTAGCCTCTCGTGGTTGGACGACTCTCCTCTCCTGCTATAGGTAGCGAAGACTCGACGAGAAGTTCATCTTCTCACCATTTCCAGCTCCTAGTGTCTGGACGAGTCTACCTTCTTTCCTCTTGTTGGGTTGAGATGGACTCTCTACTGTTACTCTTACTTCCCTTTCAGTTGTACTCTACTTTTTCTGTTCGCTCTACTGCTCACCCTTCGGTACCTCCTTTGTTTCTCCCTCGAGCCTTCGGGGTATCCTACTGAGTATTTTTATACTCACCCCTGCTTGGGCTTTGCCCGTACTTGGTGTGCCTTTGCAGACGACAGATAGGTGGAGTGTGACTTCAGTGGAGCGTAGGAGCTTGGGAGCTTGGACCCCGTGCGGTGGTCATGGTCGGGTTCTAGGTGGGAGACCCGTCAGCTATTTCTTTGCGTTTACCTATTGCCGGGTTGTGGAACTTTTTGGTTGGGTGCGTGTTTTTACCCTTTTCTTTTCAGCTTGTACCTTGTATTGTTTAGAGGTCGATGCACATTTTTGGTATTTATATAGCAGTTTCCCTTTTTCTTTACTTGTCTTTCCTTTTACTTTGCACTTTTCATTGAGTGTGCTGTGTGTGTGTGAGTACAAGTACTTAGGCAAAGGCCTCCCCGAGTTGTTGTGACTTCAGCACTGGTCGCCAGCCCCTGGCCTATGGAGGCGGGCTTAGGGTAGTTGCGGCTCGAGCCCGGGTAGGTTCGGGTCGTGACAATAGGAACCTTAAAAAAATATCTGATGGGATACTACCGGGATTCGAAATAAGAGATATATTCATTCTTTCACTGATTCCTTTTCTTACAGAGGTAGCCCAAACAACCAAATCTAAGGAAATTATTTGAGACACTCAAACTGGAAGGCTTATAATTACCAATATGAACATATTGATGTCTTTAAGGGGTTATATATTCACTGTATGAGTGGGACAAGAATAATAAGTTTCTCCCATGTCATTATGATATCCTGAATTTGTTCTATCCTAACTATTATTCTCATGAGACAATTAACATTCACGGACACCGAAAAATATATCATGACCACCCCATCTAGTTTGTAACCTAGTGATATTCTCCATCATTATGGAAATATTTATCACATCCTCATGTAAAGTTGTGTTAAACCTGGGAATTCAACAGCTTAGTTCCAGATAGATACATTTCACAAAAGGATCAACCTTATGCGAATCTGTGAACACCAACTCAAGAGAGAAGAGAACCAACTCATTGAAACAGCTGATAAACTTCTTCACCATCTGATCACCCTGATGAAGGTTCATAATCTCTATCTATCTATATAATTTAAATGTATCATAAAAATAATAATGAAGAGGTGTGGTAATAAAGAATTCCTAAGAAATACTACTCTACTTGTGAAGTGGAATGATGATGATCCACCATTCTTGACTTGGTCATTCAAATAAGTTTAAAACAATATTCATTCATGATGCTTCAGGAGTTATCAATGAATTTAAGAAATAATAATTTTTTATCCACTACATGGAATCATGATGTACTTAATCACTATAAAATATGAAAAAAAAACTAAGAAGAGGTTTTATCAATCACTCTATATATAGTTTAGGTATGGTAGAGAGCTAGAAATATCATATCCAAACCATGAGATACACTAGGCTGAGGAACAAACCATGATACATATATTATATGATCTCTCAGGATGTTTATAGGTGGCATGATCTAAATGAAAAAACAAAACCTAAGAATAAGCCAAAAAAATGAATTTCAACTCACTATAGTAAAAGGAACTCATGTAATCAAATTATAAACACCCAGATGAAAAAATACCACTCGAATTAATATTTGAAACTTAATATCAAAAAATTTAGTTAAAAATGTTTTTATCACGTGTTTACTGTTAAAAAACATTAAATTTCAAAACATCCATTTTTTTAATCACCTTTATTGAACTTCATTTTAAATTTATAAAACCATGATTTTCCTTTTGAAACCACATTTACTTTAAAAAATACATGAATTCCTTTAAAATAGCATCAAATCATAATAAAACCACTAAGACATATAATATAGTAATAATACATGAAAAAAATAAATTAGAAAAAAAAAGATACAAAAACAAAATATTAATTGGAATTAGTGGTAGTGAAAAGTTTGGTCACATAGTTTTACTGACCATACACCAACCATGTGAAAATAATAAGGTCTATAGAACCATGTGCATGGGCTTTGAATGGTGTTTCAATCCATATAGGAAAACCATGTTGGAAAATTTTGAACCTATATTCCTTATCCCATTTTCAACCTAAAACATATAAATTAATTCAAATAGCTCACAAAATGTTAATATAACTCAAAATACAATCAATTAAAACCCAAACATATTTGAAATAAAAGATGAAAGCTCTAAATTCATGACTCAAAAACCAACATCCCATGGAAATTTAGGATTATTCTTGAGAGTTAGTGATCAAACACCTACTAATAACTTATATTCTATGTTTCAATGATCTTATCAACCATCTATTAGAATCACCAAAAATAAAGGTTTCATTGATTACATTTTTCATGAATTAAACTGGTTCACTCATCATTCAGGCACATGAGCCAACCCATGGTATGTCTCTAATGGTGTTCTCAATCCCCATGGGATGAAAAAAAGTTTGGGAATCAAAATTTACTCAGTTGGAATGATTTTACCAAGGTAAGTAACATTTAACATGAAACAAATCATCCACTATTCTGGCATATTTTATCCCTACATTGGAACTCTATGGTAAAAAAATATGAAATTTTAAAAAACAAAAACTAATAAGGAATAACAAAAAACACACATCTCAATATAAATGTTGAAAAATTGAGAAAAACAAAATATAATAAGTATTTTATAAACCAAAATAAAATCAATGTTAAAAGGAATGATACATTTATGAATCAAAATAAAACCAAAATACCTAACATAACTCCACATGATACTGATGTCACCATCCAACCACATGAAAATTAATCAATCCATGAGTAGCTAAAAAATAGAAGTCTATAATAGGGGCTCCTCGTGAACAAAATCCAAAAACTGTAAATCCACTAGCGCTACAGTCATATTGCGGCATAAGTAGGACATGAACTAATATGATGGTTGTATTTCACCAAATAATCCATGAATTATCTTTTTTTAAAAACATTAAAAAACACTAATTTAATATATATTATTCATTTAAATATGTTTTTTAACATTTTCAAAGATAAATACATTAGAATAACTCACTTCTATTTTTAAAACAAAATAATATTTGAAATAAAACATTTTTATTTTCTTTTTAAAAAATACAATTTTTGTTGTACTTCGCAAAAAAATGTTTATAGTTATTTTTAGAAAATATCTATTGAAAAACACAATTACCTAAGTAAAAAAGGAAACACATAAATACAATTATAAAGTTTGGTATATAAATAGGTAACTAAATAAATCAAGATCAAATAGTGGAAAAGATCAATAACAAATTTAAAAATAATAGATACATTAAATTCTTCCATAAAAGAGATTCGAATATGTATTATAAAATATGTAGTGAAAATATATAACTAATAAAGTAGAATAATTTTCAAATATGAAAAAAAACTAAGGAAAAGTGTACATAACCATGTATATAAATATAGAAGTTACAATAGGTCATAAAAAATCATGTATAACTCTTAAAAATCTAGTGAGACAATCCTAAATTTACTTGGGTGGAACCATATGTCATCTTGATCAACAAAGATTCTAAAAAATACCCAATAAACATTCTTTAACTAGCCTCATTAGTGGAACTCCCCTAAAATATTTTTGAACATGAAACTAGGGGATTCCAGTAGTTCATAAACATTACTAATATTGGAACCATATCTCAATTTACCAATAAAGTTCCTTGTATTTTCATAATACTAATAATATTAGAGGGTGAGGAAGGATGTCTGGCATTTTAGACACACATAAATAATAATAATCCACAAGGATAGGCATTCTAACATCATACCTCAACCCAAATTCACACACCATTCTCACTAAACCCCAAATTAATGATACATACAAATCGACCATAATCACATTTAAAAATCATGTCAAACTAGGCTACATGGTGCCTATTTCAAGGTAAGTGATAAATTAAAGAAATTCCATTTGTATAAGGTTTCAGTAAGGCATTAAATCCAAAAATTTATAATATATATTAAAAAAGATTCATTGAAACCCATTCTGAAATAAATTTCATTTATAAATCACATTTCAATATTGAAAATGGGACAAAATATAAATTTAAAAATACCATGTTAATCCCCCTTTGAAAATATTATTCAAATATAAATATCATTTTTAGACCTATTTTGAATAATATGAAACATGTTTTATTTAAAACACATGTGAAACCAAGGTAAATACCAACATTCCTACCATAATATTCAATATACCATAAAAACATTAGAACGTAACGTTGTTGAAAAATTAGTAAAAGACCATAATCATATATAATTATCAAAGAACTATCCAAACTCAAAGAACATATATATTTCCACTTAATTAAATACCAATAAATAACCACTTAAACCCATGTAATTCCCTATGTGAAATAAATGTAATGTTGAAAAAATCAATTAAAATAAAAAAATCAACATTAAGAATACTTATTATAAACCCTAATAAACACATATCATATTTAATTTCAATAAAAAGGGTTTGTGAAGACAAAAAATTAACAATTATTTATAAGGAAAAGATAAAAAACATTGAAACACCTACATAAAATCAGGTAAAAATGGTGTATAATCATTAAATATGATGAGAGAAAGGCCCGAGAAAAATTACACCCAACCTAAAAACCAAGTCCATGATGCTTTAGAACCAAAACCCACCTAGGATATAGTAAACACCACCTAACAGTAAAATATAAAGTAATAAACAATATAGGTTATAGAAATATGTGATTAAAAAGTCCTTACCAAGAGTAAACCATAAAAAATAAGTGGAGACCCAAAATTCGTTGGAGTAAAGAGGAGGTGGCCACTTACCATTCACCCAAGATAGTGTCTTGTAAATTTGGAGGAAAAAAATGTGTAGATAGAATGAATAAGATGTGGAAATTATATTAATTTCTATGTTTTAATGAGATAAGAAGAACATATAGTTCTCACATGGTTTACCAAAAGGTGTGTCCATTGTTTTTCCTTCACTATACACACCTAGGACACATCACATAATTTGGTTTTATGGTTAGATAAATCATTCCCCAAACATAAAAACTACTCTACAAAATACTAGATACCATCATTCATTATCATCACACGTTTTACCCTAACCATTAAAAAAACATGGTCTAGTAAAAATTATTAAATTTTCAAAAATTTACCAAAGTAAACAACCCTAATCTAAAGGGAAATGTAAAAATTAATAAATGAATAAAAAATAGGGAAACAAAATTTAGTGTCTGTTTGTAATGATGTTTGTGGTCATTATTTTATAGGAATTATTTTTATTAGAATCCATTTAGTAAAATATATAAAATATCATACCCACTAATAGGTATATCATTTTTATATATTATAGAATGAACTATGATTATCATATTGAGATATCTAATAGGATTTAGCTATGAAATAATTCTAAATTGGTATCTATGGTTGAAATGTTTTCTAAAAGAAAATAATTTTGGGAAATTTTATATGACGGTTCAAGTGATCAATTTCTATAATTCTGCACTTGGTTTATTTGATATCAGGTGCACATTACAATTTTCTGCAGATAAATAAAGACTCATAAATAGGGTAGAGTTAATGAATGGTGAAGTTGATCTATTTGTTCAAAATGGAGCAATATTTTTTTCATTGGAATTTGGAACTTATTATTTAATTCTAGTTGATGTATTGGCTATATAATTAGAAAACTATTATTATGATCCATCAATATACAATAAATTTATTTTTTTTAACTTTTTTGGGTGGGATAAGATTTTTATTAATTATTAAGAACAAGAGTTGTTCTATAAATATGAATGAAAGGTTTTAATAAATTGAGAATATGGTAAATGGTTTATATATTCTTGATATGGATAATAATTTTTATAAAATTTATAATAAGATGTTTGAGGTTTATTCTAACCCCACATTCCTATGGAATTTTTTCCTTTGAGATATAAATGATAAATTCATATAAATACTCTATATAATTTAATTTTGGGAATCATTTTATTATAAATCATTTGATATAAGAGAAACATATTTATTACAAAAAATGACTAAGCCACCTTTTAATATAAAAATAGAAAGGTATAGTGGAATATTGGATCTCATTGAACTGACATATGTGGTCTAATGAGTAATTTGGGAAGTGGTAGTTATAGGTACTTTATAACCTTTACTAATGACATTATACGGTAAGGAATTATGTATATTATGAGAGTTATATTTAAAACATTTGAAATGTTTGAATATTGTTAAAATGAATTAGATAATCATATAGAAAAAATTATTATGATTATATAATTAGATAATGTGGTGAATAATCAAGATTGGTTCTCATTTATTATCTAAGAGATTGTGGAATTTTTCACAACTCCCTCCTCCTATTACACCACAGTGGAAGGGTGTTTCTAGGAGGAGAAATAATACCATATTATACTTGGTTTGATCAATGAGAAGTCATTAGGACACCCACAATGTCATTTTTATGTGTAATGTTTACTATTTATTAATTTTTAGTTCAATTTTTTAATCTCAATATCCACTAAATGTTTTTTGATATTTATAGTTATGTAGATTTGAGTTGTAATGGGCCAAATCATGGCTAAAGTATTTATTTCATGGTGGGTCATTATTTTTTAGTGAGGGTTTCCTCTATCACATTATTGAATTTTAGCTATAGGTTTGTGGTTGGGTCATGGTAGAGTGTCATGTGTCAAAGTGAGTGTGTTTTAGGTGAGATTTTTATGTGTAGAAGGAATCCCTTTCCATGGAGGCCTTAGTAAAAAGAACCTTAAGTCTACCATAATGATGTTCCCCATGTATCATCCTAAAGGTCCATTCTATAGAGGTTCCTAGAGGGGGGAACCACACCATGGTCGGATGGGCTATGCCATGGAGCTTCCAGTGATATTTTTTAATACTAAATTACCTTTGTACCATATCAAATCTTAACCCCCTTTATCCTCCTTTTATCCTCATTAACACAACCATATCTTCTCAACCATGGTTTTTTCCTCATCAATTCTGTTTGGAAAAACTATTTTTAGATTTTTGTGAAATTATTCAAGGTAAATCTCATTTCCTTTATGATTTTATCTTCCTCTCTTCGTTTTCCCACTTCCACCCAATTTTTTCTTTACTACAATGATAAATGTGACCTAGGGTTCTATATTTTATGATTTATAATTTGGGTTACTATATTGACCCGTACATTTCATTTATAAATATTATGTCTTATTATATTAATATTAAATATATTACATTATGATTTGTACCATAATTGTATAGGTTTAGTGTCTTCAAAAACATGGATACATAAAAAACATGTTCATAAGAGATATATATCATCACCCACAATGTTATTCCTAAATAGAACCATTTTTATAAATATCACACATTAAACATTTCATTATAACCTTGAGAAAGGATACATAAGAAAAGGGTGTTCTTAGATTCTCAGTAAATGTATTCATGTGAGATATAAATGATCACTTAATAATAACATGAGAATAAGTTAATAAGAACCTAAGATAAACATTTTTAAACTATTCATAACATATCATATATCATAATCATGATTCATGTAATAAATCATGGAAATTTATAAGTCATGAATCATAAAGGAATCAAAGAACATTAGCCATGAGAAGCTAACATTGGAATAATACCTATGTTTATAGATTAAAAAAATAATATAAAATAATTTTATTTCTAAAGGATCGCTTCCAAGACTATCACAGTGGGTTGATTCCACTTCTTATTCCAACATATCCTTAATCAAGGTTCACACAAAAGAAAATCAAAGTGGATATTGTCCCTTACTGGACTAGGTTAAATCCTCATTCTAATCATTATTATCTTATGAGATTTCCATCATTAATCAATGTTTTAGAGGGATATAAAATTTTTGACTCATTAATTTCATTATCATAATCTATTCGTATGTGTTCATGAAGATCATAAATCATTCATTATATGTCATATATTCCATCCCATAGAAAATAAATTGGTTTAATAAACATTTTAACATTTAATCCTAATATAACCCATAAAAAATAAATAGGATTCATAAACATATCTTAATCATAATAATAATCCATATAAATAAATAATAATGATGGTATCATTGGAAAATATCTCCAGTAAATAATATTTAATTTCAAAGTATGTTGTCTTAAATTTAAAATTCCTTAAAACAATCACTCAGAATATTTCTGGAGGAAAATAAAATTTTCATTTTTAAATCACTTAATTATGAGTCTAAAAATTTCCCACATATTAATCGAAAAAATTATTTTAAAATAGGCATTTAAAATTATAAAATAATATTCAATGTATTAAGTGTTCATGATAGTGGAAAATTCTATTCATTCCCTGTACATTTTAATAACGATTCCATTACCATTTTTTTAAAAGTCTAAAGTGCATCATTTTGTAAATAGAAATAACATTAATTTAAAAAAATATAGAAATTATAACATGTGTAAAAATTAATTAAAAAAAAGTTCAAATAGAGAAAAAATTATTGAAAATAGTTTAAATAAAACATTTACAAGGAAGAAAAATATTCCCAACCAAAGAGGAAATATGGTGGGTTTTTATTAAAAAATTATACCAATCATTATAAGATCCACACATAGGATAATGGTACTATTAATTTTAAATTTCATAGATAGAAATTTTTTAATAAAATTATATTTTTTATTTTAAAATGATAATATATTTCCTTACATGAAAATTCAATCATAAACAATCGTGATTAAACGTAGATTTAAAGATAAATCCCTTACCACATTGGTAACTTTTACTTAATAATATAGATGAAAGAATAAATTTGAATGAAACTAAAATTATAATGAACATAAATATATCTATGACATAAAATGGGTAGTATTTACAACACATGAAGTAATCAAGTGGTAAATATGGCATATATCCCACATAAAAAAAAGTGAGACGATAAGCCCTTACCTCAAGTTATACTTTCTTTGAGAATGATATAAAATCAAGTATATTAAATGAAAATTTATTATAAATGTAAAAAATAGTCTATTAAATACTTATAATATCATATATTATCCACTTACAACATTTCATCACCCATTTATTAATTTCTCATTATTAAAATCATTATTTCTGACTATTAACATTTTCGTTTTTCATGAGATTTTTTGTTCGGTAATTCTAGTCATTTTCAATTTATAATGATTAAATTATATCCAAAATATTAATAATTATATTAAAAAAATATTTATTCATTATATATATATATATATTTATATTCATCCTCCAATGTTAGAGATAGAAAAATAAATTACACATTTCATGGAGAAGGTGGGTTATATGTGTGCATGAAAATTGTTTTCACTTTTCAAGGAATTGAAAAAAGTAAAGGTAAAAAATAATTTATCTTTATTGAATCATTGTTAAATCATATATATCGTATATATTTATTAATTATATCTATATTACCATCCATGTAAATTTTAAAAAAATGAATCATATCTTTTCATGGAGGTTGTAGTACACACGTATGCCCAAGAAACATTATCATCTTCCAACGGATGAGAAGGTAAGAAGGGAGATATGATATTATAATTAAAGAAGAATAATTTCTTAAAAATAACATATATAAACATCAAAATAACCATAATATGCATCCATGAAATATGGTGATGGAAAATTAATTTTATCGTTATATGGAGGATTTATTCCACACATATGAACGAGTGATACTTTCACATCCAATTTGATGGAAAATATGGTGAATAATGTTGGTTCCATAATATTAATATCATTTAGGTATATTTATTATAATTAATTTATTATTTTATGATGGATAAAATATTTTTATAGGATTTAGAAGAAGAATTAAATTGAAAGAGGTTTGGTAGGATGAAAACATCTTCTTCGATATGCCTCTTTATATCCCTTCTTAAGGATCCTTGGGATGTTTTTATAAGAATGGAAGATCCTATGGTTATTAATTAGAGAAATTTAGCATAAAATATTTAGGGACTGGTTGATATAGATGGATCATAGTGGTGGAATGAATAAAAATTTGAGGTGTCCTTTTATAAGTGGGAGAGAGGAAACATGTGTAATTTCCTAAAAGATTAAAATATACTAATGTCATATTCAAGTAAACGTCTTCCAAATGAAAAAATATTAGAATTTATGTTTTTATGAGGTAAAAATATGGAAAATTTAGGATTTATACATCTTTAATTCGAAAAATCACACTTATCTCTTGGTTTAACACTCCCGGTAATTATGTTTTCACCATAACCATCTTAACTCGTTTTTACTATTTTTACTATTAATTATGACAAAAAATTAAGATGAAATTATTATATAATATTAATTATGATGATTCAAAATATGTAATTCATTTTAAAACATTCAATTTATATTACTGGTAAAATATAATTTAATATTTAACTCGCAAAACATAATAGAAAGTATTTTCCATAAAAGATGTTTTCTTAAGAATAAAAACAGTTTATACCAAAACACAACATAAAATTGATTCAAATGAAATAAATTGGATTATTAACATTATAAATTTAATGATTATACTTTTAAAAACATAAAAAAACGTAACTATGTAAATTCTTTAAACGAAATGTCATTTTTCAATAAAAATCAGTATTTTTAACTATTCATAAAAAACAATCTTTTCAAAAAAATTATAAAAACATAACTCAAAGATTATTTTGATATGATGATTTCAAAAATTAAATTTTTTTTTTCCAAAAAAATCAAAAATGGAATAAATTAATAATTTTATTCTCTTATAAAAAGTAATAAAAACTATATTTGTGGAAAAAGGTAATTTAAAAGAATATAATGACTTTACTAAAAATTATGTAGTTATTTATCAATATATTTTAATTATATAAATAATTTTTTCATATAGTTTTCGAAAATGATTATTCCTATTCATTCTACAAATTTAATGGCTATGTTATAACAATATACACTATTATTTTTTATTTAGACTCAATTTTGCGTGTATCGCAAGCTATCAAAGTGATTAAATTTATTTGAGGATAAATATATCATAAAATCATTGTATGATTCAATTTAAAATATTAAAATTAATTTATTCATTGAAATTCCATCACTCTAATATAACCAAATCATGATATCTTTGTTTCATCATATCCCCGGGTTCTTAAAAAGCTTCTTTAAATTTCTAATTCCTCCAATGTACTTTAACCAAGTGAATAGTATTGTTCCATATCACTTTATCTCAATGATATATTATTTATACTTTTTTTATTCATAGTAAATGTCCACCCAAATTTTTTAAAGTAATTACATGTTTTTTATAGCTTAAACGACATGTAACACTAATATTAAACAACCTGTGAAATATATTATTTAAATATGACCTTTATAACCTAACTATTGAATTTGAATGAATAGGATAAAATAAATTATGTAATATATATATATATATATATTCAAATAAATAAATATTTATTTATAATAATCAATCACTTTTTAGTAATGTAAATTTATTCTTCTTTAAAATATGTTTTCATCAAAAATGTTATATATATATTTTTGTTAGATGATAATATAATTATTTTTTCACATTTATAAAATGAATTTCATAAAATGAAATTAATTTTTAAAATCAACATTCCAAAATTATTTTATGCTGAAATTGTGATATTTTTTCAAAATGGTTGATTTTTAAATGAATAGTGAAAATGATGAGTTTTTTATATATTATTACTTATTTTCATTTAATTATTTAATTTTTAATTCACATTAAATTTTAAAACAGATTTCAAAATAAAATAAGTATTATTTATTTATATTTAATATATTTAACTTTATTTTAATCTTATTTTTACCCAATTTTTTTATACTTTAGTTTTTAAGCAGAAAAATGCATTTTATTGAAAACTATTTTTAAGTTCATAACATTACTCATTTTGAATTAATTGTAATAAAAAATAATATATAATTATTTAAATAAAATTTATAGATTATATATATATTTATATTAATTTAAATCCATCACAATATTATTTCTAGTCATATAGTTAATATAAGATCATCTTATGCATGAAAAATATATTTCATGAAATATTATTTCTTGACACAATTTATAGGTTTATTTTTAAATTAATTTATACTGCTAATGTAAATTTAATTTAATATAATGTATTCAATATTTATAATATTTATAATAAATATTATATAATAAGGATAACTTATTTTTTTCATAATGGTTAGTAAAGATAGTAAAATTTATTTATTATGATTAAGATTAAAACTGGGGTTTATCACGTTACACATGCTTGTGTTAATATTAATTTTACACACACATGGAATTTTTATTTGATAAATTTTATTTCATATTAAGATTATTTTCATCTAAATTATCTAAAAAGGATTATTTTATTTTTGTTTTAAAATATAAATTACCTATATTAAAAAAACTAATACCATTATGAAAAGTAAGATGGATAAAGTATGTAAAATTAGTGGATAAGGGAATTCCATGTTTAAAACATTTTTTTTTGTGTGGGTGTTGATAAATATTAATATATTATTGAAAACAAATAGTATCGTGGGGTGAGAGTGACTTCCCATTATTGAATATTTTGGGATATTTACAAAAATATAACTCTTGTACATTTAAAAAATTGCACTCCCTCCCCTCATTTCATCAAACCTATCAAGTCATTTTGATTGACCAAACCCTAAAACAATGTCTCCCAAACATCATTATCCACATTTTATATCCTATTTTATTCACTAAATACAAACCCTAGGGTCTTTAATAATACATTCAATGGATGTTCTTCAAAACAATGATAATTTTCTTTACTAAGTTTCTTCTTTTTTACATCTTCTTTTTAAACCCTCAATTATATATTAACCATTAAAATATAATATAACTAGTAACTAAAATATAATATTATTTTTATAGGATAATATTTATCCATATCTTATTCCATCAAATGAGAAACAAATCCACTGATAGAGTGTACGGAAAACTACCACCTCATGAACTAGTGTAACTTTTTTCAATCACCAACTCACATGGATTGTAATAATTTTAGAACTAATTAATATCTATAATATATATAAAATTATATTAGTTATATAAAATTAATATATCATCCACTTCAATACTTTTTCACCGAAAAAATAAATTATATCATTTCTTGTGTATACGTATGGCCTACCATCTCCACGAACAGATGTGATTCATTTTCCATGCCCAGCCTTCATCAATGGTTAAAAAATGTATTAAATGATTAAATATATTATTTATAATATTAATATAATTTTATATATTATTTAAGAATATCCAATAAAAAATAACTGAAACATGCACAGTAGAATATGTATGAGAAAATAAGTCAATTAACTACCACAACAAAAGAAATAAAAAAGAATTATTAATGAATGGGTTATGGGATGTTATAATAAGAACATATATGATATTATAAATACTAATCTGATTATTTGATAAATTAATAACATGTTTAAAAACATGTTATTTTAGGTTAAATCATATTCATCTAATAGGGAGCATGAGGTAATGGATTTCATCTCAATTTCCTTTCATTGAGGCATATTTTGAAGTTATGCACCTAATTTATGTTATATAGTTTATATAATAAAATTTTACATGTAATATCAAGGATCCTTCATAATATATGTAATTTTATGTTTCAATTAAATTATTTCATCTAAGGGTATTTTTCTTAAAAGTTACCAAGTGGAATGGAATTTCCTAACTCAATTTATTTTCATTGGGTTATATTAATTCTTTATTGTCATTGGTATTATAATTTTATGTGTGTGATGTATATTTATTATTTTTTTCTTTTAAACATATTTAATATGGATGTTAATTTTACATATATAGTTCATACATTAATTAATCCCAAAATAAATGGCATGATCAATGTAATATATTTAGTCTCAATTTCCACTCTATTAAGACATATTTGGTATTAAGAACATATTTCATTTTATGATGTGTATCTACTTAACATTTTATATATTATATAATTTATATATTAATGTTCATGGTATTTAATTTTTTATTTGAATTTATTTCTTTCACGTGTTTTATGATTCAAAATTGACCACATCGGTAAGGGTCTATGATTCATTCTAATTTTAATTGGGATTGTTCATAATTGATTTTCCATTGAAAGAAATTATTTTATCATTATATAATTAACCCATTTAATTTTATCATCCACTTCATTTCATGAAATTTTAATGTAATATTATAATTTTCCTCTCTTTGGTACATGAAATTATTTTGTAAATGATTTAAATAAAACCAAATTATTTATCTCTTCATCTGAATATACTTTTTATTTCAAATACATGTTTTCTAAAAATTCTTTACATGATGTTTTAAATATTATCCAGAGCTTTTTAAATTCATTAATACCCCTGATTGGGTTTTCCAAAAAACAATAAAAGGAATATTCCTTTCATTTTCCAAGGAAGGTAATTTTTTACTTTTTTACAAAAAAAATTGATAGGAATCGTTGTTTAAATGCAATCAGTATGAATAAAAATATCAATCCATTTGAACTGATCAATTCATTTACGCTTACTTTATATGTTTGTTTTCTTTTCAATTATATTTTTTCTAATATCCTATAATTTTTTAGTTTTAAAAATTAATTTTCATAGTTAAAAGTATATTTTTCTTGATAATATTTTTAATGATATTTTGTGGTTTTTCTATTCATAAATGGCAGTAAACCATTATTTTACTTATAATACAATTGTAATATGTTTTAATTATATCAAACTTATTCTTTATTTAGAATTTTTTTATCAGTTTTCACAAGGAAGGTATTGAAATTCACATCCTTGATTAATTTTTTTTGTCACTAACATTCCCTTGAAACATTCACATTATTGTGATCATTGAAAATTATCTCTCTTAAATATCCATAATATTTATAATGTTTATGATAATTTCTTAAACTATATATAATTTCTACATATGGTGTTATACCACGAAAGTTATTTGATTAACTTGGGAATTAAATATAGTCTATGTTCTTTACCCAATACAAATATTTATTTATAATTCATAATGTTTAGGAATTAAATCAATATTTTGATATACAAGGAATTATTAGAACATGTATTGATGGGAAGGGAATGTAATTATATATCACATTGATGCAGCAATAGGTCTCATGAGATAAATCAATAATCTATACAAAATTGGGTATTTACCAACAGTTTTAAACTGTCTTGTTAAAATTATTTGATGGTATAGATATCAACATATCTGAGATAATGAAGTCTAATAACATGAACTTTCACCATTAAGAATTTTTTTTATTATCGATGATATTATTGTGTTGATATTATCCATGGATGAATTTTTAAATAACTTATTAACTAAATTGAATGTGTGTTAAGTTATTTACCATTCTATATTGATTATTCATGCCTAATAATGATATTATATTTATTTACTAAATGGTATATGTTTTTTTAATTACCTTACCATATTTTTTCTTACTTATTAGTTCATGATAGCTTCCATTGTATGTTACGCTTACTAAGAATTTGATCCCACCCTAGTTTCCCCCCTTCTCCTATATATGAAGAAGGAATATTTGACTGATTACAAGGGTACATAATATTTAATTTCACTATGTTGTAATTTATATTTTCAAATGTAATAAAAGACTCCAGTATGTATCTAGTTTACCTAAAATAATACAACATCCATTCCTTTGGGATGTGATCAATTTTATTTTGAAAAAATTTAATAATGTAACCACCATTCATTACTACTAGGGTTTGGATATTTGTAGTTCAAATCAGAAAAAGAATAGTAGAAACCATGTGAACTTGATTTATGAAAACATATATTAGAGAAAATAACCATATGATAGACGTTGATAATAAATATATAAAAACATCCTAATGTTTTGGTAAGGTGGATATTATGTGCATTTTTTACTAGAAAAACGACTATATCTAGATACTATAAGAGGATATGGTTCTAGAACTGTTGTACCTATGTGTAATAACTCTAAATACAATGGATTTAGAATTTTTTTTGATCAACACCTTGTTTACAACAACAGGCCTTATTACGCATCTAGTTTGACACTCCCATGGAATATTCTTGGGTTAATTCACATTTTATTTATGAACTGTCATGAAGTATTTGAATTGATGACGACAATGAATAACCTAGATTAATCATAGGGTGTAACTATTTGAAAATAAGGTGTCATGATTTAGACATCCTATAAATGATTTTTCATACTAATGGTTATTGTTTCTCAAACCATGATTCTTGTTTTTAGTCAATAACCGGAACCTGACAGAGTCCATTTAACATTGAATATAATGGAAAATGTGGTGAATATGAGAAAGAAAATGTGATTTTTACTGGAGTGAAAGATATCATGATTATGAATAATATGTTATTCCAAAATATGATTAAAACCAACACCTTAACCAACTCTCAGACTCACAAAAGACAAGAAGGATGGAGTCCACTAAAAGCTCGAGTGGTGGAGACCATAGAGGAAATAATGGTCAATGTGTAAATATACACCCAAGAAAATGTCTCAAAGAAACAAGGAACTTTTTACCCCCTCCTTATCTTAATGCTCACAAATCATGTTAATTATGTGTTTTATAGTTTTACATGATTATGTTATCTTTGTATAATATAATGTAGTTTGGGAATATTTTTCTATTTTTTGAAAATATTCTCTATTGAGGATGAGTCACCATCAGAAATTACTCTCTATTGAGGAGGAGTAACAACCATAAATGAATCATTATTGAGGATGATTAATTACCAAGAATGTTTCACCACTAAAAAAAGATACACCCCCAAGAATGAGTCACTATCATAACTTAATCACCTCAAGTCTTTACCCACATCCAAAGTGGCGTCACCACAAGACTTAACTTATCTATGAGAATGTCTCGCCACTAGGATGACCTAACATCCGAAGAGTCACTATTGAGATGAATCGCCATTGAAATAGTCACTGATGATGATGACCTTCCATTATAAGAGTCACCACTGAGATGATTCGCCACTATAGATGACCTACCATCAGAGGACCTACTTCCAGTCTGACTCATCATTGGCCTAACTCACTTCTAGACATGATTAACTACTAGAATTACTTACCATATATATTCTGGGAATTTTGATTTAAATGTTTCTAATAGTTATATTATCGAATTTAATGCTAAGGATTATTTCAATGACTATTCATAAACTATTATAAGAAAATTTAAATTATGTTAGAGCTCCATACATTGTGTCAACAAATCCAAATGATCATTCACAAATAGTCGATTCTCCTACATGATAGAAGATAGAAAATACATCATGTGTGTAATGATGAATAAAGAACATTATTGTGAATGATATAAGGATTATTACATTATATATTATATGAATCATACTTTTTGATATCTAACTGTGAAAGAGTGGAGCTTACTGAATAGACAGGTCTTTTATCTAGTCAGAACAACAAGATCTTATGATTCTCTATTTTACCATGTTTTTCTGAGAAATGATTCCAGATCCTCTCCAACGTACATCCAAGGAGGCTTATGATTTTATAGAATATCAGATAAATAAATAGTACACTATTTACATCTTTATACATTTTATTCATGTTTGTTTCATTTAATTTTGATTAAGGTGTGATATATTTTTTTTATCAAACACACACCATCTCTTTCACATTAATTAGAAGATACAAGATAACTTATTATCTATATTTACATTTTTTTTAATCCCATGGTGTTGTGGAAGAGGTACTTGTGAGGCCTATGATAGTTTTATTCTAGTGGTTATTGTAGAAGAGGTCCTTGTGTGGCTAGGACAATATGTATCTATTCTATGTTTAGAAAACCATGGTTATGGATCAAGGTTATATTTATAAAATTTTCATGGAAGTAGGTTATTTCTAAATTGATGGGATTCATTCTCATCTTCAGAATAAACCCCTTGTTTTAATTCTGTAGTGTGTTTTTTTGTTTCATTTATATGCTTTAAACTGAATCCATTTTAAAATATCAACAAAACCATTACTTTGATAGCTAATCTTAAATACTATTAATATAAGTATTTTATTAATTGAATTTATTTCAAAAGTTAAAATATTTTTCATAGCTTTTAATTGATATATTATAAGGCTTTGATAAATCTTTTCAAAGATTGGGAATGATATCAATATATTGTTTTAATTAGTTGATCAATTTTTATAAAACTGGGGGATTTTAATTACCCTAGTTTATAACAAAGCAAATTGGGTAATCAATTCACCCCCCCCCCCTCTTGAGATACTCACTCTAACCAACATTTGGTATCCAAGGAGCTTCCAAATATTTTCAACTGTTATTTTAGTTGTGTTTTAAATATCATAAGTTTCTATCAATTCTAAATTTTGTTATTTAAATGGATAATAGACAAGTATGTTTTACTAAAAATAAAAACTTTTATTTAAAGTAAATAATTATCCTCAATATAAAATAAAAACTAAATTCACATAGAAATCATGGATTTTGAAATATGGGCTTCTATAGAGTATAAATGTGAATTACCTATAACTGCTAGAGTTACAAGCGAAGATTCTACCATAATTACTTATTACAATAATTTCAAATTCATTATTTCTATTTACTATTCCTTAAGAGATTAAGAGTTTAATATGATATCTTCTTGTAAAATAACTTTTTATATTTTGGACACATTAACTATTTCTCATTAAGGAATAACTAATTTTAAAGAAATGATATTAAACACTTAACCAATTAGAATGATACATTCAAGATAAAACCAGATGAGATAATTTTTATTTGTATATCATGTTTGATGAGATGTTGAATATAATGATCTCTTTGGTAAATCTAGTCTCAAACAAATATCAAATCATGTGACTGTTGATATTTCTTCTAGAAAGAATGTGGGGATCATTAATTTCCGTAAGAGAATCACGTGTCATTAGAAATCCACCTGTCAATGAATTAATTTGTATTTTTATGATGTATAAGGAATAACATAAGTTTAACCGAAAATAATTATATGTACCTAAGATTATATACAAAGCCTTTAATACTACAACATCAAAATAGAAAGAAAAGGAAAAAGTATAAGATAAAAGCTCTAATGATGAAGAATCACCAGCTAATAGTGATGAGGAAATAACCAATTAGGATATAATTTTTAATAAATTATATAAAAAAATTATTTAGAAAGATAAGATACAAGGGAATGTATAATATTATATGGAGTTAGGAGAAATAGTGGAAAAAAGGTTATATTTTAAATGACATTACAAGTTATTATTGTAAGAGAAAATGACATGTTAAGGCTGACTATCACAAGTTAAAGTAAGAAAAAAGAAGTATTATGATAAGGATAAAACATATAATAAATACATGAAACCCGCATATAGTTCCTCTATGGATAGCTCTAGTGACTCAGACTCAACTCATAATGAAAAGCCCAAGAGAGAAAATATGTGCTTCAGGAAAAACATATATGAGGTACCTTCTATGTCTCCTATAGAACATTATATTCATTATAGAGATGGAAAAAATGATAACGATATCTCAAAAGATGAATTCTTGAATATTGAAATATTATTGAGTATACATTCAGTAATCTTAAAGATAAATACAAAACCTTAAAGAAAAAAAACATGCTTTATTTTCTAGTGTTAAATCTAATTTTTTTATAGAAAGGGAAAATAATGATCAATTTATGAAATAAAATGCCGCAATAAAATTATATAATGAATATTTAAATATATAATTATAGATATTCACTCATGGTAGAGAAACTCGCAATCAAATATTTGGAAAAAAATTGCACCAATGTATATTATTTGTCTAGGTTATCAACTTGAACAGAGAAGAATTGTTAAGATCACATGTATTCTTAAATCCAATATGGGAAATTATACTAATATTATTTATTCATGTGGACCTAATAATGTTTTTATTTTAAATAGTTTACAATATACTTAAGGGAAACCCATCAAGCCAATATGGGTTCTGAAATATCTCATAACCAACATTTCTGGACACAAGAAATTTGGGCTATCAAAATAATTCTTTGTATAAAATAGATTTTATAGGGAATCTATTTAAAAAGTTCATGTAGAAGTATATGGTACCGGGATAGTGGTTTTTCAAGAAATATGATAAGATATTACTCATTTTTCAGAAACCTGATAATGTTTTATGGTGGATATGTCACCATTAATGACAATTCTAAAGGGAAAATCATCGACCTTGGCTAAATCTGTAGCCCTAATTTATTTTAAATTTCTAATTTAATTTTTGGTTGATGGATTAAAATAAAATTGTATTATTAAATCATAGAAATGTGATGATGGTTTTCATGTGAAATTTGAAAGCAATGGTTGTAATGTTTTTTACTCTAAAAATTATTTAGTATTTACTACTTTGAGTAATAAAAATGTATATTTTGTTAATCTTGAATCATTAATTGAAAAAAAAATCTTCATTGAGGGATTTTCATAATGAATCGTGGATTTAGAATAACAGACTATAACACTATAATATTAAATCACCTATAAATCTTATTATGAAAGGGTTACATATAGATCTACCCAAACTTGAATTCCAAAATGAAAAGGCCATTAATCCTTATAAATATGGTAAATAACGTAAAATATCATTAAAAATAAAGAATTTTTAGCTTCTCAACACCTATAGTTGGTTCACATGGACTTGTTTAAACTATCTAGATTACCTATTTTAAATAGGAAGCATTATTTCTATGTACTTGTAGATGAATTTTATATGTAAACATGGGTATTATTTTTAGATCACCAAATTTAATCTTACTCTTACTTCACCATGTATGATAGACCTGTACAAAAACTAAATGGACTTATAATTAAGTCCATAAGAAGTGACCTGGGATATGAGTTTAAAAATCAATACATTGAATCATTTTACTCAAAAAAATTCTATAATTAAGACTTCTATACTCCTAAGACCCCCAATAAAATGGATATGTATAAAGAAGAAATAAAACACTACAAGAGATATCTTGGATAATGCTCAATGAATATGACTTACCTGTCTACTTTGGGAAGAAGCTATGAGAAAAACCTTCTATGTAATTGATATAATACTAATTAGACCTATCTTTAAGAAAATACCATATTAACCTGGGAATAAAAAACCCTAAGGTTAATTACATTAATTTTTTTTGGATTCAAAGTCTTTATCTTTAACACTATGGATAATCTTAACATGTTTTCCTCTAAAAGAGATGATGGAATCTTCCTTGGTTATACAACATCAGGTAAATCCTGTATATTTTTTGACAATAGAACCAAGACTGTAGAAGAGTCTATCCATGTAAATTTTGACGAGACACATCCACATGAACTTAATAATTCTTCAAAAAACATTGAGGATGATTTATTCACTTTAAACAAAAGTGAAAAACCTCCTGATGTTATTGTAAAACCTGATGAAAAATCATCCATTTATGAGGAACTTCTATAACCTAAACCAGATCCTATATAATACCATGAGGTGACTAGTCATTCCTTTTCTATAGCAGTTCAGAATTTTAAATACCATATTTTAAATGATGTATTTGGATACATAGATAGATGCACACAAACTAGAGATTCTATATGAAACCATATTGAATAGAAAGCTTTATTGTCACATCATGAAACTAAAAGAATCATGAATGCAGTAAATAATTAATTATGGGTAATGTCCATGCTAGAAAACACAATCAATTTAAATGTAATAACGTTTTTTATCTTTTTTATAGACCCAAAGGAACCTTAACTATATGAACTAAATGTGTTTTTAGAAACATGTTTGATGAATCTAGCACAATAATAAGAAATAAGGAAAGACATATTTCACACTTGTATTGTTAAGAGAATGTTATAGACTGTGATAAAATCATTTCACCTATTCCAAGACATGAATCTATGTCAATACTATTTTCTTTGCTGCACATCTAGATTTCAAACTATATCAAATATAATTCAAAAGTGAATTATTAAAAGGATTTTTTAAGATTTTTTTTTCAAAAACCACATAGATTTCAAAACCATATTTTTGGAAAATCAATTATTCAAACTAAGAAAAGATTTGTGTGGTTTAAAATAGGATACTAGAGCTTTGAATGATGGGATCAATTATTTTCTTATTTCAAAATGATTTTCAAAAGGTATAGTTTATCATACCCTATTTACAAAAAGAATTTCAAAAGATATTTTTGTTGTAAAAATCTATATGTGTGATATTATATTTAGATCTTATAAAAATTCTTTGTGTGATGACTTTTCAAAAATGATGTAAAATGAATTTGAAATTAGTTTAATGGGTGAACTAAAATTCTCTCTTTATTTTCAGATTTTTAAAAATAAAGATGGAATTATTTAATATAAATTTAAATTTAATAAAGTAATATTAAAATGTTTTGGTTTGGATATCACTAAAAGTAGTGAAACTCATATGAGTACCAGTTGTATGTTGTATCCTGATGAAATAAGAAAATCAGTGGATCAAACCAGTTGTAGAGGTATGATGGAATTATTCACTACTTAACTTCTAGATAACCTAACATTATGTTTATTTTGGGTATGTGTGATCATTTTCAAGAAAACCCAAAGGATTAACACTTACATTCTATTAAAATAATTTTTAAATACCTCAAGTGTACTACAATTTTAATAATGTTTTTCTCTAGTGAAGAATCATTTAAACAAGTATGTTATATAAATGTGGATTTTGGTGGTTCCAAGTTAGATATAAAAATTTCCTCTACAACATTTCACATTTTGGGAAAGTCTATAGTTTCTAAGGGTAGTAAGAAAAAAAATTCACTGTCTAATGCTGATTATGAATACCTAGCTACATAAATATGTTGTGATCAAATTTTGAGGATGAAACACACTTCTCTAGACTATGGATATCACTATTGGCATGTCCCAAAAAAATGAAAAACACCAATTCTATAAAAATCTCATAGAACCATGTATCAAACTCTAAAACAAAAAACATTAATGTAATACATCTCATTTTGTGAGGTCATTTTCATAACGGAGATATAACTCTTGAATAAACTAGAACTAAACATCTACTTGAAGATATTTCTACTAAGATATAGAATTATGAGATAATGAACTGCATCAAACATCAATTAGGAATTATTAATTTTGGTTAAAAATAATTTTCCATGGACCTACTATTTCAGTTTACCCACCATTGGAATTTACCAGCTGTTGGAAGTTTACCAACAGTTAGTGTTTACCCACCATTGGAACAACCTGCCATTGGAATTTAAGTCTTCATTTCTAATTTTTTATTTAGGGTTCAATTGATTCATTTTCTTTTTATCTAAATATATTATTAAGATTTTGGATTTTGAAATACCAAAATGATATAAATTGGGGACTTAGTTAAATTTCGATGACCACTATATCACCCCTTTTACTCTTGTTTTTCTCTACTACCTTTCTCTCCTGACATTTTTCCTTCCCTGGACCTAATCTGAACCCTCTAAACTGTTCACAATAGTCATAATGAAGTGGGTAGCAGTTTCATATATATAGGGGCCACATAATTCAATGAAGTAGAAAAGAGATTCTATCAAACCTTCAGTTGATCTACGAAACCCATGACTCGCTAATCAAACAGTAGTACCATAAATGAAAGTGAAAGTTGAGTGGTTATTATTAGAATAGTCACTTGTTCATAGAGTTAAGAAATACCTTGTATGGGAAGAGTGGTTCTCAAAATATGAGAGTTTGTTCTATATATTTTTTTTACATTTGTTTTATCAAAATGTGGAGTTTAGATTTAGGGAAGATAAATACTGTAACGACCTAAACTGTTATAAATAAATTTCCACTTTTATTTAAATAAATTTCTTTTTATATAATATGGTATAGGAAACACATGAAATTATTTTGTTTTATTGTATCATAGTGTATTTTAATGGCCATTATATATCATTAGAATTCATAATTTATTTTTTTAACAAGGATCACATGATTAATTATAAATATAGGGTTTTATGAAATCCATTTGGCACAAAGGAAGTGATGGCCTCAACTAGTATGATAGTACCATATGAATCCCATTAATTAGAGCTTCCAAGGGAGATAGCATTTATGGGATTTTCTCTAGACCAATCCCAATCTAAGATCCATCAACTTAATCATGAGTGAAAACTTTTATTGGAGAAGATCAAGCATATCAAGATCATGGCCCAAACCATGTTCACTAAATGGCCCCATGAAATCCCAACCATTGTTCACCATACTTTTAGCATGTATGCTAGTGTATTAAATGGATATTTATCAAGACCCTTGAAAAAGGAATATATACATTATTCTGAATAAAATAATTAATATATTTTCATCCTACTATTGAAACTTTTTAAATGATTTGAAAAGCATAAATATTATTCTTTGTTAATGTTCAAATTCAATTAAGAAATATATTTTGATGAATTAATGGGTTTTTTAAATAAATTTCATTTTAATAAAATATTATTATTAAATAATTTTTATAAAAAATATATGATCATATGATTTTTATGAAGTAAAATATAATTCTTGGGAGGGTTTAAAAACATTTATTGTCAAAACCCCATCATTTTCAGTAAATGTTGGTTTTTATTTTAAAAGAAAAAATTCAAAAATTTTGAAATTAATTTAAATAAATTGATTATTGTTTTTTGAATTAGGATTTTTAAATTATATAATGGTGAATTTTACATAATTTTCTGAGACATTTTATTTTTCTTATAAAAATTAAATACTGTATAAATATACGTTGTGTTTTATTACATCATAATAGACTAGTAGCGATGTAATAAATACAATAAAATATATTTTAAGAAAAATATATTTTTTCAAATTAAAATAATTTTATTTTATTTATATTTTATTTATTTTAAGAAACCTTAATGAATCCTCAAATACTTATAATATATTTGAATATTTTAAATTCATTTATTTGAAAGTGTGACTCACCTCCAAAAAAGTAAGGGGATTATTTTATTATATTGTGATATTTTACTTATAAAATAATGTAAAACAATCTCCTTTGGTAGAAACCATGGTCAAAAACCGTGGGGTAGTTTGTGGTTTTTAGTGTTTTATTAGGTAGAGTTCAAAACCAAAATAATAAACAAATCCCCCTCTTTTCTTATATAAAAACACCCAAGCTCCAATTTATTGTCACTAACACTTTTTGATACACGAAAAAACTATTAACCTTACTTATTATATTCCTCCCAAGGTTCCCCCAATGTCTCATGAAGCAGCACAAAATCCTTTTCACTCACACACCCAAGTAAGGCATCCTTACCTTCCTCTCTTTCTATCAATTCAAAAATGATCCTTGGAATTAGTATTTATAATGTCAATTGATTATTTTATAATACATTTACTATGATTCCATTAACATATAATGATTCTATTTTAATTATATATTATTTACCCTATCTCATTTTTACCTTTATCTAATTCATTATTATGGAGAAATTCTATAAGGGATCTTCCACTCTCTTCTTTTATGGAGCACTCATTTTGTGTTATGTCATTTATTTTTCATTTTATGATGATCGAATATGATATTAAATATTCAAATCACTTTCAATTTTATCTATAAATTAGTATTCCTCCTTTAAATCTCATTTATCCATCATATGAACCTTTATTCACACCCATTACCCTGTCGAAATTTTGTAAGGGTTCTTTTCTTTCTCCACATTCTCCATGTTTATTTATTATGTTATGCCTCATATATCCAATTACATGTGTTGGGAAATGTCTTTAAATTTCCTAATTATGTCCCATTTCATTTATAAATTATTAGATACGCATTTCTCTCTCACATACCCATTTTATGAATTATTATGTAATGTCGGTATGCTACAAAAATGTTTCTGTGATTTTCCATGCCAAATAATTATGTAGTAAATACCGTACACATTTTTCTATCAAGGGTATTCACCTTTATGAACATATACATATTTATTTGGGTCTTAAATGTATTTATTCCACATTCCTTGATCGTGTAATAAATTATGATGGTGAATAAATTTAGGTTTAATGATCTTTGTGGCACACATGAGCAAGAGAATTAAATGATTATGAATAGTGTGCCCTTATTGTGCTCTAATGAATTGAGTAATGTTTAGTATTGTTATATGTCATGTGAAATGGCCTCATAATCTATAATTAACTCATGCTCCTTCATGTTCGATTATCCTCGACTCATGCTCCTCCTTGTTCATTGATCCTTAACACATGCTCCTCCACGGGCAATAAGCCTTGAATTTTTCTTATGTCATGTTTTATGTTGTTCCCCAATTTACCATGTTATAGTTATCATACTATATCATGCCTTATTATTTATTTTCCTATTATTATCAACTGATATACCTATTTTATAACATGAATTATCTTCCCAAGGGTATTCCTTGTTTATTTCCCTTACTGGGCTTTATGAATCACCCCTTTCTTAGGTTTGATGCCATGATATCCCATGCAGTTTTATGATTTCTCAAATATTATGATCGTTTCAAGGATTTTTTTCTATAATATTATTGTATATCATGTTTAATATTTTATTTTTTTACCTAATTCCAAAATACCAAAGACTTATAAATATTTATTCTTTTGTAATGTGTACTTTTGTGTAACTAATCATGTATTTAATGTGTAATAATGAGTGGGGTAGTTATAGTTACTATTAGAGGATAAGGTTAATTTTTTTGTGATTAGAATTAGAAAAATATAGTGTAAGCCTTAGGATTAGAGGACCCTAGTGAATGCCTTAGTTATTAGACTCTGTATAAGAAAACACCCCTAAATTTGGGAAATAATAGAATAAGTGGTTTATCAAGAACATACTTCCTTATTAGGATTCTACAAGTGGGAATGGTGTTGGCATAGGTGTATATAGGGGTTACAACTCCAAAATGATGTTCTAGGCCTTACTCGGGGTAATATGGTACATGAAAATGGACTTTATTGTGCACATATTTGGACACTCCCAAGGTATATACATTAGTGAATTCATAACCTCATTATGAACCATTATTAAGGGAACCACAAAATACACATAAAAATGTATTCTAGGAAATAAATCTTGAATAACATAGATTGAATCCTCGAACTCATAAGTTAATGAATAAATGTCATATATATGTTATCCCATTAAATTTCATTATATTCCCCTTTATATGTTTAATTTTTTAGGATAGGAATACCTAATTTTCCTTCTAACCTATCCAAAGGATAAAAATATGAGGAATCATGCTAATAACTGATGTGAAGGTAACTGTTATGATTTCCTCAATGAGATTCCCAACCTAATGGGAGTTGGAATTGTAATTTTTTTCAAGATACTCTCTCAGATAACACGTGTTTTGAATTGAATCTTGGACCAAGAGGAGTTCCCAAACACCCTAATAGAGAACAACCCTCAATCGAGATCATCATGCGAAAATCCCTCCTAATTTTAATAGATCATTTGATCTCATAATCATGGAATATTAGATCAACTACATTGAGAAGATATTATCTATACCTAAATGGTTAAACAAAAGAGAAGGTTCTTCTAGTTTTCTATCAAATTGATGGAGAATTTGATCAGTGGTGGACATTGATCATGAAAATGAATCCTGAGGAAGATATCTAAACAATGGAGTGGAAGAAATTACTAAAAATGTTTTTCAATAATTATTTTCCTCACACTCTCTATCATAAAATGGAATGATATTTCCATTCACTCTATCAAAATTATTGTGAATCTATTGTGTCATACAAGGAAAACAACACAAGACATACCCTGTCACATCCGAATTTTCAATTCAATGATTTGGTTCAAATCCTCTTTTGGTTCTTAACTTTCTCTTGGTTTCCAGGTATTTCAGGTTCGAAATATTTGTGGATATTGTGCTACTGATATATGACCTTGGTATTGGGTGTTTTTTATGGTAATTTGACTTCTCTTTTTTCAATATAATGGTATGAATTTGAGGTGTTTTTGAGTTGGCTTAGTGACACCACTTGTGGGGTAAGTTGTTGAGGTGGATTGTACCTGTGAGTTGGATGAGTCTTGGGGTGAAAAGGAGGTTTTATCTTGGGTATTATTGCCACATATTCTTGGAATATCTTTACCCATTGGATTCCACATTGTATCCCATTATAATTGGAGGAAAAACAAAAAACAATTGGGTGGCCAGAACAGGCCGCATGTTTTGGCTGTATCGTTCCAAACCGTACAGGAAAACCGTTCAGGTTTGTCCATTTCATTAAAATATTTTTGAATTTCCTATTTTTCCCTCCTGGAAATAAATCTAATCTAACCCATTCCACCCCCATTCGACCCTAGCAACCCAGGGAGGTCTCCAAGAACCCACAAACTCTTATGGAACCCAACTATGATGGCGTTCTTGGTGGGGAAACTCCAAGATTCATCAAGGTTAGTGATTACTTATTTATTTATTCCCTTTATTTGGGTTTTATTTAATCTTTATGGAGTATTAAATTGTTCAGAAACTAGGTTTCAAACCTGGGGTTTATCTTCATTGATTTTTTGAGAAATCCTGAGGTTTTAGGTTACTTTTAACTTCCTTGTGGTGTGGTGATGGTGTGGTTGAAGTTTTGCCCCAAGATTTGAGGCTTTCGACATTTTCGGTAGGTTATTACATGTATAACAATTTTATAATGAGTTAAATTTCTTAGGTTATTAATTTATCATGTTTCTAATCTATTGTGTGTGGTGTGAAAACTATTTTTGATGGATTTGGTTAAGAGTTAAATTTTTTAGTTTCATTTTTCCAAGGAATTGGGTGCTTTTCATGTGTGGATCTTGGTGAAATGTTTTGGGAGTATTTTATAACATGTGAAAGTGATTTATTAGTGTTGAAAGGGGCTTCCAATTCTGGTTTGATAAACCCTTAATGTCATGTGGGCCTTGGAAGGGGGTTTTTGAATGGGGTTAATGTGTGAAACCATGTTGTACATCTTGAAAGTGATTTGTGAAAACATGTGTTTTTCATGTGTACCTTTTTGTGGTATTGTTTGAGGTATTTTTATTACATTTGGGGTGGTTTAATAAATGTTTTTAGGGATTAAAATTCTATTTTCTATTGGTACTGGTATGGTTTTGGTCTTCAATGATGGTTTTGAAATGGGTTTTGTAAGCAAACCATGGTTACACCTCTTGGGTTTGTTTTATGAAAATTGTAAATGTTTTATTTTGTTAAAAGGAGGAAAATAATGTATATGTACTGTTTTACTAAGTTTTTTCACCTAAAATGTGTTTTTGAAAGATAATGTTTTTATTTGTGATGTCAAACGTTCTGATAATATTTTTTAATTTTTCAAGGGGAATTATGAAATTATGATGTGGGTGTGAAACATGTTTGTGGGATGTTTTCTATGATTGTGATGTGTAAAATAGTTTTTTTTATGAAAAGGGTGTTATAAACCATATGAGTGGGCAGTTGATTGCTTTTTACAATATTGGGAAAGATTTTATAAAAAAATTTAATGATTTTTTGAATTTTTAATGATTTTAAGAAAATTTTGTGGGCTATTTTGGTGTGAGTTGGATTTCAAAAGGCATTTGAATGAAAAAGGTAAATTTATGGCTTGTGTGTTATACATGGGGGATATTTGGTTAATATGTGATGTAGAATGGTGTATTTTCATGTGAAAATTATATTTGATGGCTTGTTGAACTTGATTGAGCACAAGAGGGAAACCCAGGTATCTAGGTGGGTGGGCGTATACTAGTATGCTAGTGATCTCAAGGGGTTCAGACTTAGTTTCACGTAGTAATATTGACACATAAAAAACTAACTAAACTATGATGATGTTGATTTGTGACCACCATATTATTGGTATGTTCCCTAATAGTGGCTCATGCACGAGAATAGATATTGTGATGGTTACTCTCACAAACATTCGAGGTACCTCTGACCCACAATGAGCTAGTGCGTAGGAGTTAATTCATATTGATAATGCTCATTAGATGATTTGTTCTTATCATATACATATGGTTTGACATGATAGAAAATTAAATATCTTTGGAATTTGTTTTAAATGTGTTTATTCCATAAATTATCCCACTTGAAAACTGTTTTAATTTTAAAGTTGAATCTTTTAGAAACTGAAACTAGCATTTCATGTTTATGAAAACTTGCAAGCTTTTCATCTTTGAATGTTTATCCCAGGGAATATTTTAGTGATGTAATCCTACTAAGATTCGTATCACAACCTACTTACACCTTTGTTTGTAAGTAGACTTGGTTTTTTTGTGGCATGTTGGGTACAGTGTTTAGTTATAGTGGGTCATGTTTCTAGTAAGACCTTTGTGGTGATGTATTGTGGAGATGGTTTGAGGGTGGTTCCTCTTTCCATGAGGGTTCTTGGCCTATTTATTTTAGTTTTTGTGCCATTTTTATAGTCGTGGGGAGATGTTTTAAACTATGTAATTCAGTTCTGATTTTTTTAAAAGACTGTTTGGTTTGAAAATTCCAGATTCGTTTTACTAGATTCATTTGTTGTTTTACGTTTCTAAACATAGGAAAATCATTTCCAGTTTTTAGTTTATCATACCCGGGCACTTGTTCCAGCTTGTGGGGATCAAGAATACCCTTCGGGCCCTATCATGGGCCAGGTCGGGTGCCGGTTTTGATGGCGACAAGATCTGGTTCGTGACAAAATGGTATCGAAGGAGGTACATGTTAAATCTATGGGTCATGTTATTTCAGGAGGAGTTGGGGTAGTCTAGAGTTAGGATTTTCAGGAATTGGAATTCTATTTATGGGTAGTGAGCCTGATCCCTACACCTCAATATGGGATTCAAGTCACCAAGGGAATTCGGGACTTATCTAATTCCATTGGTTTTCTTATTTTAATAATGATTAGGGGAAATGAAAAGAGAGGTGGGTTAATGGTCATAGGGAGCTCGTAGGGATGGAAAGCCATGTGAATCCAAGGATATTCCCTAGAACACACTCTATGATTTTGAAGTGTTTATAATATGTCCACAAACCATATGTCCAAGTCACCCACTGAAACTAGTTTCCTCTCACATTGTCTTGTGTTCTTTAGTTTTGAAATCATGGATGTTTGGTTTTAAAGTTACATGGTTTGATGAATCTTAACGTTTTTGTGAAATTATTTTCTAATAAATATATAAGGGTTTGAATTTTCAAATGGTGGATCTATGTTTTTAGAATTGTTTTGAAATGGAAAATGGTGTGTTTACACCTCTTTTGAATGCAGAAAATTGTTTTAAGGTTGGTTTTGAAAAAGTATCTCTAATAGATATTTCTAAACAGTTGATATGTGTTTTAATGGGATGTGATGTTTTGAAATTAATGTGTAAGACATGAATGTGAGTTTTCTTTTTAATGATTTTTCATTTATGAAATTTGGGGTAAGCTGTAACTTGGGTTTGATTTCGTGGTTAGTGGTCTTGTGAAAAAGGAAGTATTGGTTGACTGGTTTGATTTTGAAAAGTGGAAAGGTTTTTTGTTTTAACCATTGGTATCTCTATGAGTGACCACATGAATGGGGTTATATGGGATGTTTGATGGTGGATTTCATGGCTAGATGAGTGTCGAGATGGATGTGAAGAGGGTGCCTAGTGGCGCAAAAACATTCATGGGTGAGTCCCATGGAGTACCACTGGTGGATATGCTAACTTCTGAACCAATTGTTTTCAAAGAAATTTTTTTTAAAGTAAAAAATGATGTCTTGATTACTAATTTGGGATGGTTTGTATTATTTGTTTTTGAAAATTTTGAAGTTGTGGGTTGTTTTGAGTCCCATAACTCCTCCTTTTTAAAACGTGTTTTGGGTTTGTGTTTGGTCAGTAATTTGGGTAGAAGGACCAGTTAGTAGTCTCTTCTAAGATATGTTTGAGGATGAATTTATGGTGTTTCTCCTCATATATTTGGATCTGGTTGAAATATATCTCGACCAATGGACCAGCTTGGTTGGGTTCTTGGGATCTCTTTTTGGAAAAGGTACACCCCATTAAGGGTTAGTGCATGACTAAAGTAAAACCTATTCTATTTTTCCATTGGAAAATCATCCATTTGAGCAATATAAGGAATATGTTTCTCAACCTTTGGAGATTGAGTTTACACCCTTTCCACAATTTATTCTGTGGACCATCATGTAGCAAGAGAGTTCTCATGGAATGTAACGCCCCGACCCTAGATACCCAGAGTCAGTGCATTATTACATAACATTGGCATGATCACAAAGGATCAATTCTCGAAAGACCAATTAGTTTAGTAGTCTTGGAAACACTAGATATATTCATAAGTCTTACATTACATCATAAGGTAAAAAAACTACAATAACATCTTGTCTTCATATCCCCTCATACTATCCCTGCAGTTCATTCATAAATTACTTCTTCATAATCCTGGGAAAAATAAAACATTGAAAGGGGTGAGCTCAGATGCTCAGTAAGGATAACATTATAACAGAATCTTTCATAGATAAGCATAAACACTTAAGGAAGTTTATAACTAAAATTAATGCATTTTAAACTTGAACTTTAGCATAAAATGGCAAAGATAAAATAAAATAATGTCATTTACTTACTCGCATGGACATTCTACTAGTTGAATTATCACATGCAATATCAATAACCACTTTCATAATGATGGAATGCATAATGCCAGACTATCATAACCACATAGCCATGGCCTCGTTCCAAGACTACAAATAAGATTTTTCCAAGGTCTTGTGTCAAGACACTAGTTTGTCTCATGAGACCTACAGATGCATCGAGGAGCTATAGAGAGCTCCACCCGTCACTTACTAAGTCCAATGCATTCCTCATATGAATAGTTTGAAACATAACATAAACATTCATATTAAAACTAGCATACAAAATGTCAATACTTTATCCACAAACCATGAATGGTATAAAAATAGAACATCCACAGTCAAACATAACTCATTTGATACAATATGGAAGATTTTATTGTATCATATTAACCTCAATCGAGAATAATGAAGGATATTGACATAGATGAAAATAATCATCAAAACTATTTGAGAGAAATATCCCCCTTTTTCTTGAAATCATTTAAAGTCACACTATTTGTCAAGAAGCTATTTAAAAATAGATTTTTGAATCAAAGTGTCTCATACCACTTTGAAACTTTTAAAAGGAGTTTTAACATTAAAACTTTAATGTCTATATAAATAAATCCTTAAAACCATTTTTTAAAACATGGACATTAATGAGAAATATTTAGAAGAATAAGTCTTCAAAACATTTAAAAATGGTATTTTAGTTAGAGTTTCAAACCAAAAGAGAGAAACTTGAATACAAATGATTGAGGTAATCAAAACATTGTAATATCATGAGAATAAAGGAATTCATGATATACTATGTCAAAGTACATTATATACACCACATAAAAGTGATTTGGTGTATAACAACAAAGAAGTATCAATGGAATGTAAATTGAGATGAAATATCTCATAAAGGTCGTATCCTTAGGTTAAGGATAGATCAACGACATAATTATGTGTGAAAAAAAATAAACTAAATATTATTGGAAATTCAGTGTAAAACAATCAAAGAACATTCACACATATTCTTGTAAAAACAACACCAACAAATTGGATGTTTAACTCAACAAATGGAAAATTAGTTAAAATTTCTCTTATCAAATTCATATCAATGACTTGAGAAATTATCAATGGAGTGATTATGTGTATCAAAAGTATATCCACAGGATGGGGAGTGGAAATTATGACATATTCAAATGAATAGTGATTCCACACATAATCTTGGGGTAATATAATCAATGAAATATGCGTAAAGCCAAATGAGTGGAAATTGAAATTTCAAATTCCCTTATTTATTAGGTAACTTATGAAACATACACCCATGAAATAAGGATCATACCATGATTATTTCAATATCCGTAAATTAAAGTATATTACACAATGGATACAATCATGGGCAGTACACACACCACGTGCAATAAATAAGTGGTGAACAATGGAATTCTCACAGAATTAAAAGTGAGATAAGAAACCCCTTACCTTGTAATTTTCCTTGTTTGAGGGTAGGTTAACCTCATTTATAATGTTTAAATAATTGTTATTAAATTATTCATTAATCATATACATTAATATGATATCATATATGATCTTTTAACAGTGCTTTGTTAATAATATCTTAGAATTATCGTCGTTTCGAGTGTTAACTTACTCGTTTTCTTTTATATGTTTTGTTATGTAAGACATGTTTGTCATGGATAGGTTGTATATTATTCATATCCAGAATTATATAAAGTTCTTAAACATTATTTTTAAATCATCAAATGATAATTATACTTGAATGGATATGATGGAGAATGAATCTCATCGCGTTTGTGGAGACGGTAGTCCGTACGTACGCACGAGTGACAATATCAATCTTTTGGTATTAAAATAATATATAATTTGATGTTATATCATATATAAAGAATCATTATCATGTTATATTTATTATTTAAATGAGTTACACATCATTATTATACCCACCCAAATAATAATATATTGAATAACCATTACACCACGACGTGGAGACGGTAAGCCGTACGTACGCACGTATGGTGACATGTTATTCAAAGGGTGGATAGAATAATGAATATGGTGGTACCATATTTATAATAACATCACAGTATATATAAGATACTGGAGTTATTATTTTATAATTGTAATAACAAAGAAAGAAGAAGTGGAAGAAGAAATGAACTTGAAAAGGGGTGGTGAAAACATTACCTCTTCTTCGGGTTCTTCCTTTTGATTTGATCAAAAGGGATCATTAGGTTAGCTTTATGATCACAATAAGGCCTCTAGTTTGTATTTAGGGAAGTTTAGAGAGTATTTGGGCAGGGTTTGGCCGAACCAAAAGGCATTGAAGGTGTGAAGAAATGAGAAGGAGGACTTCCCTTTTATAAGAGTGGTGAGGGGCACCTTTGGAAAAGCTAGAAATATTAATTTATAATAAATTCATATTCGGTTTATAATGGCTCCAAAGTTTATTATTCAAAGGTTAAGGTGGTGATAGGTCTAAAACCATTCAACCAATAGAATTTAGACAGGTTTGGATTACTATATTAACCTTATCTTTTAGTTTTAACACTTAGTTAATTAGTTTGACATTTACCATGTCACTTTGTATTTTTATATTATATAGTTAATAAAAATACTATATACATCCAAGAGACCCCCAATTGGTCCATTAATGATATACCTATCATTATATATGTCTCTTGGCCTAACCTTAGATTTTTATGAATTTAATATCAATTAATAATATAATATTTGTTTTAAAAACTCTTTTATGTCAATTTTGACACTATTCAATAGTTGATTTTTGTGAAACTAATAACAGAATGATTACTTAGAAAATAGTCAATTAAATCAATCCTAATATGTCCTATTATCCTATAAAATTATTTTAATTCATTAAAAGTCTTAAATTATATTTATTTGGGTATTTATAATATCAATTATTTTAATTTTTTACTATTATGGTAATTACTGCATCATCATTATGTCATAAATATATTAAATTATTTAATGTCTAAAAATTATAAATAAAATATTATTATGTAGTAAATATTATTATATTTCTAATGAATATTTACAATCGAATTTATCTTATGTATGACCCTATATTAAAAAACTTTTAGTAAATAAACTTTGATTTTAACTCTTTTTACTCTTCTTTGAATTAAATAATAATAAATGTCCTAATCTAATCCAAGTGGACCTAAATGATAATATTTTATTCCTAAGGTTGTTTTTGGTCGATATACACTTGTCCAATAGAATTAAGACATGTTTTAGGGTAATATTAATATCATTTTTACCCTTAATTACCCTATTTACTTTTAACCGTGGTAAATAAAAGTAAAAAGTTAATGTTCACCAAAAATTATATTCATCTCATTGAACCAAATTTTACTTTTTGATATTAACCGTGTCTCTCGGATTTTCGAAATTCCATTCACAGAATCGGTAAAATTATGTTTTATGAAAAATTCAGTTTTTTTAACTACCACTTAGTAGTTTCACTATTCATCAAAAATTGAAGTTTCTCATAGCAATGCCAAAATTTCACCCTAAGCTATAATTGATATTTCTCAAATTTAAAAATGATGTCTATTTTAAAAAATTCTAAACATATAAGTTGCATTAATTAATTTTATAATTAATTCCCACTGTCACAACAAATAGCGTGTTTTTAAGAAACAGTATATATCAAAAGATTGACAATTGTTTAGGTCCAATTTCAACGTGAAATTAATTCTAATGAACACCATTGGATAAAATTGTAAAAATATATTCTAATTATACTTTGAAACCACTCAATAATATAATTTATCATTATAAATTATTTTTATTTAAAAAGTTGTTTTTAATTAAAATTTAGTAAATTTCACTATTCATCAAAATATAAGTGTTATCAGAAAAGTTCCCAAAATTTCACCCTAGGATAAATTCGATATTCCGAATCCAAAAATGAATGCCATTTTGAGAGATAGAATTTAAAAAATTTCAAAAAGTAGGTATTACTATTCATAACGGCTAGTTTGATTGGTTGTGGTGTGTTAGAATCTCGAAGTTGCGTACAATGCACGCCATTGCATTATTCGAAGGGAAACGTGTCGTGGAAGATTGGGGTGTTACATTTTCCCCTAATTCAATAAATTGCATCCTCGCAATTTTTAAAATTGTTCTTGGGAATATAATGGAAAGTTCCACATCGGAAAAAGAGTCAATACAACTATCACTTTAAGAGAAAGAAAGAGAGGTTAAAGGTCAACCAAGATAACCCATACTCGGATTCCATGTAGGAAAACATGGATATGGATGATAAACTAAGTGTCAAGTTCAGATGGAGAGGGATAGAAATCATGATCAGGATAAAGTTAACAACAAGAAAACCATAAACTTGTGTTGGGACAAACGTCCATTAGTCTCCTAGTAGGAAAGTAAACGGACAACATTTTTTTGTTTTAAGTTACATTACGTAAGGATGAGGAATTTATTTATGATATTGACTAAGAATATAAAGATATATACTTACATTTTAAGTAGAGTTTCATTCTTCAATAAATTTCCACCACTAACTCATTTTTTTTAAATGATGAGTATTCAAGAGGACTTGGTCACACTGGAAGAGCTAGAATAAACTTCTATAGAATCACATGATCCATGCAGGATGAACTATATATTTACATTGTCTTTAGAGATTAATCAAAACCAAAATGGTTAGTACAAGATCTAATGATCCCCCAAAAGGATATTCCTTGAGAGAAATAAACACTAATCTAAATTTCCAAAATTAAACCAACAATACCCCAAAGTTAAATAAATACCATTAAATAATCAATTTTCCTTAAAATCCTTTAATATAATCAAAAATAATATTAAAAACCAAAACTTATTAAGAATGTAGTCTTCCACGATAAATTGTATCTCCAAATGACATTAATTACTCTTAAAGCAACATAATTAAATGTAATTAACCTAATCATTTCCATAAATAACCCAAATCATTATAAATCCACAATAAAAACATAGATAAAAATCCACCATTACTCCTCAAATGAAATCCCATACTACTCTATTTTACTTTGGCATATAGTGTTCTCAACAAAGCGAACAACTTCCAAAATAACATTTATCACTTAATCACCAAATCATTTTCCTATACTAAGGGTATTCATTTGATAAGACAAAAGATCCCAAATCAAATTATTATTGATCAATAAAATCATTTAACTAAAAATAATAGTCACATTAACCAGGGACTTCATGTAGTCCCGTGGTAGGCGATAAATCCTAATCGCACATTGGTTGTGGGTTCGATTCCCACAGCTTTGTCCGACGCGACGGGTTGTCACACGGTCTATGTTTTTTCCTTTTTCAAAAACTATATTTTATAACATTTCCAAAATGAGATAAATTCCTCAAAATAACCATAACATAATTTAACCAGAAATTTTATCTCATACCTTGCATTTTCATCCCAAATTATAATAATTTGTAATTTCCTCAAACCCAGTGATCATATAAAACCAAATGGTTATTTATAACTATATCCACAAGAGAAAAGATAATTCTTCCATAAATATCATTCTCACATGGAAAACGTTAGGGTTACAAATACAAGAGAAAATTATTCCAAAGTAAACCCTTCAACAAGGATCACTAATAATTTTTAAACATTTATCCAACCATTTATTTCCACATAGATTCTTCTCTGACCAAGAAAATATCCTATAGAATAGGACATTCACTCGGGTAATGGACAGGTCCCCTACATTTATGGAAAATGACTGTAAATGGATTCTTGGGACCATTTTTATCTTCTTCCATAGTACTCTTCATTTTTCTTTGGAAATTATTCACTTTATGTCCTTCCTTCCCGCACGTAAATCATTTCTTTGTCTCATTGAGACACTTTCCTGGGTGTCTCCTTCCACATTTCTTGCATGATGGAAATTGAGGATTTCTTTCTCCATGGTCTCCACTACTGGGGCTCTTATCATTCATCACCTTTCTCTTCTTTGTTGAGTCCGGTAATTGGTTAATATATATATTGTTGATCATATTTTTGGAAAATTGATATGGCATAAAGACGATATCTTTTATGCCTATCAACATTCCATTTTTTTCTCATTTCCACCACCGTTCCCACCTTGTACATCATTCTCAAAGTCACCATGACTTCCTTGGAATCCATCCATTGACTAAAACCAGAAAGCATTGTGTGAGTAATAGTAGTCATACAATCATTTAGAGATTAACATGTCACCATATTCTCAATTTGAAACACATTTGGATTAACCAAGGTCATTTACTCTCATCTTATATATATAATACTTGAAATCAGTTTGTAAATAAAATGTAAATTATCCTAATCATATCCCCCGGGAGTGTCGTAACCAAGAGTGCAGCAAGGCCCATTGTCGTGCACTAGTTCCCATTCGAGTCTAGCTCAAAGCGGTGTTTTCGGGTTTTACCCCTAGGTACATCTGTGCCAGAGCCGCCTCTACCTGCTCGTATCCAGACAGGGATGTATTGCTCGGAAAACTCACAAAATCTCTACAATACCAAAATTCTAGGAAGTTCTTCTATACTAATCCTCAAAGTTCATCTTAGGTCTACGTTCTCTAATCGGAGTTTATCTAAATCTAGCTTCCAAGGTTTGTAATAAACATCCTCTGATACCAATTATAATGCCCCGACCCTAGATACCCAGAGTCAGTGCATTATTACATAACATTGGCATGATCACAAAGGATCAAGTCTCGAAAGACCGATTAGTTTAGTAGTCTTGGAAACACTAGATATATTCATAAGTATTACATTACATAATATGGTAAAAAAACTACAACAACATCTTGTCTTCATATCCCCTCATACTATTCATGCAGGTCATTCATAAATTACTTCTTCATAATCCTGGGAAAAATAAAACATTGAAAGGGGTGAGCTCAGATGCTCAGTAAGGATAACATTATAACAGAATCTTTCATAGATAAGCATAAACTCTTAAGGCAGTTTATAACTAAAACGAAAGCCTTTTAAACTTGAACATCAGCATAAAATGGAAAAGGTAAAATAAAATAATGTCATTTACTTACTCGTATGGATATTATACTAGTCGAATGATCACATGCAATATCAATAACCACTTTCATAATTATGGAATGCATAATGCTAGACTATCATAACCACATAGCTAAGGCCTCGTTCCAAGACTACAAATAATATTTTTCCAAGGCCTTGTGCCAAGACACTATTTTGTCTCATGAGACCTACCGATGCATCGAGGAGCTATAGCGGGCTCCACCCGTCACTTACTAAGTCCAATGCATTCCTCATATGAAAAGTTTGAAACATAACATAAACATTCATATTAAAACTAGCATACGAAATGTCAATACTTTATCCACAAACCATGAATGGTATAAAAATAGAACATCCACAGTCAAACATAACTCATTAGATACAATATGGAAGATTTTATTGTATCATATTAACCTCAATCGAGAATAATGAAGGATATTGACATAGATGAAAATAATCATCAAAACTATTTGAGAGAAATATCCCCCTTTTTCTTGAAATCATTTAAAGTCACATTATTTGTCAAGAAGCTATTTAAAAATAGATTTTTGAATCAAAGTGTCCCATACCACTTTGAAACTTTTAAAAGGAGTTTTAATTTTAAAACTTTAATGCCCATATAAATAAATCCTTAAAACCATTTTTTAAAACATGGACATTAATGAGCAAGATTTAGAAGAATAAGTCTTTAAAACATTTAAAAATTGTATTTTAGTTAGAGTTTCAAACCAAAAGAGAGAAACTTGAATAAAAATTATTGAGGTAATCAAAACATTGTAATATCATGAGAATAAAGGAATTCATGATATACTATGTCAAAGTACATTATATAGACCACATAAAAGTGATTTGGTGTATAACAACAAAGAAGTCTCAATGGAATGTAAATTGAGATGAAATCTCTCATAAAGGCCGTATCCTTAGGTTAAGGATAGATCAATGACATAATTATGTGTGAAAAATATAAATACACTAAATATTATTAGATATTCAGTGTAAAATAATCAAAGAACATTCACACGTATTCTTGTAAAAACAACACCAATGAATTGGACGTTTAACTCGACAAATGGAGAATGAGTTAAAATTACTCTTACCAAATTCATATAAATGACTTGAGAAATTATAAATGGAGTGATTATGTGTATCAAATGTATATCCACATGAAGGGAGTGGAAATTATGACATAATCAAATGAATAGTGATTCCACACATAATGTTGGGGTAATATAATCAATGAAATATGCGTAAAGCCAAATGAGTGGAAATTGAAATTTCAAATTCCCTTATTGATTAGGTAACTTATGAAACATACACCCATGAATGAAGGATCATAACATGATGATTTCAATATCCATAAATTAAATTATATTACACAATGGATACAATCATGGGCAGTACACACACCACATGCAATAAATAAGTAGTGAACAATGGAATTCTCATAGAATTAAAAGTGAGATAAGAAACCCCTTACCTTGTACTTTTCCTTGGTTGGGGGTAGGTTAAACTACTGTATAATGTTGAAATAATTGTTATTAAATTATTCATTAATCATATACATTAATATGATATCATATATGATCTTTTAACACTGCTTTGTTAATAATATCTTAGAATTATCATCATTTCGGGTGTTAACATACTCGTTTTCTTTTATATGTTTTGTTATGTAAGCCATGTTTGTCATGGATAGGTTGTATCTTATTCATATCCATAATGATATAAAGTTCTTAACATTATTTTTAAATCATCAAATGATGATTATACTTGAATGGATATGATGGAGAATGAATCTCATCGCGTTCGTGGAGACGGTAGTCCGTACGTACGCACGAGCGACAATATCATTCTTTTGATATTAAAACAATATATAATTGGATGGTATATCATATATACAGAATCATTATCATGTTATATTTATTATTTAAATGAGTTACAAGTCATTATTATACCCACCCATATAATAATATATTGAATAACAATTACACCACGACGTGGAGACGGTAAGCCGTACGTACGCACATATGGTGACATGTTATTCAAAGGGTGGATAGAATAATGAATATGGTTGTACCATATTTATAATAACATCAAAGTATATATAAGATACTGGATTTATTATTTTATAATGGTAATAACAAATAAAGAAGAAGTGGAAGAAGAAAGGAACTTGAAAAGGGGTGGTGAAAACATTACCTCTTCTTCGGGTTCTTTCTTTTGATTTGATCAAAAGGGATCCGTAGGTTGGCTTTATGATCAAAATAAGGCCTCTAGGTTGTATTTAGGGAAGTTTAGAGAGTATTTGGGCAGGTTTTGGCCGAACCGAAAGGCTTTGAAGGTGTGAATACATGAGAAGGAGGAGTGACCTTTTATAAGAGGGGTGAGGGGAACCTTTGGAAAAGCAAGAAATATTAATTTATAATAAATTCATATTCGGTTTATAATGGCTCCGAAGTTGATTATTAAAAGTTTAAGGTGGGTATAGGTCTAAAACCATTTATCCAATATAATTTATACAGGTTTGGGTTACTATATCGACCTTATCTTTTAGTTTTAACACTTAGTTAATCAGTTTGACATTTACCATGTCACTTTGTATTTTTATATTATATAGTTAATAAACTTACTATATACATCCAATAGACCCCCAAGTGGTCCATTAATGATATACCTATCATGATATAAGTCTCTTGGATTAACCTTAGATTTTTAGGAATTTAATATCAATTAATAATATAATATTGTTTTTAAAAACTCTTTTATGTCAATTTTGACACTATTCAATAGTTGATTTTTGTAAAACTCATAACAGAATGATTACTTCGAAAAAAGTCAATTAAATCAATCCTAATATGTCATATTATCCTAGAAAATTAGTGTAATTCATTAAAAGTCTTAAATTATATTTATTTGGGTATTTATAATATCAATTATTTTAATTTTTTACTATTATGGTAATTACTGCATCATCATTGTGTCATAAATATATTAAATTATTTAATGTCTAAAAATTGTAAGTAAAATATCATTATGTAGGAAATATTATTATCTTTCTAATGAATACTTACAATCGAATTTATCTTATATATAAACCTATATTAAAAATGTTTTAGTAAATAAACTTTGATTTTAACTCTTTTAACTCTTCTTTGAATTAAATAATAATAAATGTCCTAATCTAATCCAAGTGGACCTAAATGATAATATTTTATTCCTAAGGTTGTTTTGGTCGAGATAAACTTTTCAAATAGAATTAGGACATGTGTTAGGGTAATATTAATATCATTTTTACCCTTAATTACCCTATTTACTTTTAACCGTGGTAAATAAAAGTAAAAAGTTACTATTCACCAAAAATTATTTCCATCTCATTGAACCACATTTTACTTATTGATATTAACCGTGTCTCTCATATTTTCGAAATTCCATTCACAGAATCGGTAAAATTATGTTTTATGAAAAATTCAGTTTTTTTAACTACCACTTAGTAGTTTCACTATTCATCAAAAATTGAAGTTTTTCAGAGCAATGCCAAAATTTCACCCTAAGCTATAATTGATATTCCGAATTCAAAAAAGATTTCTATTTTACAAAATTATAAAAATATAAGTTTCATTAATTAATTTTATAATTAATTCCTGATGTCACAACAAATAGCGTGTGTTTAAGAAACAATATATATCAAAAGATTGACAATTGTTTAGGTCCAATTTCAAAGGGAAATTAATTCTAATGAACACCATTAGATAAAATGGTAAAAATATATTCTAATTATACTTTAAAACCACTCAATAATATAATTTATCGTTATAAATTATTTTTATTTAAAAAGTTGTTTTTAATTAAAATTTAGTAAATTTCACTATTCATCAAAATATAAGTGTTATCTGAAAAGTTCCAAAATTTCACCCTAGGATAAATTCGATATTCCGAATCCAAAAATAAAGTCCATTTTGAGATATATAATTTATAAAATTTCAAAAAGTAGGTATTACTATTCATAACAGCTAGTTTGATTGGTTGTGGTGTGTTAGAATCTCAAAGTTGTGTACAATGCACGCCATTGCATTATTCAAAGGGAAACGTACCGTGGAAGCTTGGGGTGTTACATGGAAGGTAGAAAGAGATTATAGTTTCTTAAGTTACCTTAATCATTGATGGTGGATGTTGTCTAGGGTTGTTAACATGGATGAGTATCTAGATGGTTATTAAGAGGGCCTATGTGTCCTTCAAAGTATCTTCAAAGCATAAGTTCATGTTGGCCACTAGTGTGGGAAATGTGGTCTTGAGTGTCTATTATGGCTAGTATATGGAATTATGTGATGTTAGGAGACATTGTATAAGGTCCCTCTCCATGTATTGATTCTATCAGTCACAATGGTCACATTTGGTGATGCCTTCTGATGTCGTGTTCTCGTTGAATGTAAAGGTGAAGGTCGTGCAATCCTCTGAGAGTATATGACATGTTGGGAGTATTTATCTCATGGGAAAACATTAAAATCCTCTATTTTAGAGGAAGGTGTTTATATGTGTCCTTTACACATGTTGTTTCTCACTTGAAGAAACAAGGTATGATGTGGGTTCATCTTTTGGTCCCTTGTTTCAGTGAAATGTCAGGTTTCCGTAAAGTGAGTAATGGAGTGTTTTATGTATTGGTGAACCCACCGTGGTTTTCAATGTTTTTTTTGTAGAACCAAAAGGAGAAGTTCCATTTAGGTGGTTTCCAAAGCATAACTATGAGGTCAAAGATGCTTCAATGATTTGAGCTCCAGCCATAGGTCTTAGAGAGTAGCTGGCACATAGTCAGGGGAAGTCATGGGGTCATTCAAGAACTTGTACAAAGTCACATCCTCAGAATTAAAGATGGTAATAGTTTAAACCTTTGGTGTCATCATGGTTGAGAACACAGTATGTAAATGATTAGTAGTGACCGTGTACTAGGAATTCATGAGGAAAAAAGGATTTCCACAGTTGGTGCACAACTTCCAAAATTGTGCGGACTAACCGTACGACCATCCCAAATCTTTATGTTTAGGTATCATTCTATGGAATCCCATGTTGTTTGTTAAGATTGTTGGTTCTTATGGTGGTGATTCCCACTATGATTCTCATGTGTGTTTTTTCGAAATGTCTAATGGGAGTCTACCCCTTGTACCGGGAGTCTATTCAGGCCTCCCCCTATTAGTGTCCTATTTCATTCTGGGAAAAAATTATGTTGTGTCTTATGGTGGGGATCCCATTTCTTATCTCCACATACTAGTAAATCATATTAGTCCTTGGTATTGTCTTGGAGGTAGGTAGTCTCATTCAGATTAGTCTAACTCTGAACATCATCCTTGGGTAAACGTTGGGATTGGAGGACACTAGACAACTTGGTTAATGAAAGGTATGTGTAACCTTGTTATTTATTGTTTCTTGTTAAGGTAAATTGAGGAAATAGTTTTCTGATAGTGTTTTTGTAGTTTTATTTTTGGATAAATTTTTAATGTGCCTGATCATTTTAAGAAAGTGTTGTATGTTTTTTTGTGGGAGTATTCCTTCTTTAATTGATCACTAGATGTGTTTTGGTCTTTCGGGGGAGGAACAAAGCTTGGAAAAAGTGTACGTCTTGGTTTATTAGTTGGGTTTGGTTTTTTTTTTGAATTGATTTGGCTTTCAAGGGATGGAAAGCTTTATGGTGGGGAGAATTTTCACACCCAGATTTTTAATTCCAAGCTTTGGTTCAAATCCTCTTTTGGTTCTCAACTTTCTCTTGGTTTTTGGGTGTTTGAGGTTTGAAATTTTGGGATCTATTGTAATACTATTCTACGACCTTGTTATTGGTGGTTTTTTATGGTAATTGGACTTCTATTTTTTCAAATGAATGGTATGAGTTTTTGTTGTTTTGGAGTTTGCTTAGTGGCACTCCAAATGACGACACTTTTGGGGTAATTTGTTACGGTGGTTTGTACCCATGGGTTGGATGAGTCTTGTAATGAAGAGGTGGTTTTCTTTTGGGTATTATTTCCCCTTATTTTTGGCCTATCATTCCCTTGCGGTTTCCCCCTTGGACCCCCATGGAATTAGATGCAAAACAACAATTTCTGGGTGGCTAGAACTGGCTAGACGGTTTGGCCACAAAATTCCAAACTACACAGGACAAACGTGCAGGTGTGTCCATCTCATTAAAATCCTTTTGAATTTCATGTTTTCCCCACAAGAAATAATTCTAATATACCTCATTCCTCCCCTATTAAACCCCAACAGCCATTGTAATTCTCCAAGCTCCCTCACGATCTTATGTAACTTATCTTTGAGGGGGGTTTTGGTGGGGAAAGTCCAAGATTCATTAAGGATAGTTATTTCTTCCATTTCCTTAGGGGTTTCATTCCTATTTATTGAGTTATAAATTTTATAGAAACTATGTTTCGTACATAGAGTTTCACTTCTTGCCTTTGGGGTGAAATATTGAGGTTTTAGGTTGCTTTAATATTCATTGTAATGCAGCGATGGTGCAGTTGAAGTTTCACACCATGATTTGTAGGTTTCAACAATTTTGGTAGGTGATTCTAGTTATAACCATTTTATGAGGAGTTATCATACTTTGTTTTTTAATTTATCCTGTTTCAAATCTTTTTTTGTGGTGTGAAAACTGTTTTTGATGTATTTGGTTAAGTGTTTAATTTTTTTTCATTTTTTATTGGAATTGGGTGCTTTTCATGTGTGGCTCTTGGGGAAATGTGTGGGTGTATTTTATAACATATAAAATTGATTTATTGGTTTTAGAATGGTCTTAAAATTCTGTTTTGTTAATTCCTTAATGTCATGTGGTCCTTGGGAAGGGATTTTTAAATGGTTTTAATTTGTGAAACCATGTTGTACATCTTGAATGTGATTTGTGAAAACATGTGTTTTTTCTTATGTACCTTTTCTGGTATTGTTTGAGGTATTTTTATAACACTTGGCGGTGGTTTAATAATTGTTTTTAGGGATTCAAATTCTTTATTGGATTATTATAGATATGGTTATTTTCTTGAATGAGGGTTTTGAAAAGGGTTTTGTATGCAAACCATGGTTATACCTCTGGGTTTGTTTTATGACAATTGTAAATGTTTTATTTGTTTAAAAAGGTGGAAAAGCATTTATAAGTAATATTTTAGTGATTGTGCTCACCTAAAATGTGTTTTTGAATGGAAATTTGGTCATTTGTGATGTCAAACGTTTCGATAATGTTTTATAATTTGTTGAGGTAAATTATGAAATTGTGATGTGGGTGCGAAACATGTTTGTGGGCTGTTTTGTGTGAGTGTGATGTGTAAAATGAATTTTTTTTATGAAAAGGGGATTATGCAGCATGTGAGTGGGTGGTTATTTGATGTTTAGAATCTTTTGAATGATTTTAAAAAATTTATGAAGGATTTTTTGAATTGTGAATGATATGAAAAATGTTTTGTGGGATATTTTGGGATGAGTTGGATTTCAAAATGCATTTGAATAAAAATGGTATTTTGTGGCTTCTATGTTATAAATGGGTGATGTTTGGTTAATATCTGATATGGAATGTTTTATTTTCATGTGAAAAATATATTTAATGGATTTTTTAACTTTTTTGAGCACAAGTGGGAAACTTGGGTATCTAGATGGGTGGATGCGTGCTAGTTTTCTAGTAATCCCGTGGGGTTTGGCCTCAGTTTCACATAGTAAGATTTATGCTTACAACACTAACCAAACAATTATGATGATGATGGTGGACCACTAGGTTATGGTTATGATCCCTACTAGTGGATCAAGCACGAGAATGGATATTTTGATTGTTACTCTCACTGAGATGTGAGGTACCTTGGACCAACAACGAGCTAGTGCCTAGGGGTTATTTCTTATGGATTGTTCTCAATAGATGAATTGTTATTACTTTTATAATATGGTATGACAAGATAGAAAAGTTATTAGGATTGGATTTTATTTTAAATGTGTTTATTCCATAAATTATCCCACTTAAAACTATTTTAATTTTTATGTTGCATCTTTTAGAAATTGTATCTAGCATTTCTTGTTTATTAAAACATACAATATTTTCATCTTTGAATTTTTATACCATGTAATCTCTTATTGGTGGTATCATACTGGGATTTATCTCACATCCTACTTACTCATTTGGGTGTAAGTTGACTTGGTTATTTTTGTTGACGCAAGTTGGGTACAGTTTTTAGTTCCATTGGTTCAGGTTTCTAGTTGGTCCTTGGTGGTGAGGTCTTGTGGAAAAATCTTAAGGGTGATGCCTCTTTCCATGAGGGTTCTTGTGTTGTTTATTTTCGGATTTGAACCATTTTTATAGTCTTGTTGAGTGGTTTTAAACTATGTCATTAAATTCTGAATTTTTGTAAATTATTTTTTGGAATGAAAAATACAGATTCATTTTATTGGATTCATTTGTTGTTTTATGTTTAAAAAATGAGGCAAATTGTTCCCAATTTTTTAGTTTATGATATCCAGCCACTTGTGCTTGCCTGTGGGGATCAATAATTCCCTTTGGGCCTTGTCATGGGCCAGTTTGGGTGCTAGTTTTGATAGTGACCATATTTTTTTCGTGACATGCCCAATTCGCCTCTTGTTTTGATGTCTCTCCCAAATGCATGGTTGGCCTCTTCATTGGGGGAATAAAACCAATAATACAAAAATCCTTGGTGATCCATCGCTTTGAAAGCTTGGAAGAAATTGTCTGACGTACCATCAAAGTCAAAATAGAAATCACTAAATCCCAAGAGTATTATAGGGATAATAAGAAAAAATTTGAGTTTAACTATGGGGGTCCCATAAAGATATCTAATAGTGCTATGAAATTTCAACATCCCACTTGTCAAGGGTGTATGAAGAAGCACCCCAGTAATTGCCTAAAGGGAACAAGGAAATTCTTTATGTTTGGGAAGGATGGACACTGATGTAATAATTTCTGATAGTAGAAACCCTCTATTGAGATAGAGTAAAGGAATGCTCCAGTCAACCCTCGGTGCATTATTAATTGAAAAAATATTAAGGAACTAGGGAACCTTGCAAATCAATTCCCTAAGCCAAGTTTTTTTTGATACAACCAACAACCTTCAATGAAGAAAGGGTGATATTTTTCCATCACTACCACTAATGGGAATCATGAAAATGAAGAGGTGAATGTTATTATAGTTGTTCATTAATTAATAGAAAACATAATTTTTGATTCTAGTTCTAATCATTCAATTATATCATGAATATTTAATAAAATTGTCCAAACACCATCACAAAGCATATAATTAAAGATGTCGGTGCAAATGGAAAATGGAAAAATTATTGCATCCGATGTTTATAACTCCTCCCCTGTCACAATTGTGGGATGAACATTCCAATGAAACTTGACATACACCATTTTATGGAATTTGATGCAATTCTTGAAATATATTGGATTACCCTACATAGATCCAACATAAATTTCCATGAGAAAAAAATCACTCTCTATATAGATAATTAACTCCCAATTCTCTACATGTGAAAGTAGGAGGGCGAATCTTCTTTATCACCATCATCTCAAGAATGGATATTATTTAACTATGAGAAAGTTCATCTCGATCAAATAATTCAGTCTCATGAAAGAGTCATCCTCGATTACATGCCTACTGTGAGGAAATTTGCTGATGTGTTTCCCAAGGAATTGTTTAGACTTTATCCTAAAAAGAAGGTCAAATTTTCAATTGACCTTATACCTGGGTCATTTCCAATATCCAAGACTCCCAATAGGATGGTTGTTTTTGATCTTGAGGAGCTAAATAAATGACTAAGGGATAATCTAGATAAAAGTTTTATATGACCAACTTCTTCACCGATCATCTTCATCAAAAAGAAGGATGATTCAATGCACCTTTGAATTGATTATTATGTGATCAACTAGATCATGATAATGATTAATTATCCTTTTAAAAATATTGATGACTTTTTTGATAAGCTATGTGGCAAACAATAATTCTCCAAGGGGGGTCTGAAATCTGGATTATGCCAAGTTAGGGTGAAAGAGGATGTCATGAATAATGCTTTTCAAATGAGGTACAAACACTATGAATTCATATTGATTCAATTAAAACACACTGATGCTCTATAAATCTTCATGGAAATGATAAATAGATTCTCTAAATATTTCCAGAACAAATTCATGGTAGTATTTATAGATTATATTATAATATATTCCAAAACCAAGGAAGAGTATGAGGTTCATCTGAGCCTATTCTAAAGACCTTGCAAAAGGATAGGCTCTATTAAAAGTACATAAAGTGGGAGTTCTAGTAGAAGGATGTCTCATTCTTGGGGAATATCATCATATGTAATGATATATCTATAGATCCTACAATGAAAAAAAATAAACTGAAGGATGGAAAAGGCCAATATATGTGGCAGATATCCAAAGTTTCCTTCAGTTATATTGATATTAAAACCGATTTGTTAAAAATTTCTCACAATTTCCAAACCCTCTTACCAAGATAACACATAATAGTGTATTTTTTTCATGGAATGATGAATGTTTAGAAAGATTCATGGAGTTGAGAAGGAGGCCTATCCTTTCCCATGTTCTCACAATACCAACAATTATGGAACATTTCATAATTTTTCAGCTATGCATTGAAGAAGGGATTAAGTTTTTTGTTGACAAAAAATGACTAAGTTATATCATATGCTTCATGGATGTTGAAAATTCAAAATAAAAACTATCCCACACATGATCTAGAGTGGTTAGTGGTGATATTCACTTTGAAAATTTAGCAGCATTATATGGGGGATTAGTGTGAAATATATACTAATCACAAAATTATTAAATATATATTAACCAAAAAAGAGATGAATATGTGCCAGTGAATTTGGTTAAATATCATCATGGATTATGACTACTCAATCCCCTACCATCCTAGAAAAGAGAAAAAAGTGGCATATTCTCTAAGTAGAAAGTATCAAGCAATTCTATCCTCTAATGGGAATTGAGAAGGATCTGATCTTATTAGATTTGCAAAGGATGGACATGGGGATCCTAAAAGAGGAACATCATCAATCCATTCTCAAATTATTTCTCAATTTTCGTTTATTGAAAAATTAAAGGATGCTCGAAAATATGATATGGGAATTTAAAAGAAATTGGACACTATAAGAAAAGTGAAATCCTCATAGTTAAATGTTAATGAAGAAGTAATTGTGAGATTTGGTTCAAGACAATTTATTCTATAAAATCCAATGATAAAGAAGGAACTATTGGATGATTCACATATTTTGACTTTATCCATTCACCCAGGAAACACAAAGATGTATCAAAATATCTTAGAGCACTATTGGGGGGATAAAATGAAGAATGAGATTGAAGAATATTCATCAAAGTGTCGGTAATGTCAACAAGTGAAGGAAGAAAGGTATAAGTCTAAGGGGATAATGAAACCATTACCCATAAAAACCTAGAAATTGGTAGACATTACCATGGAATTTTTCACTGAAATTATGAATAAATCCAAAGGAAAGAATGACATCTAGGTTATTCTGGATTTTCCTACAAAGACTCCACACTTCATTGTGATTCAAGATGATTTCTCACAAGATCAACTGGAATGGACATACATCAGAGAATTGTTAAGGTTTTATGGAGAACCACTATCGATTATATCTAACCGAGATCTAAGATTCACATCTATATTTTGGGAAAGTCTCCAACATTATCTAAACATTAAGCTAATATTTAGTACATATTATCACCTTCAAATTGATGGTCCATCTATGTGGACTATCCAAACACTTGAGGAAATGTTGAGAGCATTTTCAATTGACTTAAAAGGAGTATGGGAGTAATATCTTTCTATGGTAAAGTTCTCTTACAATAATAGTTTCCACCCAAGAATACAAATAGCTCCCTATGAATCCCTTTATGGGAATATGTGTAGAAAATTGAAATGTTTGGATGAAGTTGGGTTATGAAAACTTAAAATATTGAAATAGTTTAGGAAATGTTGGAGAAGGTTAAGACCATTCTGCATCACATCAAGGATGCTCAGCGTCAATTGAAGAATTGTGATGATAATCATCAATGAGACCTAGAAATTAATGTTGGAGACATGGAATTACTACACATATCCCCATGGAGTATTGTAATGATATTTGGTAATAAGGACAATCATAGTCCAAGGTACATCGGCCCTTTTTATATCCTTGATTGCATCAGAGCATTGTCCCATCAACTATCACTCCCACTAAACATATCGGAAATACATGATGTATTCCATGTAACCCTCCTAATAAAGTACATACCCAGACTCTCAAATGTAATCAATTATGAGGTGGTACCACTATATAATGGTATTTCCTATGAATAGAAGATAGTGATGATATTTGATCATAGAGATAATGTTCTACAAAATTAGAAAATTTCCCCTTTTCAATTTTTTGTGGAGAAACCAAATGTTTGAAGAAGTGATATGGGAATCTAAGGAGGTGAGGAAGTAGAGTTACCCACATTTTTTAGTGTGGGAAAACAAATTTTCAAGGGTGAACGTTCTTAAAGGGGGATGATTGTAACGAACCAAAGAGTTATAAATATAATTCCCTTTTTTATTCAATTAAATGTCTTATTATATAATATTGTTATAAAAAAAACATTCACTTATTTTGTACTATTATATCAAATTTTAATTTCAATGAACATTAATTATCTTTATCATTGATAATATAGTCTTTTAAGAGTTCTCAAATGACTAGTATAAATATAGGATTTTAACAAATACATTTGATAATCAAAAAGGAAGTGATGGTCTTAAAAAGTAGGATCATACCCTATGAAACCAATTCATCAAAGAATCCAAGGGAGATATAATTTATTTTTTTCCCTAGGCCAATACCAATCCAAGATATAATAACTTAAGTGTGATAGAAAATGTTTACGGGAGAAGTTCAATCTCATAAGAATCACAGCCCAAACCATGTTCGCCGATTGACCCATGAAATCCCCACCATAGTGCAACTTACTCTTAGAGTGTATGCTATTTTATTAATGGGACATGTAAGATGAAACTATAAATAGTAATATTTAAATTATTTTTTATAAAACAATGAACATATTTTTATACTATTATTGTTACTTTGTATATGATTTTTAATGCACAAATAGTGTTATTGGTCAATATAAAAATTCAATTAAGAAATCTATTTGGACGAATTAATGGATTTTAAAATAAATAACATTTCAATAAAATATTATAATTAAATAAATTTTATTAAATAAAAATGATTATTTTATTTTTATAAAGTCAAAGGTAATTTTTATTAGAATCTGAACATTGTTATTGTCAAAAACCTATCATTTTCAATAAATGTCAGTTATAATATAAAATATTAAAACTCAAATATATAGAAAATTATTAATATAAAATGAATAATATTTTTAGAATCAAGTTCTCTAAATTATCTAATAGTGAATTTTCAATAATTTTATGAGATAGTCAAATTTTTGGATAAAAAATAAATAACATATAAATATACAGTGTGTATTATGACATTGTAATGGCCCAATAGTGTCGTCATATTTACTAAAAAACATTTACCAAGCCAAATCTATGTTTTCCCTTTAAAATAATTTAATTTAATGTTTATTTTATTTATTTTATAAAAATTTATGAGTCCTCTATTACTTATAATACATTTTAATATTTTAAAATAATTTCATTGATTGTTTGAATCACTTCGACATAAGAAATGGAATTATTTTATTATATTTGGACCTTGTGCATATAAAATAATGTAAAACACTACCATTTTTCAAGAACCATGGAAAAATTGATGGGATGGTTTGTGGTCTTGAGTATTTTATTATGTATAGTGAAAAACTGAAATAATAAATAAATCCCCCTCTCTTCCTATTTAAACCCACCCAAGCTCACATTTCATTCACTAGAACTCCTTTAATAAAAACCATACATTTCCCCATAATACCAATATTCCTATAAAGTCACCCCCAATATACCAACCTGGGCTTAACATACAAGGATATTATAACATTTAAGATGAATATTTAGTATATTTCAAAAATACATGTTTGAGAACCGTAATAGTTTGGTTTCTTTGGAAACAACGAAACAAAATATTATATACTTGTGAATTATATTTAACACCACACATAAATAACTACACCATCATCACTCATACATAAAACCACTCTTCATAACTTGGAGAGAGTAAATATAAGAAAGGGGTCAGCACATATGCTCAGTATGGGTAAATAAAGAAAATGCATAGGTATAGCATGAATAAAAGGGTATTGAATAAGAGAATAACATTTGAAGGTCATACCCTACAGATCAGAGATCGTAAAATATATTGGAAATTTATAATACATTAATCATAAGTAAATAATGAACATAATCCATGATATCATAGAATAGGAATAAAACATGAGATTATGGAAAATAAATATAAAATCCCTAAGTCAAGGTGGCCTACCAAGACCTTTGTAACATTTTAGGCATGGATTATTCACTTGTGTACTTACTTCAGGGATGGGATGACCCCCCGTGAACCCTGTTGTTTAAGTATTTTTATTTCCACTCATGTACCCTCTTGTTTAAGGATTGGGATTTCCTCTCATGTACCCTCTTCTTTCAATATTGGGGTGTCCTCCCATGTACCCTCTTCATTTTTGATTGGGTTGTTCTCCCATTTTCCCGATTATTTTGGGATTTGGATGTTCTCCCCTTTTATATCTTGTTTCAGGATTAGGATGTTCTCTCATATTCCCTCATGTTTCAGGCTTGGGATGTCCTCATGTGTACTCTTTTAGATCATAAAACATTTATTATTACATAATGCATTGAAGGGAGATATAGGTCCCACCAATCTCATAATAATATCATTAATAAAATTTCCATAAGATAATAATACATTCATCATATCATTTCCCAAAAAAAATGAATAGGTTTTATAAATATAAAATCATAACCCATGAAATTAAATGGATATCATTAATATTTCATCACATCACAACATTTAGAAAATAGATAGGTTTAATAAATATTTCTTCAAAGAAAACCCCATGAAAATAAGTGGGATTCTTCAACATGGAACCTGTGGAAAAAAATTGATTTCCAAAACATATAACCCAGGGAAGATAAATAGGTTTCATAAATACTATAAATTTAAGCATAATACATTCATAGAAAGTATATGAATTGAAGCTGGAGATCATTTCCTAGAAAGGAATGAGTAATATCAATGGATTTAATCTTAGATGTAATATAATTTTGAAACATATTTCAAAAAAAAATCTTCTAGAAAATATTGTTTGGTGTTTAAAAAGGCTTTTCAATACATAAAACCATTCAAAAATACTTTTCATAGAAAATAACTTGAAAAATTATAAATAAGGAATGAAATCATTTTGGAAACCTTTTTTCTTAAAAACTTTTAAAATTAGTTTCAAAAAAATTTAAAAACATTTTCCTTTGAAAACACTTTGAAAACCAATAAAAATATCATGAAAATTTTTTGAAGGCCATTGTAATTTAAAACTTATAAAATATGTTGGAAAACATTTTGAAAACCATTTTCCTTTAAAACATATTAAAGAATCATGAAAAAAATTTGAAACCCATTTTTGATGAAATATTAGAAAAGAAGATTGAAGATATTTTCAAAACCATTTTCTTTGAAAATTTCTTTTTAAAACGTTTTCTTAATGATTATCCCTTTTAAAAAACCAAAGGGAGCTTCAAAGAAATGGCAGCGGGTAAATCCGTACATGTTGTACGAGGTCAAAAGAACATTCATTTTGCACAGTAAAAAATGTTTGAAAAGTGCCTTGCTCAGAAATAAAAAATAATATTCCCTTTAATATATTGGAAAAATTTCAAAAGGGTAAAAATTTATTTAAAACATTGTAGTATTATTTTATAATATTCTTGAAAATCATATTTTGAAAACATATATTTCTGATTGAAGAATGGGTAATGTAGGGCTTTCCTATAAACACATTATTAACCATATTATGTACCAAAGAGTAGAATCTGGTAAGAATACATGATTATATCATTAAATAACATAGGATAAGGAAACTTGAGAATATTCTTGAGAGATGGATCATAATATTTAATAAAATTAATCATAAAAATAAACAATCTCGAAAAGACATGAGATTGTCTAAATAAACTCTTATAACTTGGAAACATGGGATCATACTCTCCATGTAAGAAAATGAAATTACATGAAACATAAAACATCATGAAAATAATGTTATTCATGTTATAACTAGTAAAATGGCTGTATATATACCTAAAAATATAATTTAGGTTCACATAAAAACATGAGTCTTAAAGAAAGAAAATTGAGACAAAACGTTTTACTAATTCGATAACTTGGGAATCATAAAACCCATGACGGAAGGATCATAAGATTGAAATATGAATAACCATAAATTTAATTATAAGGTAATTTTGATACAATCATGGTACTTACATACACCATACAAAAATAGTGGGTGGAAAACATAACATCTATCTCATCAAAATTAAATGTGAGATGAAATCCCCTTACATTGTGTCTTGAATCTCTCTGTACTCATACAAGATTCTTGTATAAAATATATAATTTTATTATAAATATTTTACATAATAATATTATTATATATAATACCATATATGGTTTTATTATGACCATATATTAACCCCCTGTTAATGATCCTATGTTAATATTTCACTTCGGGTAAAATTTTTGTTGTTCTTTGGATGTGTCTTAATTAGTTACATGTATTATCCTTATACTAATATCATGATTATAGAATTTAACACATGAACTAAATATCATGTATATTAATTATATGTGTATTACAATAATCCATATAATATAGGAGTATTAAATGGAATTCACCGTTCAGGGAGACAGTAAGCTGTATCTACACATGAATGTTGTTTCCGTCTTAATTATTCTACTGAAAGAATGTATGTAAATGATATATATATATATATATTCCATTATAATTAATATATAATAAATATCATATATTTTCATTAAATTAATCCTTAATAAATTCCATGTGTTATATGAATGAATCACATCGCTTCGAGGGGGCGGTAGTCCACACTTCCTCAAATGATATTATCATATTAAAAAAATGGAAAGTAAAGTGATGTGGTTTGTAAAAGGAATAAATAATATTAAACACATATTAAGTATAATATATTACATATATTTAAATATTTTACACCATAATGGCCTCCATGATTGGTGGTGCATCATAAATTAACAATCATTATTTTCGTGAGACAATAGTTCATCATTCACAGAAATAGTATGTTCAACATCAATTAGATGGAGGTGTGTGTAATTTCAGTTTAGAAAAATTGAATGAAAACATAATATTATATAGAGGATACAGGTTTTTTCAAAAAATAATTTAGTAAATATAGTTTAGGGGTGGAGAATGAAGAAATTGGAAGGATCTAGAGAGAACATGTTACCTTTAAATCAGGTAACTCCTTTTGGTTTGTGCCAAAAGTAATCCATGAAAGGATTTACTCACTAAATTAGGATTCAATGTATAAGGGAAGATTTTTAAGAATATTTTTTTGATATCTTTTCCAAAATAAAAAGTTTTGATAGGTTTGAGGAATGCATTGGGGTAGTGGCCATTTATAGGTAAGGAAATGGACTCATTTGGGATTGTTTGAAACAAATTAGGTGTGCACATGTTAATACCTAAAAAAGTCATAAAAAACCAACCCAAATAATTAATTTATGGTTTATTGACTAAATATGGACATAAAATAGGTTTTGGACTTGTTTTTTGGTCATTTGGGCCCTAAATTTTAAGGTTTATTCCCAAATTATGCTTAACATAGCGTTAACTATTGTGATTAAAATTAATCACTTTTTCTAATCATTTTCATAAAAAAATAAATTTGTTATATTAGAACAAAAATATTTACTAAATAAAATTATTTATGTGTGATTTTTAAAATTTAATTCATATAATATTTAAAATTAAGATTAGTGTTAATCTCACGGTTGGGATGAAATAATGTGGTTTTAAAGAAGGAAAATTTTCAAAAGTTTGTTAATTTTTTATATTCAACTTCAAGGTAAAATTGATTATAATTAAATAAATTTTATTAATATGTGTAATATTTATAAAATATAACCTTAAAAACTATTTATAATATCATTAATAATTAATAATTAATTAGAAAAAGGAATATTTTAACTAAAAGGCAGTATTTTTACCTATTCATAAAAAAAATAATGTTTCTCTGAAAAATCCAAAATATTAACCCTAGGATAATTTCAGAATAAATAATTAAAAAATAAATTTTATTTTATCAAATTAAATTTCAAAATGTGTCTAAAATTAATTTTATTATTAAAATCGGTTTATTTAAGAAAAAAATATTTCTTACATAAAAAGACTTTACCAAAGATATTATCTTGCATTATCAGTATGTTTTATTAAGATAAATCGACAATAAAAAATATTTTAAAATTAGTAATTAATAATCATATCACTAATTTTAACAGTTAGGTTAAAACTATCTCTCTTAAATAATTATATATACAAGAAAATGTTTAATAGAAACTCAATCTTTTGTGCATTGATGCCAAGTTGGTGTTGCGTGAAATGTATGCCAAGTTATACGCCAAGCCGGTGTTTCAGGTTATGTAAAACAAGTTAGTTTTTTATGTAACATACACCGATTCATTTTTTTTTGGTAGCGCAATCCAAGTCGGTATTTCCTATAGCGCAATCCAAGCCAGTATTGCATGTAGCGCAAGCTAAGTCCGTATTTCATGTGAAATTAATATTTGACGTAGTGTTTTAATATATATATATATATATAATGAACTATTTCCAGTGTCACTTGAAATGAAAAATATTGAAAAGATAAATAAATTTGAAAAAAATCCCAAAATCCTAGGGTGTTAAACCCAAGCTCCGAAATATACCCTCTCAAGATTTTGGAGTCACGCATTCTAGTAAATGATCCTCAACTTCCTATTCTTCTTTTAATTCTAGAATCTTACATGTAATTAGTCTTTATAATATCAATTGGTTATATTTTCTCATTTATTATGACTCCATTACTTTAAAATTTATTCTATTAAAATGATACACTATTTATCCTCTCTCATTTTTACCTTTATCTAATTTGTTACTATTCCGAAATTCTGGAAGGGATCTTCCACTCTCATCTTTTATCAAGTGCTCCTTTAATGTAATGTCTTTTATTTATCATTTTATTATGATAAGATATGATATTATATATTACCCTTACTTTAAATTTTGTGTATAAATTATGGTATCCCCTTTGACTCTCATTTATCCCTCTTATGAACCACTATGCACACCTATTACCATGATGAAATTTTGTACGGGTTATTTCCTTTCTTCTTTTTCTTCCAGTTTCTTTATTATTTTATGGCTTTTATAACCTACTCCTTAAGTTTCTACATGTATTTACATGTCCCCCTCATTTTCCATTTCATTTATAAATTATGAGACAACCCTTCCTCTCTCATAAACCCATTTTTTTAATTTTAATGTAACGTCGTTATGCTTCCAAATATTCACCATTATTTTCAATGCCAAAATATTTTTCAAGTGAATACCATAAACATTTTTTTATCAAGGGTATTCACATTTAGGAATGTTTACTTATTTATTGTGGAATTACATGTATGTATTCCATATTCCTTTAACATAGAATAAATTAATATATCTAATGAATCCATATCATATGATCTATGTGGAACACTTAAAAATGAGAATTAAATGATTATGAAGGGTGCACCCTAATAAATCTATAATGAATTGGGTAATGTTTAGTATCATGATATATCATATGTAATGGTATTAGAAGCCTGGCCTTACTCATGCACCTCCATGATAAATGAGCATTGAATCATGCTCCTTCATGTGCAATGATCCTTGAATCATGCTCCTCCATATGAAATGAGCCATGACTCGTAACTATGTCATGTTGTATGTAGTTTCCACATTTACCATGTTATAATTATCATGATATATCATTCCTTTTTATTCATGTTCCTTCTATTATCCATTGATATTCCTATTATATAACATTTATTATCTTATTCATGTTATGTCTTATTTATTTCCCATTATGGTATTCATAGCTCACCCCATTCTTATGTTTGTACCCAGGATATCCCATGCAGTTTAATGTTCGTTAGAATATTATGATCAAACCAATAAAGTTTTCAATAATTTTGTTGTGTCCTATGTTCATGATTTTATGTTTTGTACCAAATTTCCAAATATATTACTCTTATCGATATTTTTTTTATATTGTGTACTTTTATATAATAAATCATGTATTTAATTATTAATAATTAGAAGGGTCATTATAATGTCTCAGTTCAAATAAATATTAATGGTAATAATTTTTTTTTATCTTTATCTCGATGGGATAGATATCTTAGAGAACCTCATGAAGGTGTTTCAAATGGTTATCAGTGATCGATTCTAAGATATTGTGATTTATTTAAATTTTAGGACGCGTTAGCTATACAGACTAGGGATGGGATATTGATAAGACCATATGAAACTGAGATTGATGGTGAGTTTCATTTTTATCAAGTTTATTCAACAGATTTCATTACTAATGAAGGGATATTTTTAGTGAATTGTGATATCAAGATGTATATTTTCAATACACTATGAAAAGGAGAGATAAAATCAAACTACATATGAATTTAATGGTTTAAATGATGGAGAAGTGTAGAAAAATTATCAAGGTCAAACTCCCCAATTTACCCTATGTTAATTTCAGCCATGATATAGGCCAAGGGATTGGTTAATGGAGTTGAAGAAACTGAGTTGAACTATGGAGCATTTTTTACCCAGCTTATTTTCCAGATAATGAAAATCAATTGTAACCCCTTGAATAAGAAATTGTTTAATGATGTTGACAAGATTTATAAGGATTTCAATCCTGTTTAACACCCAATAAGTCCAAAGAATATTTTGGATCCTGGATTGGAGTCGTATGAATTGGAATAATATTCTAATGGGGAAATAGAAAAGGAAGAAAGGATTATACTTCTAGTAATGATAAGAAAGAGTTTTCACTTGTTAAAGGTAGTGATCAAGATATTCCTAGGTGTCCTCTAACTATAACTTTTGCTGCACCTAGTCCTCTTGGATCTATCCCAGTTATAAAGACTATTTATATTAATGAATTGAATATGAGGGAACTACAATATTTGTAGAAGGTTTTAAGTCATATGATGATGAAAATGGAAGTGAAAATGAAGATGATAATGGTAATGATGATTAATAAGAAAAAGATGAAGAAAAATAAAATGATTAATAATAATAATAAGGAAAAGATAAGGAAAAAATATATGGAAATTATTAGGGAAATTATGATAGAGATAAAATTGATGTTGGTCCGGGTCATGATGTTCTTGATGTCCATATTGGTGATGAAGATACTAAGATACCTCAAACACATGTTTATTCTCCAGTTTTATCTATTTATTTTAGGTCTGTTGAGAGACTGGGCTTTGTTTGAGATGTTTATAAAGTTTCTAGAAATTTTTTTAGAGCATCTGTTGAGGGGGAGGAATCCCCAAACCTAGTTAGTCACTATTTTGATCATTCTAATGGTTAATTTATTGATCATGTATTTAATGATAAGATATTTGATGAGTATATGGTCGTTGAACCAGCATTTTTGGATCTGGTTGTTGTGTCTTCATCCAGGTGAGATGTCAAATACATTAATGAATCAGAGAACTGCCTTGGATATGTTAGAATTGGATTCAAATATACTAACTCTTATGATGATAAAGATGTTATTCCAGTTCAAATGGAGTTGGATTGTAAGGGATCAATGGTGGACTAGAGATATGATACAGGGGAGTTACAAATATTCAATTTAGATGTTCCAACTATCTCTAATCCAGGAGAGAATGATTCCATTGAGAGGTATTATACACAATTCCCTATTGTTTTTGTGCCACATGTTGTTATTTTTATTCCCATTAATAGTGTATCCAGATATGACCTAGATTCCTTATTAGATATTCTTCTCTCCTATTTTTATATGATGTTGAAAAATATGATACCATATTCACTAATATTAGTGTGAATAATTAAATATATTTGTCTGATCTTGTGATACATCACATGTATCCTAATATGATGCATCACATTCCAGAAGTGGAGATAGAGAACCGAAGGCATTCTTGGGAGATGGAGTCTTTGAGATTAGTGTTGGATGGTATATAGGAATCATTTTTTTCTATTATAGATGCCCAGTTTGTGAGGTTTGAGAATAATCCTTTTATTCCTTAAACTTTTAGTGGTCCACCTCCACCATTGGATGTTGTTTTTATTAGATTAGTGGTTATATTGGAACTTCAATCTATTTTATGTGATGTTCCAAATATAAATCAGGAGTGTTTGAGGTAAATTAGTCATAATAGTTATCTTGTTTATAAGATGGTGAGTGATTGACTCATTGAATTCAGAGAAAATATAGATCATATTATAAAGTCATTCAATTATTACCATTCAATAATATATATTAATCATGATTTTAACTCGCACACTGAGTTCCTTGAAGATAACCTTTGGATGCCACCAATTACTCATGCCTTCAAAGATCAGGTTACTCAGTTTAAAGTGATTACCCTAGTGTTCATTTTTTTATGGAGAAGAAAATGGATTTTTCAATTCCATCAAAATAGGGTGAAATATCATCTTGCACCTCATAAATTTGAAAAAACCTTTTATCCATGTATTTAACATAGTAGTAGTGGCTCATGATACTATTTTTATTTTCACTTTTTGATGATCCTAAAAGGGGTACAATTATAATGGTGTTTATTTAAATCTATTTTATTCTTTAATTTATGCTTTAGTTTTTCTTTTTCATTTCCATTTTCAAAATCCTTGATACCATCATTAATTTTATTCCTTGATACCATTCCTTTGATGGTATATGTATTTAATCAATTCCTTTAATATTTTTTTGTATTTTACACCTAAAATATAATTATGTGTTAAAATCTATGTTTAAAACATAACATTATATTTTTAAAGAGTTAAGTAGATATACTCTAATTTAAATTTTATACTATGCATGTTGTATAAAATTCCATTATTTTTTATCATAAAAAAGGGTAGATTATTGGAACCTCCTTATTTTTATGCTCACAAATCAAGTAAATTATCTCTTTAATGGTTTAAATTCTTTATGATAGCACATTATAATATAATATAGTACAGGGAAATTTGGATAAGTGTTTAGAATAATTTCTATTGAGAATGAGTCGCTATCAGATAAGACTCACAGTTGAGGAAGAGTCGCTGCTAGAAAAGACTCTATGTTGAGGATGAGTCACCACTGGAAATGTCTCACCCCTGAAAAATTATCACCACCAAGAATGAGTCCATTTTAAACCTGAATCATCACAATAATTTACCCACTTCCAGGGTGGATTCACCACAAGACTTCACCTACTACTGAGAATGTCTCGCCTCCATGATGATCTACCATTAGAAGAGTCACCATTAAGATGAGTCACCCTTGAGACTAGTCACCACTGAAGATGAAATACCCTTAGAAGAGTCACTATATAGATTATTCACTATTAAGTATGACCTATCATAATATGAACTACTACTAGCTTAACTCACCATTGGTCTGACTCACCACTAGACCTGAGTCACCTCCATGATGACTCATCGTTGCAATTCTAAGACCTTTGAATTAAATGTTTCTAATTGATATATTATCAAATTTAATGTTGAGTATTATTTTAATGATTATTCTAAAACTATTTAATTAAATGTTAAATTATGTTCAATCTTAGTATGAGTTTTCCGTAGATTCGAAAGATTATTCTCAATAATTCAACCCTCTTGCATGCTAGAAGAGGATGCATACATGATGGTTGTATATTGATGAATATAGGTCTTTGTCACTAAATAATTAAAGGATTATTACACAAGATCTAACACAAATCATAACTATTAACATCTTAATATTAAATATTGGATCTTAAAGTGTAGAAATATCATTTATATAGTTAGAACAACATCAGGTTATGATGCTCTATTTTTCATGTTTTTCTAAAAAATGACTCAATATCCTCTCCAAGCTACATAAATTGAGACATAAAATTTCAAATAACTCTATATTGATCAACACTATATTATTTAAAACTATATAAATTCCCTTTACATTTATTGAATTTATTTTTTAGTAGTGCTTTTTTTTACTTTTTTTATCCAAAAAACACTATCGCATATACATTAATTTAAAGATACAATGGTGATGTTGAGAGCTACTTTTGTGGCTTATGATTGTTTTATTACCACATATAGTGTGGAAGTGGCCCATATGTGGCCTAGTCATCTTATAGCTATTTTCACTATATCCAATCTATGTTTTGGATCATGGTTATATTTCTATAATATTCTTGTAAGATATTTATTTCCAAGTGTATTCGATTAGGTCTAGAAAGAGACTAAACACCAAGTTTCAATTCTGCTATGTGTATTGTTTTAGTTCATTTATAATCTTTAAACTCGGTCTGTAATAAAATATAAATAGAGAAAATAATTTGATAGTTAATATTAAATAGTGTTTATATAAGTATTTGTTTAAGTAAATTTATTTAAATTTTTTTAATGGTTTTCATATTGTTTTAACTGGTCACTAATCATGCTTTGAGGGATTTTTTAAAATATAATAACTTATATCGATATTTTGTTTTGATTTACTATGCTATTTTAGTTTAACTAGTTTTCTACAGAAACTCTTATTGGGAACTTAATCCCCCCCCACCCACTTGATATACTCACTATGACCAATATAAATGTTTTATGCCCGTTAAATAAGGGAATATATCATTTAATTTCCAAGGAAAGTGAGGATTTTGATAGAGGGAAATAATTTTTATCATACAGATCCATTTATACTTCATTATCTTAAATGTGGGTAACCTGGGATTTATCCAAGTCAATTAACTCTTTTAATGGTCAAATACTAGACCAAGGAATAAATTATGTAGAAGTAAAATAGTTCAAGAAATTATTTATTAGTATTTAATAATTATATTTTAGAAGTATGTTTTCAATGGTATTTTGGTTAAAAAATCATGAATCATCTAATGATTGTGGTAATTTTTTTGAAATCATAGATGTATTCATAAAATATTAACTCAAGAAGAATGGATACCATCATGGGTTTATGATTTTATGGTTAATCGTATGTTAAATTTCATTGAAATCCCTTTTGAGTTTTTACCTGAAGGGATTTTTATGTGATTAATAACAATTTGGGAGAATTTTCATTAGGTTGAGGTATATGTAACCCTAAGGTTCAAAATTATTTACTATTTAAGGAAGAAATATATTTTAATAAGATTAATATAATTTATAGTCATTAAGGTTAATATGATAATTGATAATACTTAATTAATATTGTTTGATTTGGTTGACAAAATCACATCTGGAAAGGCAATGGGGATTGAACCCACAACTAAAGGGTGACAAAGGTGCAGCGCCTACAACTAAAATGTGTAATATTAAAGTTAATATTAAATTTTTTAATTAAATTATTTTATGGATAAATATTAATTTAAACATTTTTGTTATTATTGAGGTTTAGATATTAATGTAATGGTTTTCATTTCATTTTCTAACCATTTTCATTTTGGTAAATATTTACAGACTTATAGATGGAATTATCACTCTTTAATGGATCTTATGATCCATTAAAATTGATTGCTAGTTATTTATGTGTTATAGAATAATCTTGGATATTTATTTCTTGTGGTAACAGGTGAAGTGGAAACTGATCAGAGCACAATAGAAGGGTGAAATATTTCTAGTTAAATAGAAATAAATCAAGTATGTATATATCCTTATGTTCATATAAAGTAAAATAATTCATAAAAATCTATAAAATTAACATGAAATAAAAATTTATCATTTTACCTTCACATATGATTAATCAATGGTCATTTAACTCATCACAGATTTATGGTTTTGTGGAATTTTACTTTCTCTTGATCATTCAATTAATTTTGATCAATGATCTATATCACTATCCATAATTATTTATGATTTTATTCTATGTCCATATTTTTATTTCCCTATAATGTTCTCTTATTTAGAAATATTTTAAGGTTTTATTCTATATTACCTTCATATTTCACTTTCCCTCTTTTAACAGGATGTTTTGAAAACCATTTCTATGATGCAGGTTTTCAATAGAGGAATTTCCATAATTGTAACCCTTGATTTCTGAGCGTAATTTAAAAATGAGTGGATGAAATATATTAAAATTGGGTATAATTCAAGACCTTGATATTTTAATGTAATAACATTGTGTTTGATATCATATACCAAATGCAACACCATGCTTAATCAACCCACAAAATATATTATTTAAATAGAACTATTATAACCTAACCATTGAATTAATGGGAAAGAATAGGATAAAAACAATCATGATATATATATATATATTGGGTTTAATCAATATAAATTTATTTATAATAATTTTTTTTATTTTTTATAAAGTTGATTTATTCTATAAAAAAATAGGTTTTCGTCAAAAATGATTTTTACTACTTTTTGTTAAAAAATATTATAAATAATTTTAATAAATTTTGTAAAATATATTTAAAAAAGTTAATTTCATTTTTTAAATCTTATTATAAAAATTATGTTAAATTTAAATTAATATATTCTTCTGAAAAAAGGATATTTTTCAGGGAATAGTGAGAAATTCTGATTTTTCAAATAGTGCTACTTATTTTCATTAAATTAAGTAATTTTAATGTCCCAATATTATTTTAAATTGATTTCAAAGTAAAATAATAATTATTTAGTAATATTTAATTTAATTAATTTCATTCAAATCATTTTTATACCGAATTTTGGTGTAAGTTAAATTTTAGGCTATAAAATGCATTTTTTTAAACCTATTTTTATGTATGTTGTTTCCCTCCAGACAAATTAATTAAAATAACAAACAATAGGTAATTATTTAAATTAAATTAATTAATTATATATATAAATATATTAATTTAACTCCATCTCATTATGATTAATAGTTATATAGTTAATATAATATGGTCTTATGCTTGCAAAATTCATTTCTTGAAAAATAGTTTTTTTACCTAATTTATATGTTTATTTTTAAATTAAACTCTACCACTCATAAGAATTTAAATTTATAAAATATATTAAATAATTTTTATTATCATAATTAATAATATATAATAGGTTTAACTAATACTTTTTGTCACTTGAGTTGATATTTACCTCCCATTGCTTAATTATTTTGTGTATTTCCAAAAATGCACCTCCTCAATTATAAAAGGGCACTCCCTCCCCTCACTTATTCACATCTATCAATCCATTTGATCAAATAAAACCTAAAAACATATATCCCCAAAATCATTATACGCTTTCTAGAGCTACTGGTCATCCTAAAATACCAACACTAGTGTCCTTAATAAAAGATCTAAAGGATGTTCTTGTAAGATAAGGTTGTTGTTGTTAGTAAGTTCCTTAATTTTACTTCTTATTTTTCAGAATTCGATTCCATATTAACAATTAAAATATAATAAATCCATTAACTACCATATAATTATATGTTATTATTCTTATAAAATAATATTTATCCATCTCCTCCTCAAAAAAATGGGAAACAAATCTATCGCTTGTGTGTACGGAGGAATACCGACTCCCAAACTGATGTAATTTTTTCCATCAGTGACTCACATGGATAATAATAATGATGAAAATAATGAATATATATGATACATTTGAAATTAAATTAATTATTTAAAATTAATAAATCATTCACTTCCTTACCATTTCACCCTTTATTGGAATGATATCATCGCTCGTCCATACGTATGGCCTACTATCTCCATGAAGCGATGTGATTCCTTTTCTATATCCATAATTCATGAATGGTTATAAAAAATATTTAGTGATTAAATTTTATATTTATAACATTAACATGATTATACATATTTTTTATCTATATCCAAAACACAAAACACAAACATTTATGATATAATATGCAAGACAAAACAGGGAAATTAACACCCAAACTAGTTGTAATAATAAAATATTGTTAATAAAAGGGTGGTAAGATGATATAAGAGGAGAATATATGATATTATTAATATTAATTTGGTTATTTAAAAAATTAATAATGTGTATTAAAACATTTTTCATATTTTTAATTCAAGCTCAACTAAAGGGAAGCTTGAGGTAAGGGATTTGGTCTCACTTTCCATTAAATAAGGAATATTTTGAGGATCTTCACATGATTTATGTTATATAGTGTATATAAATCCATATTACATATAATATCATGAATAAATAATTATTAATGGTATTATTTGTTTAAATTAAATTATTTCATCAATGGGAATTTTTCGATAATGTTACTAAGTGGTAAGCATTTTCATAACACAATTTTTATATTCCGTTATAGTACTTGTTTATTGCCTTTGATACTCTTAGATTATGTGTGTAATATCTTATGATTATTTTATGTTTTATTTCCAATTTTTTTATACGGATTCCAATTTTATTTAAATAATAATTTCATTTATTAATTCTTACTTCAATGGGATGATCACTGTGAGAGATTTTCTCACAATTTCTATTATATTGAGACATATTTGGTATTATGTAACTTTTTTTGATGATTTGTGTCTACTAACCCATTTATAAGTTATATTTTGAATATATTAATATTAATGGTATTTAATTTTTTATTTTAATTTATTTATTTAATGCTTTTATTATTCAAAATTTACAAAAGATGTAAGGGTTTTTGCTTAAATCTCATTTTAATCGGTATTGTTTCTGGTTGAATTTACATTCAATGAAATTATTTTATAATTTTATAATAAAACCCTTTAATTTTATCCTTCTATAGTTATTAATAAGGATTTAATGTAATAATACCATTTTATTCTCTTTGGTACTTAAAATGAAATTGATAATTTTTTCAATAAAATCCAACCTTATTTCTCCTTTAAATTGAAAATAAATTTTCATCCAAATCCATGATTGCTAAAAATGATGTCAATAATGTTACTAATAATATATTATGATTATTTAAAGTCATTTTTACCCTATATTATTTTTTTACAAAAAAATTAAAATTATGCTACTTGTTATTTTCAGAACAAGGTACATTTTGACTTTTCTTATAAAAATGTGAAAGTAATATTTTTAAAAACACTGAGTATGAATGGAAGTTTCCTAAAATCATGAAATATCATTTCTTTAATTATTACTCAACAAGTTTTCATGATTATTTTCAAATAAAATTTTTTCCCAAATATTTGGGAAATGTTTAGTTTTCCAAAGTGATTTTCAAAGTTAAAATGATATTTTCCTCAAGAATGTTTTAAAGATATTTTAAGGGAATTTTTATTCATGAATTACAACTACCCTTTATTTTACTTATAATCTACTAGGGATATATTGTAACAATACCATATTTAGTTTTTATAGGTATTTTTTATGATTAGTTTGTTTAGATAAACTATTTATATTCACTTCCATGATTAATTTTTTTCATTAACTTTCCCTTGAAGAATTAACTTTATTTTGATCATGGGACATTAAATATTCCTTATATATCCATATTATTTACCATGAGTATAATTATTTCTGAAATTGTATATCATTTCTAAATATGATACCATGAAATAATAACTTCTAATGAAATTACGTATCCTTTGGGTAGCTTTTGAATCATAATCACCAAAAAATAATAAAATATAATGAAACATTTAATATTGTTAACATAAATATATTCTTTACATGAAATAAAAAAAATGGAAATATATATATACTAAATTTAAGAAACAAGTGGGGAATATGGATTATGTCTCATAGAAACCAAAGTGAGATAGAAACCCTTACCTTAAGTTCAACTTACTTAAAAAGTGATCTAAAATCATGTATAATATGTTTAAATTTATTATAAATATATAATAGATACCTTAAAAAATTATAATATCATATATGATATACTTATAAATTTTCAGCCTCTATTTATTAGTAATTCGCTTTTAAAACCGTTATTTTCTAGTGTTAACTGTTTTGTTTTTGATGAAAATTTCAATTTGGTAGTTTCAATCCTTATACAATGATCATGGTCATATATTATACAAAATGTTAATAAATATATAGATATAATATATTTTGATTATATATATTTTTATTCATCTGTAAAAGGTATAGGTGGAAAAATTAATTACACTATTCATGGAGACAGTTGGGCGTATGTATGCAAGACCGTTATTTTCATTTTTTGATGGATGAAATTAAGGAAATTTAAATAATACCTTTCCATGAAACAATAATTACTATATCATATATATCAAATATATTTTTTAAATTTATTCTTATTATCATCTATGTAAAGATTAAATGAAGAAGGAATTACATCACTTTGTGGTGGTGGTGGTCCACACGTATGCGTGAGCAACATTATCGTCTTCCAACATATGAGAATGTAACAAGTTATATATTATATTATAATTAAATAATCATAAATGGTTCAAAAATATCACATATAAATATTAAAACCATAAAAATAATCATTAATTAAATTCGGTTATAGAAAATTAATTATATCATTGTATGGAGGCAGTAGTCCACACGTATCCACGAGCGATACTTTCACTTCCCATATGATGTATAAATAGGTAAATAAAGTTGGTTACTTGATAATAATAACATTTTTGTATTTTTAGTATATATAAATTATTATTTTGTGATAACTAATATAAATTTATATGAGGTAGAATATGAAATATATTGAAATAGGTTGGGTACGATGACAACCTCTACTTCAGGAGACCTCTATTAGATCCCTTCTTAAGGATCCTTGGAATGGTTTTTCAAGAAGACTGAAAGATCTAATTGATGGATAGGTAAGTTGTGAAGAGAATTTTTTATGGGTTTTTGAGCTCTATGGCTAAAATTATTGTAAACAATAGAACGGAGGGTTGTCCTTTTTTAAAATGGGGAGAGGAAAAACTTGAAATTTCTTAAATGATTAAAATATAATAATTTCATACTCAAGGAAAATTATTCCAAATGGAAAATGATTAGAATTTATGATAAGATGATATTGAAATATTTCCATGTATCATGATTTATATAAGTTTAATTGTAAAAATCACCATTATCTCATTGTTTAACCAACCCAAAAAAATAATTTTCACTTTAACTATAGTAATAGATTTTTATAATTTTTAATATTCATTAGCAAAAAAATTAGGTTTCGCATATTAAATAATATTAATTATTATGATTCAAAATAGGGAATATATTTTATCTAATTAAATTCACATAAGTGGTAGAATTTAATTTATTAATAAACCCACAAAACAAAATTAATATTACTTTTCTAGGAAGATGTTTTCCTAAGTATAAAAAGTTTTCCTACCAAGATAAAATAAAAAAAAATTCCAAATAAAATAATTATATTATTAATCATATAAATTTACTAATATTAAATTAAAACCAATTTTAAAAATTGTAACTTTTTAAATTCCTTAATAGAAAATAAAATTTCAAATAAATATAAGTATTTTTCATTATTTATCCAAAAAATTTAATATTCTATGAATATTCTCACAAATTCCCCCTAAGATAATTTTGACATACTATATTTCAAAAATGAAATCATTTTTTAATGTTAAATTTCAAAAAGTGGTATATATTAATTATATTATATGATCATAAAAATTGATTAAAACAATTTTTTAGGAAAAATGTATTTTTAAAGAATATAATTATTTTACTAAAAATTGAGTACATATTTATCAATATATTATCATTAACTAATAAAATTATATATTTTATTTTAAAATTTGGTTATTCCTATTAATACCTCAAATTTAATGTCTAGGTTATATTTTTATACTATATTATGATTAATTTATACTCGGATTTATGTGTATTCCAATATATCATAGAAATCAAATTTATTTAAAGATAAATATATCATAAAATATCTTGGTGTTAATTTTTAATCATGGAAGAGTATCTCTTGGTCTTATAGGGTTCCATTCCTTTATCCTTTAACAGAATATCCCCCCTTGACAACAAAATTATTGATTACTAGTACATGTCTGTTTACATTTATTTTGGTTATAAAACTATGAATTATTACCTCTTTCAAATGATATTTTCTCAATTGTAAATCCTATTTTATGTGTGTTTGATTTTAATTTGTTTATTTTCCAATTTTTTCATAAATATTCACATGGAATAAAGGTTATATTCAACAGTTTAATTGCATAATTATATTTTGGATAAAATGATTCACTCTAGGTATGAAATACCTAAAATAGGATTTTAAGGAAATATTTAACATATAATTTAAGGATAAATTTTTCAGGAGTTATAAAGTCCTTATAATCAATTTTAATACTTAGAACATGGTAAATATGAGTATTTTCATACTAAAATTAATTTATTTATAGGTTTGTTTTCTCTTTAAGAAAAATGATTTTTTATGTGTAATTAGCCATTTGGATTTTATTATGTGCAATGTTCCATTTAGGAAATGAATTGAATGATTTTATCACTTTTTTATACTCTTTTTCTTGTTCCCATTAGTTCTTGAATTTTTATGATATAATATAGAGTTATTTTTTGTTGAATCCAAGTAATATTGTTTATTATAAGAAAAGGAATACTTATCTTAAGGGATTTCTGAGGTGATGATTGATTTTATGAATTGATTATTATAGATTTATCTTGATATTTTTGTGTGTATGTATTACCGTGATTTATCAATTCCATTAATATCATGGGAAACCTTTGGTAGCTATATGGTAATTCAAGGGATGTTACTACGTTAGTTGAGATTACTCACTAACTAGTTTCCCTAGTATAGGCTTGTGCCCTCCCTATGGTTGGTTTCTTCTCATGGAGTCTAGGAAAGGGCCAACCAAGTGTTACAGTAGATTTTGTTATCATCATATAACCATATGGAATTTCACTATTGGTATTTTTAATTAATGTCTCATTATAGTCTAATATATTACCCATGTTTATTTTTTTTATTTATATGTTATTATTATATTTTATGTTTCCATGGATACTTATTTAAATATTCCTTGGTTATGTAAATTATTTACATATTATTATGTATCTCTCATATGTGGTTTTTTTATAAATAAAAATAATCACGGTTTAAATTCGTTAAATTATTCTCTTTATAATGTGATTTTTTATTATAATTTATGAATGAAACCTTTCATTCAATGTGTTTAATCAACTTAAATTTATTTTTTCATTATGAAAGTTTATGATTTCATCCATTGTTATTACAAACCACTTAATTCTTTTTTTTAAACTGATATTCATCTTTTGTTATTTGTTTTCTAAAATGGAAAGGGATACATTATTATTTTTTTAAACTACTGTATATTTTTTAAAAAGTATATAAGAAAGTGTACTAAGTGGGATTCTACTACTCTTGTTTCTCAAACCCTATATACACACCACTTGTGTGTATATAGTCATGAATTCATCTTACATAGGCTTGACAGGTTTCATTGGATCGTAGGAGTGGCCAGGATGTTTGTTGAGGTATGTTGGAGGTGGAAAGTGAAGTGTATATGGTTGATACATGATGGATGGTGGTTTGGTTTTATTTTTAGTTTATAATCTAGTTTGATATTTTGTATCATCTTATATAGTGAACTATCAAATTCCTTTTTTCATGTCATCCTTTTATTCTTTATAATGTTTTATATATCTAATTGATTGTATATTTTTAGTTATAGACATTGTGGAGTTATTTAATTTTGTTATTCCATGTTTGGTTGTTTTATATTTTATGTTATATTATTCATTGTTTGTAATGTTCTATAATCAAGAATGATCATTCCAGACATTTGGGTGGAAGTTATTCATTTAAATTATATTTATCATGTGACATTGTTCCCTAGTTTAGTGTGGTCAATACATCAGCACTAGTTGTCATCCTTTGGGAATCAGAACACACTTCTAGCCTTATAGAGGGATAACTCAGGTATTCGGTCTGGGTATCCCTAGTTTGTTAATTAAAAATTTTATCAAAACCTAATTTTTTCTTCTTATTTATTATATTCTGGTATACTGTAGATTGTATTTTCAGATCCTTGGAGTTAGGTGTGAGACAGTGTCTACAATAATCGTTATTGTATCAAGCCTTTGGATTACAAACATTGTCAGAAGATGAGAGTGGAGTAGGAGCTTTGGATTTCATCCTTTATGGAGTTATTTTCATCTAAATCAGTAGTTATGTGTTTCATATTATTTTTATTTATGGTTTTTAGAGGAAACATTTGGTTATGTGGTGGAAATATGGAGAATCCACAATCTACATAGTTAAAGAGCATGGCTTACAAAACCATGTGGAGACTAAACATGTTGAACTATAAACACTCAATGGAAATTTTCATGGTTGGAAAATAGTTTAGAAAATCATATAAACAACCATGCATTGCCAATATTTTCAATTGTTTCGTGTTTCTAGTCCTACTAATGTTTCCAAAAGGCCTTATTAATCAATTATGGATTATTTAGGGCTAATTGGGAAGAACATTATAGGCTTTTTATGCTTGGTGAATTAAATTTAACTATTTTATTATCTATAAATTTATTGGGTCATGAATTTGGAAAGGTTATATTTTCTTCTAAATGATTCATAAACCATTTGGAGTACCATATAAAATAATTTCCAAATGGTTTTATGTTTTTTTTTTAATTTTAAAATAAATAATTTTATCATTTTCAAAGCTATTTTTAAAGGATATTCATGGTATTTTCAAAATATAATTATTTTCTTTCAAAAAATGCACTCATTTTTTTTAATTTTTACTATAGGTATTCTTCTATAGATACTGCATTCAATATATTTTTTTTTTGATATGGAGATGTTGGAATGACATTTCTATATAGAATGACTCAATGGATGTTGGCCTAGAAAACTTGGATTTATAATGGAATGGTTCTAAAATGAATGTTGATTTGGATATTTTGTTATATTTTCTAACGTGGGTATCTCTGTAATTTTAATATATAATATTTTAGTTTTAGAAAAAAAATTTCCAACCAATATTGGTTTTTTTTGTATTTTATTTCCCTTATTGTGTTTGATGTGTTACCATTTGTATTTCAGGGATGTGTTGGTGTTATTTTTTCATATTGATACTGATTTTATATGCTTTGATATGGGGGAATGTGTTGATAATTATTGTCATTTTGTTATTTGAAACTTCATCCACATAAGAATGCATGGATGAATTTCTTTATAGATAGAGATTGGTGAGTTTCCATGAGAAGAACCTATTGTTGAATATATCATGCCTATGTCTACAATTTAGGGTGTTTAGGTTATTGATAATATTGAAATCCCTAGTCTAAATCAAGATATGTACTAGAACCAAGAATTTTATAACCGTTCTCCAATTATATACATAGTGGATAAGGTTTACTTTGAACTAGAATAATGGTTAAATAATGTTAAGGAAATCGTCTATTTGATTGAGATTCTTGATAGTGTAAAGGATAGGTTCAATGTGATCATTCTTAATGTTCCTAGTTGAAATGGTGTAAGTTAATCATTTAGGATAATCTATGGAATGATCCGTCATGGAATTTTTTCAATAATTGTAACCTAACATTATGAAAGTGATGAATGCATTTGATTTCTAACATATCTATTTGGTTAATCAGTCAGTGATAGGGTATAAAGGTAATTTCCCAAATTTGGTATTGTATCTACTTGAAATAGTCTTATATGATATTCTAAAGGATAAATGTTTCAATCGGGGTATTCATATATGAATTTTTTTTAGTTTTCATTGTATTATCGACACTTTTACTTGTAAATGGTGTCTTAATCCTTGGAAATAGAGTCCCTTACCTTAGGTATATTGGAAGAAGATATAGATTCCTCCACACTCTAGAGTATTCAGAATGGATTAAATGATGTGATTAGAAAAATGATGGACCTAATCAGGATAGTGGAGTAGATATAAAGATACCAACCAAAATTTGTTCTTTACAAACCACTGGGTGTCAAAAATACGTGTTCTATTAGTATAGAATGCCAGTCCAAAATAATCCCACATATTAGGAAAACTAAATTTCTATTCATGGTTATGGATGGATAGGTCATATTCAATGGTAATATATGCGATTTTGAAGGAAACATGGCAATGTGATAGTTTGAACAATCCATTGGATCTTGTTGTTTTTGTTTTTTTATCCTTTTTTACGTGACGTTTTAAATGATGTTTTATCTATAATTATAAATATTTTTTTGTATAATGTTTATAAAATTCTAAATATAGTGGAATACCTTATGCTTTATAGAAAACTGATAGATCCAATATTTTCAATAGTTTTACTTTGAATTTAAATGTTCCTAATACTAACCATTTTCTATTTTAAAGTTTATTATCATATTTTTTTAGTTTTTTAATTAACATATACATATTGTGAAAATTTCCTCATTATAGACATTAAATTATTTTAAATCATTTTTTATTTAGTCTATAAATATTTCTAAACTAAACCAAATTACTAAATTAATTTCAAGGCATAAATCTTTCTTTGGTTTTATTTCATTAAATTGGAACTTTACCTGAATATAATCACAAGAGGACCAAATGAGGCTCAAAAGTTAGACCTCAAAATTTGTGCATTGATTGGGAGAATTTTAATGATAGGAAAACATCTCACAAATGAAAAAAAAAGAACTGAAATTTCACATTAAAATAGATATTATGTAGGGGAACAACTTTATTAACTATATACAATTGATATTTAAACATTTTCATAGTAAAAAATTCAAGGAAAATCTGTGAATGGGAATATGAAAATTTACCCAAAAAATTATTTCTTTATTAATATATATATATATATATATCTTTGGTTACACATGGCCTATAGAGCTCATATTTTGTTGGTTCACACATAAGATATATTCAACACACTTTTAAGAGAAATAATTTCCAAAATTCGTAGATTTATTACCCAAACCATGTGAATAAATTTGGTTGTTGAAATTGGAGGAAAATCTTTCCACCCTTTTTACTATATAAATATACCTCCTCTTTCATGTAAATAAGTTTTCCTTTTTTAGTAGATTTTTAGGGTATTTGTTTCTATGATAGTTCATATAGTTTTACTATATATTTTTATTTTCATTATCTCATTTTTTGTTCTCAATTTTTTGTTCTTTTATCAAACCCCTATAATACGGATTATGGTGAGTAAATATATCTAATCTTAGTCTTTGGGATTGTTTTCACAGTGTGCTTGAATTATTTCTCATTGATTCCTAATGTTTTTATTCAGATTTTTTGTGAGGGAAATATAAGTGTTATAGTTAATTGTTTTGATCTCCCACCACTCATTGGAATGACTCTTTAACTCATTATATTCAATACCAAATCATCATACCATACCTTATATCATAAATTATCTTCATAAAATATAGTTCAGTGTATTCAAGTGATGAAGTGTCATATAATAGAGTTATATCCTGGAAGGTGTCACACTCACAATTGATTTGTGTTTAGCATTCATCGTTATTAGAGGAGGTGATATTTGGTTTGATAAAGACATCTCTTTGGAGTTCTATATGTCACACTCAGAGTATGGGGTAGTAGTAAATATATTATTGTATGAACTCTCAAATGTAATTTTAAAAATAATAATGGATAATGAAGAAACTCAGGTATCTGACCATAGGACCAAGTTTGTCCTTCTCACTTGTTCATTCTATATCAACTAAATTTTAATTTTTTGGTATTTCATTCCACATTCCAAACCACTATATTTTCATTGTTTTCAATGGTGGAAATTAGTAGATTTGGAATACTGGGTGTTTGATTGGGAATATCTTCAAGAGAGATGTCTATGGTCATCCATAGTGCTATGCTAGGAAATATAAATATTTATTTTTGTTACATACCATGATAGGAGAGCGTCAAAGATTTTCCCTATTATCTGGGATCCAGGTGGTCTTTCACTCGTTATTTATTTTAATTATGTGAATTTTTTATTTATCTTAACATATAAATATAAATATTTAAAAAATATATTATATATTCAAATTGTTATTATTACTCATAGAAAGATTACTCATATGGGAAAGAATAAGAATAAGTTCACAATAATTTAAAATCACAATTGTAAGGACATAAAGAGAATATAAAATACCTAGAGAGAAAAATATAATGGTTGTATGAATTATTTTGTGAATCTCATGATAAAGAACTAAGTAAAAAACAAAATCTACTAAGAAAGAAGTTGTACCAACAATATTTCATGTTTAATAACCTGAGGGGTGATAATGAAATACTTTAATATCCATCCAACCTATCTAAACCATTACTTAAATTGGTTCTTGAATAAAACATATCTACTGTGTAACTTGTGAGAGACCAATGTGGTTTCATTGTATATTGGTCAAATTTAGTATAACATGAAATGTTCAGTGATTATCATATCCATGAAAATGAAAAATTAGTACCAATATAACTCTCTCTTACTTTAGAATAATATGATAAAGTTTCACTTACTAATACTATGTTTATAATGTCCCTTCTATAAGAGTCCAATTTCCAAAATGAAATACATGAGGGGGAATATTTTTTTATTCATTATTTATGTTTTAATCCTATTGAAGATAAAAAAAATCATTCTATAAAATTTTTGAAACATTAGTATCAGAGTCGGCCCCAGATATAAAGGATGTGTCCCCAAATGTGGTGGAAAAATAAAAAGGGTTCTAGGAGTGCATGATGATATGGTTTCCTCCTATACATCAAACTGTATATCACATTGAGAAGGATGTCATGGAAGTTGATATGGATCCCTCTTATCTTCTCTTCTCTCCCCTTATACACCCAAAATTCTCTCTCTATTCTCTTATGGGGGTTGATAAATTTTTTTTCTTTATTTGACTGTTACCACTCTTCATATATACTTATGTATGTTGGTAGAAATAATACTTGGTGGTCCATTCCATGAAAATTTTATCCACCTATGGATTAGGGTTAAGGAGCTTCAACTATCTGACTAGGATCAGTAATCACCTATCACCCACATGGGGGTTAAACCATGTTATATACTATTTTTCATTTATCTTTATCTTTAATTATTTTTATATAAATAAATTTCTTATGTTCTATTTATTTATTCCTTGCAATTATAAAGTGGTAGTTTCTTGGAGCCTGACTCAAGGATCCCACTTGAAAAAAAAAGTAAGGTGGTGTTTCTTGTTATCATTGGTTTATCTTCTCGATCCTTTATTTTTTATTAACATTAAAGGAATTTTTGTTTTATCATAAGTTTGGGGGGGATATTAAATTTTTTGTATAGAATTTCTCATTTTTTATCGTTTTAATTTTTTGTGGGTTATTTCAGGTTAGGAAATTTGAGCTTAAAATATTCTTTACCTAATGAATAATGGCATTTTAGTATCAAGATTTCATTGGTTCTGAAATTCCTAGAATTGACTGATTACTAAGTGTATCTTTCACATTGTTTTAATGTAAATTATCTTTCAATAATTTCTTCCCCAGAGTGACACTCTAGGGCCCAGAAATCATAGAAATGATAAGGAGTTTTAAAAATTATAGATAATAACCTATTATCAATCAATTCGGGGATATCTAGATACTGTTAACGTTACCTAGAACCAATACACATATTATCAATAAATCTATAATTACATTATCTTACCTAAAAATATGTAATACCACTAATATTATATTCTTAAAATAATCCATGAAATCTATCCAAACTACCATGAATCTCTAGGAAGGGGTGGAGGAGTGAATATTGATCACATGAATAATAAAATGGGAATCTAGTTCCAACCAAATATTCCTCTAATTATTGAACATATAAATATTTTTCTTTATAATGAAACATACCACCTCTAATTCAAAGGTAGAAGTTATCCAGTAGTCTTTTGGAGAAGCATGAAATGGAATAACTTTTTGAGTCATTGAATATTCCCATAGAGAATGAGGGACCTATATTACTATTGTATGTTTCACTTATATTAACCATCATCTAATATAAAATATGTGTATACAAAATAATATAATTGTAATATTTATAGATTTTTATGTTTACTCATATTCCCATCTTATGAAGATATAAATGTTCATTAATCTAGTACACATCCATACAAATATTAATGAAAGAATCCACCCTTACAATAGTGATAATGGATAACATAAAATGTGAATCTTAGTTTTTTTCCCCTTAAATATTGTTAATCTTATATTCCACCATATAATATGAAACACTTCAACAATTATTCCCCAAAACAAATTATGGAGTTGACTTAATCCATTCTACATGATATAATGATCAAGAAGACCAATAATGGTACCCACAATGAGAGCTTTAAATTCAAACATGGCAATAATAATACCCTAAAGAGCTCTAGAAAATTTACATTTAATGAAAACATGAACAATATTATCTTTCACATCCTTACAGACACTACACGTAGAGAAAAGGTTAATCTTAGACTCCATAATATTAGTGTAAAAAGGGAGTTTATAATAAATTCTCCTCTAAATTAAAGTGAAATGGGATAGAAAAATATATGGATTAATAAAGGGATTCAGGATTTTCTCAATCCTGTAAGTAAATCCATATAGAAATAATAAAAAAAGACTATAATTGAGGAACCCATGATGAGTAATAAGACAAAACAAAGAATCCTCATTTGGAATAAAGTGATAGGAGTAAATGGCATCCCATGCAGGATACAAAAACCAATCCATGGGTAGATAGATTTCTCATGGATGGCCACTTTTGGATCTAGAATTAGGAATTAATAATCATTAGAAAAGTTAGTCCTAATCCAGTTGTCTTTTTTGAATGTTAGATCTAATGTAATGGATGCAATCCAGTAAATGTTTCACATAACCTCCATATAATTTCATTTAATGAATATCCAAATTGAATAAAAGATATAATTTTACTTCCTATAAGGGAGCCTGTTGCTTACTCTTTACTTCAATAATGTATTATAATTCATGGTTAGTATCCTCTAATGAAATTGGTCCTACAAATAATTATTTAAAATAAGAACATTTTTAATACCCCACCTTGTAATGATTTTCAGTATGTTTTCTATTTAATTATGATAATTTTCATTTTATATATTCACCCACAAAAGATGATGCTTTTGATACATTGATTAAAACTCTTGATCAGTGAAAAATTCCATTAAAAACTCATAAAGGACTAAACCAACTTGTAGATAGAAACTTATTTCATAAGGGAGATTCTACTAGAAAAAGATATAGAACCCCATTTCCAGTAATTGAGTTCTCCCTTCACACCATCAAATATAACTCTAAAGTGGAAATATTTATTCATACCCCAAAAATGGCAATTACAAGATATTTAAGTATAAAATTACCTTAAAAAATCCTGAATACATTTTTCAAGTTCCATCATTCTATGAATTTTGAAGTTTCAATTGAAGATAATTATAGATTTACCCTATATTATATAATGATTATAAATGGACCCAGAATGATCAAGAGTTGTTTTTATAGTCTTGGTGTTTTCCCTACTCTATTGTGGAAAAAAAATTAATTCCTCACCATGAAATAAAATAGATGGGGACTTTAATCTTATCCTAGCTGATATTTCATTAATATTTCCATGATCCACCATATCAAGAAGTAATATACATAAATAATCTTGAAAATTGAAAAATAAAATAGAAAATAAAGTAATACCCTATTTAATTCCTCACTAACATGAGAAAAATCCATTTGGGATACCGTTTAATAGAATATAAATATTAAATTATTTAAATAATATCAAAATAATATCTATAAAGAGATTAATAAATTCCCAATTGTTTGAATCAAAACCCTTCTTCACATCAAGTTTAAAATAAATTCTTCCATCTTATCTTGGATTACTCAACATATTCATGCACACAAAATTATTTTGAATAAATTATTTAATTCCTCTAATATAATCAAATCCTTATTGACATGGAGACACCACCTAGATGATGATATTTTAATGTATGATGGAAATAATCTTTCTCAAGATTTTATAAATTGAATTATCTATGTAAATGGGACTAAAGGAGTTAAGTGTATTAGCAACCAAAAATTTCAGAAAGATTATAACAAATGTAGAATTCATCCCCTTGGGATAATTCCATTACTAAATAAAATTGAAATTATTTTAGAGTGATCCCCATAAAAAATATCCCAATAGTATTGAAAGAAAATATTAGTGAATATATCTTGGCCTAGAGAAATTCCTTTATTGTGAGATAATGTGGCAACCTTAACCTCCACTAAATCATATTCTCTATTGAGTATGATGCTTTAATTTTGATCAACAACCTCAGGTGGAACATGCATGAAATCATCGAAATTAATAGTATAACCACTATTAATAATCATCTGAAAATAGTGAAAAACAATAGTGTTAATATCCCCACATCTAGGGATTTGGTCATTCCCATTCCTCACATATGTGATAGGATTCAAATCCTTCTTGGATATCTATAATTTAATGTAAAGGAAAATATTTATATCCCCTTATTTGGACCATTTTATCCTAAGGTTATCTATAATATTTGGCTCCTTTTGAGTCATTTTATCATTCATCCTAGAGGATATATCCACTTCCTTGTTTAGTAGTTCTATGTAAAACAACTCACTATGACTATTTTATTGATCTTCCAACTCCTTTTTCATCCCAAAACCATTCTCATCAATGTCAAAAAATAATTATTTACTCCAAAGTTTAGTATTGGATTTATGACCCATAAGATTAAGCACACAAGAATATAGAGCATCAAAACATTCAATATTAGTCCACACCTCTTGAATAGTCCCCCTGTAATCCGGATTCTTGACCTACATAATACTACATATGTAAAGTAAATTATCAATTTGTTTTTTGGTAATTATATTTGTACTGATCGAGTGATTATCCAAATTTTTCTTGGTAAGGTCCCAATATTGGATTTCCTCCCAATTTTCATGATCCAAGAAATAAACAAATATTTTATCAAGTTTACTGGCTATAATTCAATTTAAATATTTAATGTACATGTTAAATCTATCTCAAATTAATGAAACTTCAAAAAAATTATTTTATTTCATTCAATCCTTAAATTCACATATATAAAAGACATTACATGTTTCCCTCTCATTTCATTGTTTTCCAAAACTTCATTAAAATCCCTAGTGAATAGATAAGTTTCATTAATGGACTATTGGAGGCTCTTGATATCCTCCTATTAAATTATTCTCCACAGATTATATTTTTGGGAATAAATGAAAGAAAAAAATAATTATTTTTCATTTGTGGTAACCATAAATATAATAATTTTCTAGATAGTATGAATTATAGTTTATTTGCTAAAAACATTTGATTTCAAAATCCAAAGTGTTTCTATCCCTTGAATTTAATAGTTGGTAGAAATAATTTTTCATCCCAACCCATTAATGTCAAGGCATTTTAAATAGATTAAAATGAACCTTATATTCTTAAATTTCTATTATCAGAGGGTAATGAGACAAGATTAATCTCCTAAGAGTGTTATTTAGCAATCCCATTATAATTCCAAGAAATAAAATTCATTACCTATAAGATCTTGGTTTTTATTTCCTTCCACCCATAGGGGGTTCTTATTTTCATTTGTTTCTTTGGTGATACCCTTACCAGTCAAAGATGCCTAATTACGTTCACCTTATGAGGTATCATAACCTTATCACTTAATAGGGGTTCTGGTATTATACCCTAACCAGTTATAGATGATCCTTTATTCCAGAATCATCCCTCGGTAACACCATTTCCTTAATATTGGGAAATTCATACAAACATGATTTTAATAAATAAGGAGGCCCCAAAAACGAATTTTCATTGGAGTCATTCATATCTTCCTTTTGATATTCAGATCCAATATCTTTTTAAAATATATTTTAGGGAACCTTATTACGTCTAATAATATAACTTTGATTGGAAAACATTAATTTTTTATTTAACCAAACTCTTAATCCACTTTATAAGAAACTTATTGATGAAATTTACAATGAAAAATAAGATAAAAGTATCCATTTATAATATAAATGATCTCCATGTTATCAAATACCCATATCTGAGAAATATTTAATTCTATCTCATCAGTATTAACGGGCTTGTATCATTTAATCAATATTATATTCCCAATTAGTGAAAATTTGTTATGATCATTCCTCTCATTCAAAGAAACATGATCTACAAAGATAATAAACATTTCATCCTCATTATTATAGATTCATTTCTCATGTGTGACCTAATATGAAAATTCATTCTATATTTTAACCCTCTTGAATAAAACCACAATGAAGGAAACACCCTTCATAGAAGATTTTTTAATGATTTTCAGCTTCTCCATTAGTGAAGAGGAGCCCGAAGCCTTGAGAGAATGATAATATTCAATGATAGATCAAGAAAGGACGAAGGTAAATGATTCAAATAAACATCAAAGCTAGATCACTATAATAAAGAGCTCCACAAAACACCTAAATATTATCACTTGATGTAATTTCTATGTGATAACTATTAAAGGGAATCTAATAAATAGATTTTTGGAATTAGTGTTATAACATGAGGAAGCTATATTTTTAAACATGATCCTAGGTAAATTTACCTTCACAAAATAAAAAACATAAAAAAGCCACCTCAAATGTTTTTATTTATTCATATATATCCATTAAAATGGAATGAAATGGGTAATTTGGATTCCACAAGAAGTTATGAGATAATATACACTGAAAAAATAGAATAAAAATTCAAAACCATAAAAAAATAGAAAAAACGGGGAAAAATAATAGGAAATATTGTGGTGCCTAATTATCAAAATGAATGGATTTAGGTGAGGGTAATATTGAATATAGGATCAATAAAGTGGAATTGAATTATAATAATGTAAATTATATTTTATCAAAGAAGTGGAAAATAGATCATAGGGATAAGGATCTAGATAAATAGAAATTTAGGAATGTTCAGCATGTCAAATTTTTTGGACCACTAAATTTTGTTTTATTTAGAAACCTGAGACATGAACATTTAATTGAATTTATGTAGGTAATTTGATTATAATTTTATAATTGGAATGATATTATTCATTTTGAATGAAACATTATTTTTCGTATTTTTTATCATGTGTATTTAATCCTATATAGGACAATTTTAATTTGGATGAATTCTATGAATTTACTATGAATTAAATGTTTATGACTGGGAGAATTTAAAAATACAATATTTTTTATAATTTATCATTTAATTTCAATGATTTTAATCCCACAAAATTTATATTTTATGGGTGATTATTATATTTCTATGGATTTGAGGGAATTTTTTCTTTATTATAAAAATTGCATATTTTTTTATATTAATTTATTTTAAATAAGTTTTGTATTTCAACCCTATATTTTTAAAAACTAATAAAAATTTAAAAATTCATTTTATTAGGATTATAATTCCATTGGGATATATTCCATTAAATGGTACATTGAGATGAATCCAATCATAAGAGGCCCAAATGATGCTTCTAATCATGCCTTTAAATTTGTTCAAATATTAGATGACTTTTAAATATGGGACAACATAAAAAATTTTAAAAAACCAAATGTGATAAAATTTTACATAAATATATTAAATATATGTGTTTAAAACATTATTAACTATTTCCACTCAATATTTTTCAGTTTTCATGTTCATAAATTAATGGGAATTCAACGAAAAGGAATATGAAGAGTCACGAGGCCAAAAATAATTTATTTAGTAATATAGATTTAAATTTATAAATATATAGTAAATAAAACTCAAAATTATTTGTTAAATTCATAGGATATAAAAAAATTATTGAATAACACTTTCCCAAATTATCACACTTACTACCCAAACTATGATCAAACCTATAGAGGTTCAAATTATATGGAAATATGTACACCCCCTTTCCTATTAAAAATATACATCATCAGCCATTTAAAGGATTAATCAATTTTTTTGAATATTTTTAGGGTAATTTCTACTATAATAGTTTTATATAGATTTAATATGTATTATTCTTCTCATTCTCACATTATTTCTTTTCACTTTTCAGTTCTTACACTACACCTCTATAATAGTCAAAATGGTGATTAACTAACCCTTGGGTCAGCCTTGGAGCATTTTTCATGTTCCTCTTGAATTCATTCTGTTTAATTCCCAATTTTTTTATTCAATTTTCGGTGAGAGAAAGATTATTGTGATAGGTTCATAGAGTAATTATAAACCATTTCATATAATGAATCTTGAACAAATTATACTATCTTCCAAGACACCATTCCATCAATTCTATCTGGAATTATCCACATATGATAGATTTGAATGTGTTTGAGGTATGAAATGGTATATTATAGAGTTGGTGTTGGAAGGTTTCAAACTCTTTATTGAGGTGTATTCGTCATTCTTGATGACTGGAGGAGGTGATACATAGTGCACTAAATATATCTCCTATGAATTATATGTTTCAAACTCAAAGTAGAGGATATGGGTTCATGTGTGATTAGATTAACTATTAAATAGGATATAGAAAATCATTTTGGATAATGAAGGAACATATATAGCCAACCATAGGACCAAGTTCATTCCTATTAACTAATCCATTCTATCTATATTACAATATTATTTTCCAATATTTCATTACATAATCTAGAACCCCATATTTTCAATACATTCATAGGTAAATAATTAAATGATTAGAAATGTTCGACATTGGATTTTGAATCTTCTCAGGTGATACTAACCTAGTCATCCACAATGATTTATTAGGAAATAAAAATAGTTTCTTGTCCATAACCCACAATATGTGTGAGTCAAAACATAATTCCATTTTCAAAGATTCAAGTGGTATTTCACTCACTATTTCATTTCATTCTTTGAATATTTTATTTATTTCATTATATATATATATATATATCTAAAAAAGCTTTTCAATGATGTATTCAAATTTTAATTATTATACATTGTAAAACCACTCTCGGGTGAAAGAATGAAATAATTTAACATTAATAATGAATCCTAATTACAAGTATTTAGATAGAAAATTAAAATATAGATAGAAAATTAAAATGTACATATAAATATAACCATACATATGATTAGAAATAATAGGATAAATTACATGAACAAGTGGGGGAAGAAGTAGTCCCAATATTTTTTCAAATTGAAGAACCTTAGGATGATGGTGATAAATTCTTTGATGATCCATTTATCCTCTGTCGATCATTTCTTAAAGAGTATATTGAATAAATCCATCAAAATGATTTAATTTTGGGAAATTAAGATGATTTTGTTTAGTATTCGTTAAATTTTATATAGCATGAAATGGTAAGGGGTTCACTCATCTATACTAATTAAAAATAAACACCTCACTAACTCTCCCATTTATTTGAAAATTTTTATGAAGATTCACATACTGAGACTATGTTTTCAGTGGCCTTTTCAAAATATATAAATTTATAATCTAAAATACTTGAAAGGGGGGAGTTCTTTATTAATTCCTTATGTTTTAATCATATTCAAGCTAAACGTTTTTCTGAATAATCCTTTTCTAAAATTTCTAAAACCGCATTAGTTCTTCATGTTCTAGATATTAAGTAAGTTTCCATATAAGTGTTGGTAGAAGAAAAATATCTCAAGGTTCCTCTAGTGGTGTGAATACCTCCTTTACATCATATTTCATATCACATGTAATAGGACACCACAATAGTTGATAGGGAGCCCTTTTACCTTCTATACCCTACCCATATACACCAAATATTTTATCTCTATCTTCTTCTGGGGGTTGGGATATTTTTTCATTTTTTTTATAGTTCCCACTCTTCGTATAGATTTATGGATATTTAGAGAAATAACTTGTGTTTTTTTGTTCTTTTAATTCCTCATCTACCTTCATATTGTGGATAAAGTGTTGAAACTTAATGAATTGATGAAGTAAAAAATCTATCAGCCAAATGGGAGTTAAAATATATTCTATCATATTTTATCTTTCTCTTTATTTTTCTTAATTTTTATTTCAATGAATTTATTATTTCTTTTTTCTTGGATTATTTTATTCTAAAGTGGTAGCTTCTAGGAGATTAACTCAAAGATTCCCCTAAAAAAATATTATTTTTTGTTCCTCTCTTTAACATTGGTTTTTATACCTAATCCTTTAGAATTGTTGGAATTGAATGGAAATTGAGTGATTTTTTTATTATTTTCATGGATTTTATTTTAAACAACTAAAGGGACTGTAATTAAATATTTCTCTTTGGAATTTGATTTATAACATGAGAAAACTAGTTTTTTGAATTCCAAACACGGTTATATTGCCTCTGTGAAAAGAACTCCTTACGAAGCTAACTCAAAAAAATCATATAATTCCATTGAAACTTTAGTAAAATGTGAAATCAGGATATCATAAGATTTTATGATATATTAAGAACTTAAAAAAGATAAAAAAACAAGAAAAAAATAAACAGAAAAATTACGGTGCCTAGTTATAAAAAATGAATGCATTTAAGTGAGGTGATATTGAACACCATATGAATAAGGGATAATTTGACTTATAAAAATGAAATTTTGTTTATATCAAAGAAGTAAGATTTGTATATTTGATTTAAATATCATGGGAATGATTAATTTATGGAATTTCTACATATTTAAATGTTAATCCCATTAAATTACATTCCATTTACAAACCTGGAACATGAAATTTTACTTAATTTGAGTGGGTAGGGGGGAAAGAATTTTAAATGAGGCATGATATTTTCAATAATGAATGGATATTTTTTATTTTTTTTATAATATGTATTGGAACATATATAGGACATATATTTCATTATGTTTAATTCATTTGATTCCTTAGGAGTTTAATGTTTTTGTGTTGGGGAATTAACATGGACAATATTTTCAAAATAAAATATTGGAATATCCATTTTTTAATCCTGTTAATTTTAAATTTTAAAGGTAATTATCATATTTTGTTGTTTTTGTAATGATATGAAATTTATTGCGAAAATTATTTAATTATTTACTTTATATTATTTTAAATTAGTTTTTTATTTCATCCCAAAATTTCTAATAATTAACCAAAATTATAAAATATTCATTTTTAGGCATCTATATTTTTTTGGATATAATTCATTCAATTTTACCATGATATTAATACAATAATAATATGTTCAAACGAATCTCGCAATTTTATACTTGAAATCTATGCACATACTAGATGAATTTCTGAATATGAGACCACATCTCACAAATGGACATACAAAATGAACAAAATTTTCATTCTAAGATATATAAGATGTTGAAAAAATTGTATTTCTTGTTTCTAATTGAGATTAACCTTTTTCAGGGTCATAAATATTTGGAAAAATGAAGAAGGTGAATATGAATAATATTAAGGCTATATATAATTTCTTTACAGGTCTTGCTATACATTCCGCTATAAATTTCCAATAGGGCTAAAATTTTATGGGTGCTTGTCTAGGAAACATCCTAAAACATTTAATAATAATTTCCCAAATTAATCCATTCACTACCCCAACCATGTAAAAAAAATTTGAGGTTGAAATTATGGATAAATATAGCCACTATTTTCCTATAAAAATGTATATCCTCTTAAATTTAAAGGTGGTATCAATTTTTTAGAGTATTTTAGGGTGTTTTATTCCATAATAGTTTTATATAGTTATAAAATATAAAATTCATATTATTCACAAATAATTTCTTTTCAATTTTATGTTCTTCCATTGTACCTCTATAATACTCATAATTGTGAGTAACTAACCCTAGGTTTGGCCTTATGGGAGGTTTTTTCGATGTTCCTAAATTATTTATATTTAATTATCAATTTTTATATTCTATTTATGGTGAGGTAAATATGATTTTAATTGGTTGGTGAGGTGATTTTCCACAAATTCTTATAATGACTCTTGAACACCTTATATTCTCTACCAAGTCACCATTCCCTTCCTTCTCATAAGCATTATCTTCATATGAAATAGTTGAGTGTGTTTGATGTATGAAAGTTTATATTATAGAGACAAGTCTTATTTGGTGTCAAACTCTCAATTAAGGTGTGTTTTTTATTATTGGATATTGGAGGGAGTTATATTTGGTGTTATGAAGATATCCCATAGGCATACAATGTTCCACACTCAAAGTATATCATAGTAATCCATATTTTATGGGATTAACTATTAAATTGAATTTAGAAAAAAATAATGGATAATGAATGAACCCATGTATCCAACCCTTTGACTAATTCCTTTCCTAATAACTCACTCATTATCTCAATATTTTATGTTAATTTTCTGGGTTTTCATTCCATATTCCATGCCACCATATTTTCATTTTTTTATAGGTAGATAATTAAGGGATTAGGAATTGTGGTTTTTTGGTTGTAAATATACATAATATATATGACCATGTTTAGTCACTTTACGTACTTAGGGAATATAAATACTTGATAGTACCATACCCCGAGATAAGTGTGCTCTAAAAAAACTTTTTTTTTGAATGTTGTAAGTGGTGATTCATCCTTTTGAGCATTATCATTATTTGATTATGGAATTGGGAATGTGTCTTGATGCTTCCCTTATGACTTACCTTGAATATTAGTCAATATTTATAAATCCATTGATCTAGTACCATATTTTAAAATTCTTAGGACACCCCCAATGATTTTTCCCTCATAGAAGTGTAATTCCCCATTGTGGTTTCTTTCTCTCCCCCTACCCACACTTTCTTGATAGATTAATTGATTTTCTTAATATATTCCCTACGATTTTTTTGGTGTGTATTTAGTATTTCGTAATTAAATATTTTATTTTTTATTGGGAATGATTTGGATTTTTAGATTCATGTCTTGAGTAGTCTATTCATAAAGACTTTATAGGGGAAATGTTTTCTTAGTGATGATAATTGTGATACCCATGGGGTCATTTTCAGGTTCATGATATATTATTTATAAATTTTTAATTAAATTTTTAAACCTTATTATCGCCCCAAATTTTTTAAATATTTTTTTTATTTCTATTGTTTTGAGGTAAAACATGACACACCAAGGCCAAAATATTCATGGAGTGGAGGGTCATTATTTTCATGTTTGGGGTTGTTCTTTACATATTTTTAATTTTTTTTTAGAGTTGAGGTTATTTCATATGGTGTGTCTGAAATCGTGTTTGGTGTGTTATGGGTAGTATTGATCTGTGGATAAGGCATTCCACACAATAGAGGCCTGGGGATCGAGAACCTCAACTATTCCCAAAGGAGTTACCCCACAACACAACCTAAAGGGCCACACTGAAGAGGTTTCAGCAGAGGGGAAACACATCGCATTCAGAAGGGACCCACTATAGAGTGTTCTAGCTAGTTTTTAGTGTCAAATTACATTTCCACCCTTATTTAATTTTATCCTCCTTTTCCCTCCATTTCCCCACTTTCAAACTACCCTATCCTTTTTATTGTGGTTTCTTTATCCTCCTTTCCCCCTTGGGGATTTATCTTGTATTTTAGAGAAAATATTCATGTTAATTTCCCTTTTATTCATGATTTCCTCCACCTCTATTCCAATTTCCCCTGATCCACTCTTATTCTTCCCATAAAATTATTATGAAAACCTAGTTCAATATTATGTGATTTTGATATTGGGTTTCATCATGATAGGGTTTCTCTAGGTATTATAAGGCATTATTCCCATTTCTTTTGGTGTAATAACACCTCATACCAATGGAATCATCTATTTATGATAAGTTTCTATTTATATTTCTTTTGGTTATAAAATTTTATATTTTCACCCCTTCTAATCGATTTTATATTTATTATAAATCCTATTTTTTAAACATGATTTTCATGAGTTTTTTAATATTATTTTTCTTAAAACATTACATAGAATAAATGTTTAATTGTATGTTTAAATTTTAGAATTATATCTTTTCAAAAATGTACACTCTGGATGTTCGATGAAATACCTAGATTGGGTTTTCAAAGAAATATATGAAATACCTTATATGGATAAGTCATTAATTAGTTCCAAAGATTTTATTACTAGTTTTTAAACATTACCCATTATAGAAAAGGTCATTTTCATTATTTAAGTACATTATAAATAGTTTTTGTTATTTTCCAGTGAAAATAAATTTTTCTTATATGTAAAGACCTATTTGTTTTTTTGAAGGTGAAAATCTCAATGTGAATAATGAATTGAATGGATATATTATATGTTTTTACCCTTTTTTACATACCACTTTGGAAATTTATTCTTTGTGATATTCTATAGTGTGACTTTTAGTTTGAGTCCAATTCAGATTGTTTATTATTATAAAGGGAATGCTGCTTTGGAGGGTGTTCAGAGGTGAGGTGTGAGTTTATTCCTTAATTATTATAGATTTATCTTGATATATATATTTTTGTGTGTGTTACATTGATTTCCAACCTCTATTGATATAATGGTAATCCTAAGGCATCTATGTGGGATTTTAAGGGACATTACTACACTAGTTTAGATTCCACACTAACTAGTACCCCTAATGTAATTTTGTGGTTCATCTAGGGTTTACTAGTATGCAGGGACACTACAAAAGTGAAAAAAGACATTGAGTTAATTTTTCATTATCATTGGTGATCCATATGATGATTCACTAGTATTATTGTCCAAGAGAATCTTTATAGTGTCTAACATGTTTCCCATGATAATTATAATTATTTAATTATAAGTTATTATAATGGTTTTTCTTTCAAGGGATACCTTTTATACTTCCCATGGTAACGTTATTTATTTATAAGTTTTTATTTACCTTTCAAACATATATTTGTTTTTATATAGATAAAGGAACATGGTTTAAATTTGTAAAATTATTTTATTTAATGTTTTATTTTAAATTATGCATGGAAACTCTATTTTAAATTATTTTTGAATTTAAATTTAAATTTTTTTCATTATGAAACCTTACGGTTATGTACCATGTGGTTTAAAAGTATTTGTTTCTTTTTTATTAAGTGATAAACATATTTTTATTATTGTTTTATAATATTTAAAGGGATAATATAGTATATATTATTTTTTTAACTAGTTTGAATGGATTTATATTCAAAATGAAATTTGAAAGAGTACATAGTTGGATTTTATAGGGATTTTATCTCACAACTTACATACACACCTCATGTGTGTATATAATATTGAATTCATGTTATTTAGGCTTGATAAGATTCATTGGATCATTATAGTGATGGAGATTTTTATTTTGGTACGGTGGTGGTAGAAATGGATGTGTGTCTAATTTTTATATAGTTGATCGTGGTTTGGTTCAATTTTTTATATATACTCCACTTTGAAATATTATATCTTCCATTATAATTCCATATTGTATTCCTTTATTTTTTTTATCCATTTTTATTTGGATTTTTTTATGTGTGGGATTGTTGGTATATTTTAGGTTATATCGATTATGGATTTATTTCATTTTATTATTCCATGTTTGGTTGTTTTATATTTTGAATGTGTATTGTTCATTTTTTGTAATGTTCCATCATCAACAATGATCATCCTTGACATATAGGATGAATTTATTCTATTAATTTATATTTATCTGGAATAATTTACCGCTAGACGAGTAAGGTTAATTCCTAGAAACTAGTTTCTAGACCATGGGAATCGAGAACATTCTTAGGTCCTTCTGGAGGGCTAAATCATGTTCCCATTCAATTTATCCCAAATATTTTCATTATAATCAATGTGTACATCTTATTTTATTTAGTGGATATTTTCTATATAGTTTTTTATTCCTACTTAATAACATTCCATATAAAATAATCATAAATATACCATGTGAGGTATCGACTAAGAAATGTCCCAATTTGTCTTTTATGGTGATTTGGGGTTGTGGAGAATATGTACGATGTTTTGATTCTGAAAAACTGAGCCTTAAATTATAAAATTTATTATTTTTTTCTTATCCCATTGAAAAAATGTGTTTTTATTTCTATACTTATACTCAGAAAAAAATGTATGTGAATCAATATAGTGGTTTCCCTAAGATGGTCCAAATAAATAGGTTTTAGTGGGAGGATGTTTGAGCTTGGAAAAGTTCAATACCAACAATGGGGAAGTGTTTCTAAAATATAATTTGGTCCAATTCCAAAAATATTCATAGGAAAAAAATAGATTATTTTTACGTTGGAACCTTGAAGGGTTATTGGGATTTTTTAGGATCCAAAGAGATATGGGTTTCTTTTAATGAATGTTTATTATGTCATGTTCATATATTATGAACATACTACCTACCAAAATTTCCATTAGATTTCTAGTTCTAAGAAATGGATAAATTACATGAAATATTATATGGAATGTATATAAAATAACTAAGTTTATAATTCCCTAGATAAACTGATGTGGTGAAACCTGTAGAGTGAAAGTCAGTTTTGAATGTGAAAAATGACATGAATGGTATATTTTCTACCAATAAATACTATCTAGGGGTAAAGGGTTATAAAAAAATAATGGTATTAACTATTAAGAAACCCTTTCTCTATTTAAGATAATAAAGTCCATATAGATATATCTATAAATAGAATCTCATTATGATTATGAGATATGTCATATATATTGTAAACAAATACTATTCATGGGAATTTAGTCATGTATATATATATATATGGTACAATATAATGTTTTTAAATTTCTAAATGAATTTTCTATAAATATTAAGTTGTGATTGTCCATTTATGGACTTAAAAAATCTTCTCATGGACAAAACATCGAGTTTGATAATGTAATAAAAGAGTTTGGTTTGATCAAGAATGTGGAGGATTCTTATGTGTAAAATAATTATTGTGGGATTGTTTTTGTATCACTAAAATTATATATAGATGGAATACTACTTAACAAAAATTATGTGTTAAATTTAAATTTTGTAAAGGTGTGGTGGGAAAATGATTCTCAATGAAAAACTTGGGTCAAGCAGCCAGAATACTATATATAAATATCTGTAGATATATATTGAAGAGGTTACATGGACTGAGTCAAAACACTTATTTTGGAATGCTATAAAGTGTTCTAGAATGGATAACTCTAAAAAGGGGACTTTACCAATGTTTCATGGCATGAATCCTAGGATGATTGAAATTCCTTCTAAATAGTTAGAAAGGATAGATAGGAATACTTATACATATTCCACAGGATCTATCATATATGTCTGGTTATATACTCTATAGGATGTTTCTTATTCTTTAATAGTAACATATTGATAAAAATATAACATTAGTTAGAGTCAATGTATTATTAAAAATATTATCCTTATGTACTTAAGAATAGGAATAGATATATTATTAGTCTTTATAGTATAGGATACTCTCATTTTAAATTGTTACATTGATACTAGTTTCCAATATTAAAAAGATGGTATGAGATCCTAAATGGTGGATCTATCAGTTGGAAGAGTTTCAAAACTATATACCTTGGTGGATTTCACAACAGAGGTAGAGCACATCACTACATCAAATGCTATGAATGGAATCATTTTTTATATTAAGAAGTTAATCATTGAACATAGGTTGGTTCTTATCATTGAATGATCAATTAAGATTTTATATTCAAAAAATAAATATACTAAACAATCCAAGGAATAGTTATCTCATTAAAGGACCAAGCATATCCTTCCTAAATACCATCTCATTCAAGAGATCACAGAGAGGTAAAATGTTGAGATATTTTGGTTGCCTATAAATAAAAAAGTAGAAAATCGTTTAACAAAAACATTAGAATAGAAAAAAAATGAGGGTTATATTGAATGTATTTTTATTATATTAATGAGATATTGGATATAATGTTTATAAAAAATATCATGGTTCGACAATAAAGTAAATATCTATTTATCATTCATTCATGTATGTTACATCTATATTAAATGAATTCTTGAATGAAAAATATCCCCTCAATGTATGTCTTTGAGTTGTACCTAATCATTGATCCTCTTAGAGTACTATGGTTTTAAATTAAATGTAAATATTTTCATGATTAGATTATTTTACTTGATATAAAGAGTTGTATGCGATAAAAATAATAGACTCATGAGATAATAAGTCAGAACTTGTTATATAAAATTACCTGATAATGTATGTCACAAGGAATTCCATAAATTCATTTATACACCTTAGGGTGTATTCAAATTATATATCTCCATTACCTAAGGCTACTGAGATAGAGGGCATGAGAACCTTCTTACATTTATACCTTTCTTATGTAATCCTTTATTCTTATTTAATCATGGGGGTTTGTAATGTTTCTTATTTTGTAGTTAGTTAGACATTATCAACAATGAAATTTTTTGATATGTATGACAAGATAATAAATTTGTTCTCTTGATATAATTATACAGAAAAATATGTGGTCATTCCTAGTTGAATGTAATGGTATGTTCTCATTTACTAAAATAAATAACATGTAATTTATTAATTCACATTGGTCTATTTATTTTAGAGAATCAGGGGTGTTTGAGTTTCCCTATAATATATCGTAATGTTATATATCTAGTGGTTACTTAACATCATATAAAAATAGATTATATAAGAATAAATATGATCTATATAATATATATATATATTGTTATGGACATTTTTATATAGATATATGAGTTTGTGTGATCAATATCTTACAAAACCTATTTGTATCTTGAGTAGCACAAAAATTGTGCTAGATGCCTCTCTTTGATTAAATTTATTAATCAAGTAATTCATATTTTTTTCAATACTACAATAGCATGTATGGTGACATAGTTAGGACCTAGAATAAGGATTATAATTATTGGAAAAGTGTTTATTCCAAAAATGAGTATATTTAGGTAAACCATATCTAGAAAACATTGATGGATTCACAAAGGATTTTGACGTTTTATATAATGTCCTTATGGGGTTTTAGTGTAAATGGGAAATTTTTAGAAGTGTACTAAAATTGGATGAATCATAGTGTATGATTTATATATTTCATAAGATATAATATGCATGAAATTGATATCATAGTCTATGAATTATCTATATCATTAAATATGTGTGGTGTAATCTGATGCCTTTATTATTTTGTATGATTCAACATATGATATAGGATATCTGGTGCATTGGAATAGCCACATCTTCAAAAAAAATATCCTCAGGTATGAATCATCATTATGATTCATTTATGGAATGAAAAATATGTCATTATCATTGAAATTTTTAATGATTATATTTATTTGAAATGGAAATGAATTTTCATAATATATGTCAGCTAATGATCATTGAAAACCTATGCCTGAATCTATTATTTAAATTTAGAGATGATATATATTGGATACGATCCTCTTGTTTTGGGTAATGTGTGAATTACATGATATAGGCATAACTATCTTACTGCTTGTTTCTCCATTTTCCATAAAATCGAAGGTGTTATCACACATTTAGATTTCATAGGATTCTCTCATAGCATATGAGGATTATATTGGTTGTTGTTTTTCCTATATAGGTGATAGTATATCATCTATCACATGTGGATCTCCCTAAAACAAGCTCAATTAGGATGGATCTTACTATAAATTAATTATGCATGTTTAATTTTTTTGTTTCTCATTGCATGTTGATTCGGTGATGACAGATCAATTGTTCAAATGGTTTCTTCCACTATTATAGATATGATAAGATCGTATAAACACCATCCTTACTTCCACCTATGACTATATATTTTTCACACAGGATATACATGATTCCTTCAGGGTTTTTATAACAATTTTTTGGCATAATACCTCCCGAGATAGTTATGATGTTTGTTGGACATGATTCCTCACAAGAGTATTGTGATATTGATTGAATTTGATACATCCTAATATAATTCTGATGAGGGTTTGTTTTGATGCCTCCGGAGATTGTTATGGTGTGGGTTGGTTGTGATTCCACCTGAGTTGGTTTTAATTCATTTTGCATATGAATTTTCCCAAAAATGTTGTGATATGAGTTGTATATGATGTCTCCCATGATGATTGTGATATGAGCCGAACGTTATTCCTTCTAATAGTATTGTGATTCATGTTTAAAATTATGTCTCCCAAGATATTGATTATATGGGTTAGATATGATTCCTCTTAAGATGATGGATATACTGGTTAGATGGGATACCTCTTGAGATTTTAGGGTATTCTAGGTGGTATGTACTTACCCCTAGGTTTTTATATTCTTTTTGGGATATATACATTTCCACCAAAAAATGAGATGTGTTACTCATGGGGGAACCAAGCCTCGATGGAGGTAGTTTAATAGAAAGGTTATAACTAGCATTGATTGAAAAGTTATGATTAATCCATAATACTAGCTTCTTTAGTACTAAGAACCTCCATGTATGTAATCAATGTGAAGTTAATGGATTCCTTTTCATTCAATACAAGCATTCACTTATATACTAGTTTTGATTAGAGGCATCATAGGTAGTGGTGCACTTTTCTTTATTATCACACACTAAATAGGATCTTTGCTGAATATATATATCATTTGGAACATATACAAGTGTGTGAAATATCCTTGGTATAATTGGAATATCTTGTGGATCTCATCTGAGTTTGGAGATAGGTCCAAAGAGAATTTAAGGATAGAGTTTGGGTCTCCAAGTCTTTTATTTTTAGTTTATCATGTACTGTTTATAGTTTTCCCATTAGGTGAACATGATAAAATGTATAATTATAATACCATCATTTATATTTCATTATATCATGGTAATAATTTTTTATAATTATTTTTCAAATGTAGTATGATTTTTCAATTTGATGTGTTTCTTATTATGGATGTTTTTGTTACTTGTTATAGTTTCTTATAATGATACTATATGGTATAATCTCCCCCCACATGATTTAGAATACCCTCACCACTAGTGAAAAATCTTTAGGGTATGGGGAGGATTTCCTGATGTCACATGGTTCCCACCATTTTGGATTTTTTTGGACTAACCATGTCGATGGAGTTACATGGTGGTGTCAGTGCCTTTTTTTCTTTTTCATACCACTTGGTATGTGATTGACAGAGACAGGGTTGGTTAGAACGTATTATGGATATTATTCTTATTCTTGTACAACACCAATATGAGATATATTCAACATTTCTAGGGAGTTGGTATTGATGTGATTTCTTTTCATTATTAAATTTGAGTTTATTTTTTCTAAAGATAATGTTTTAGGTTATTAATTTATATATTTTTCAAATTTATTGGGGTGGTAAGAGGCATGTTCTCTTGAATTATCTTCGGTACGTCATTTTATTGGTAATTTTCATTCTTTTATATCATTGTGATATTAGATCATAAAATAAAAGAAGTATATTTATTTAAAGCATCAATAATAACTTATTTTGAATTATTTCAAATAACTTATTGGAGAAATTCAAATTAATTAAACCAAATTTTATTAATTTTATATTAATGAATCAGCATGGAGTGATGTCATTGATATTCACACTACTAAAAAATGGATAGGTAAGAACTACTTTTTATCATTGCTAAGAAAAAAGTGTTGATAAAGGTAACTCTTTTTCAGTGCTAATTAAAAGTGCTGATAAAGGGATTCTTTATCAGTGCCAGAAAAGCACTGATAAAGTCATCGTTTATCAGTGCTAAAAAGTGTTGATAAAACCGTAGTCCCATTTTATAAAATGATGGGCACAATACCCTCTATTTATCGCACCCTCAAGCTCTTGCGGTATTGTACCCCTGCGACAACTCACATCCCCCCTGATCTTCTCTTTATTGGACCTCTGTCTCTAGCCCTACTCTGCCACTAGACCTACTCCTTATCCTCCCCCCTTGAACCCCTTACGTATATCCTCCTCCCATCAAACCTACTTATCCTCCTCCCCACTGGACCCCCCCCCCGCTAGAAATCTACTTCAAGTGTTTGGGATTTCCTTCGATGATGATTGATTCTTAGCTTCCCATATTTGTTTTTTGGTTATTTCTCGGCTCATAATAATCCATTTCCTTTAGTTCTTATTCTAATATTCACTATGGTGGTTTAGTTTGGTTTGGGTTGTGTTGTGTTTTGGGGATACAATTTGATGATTATTTGTTTCTGTAGGTTGATTAGTGGTTTTTCATGGTGCAGTTGTGGTTGGAGGAAATTTTCTCTTCAACTTATTGTGTTTAATGAGTTCTAAAGATTCATTGAGGTATGTAATTCATCGTTTATCTTTATTTTGTATCATGTGGGAGGGTTTTATTCTCATGTTAATCTATAAATTATGGTTGTGATGGATTAATAAAAGATAAGCAATTAAAAATAGAAATTAAAGGCTAAAGGGGACTTATTTTCAAGTTTTTACAGCCTTATTATTATTTGTGATATTATGATTACACAATATAAAAGCTCCACTAAACAATAATGGCCATTTGGGTCATTATTTACACTCAATGATATTCTATGTGAGTGTTAATTTTGTTTTGATTATTGTGATGTCACCCTAATATGGAAATTAGCTAACCACTTACATTTAGAGAATAAAATGGATTCCCCTTGGATTATGGTTTTTTTTATAAATCCCTTAAAAATAAAGTGTAATGTGATCGAAGCCCCTCTATAAATATGTAAAATGATATTTATTTGTTGTGATGTGTGTCCATTCTTGTGGGGTGGAAATGTGTGGTTGGGAAATGTGAGTATGATGGTTGTTGAATGTGATTTTGGGGCAGTGAGGTGGTTTGTTGGTGTGCTTTTTGGTTAGTTAGGTGGTTTGTTTGGCTGTTCTTTTTGAGGTTGTGAGTTGATGGTTTCTTTGTGCTAAATGATTGGGTAGTGATGGAATTAATTGTTTTTAATAATGATATGAATAGAATGGGTTGGATTGGTAAATGGGATGGAATCAACTGATAATTAATTAAATGGTGGGTTGTGTGGTTAAATGTGGTTAATACTAAATAATTAAATGAATTGGTTGGATAAAGTGAATTTTTTTTGATATGTGAAATGAAGATTTCGGATTATTGTGTATTCTTATGCATTTAGATATGGAAACAATAGTGTCAATGTTCTGATTTGGTTAGCATTTGGTTGTAAACACATAGGCTAGGCATGTGTGTGTGGATATATGTATATACTTGTATATTATTCATGATTTATGTATGCACCCTACACATGTCAATCAGTATGTTTTGAAACCCAAATAGTCATGTGACTGGTATTTTTTCTTAACATCTAGTGAGGTGGAAAGATGTTTGGGTACCTTCTCTTTCCCGCTCTCTATTCTAGGTGAGGTTGGTATTTCACCGGCTGTGATGGCTGAAGGTTTGTTAGTTCGTTAGATGGTTGTTTTGGTAGCCCATATTTTTTTGGGGGACATGTGACAATAATTTTGGGGTGGTTTTCAATGTGTCTTTCAGCGATATGTGTCCATGCTTGTGGGGTGGTGGCCCAGATGTTTTTGGGAAAGGTGTGATATGATTGTTTATATGGGGAGGCTTTAGGTGGGGTCTGTGCATGGTAGGAGGGAAAAACGTTGATGTCATAAATGTTATCAATACCCTAATACTTTTGTTATGATAGTGATTATTATTTGATGGCCCTGGTGACTTTGGGAAAGATAATATGTTACTGTGTTTGTGGGTCGATGTGCTATATAAAAGAGATGAAAGCACCAGGATGTTTGAGGTTTGGGTGTGATAGTTTCATACTAGTAGGAAAGTGGTGTGGGGTAACCTTTTTCAATATTCTTCCTTTCAGATTATATTACTTGGTATGAATTATTTTTTGAATTTGACATGGTGAGTTTCGGGGTGGATATTTGACCTATTTAGGTGTTGTTGGTACTATTATTTTGTATGTCTGTGTGTTTGAAATGAATTTAAATAAAGTAAATGGTTCTGTTTTGTGTGTTTTGTAATTTAATACTTCTTAGAAATGGTATTATGGGTTTTTTTAAAGGAGTGAAATATGCTTTCAAAGGAACTAGTGGTGCGAATGGGTTTGGGTGTAGGTTTTAAAAAGGAAACATAATAATTTAGAAAGTTTGTCTTGTTGTGAATTTTTAAATATGGGTACTGAGTTTCTCAAATTATGAAAGGCATGTTTGGAAATTATTCTAGGTTTATGTTTGATTTCACAAATGGGGATCGACCCATGATGTTGGTTTATTAACTGTATTCTCTTCTTCTGTTTCATAAAATTGAAATTTTTCAAATTTGTGCAAAATGGAAAACAGATATTTCCTTGAAATTCTAGGCATTGATTTGTGGAGGATTAGGGTTCATGGAGCCTTCTTTGGATTGTTTCATATTTCAATGATCAAGGAAAACTATTTAAATGATTTCTTGGAAATGTTTTTATAGTGTGATTGTGATTCTAATAAATTTTTAATTTATATTAACTGAGGATTTATGAAGTATGAACTGGATTGGAATTCTATTCTATTGTTTGTGTTAAATGTCTATATTACACTTTATATAGTGTATCTTTTAAATCTGGTTTGGCCCTCTTGATTTACCCTTGAACAATTCACTCCTTTGTAAATTATTTTTTATCACTATTTGAAACTTTTATCCCCTCAAGTGTGAGTTTTCTAACACTAAGGGATTGTTGTTAATCCCTTTGTATGGGAATATAATTTTTTAAAAAATGGTTGTAAGACGTTTCTGGGGATATTAGTTACAATTTTGATGAAGTTTAGGGAGTGTTATTTCATAACCTTTAGATGTTCATGATAGAATTTATGATCACTAACCTCAATTTTCTATTTCTTATGTTAATTTGGGTAACAAACCCTATGTTATTCCATAGTAATTTTGGATAAACCTAGGTTATTTGTCTCCCACGTGAACCCCTTTTTGTTTGGAAATGTATCTACTATATTAGTTTTATCATAAAAATTGTTTCCTTGTTTTCATTTTTTTTGAGTTTGGTCACTTGTTTTGGACTATTTAATGTTATTGTTTTATTATGAATAAGGTGGATGGTATGGGTGGTTAAAAGGGTGTTTAATGTTTTGTTGCAAGGGTGGTGGGTGCTAGAACTATTGTTAAGGGGGCTGGAAAGTGTGTTGATTTTGATGGGGGTCTATCCTAGTTCTGTTGATTTCCAAATCATTATTGGAAATGGTTAGGCTCTATTAATCACTATTTTCATAAGGAAGTGGTTCTCTTTTACTATTTTTGGAAGTCTTGTTTTGTGTATTCAAATCATAAATAATAATATTTGAGATTCCAATGGGATGAATATGAATAAATATTTGATGGATGCTAATCGTTTGACAATAGAGTATGAGAATGGAGTGAAAGAGTTCATCAAGTCTGCAAAGGATTACGCAAAGGATCCTTCACAAATTCTTTGTCTATGTTTACGTTATTTTCATTCTAGACTAATTACTCCAGAGGAGTTGGAAGAGCACTTGATATGTCACAGAATAGATCAGAGTTATAAATGTTGGAATAAACATGGAGAAAAAGAGAATATAGCTACCAGATGGGATAAAACTGTGTTTTATGGATCATCATATATGATTACAAATATGGATACTGAAAAATAACATATGGAGGATGTGATTACAAATGTCAATGATGATGAAGATCATATTGAGGAAATGACAAGGACATCTAAAAATGAACTCTGTGATTGCCCAAAATTGTTTGAGAAGTTAAAGAGTTGTGTATAGATTCCATTTTAGGCTGGTTTCACTAAATATACATCATTTTTGGTTGTATTAAAGTTCAATAAATTTAAAGTAGGAAATAGATGGAGTGATGTCAGTTTTACGAAACTACTTGCTATCCTCAATGACATGGTCCCGGAAGATAATGATCACCCAAGATGGACATATGGAGCTAAACGAAAGCTATGCTCGATGGGTATGATTTCTGAAAGAATACATGCCTACCCGAAAAGCCTGTATATTGTTTTTAAAGGAGAAAAAATCACTTACATAGTTCCCAAAGTGTGGTGCTTCTTGATACAAGAATGATGAATCCAGTCCTATGAAAGTTGTATGGTACATTCCAATCATTCCATGGTTTATGCATCTATGTATAATTGAAGAAACTATAAGACAATTTTCCTGGCATATAGATAAAAGAAATAAAGATGGGAAATTACATCACCTGGATGAATCTCCTCACTGGAAGATAATTTATCATGACTATCCTAAATTTAGAAATGATACATGAAACCTTTGTCTTGCATTATCTATATATGGAGTGAATCCTTTTTGGTTTTCAAACTAGAACTCATAGTGCATGGCATGTTATGTTGGTAAATTATAACATTCCACCCTGGTTATGCATGAAACAGAAATTTATCATGTTATTTGTGCTTAGATCAGGACCAAAACAACCAGGTAACGATATTGATGTTTATTTGTCTCATTTAATCGATGATTTTAAGTTATTGTGGGATTCATGTGTTATGTTGTATGATTCTTATAAAAGTAAATAGTTCATATTGAGAGAGATATTGTATGGGATGATAAATTATTTCCCATCTTATGTAATTTTGTCAGGCAATAACATTAAAGGAACTCAAGGGTGTCCTATGTGAGAAAAAGATACAGAAACAATTAGGTTGAAACATTCTTTGAAATCTGGGTTTCTAAGACATCATAGATTTCTACCCCATCGGCATAAGTATTGATCTTGAACGACATCATTCAATGCATATTTAGAACAATGCACAACACTTTCTCCACTAACAGGTGATCAGATGTTTGAGAAAGTAAAAGATGTGAAATTTTTTTCGGTAAACCATTTTCGAAAAACCATATGAAAAGTGGTTGGAAAAAGAGATTAGTTTTTTTTTTGAATTACCATACTGGAATTGTATATACATCAGAAATTTTCTTGATGTGATTCATGTGGAAAAAATGTATGTGATAGTGTTATCGGAACGATGCTAAATGGCCCTGGAAAAACAAAGGATGGAATTAAGGAAAGGTTGGACATTGTTGACAATGGAATACCACAGGATTTAGCTCCCATGAAGGATGAAAATTGAATGTTTCTTCCTCCAGCTGCTTACACTCTTTCTAGGGAGAAGAGATATCAGTTTTTCAACTACTTTAATGATGTAAAGGTTCTAGATGGGTATTCATCAAATATCAAGAACATTGTGTCAATGAATGATTTCATGTTAAAAGGTTTGAAATCACATGACTTACATGTTTTGATGCAAGTTATAATTCATATAGCTTTATGTTTCATTTTTTTTGAAGAATGTTTGACATATGTTAACTATTCTTTGTTTCCTTTTCGAAGCTATATGCAGTAATGTTTTAGAACCAACGAAATTTACACCTATGGAAAGAGAAATTATCATAATATTATGTTAATTAGAAATGTTCTTCCCACCATCATTCTTTGATATGATGGTTCATTTGATAGTTCACTTGGTTAGAGAGATTTGAATTTGTGGTCCTGTGCACTATAGATGGATGTACCCCATTGAACGGTATATGATTATTTTGAAAGGATATGTCAAAAATCGAAGTCATCTAGAGGGTTGTATTATAGAGCGATATATTGTTAGGGAAGCCATCAAATTTTGTACCGAATACATATATGATATGTAAAGAATTGGTCTCCCGAAATCTCGTCACACTGGAAACATTGAGGGTGAGGGAATTTATGGAAGAGATGTTGTGACTATCAATATTACAGATCTGGAGTAGGACCACCTTTATGTTATTCATAATAGTTTGAAGGTTTCTAAATATATTAAAACCCCCAAAGAAGTTCTAAGGTAGTTTAATCCATAAAGGGATGAAAAAAGGATATCAAATACACATAATAACTAGGTTTTAGAATGGTTTTGGGATCATATTTTTAAGGAGTTAGATGAAAATCAGAATTCAATTTCAGATTGTCTTCGATGGCTAGTCGTCAGACCAAGTGTGTATGCATTATCTTACAATGTTTATGTAATTAATGGTTATACATTCTATACAGATGAACCTGATGAAGATAGTACCATAAAAATTAGTGGAGTTACACTTGTGGCTGAAGTGATGCATGTTTCTGGTAGTAAGGACAAAAATCCAATTTATGTGAATATTCCATACTTTGGCATTATAAAAAAAATATTGGAGTCAGATAATACGATATTCCAATTGCTAATTTTTTAATGAAAATGGGTTGATAACAACAGTGGTATTAAAATAGATGAATTAGGATTTTTGAAAGTTGGTTTCAGTAAAGAATGGTACATAGATGAATTGTTTATAATGGAATCATAAGCAGTAAAAGTATTTTATGTTCCAGATCCTGCAAACTGAAAGTGGTCGATTGTTCTGTTATCCTCTAAAACTAGTGAAGGTTCTAAGGAAAATTCAATTGAGGGAGATCCTTTCAGTGATACATCGCAACCATTTCATAGCGGTCCCAATGTAGATGATGTTATGTATGTAATAAGAGACCATAATGAATGGATTTGGATAATCGATAGGGGGGTCAAATCCCTTCAGCCTTTGAAAAAAAGAAATATAGTTCAATAAAAGGGTTATATTTTGTTTGTAATATAGATCTTGTTATCTCATCTTATTATATTATCATTACTAAATTTATGTAATCTAAATTAATTGTTCAACCACTTTGGAAGATAATGACTTATGCACATTATAGTGCTCATAACCTCGAGGCTAAACAAGTCTCTCAAGTTATTGCTTCTGCTGCTGCTCATAGTTCATAGCAACAACAAGTTTTTGAACCTATTGTTTCTCCTAGTGTTGAGGTCCAACGACCATTAGCACATTCCACTGCTACCATTTCATATGAACATATTGATGATGTTGATGTTGGTGAAATGGTCGGGGAATAAGGACCGACGTCGCAAAAAACACAGGTGCATCGTAGTTTGACGGTGTTATCCAAAGTTCTTAAGGGAAAAAGAAAAGGCATTAAATTTGATGTCTGATGGAATGCATGAGGCAAACATGTGACTCCCAACATGGATATTTTTAGTAGTTACAATGGAATTGTCACTCAGCAATGCATGCTGATTGACATAGATTCATGGCACAATGTTGTGTACGGGTTGAAGGCTGTGATCTTGGATGAAATTACAATAACATTATGATATTATTTCTTTAATTTACTAGAAAAATAAAGTAATGAAACAATGTATTACTCTTCTCAAACCCTTGTAGTGTACATTTAAAGTAGATGATTCACACCAGAATTATGTATTAAGGCTTTCAAGAAGGATTCATCAAGGATTTCACACTATTATAACAAAATGTCACCTGAATGACTCCAAAGGTAAAATAAACCCACACCCACCCCTTTTCTATGCTCACCTAATATCCCAAGAAGCATGGGATGCATTTATTGGTCGTCGTGGGGATGAGAAGTTTTAGGTACATTGTAGATGATAATACATTGTTTGAGGATACGTGTATTCATAACCTTGATTGTAAATATTTCATTTATGAAACAACAACTCAGAACTGAAAATAAAGAACGTGCAGAAAAAACAACATACCCCTATTGTAAAGAAAGGATGGGGTACGATTTACTAAAAAAGAAAATGGTACATATTTTAAATTTACAGTAATATTGTTATGTTCCAAGAAACAACATCATAATTATCTTTCAATATTTCTATGTATATTGATGTTTCTAAATCCAAAGACACTTCTATCCCACATCATGTGCTATGGAAGGAAGTACGTGTGAATAATGAAGGGAATCTAATAGATGAAAACATACAAAAAGTGTGGGAAATATGTGTAAGTATGACACGATAAAAAAATTTGTTTTATATTGCTATTATATAATAATAACTACTTATTTTCCTATATCAGATAGTCGCATGAATTAGATACTCCTATAGTGGATGTCGACCTATTATCAATGGATTTGAAGCGGAAAGAACAATACATCTGTGTCTGAGGTGCGGGGTTTGGGGTGACACCCTGAGTATATTTTGATAAAAAAAGAAAACGAATGATAGAAATGACGAAATGAAACAAATGATCCAAAGACTAGCAACTCTTTAACAACAATTTCAATGGCAGGGAGAGTTTCTAGAAACTTTTATGGGTGAGAAGAAAGAAGAAGACACAACTCATGAACAACCGGCGCGTGAAGATCCTGCCCCACTCCCACCAGATTTGAGGCGAGCCATTCCCCTCAAAGATCTGTCTTAGCCATGGTAATCAATATTCTAATAATTATACCCATGAAATTTGAATCAGACATACACTGATACATTTCATGTACTGATATTCTATAGGGTGACAATAACTATTATTTATATCTATCAACACCAACATATCACCTTTTAGTGAGGTCTATGGTGTTTAACATCCCAAAGGACAAGCTGCATAATAGACCACTTCCAACAGATCATCTAAACCTGACGATTACTGTAGCTCATGATCCAAATACAGAGCTTCATATTCCACTAGATGATGATGATATTAATATGGTCAAAATGGTTATTGGGACATTCATTGTAATGTTATTAAAAATTGTAAGAGCACATGTGGACAAATAGGTATTTATTTCCATTTTTTTCAAGTGAAACCTTTAGATATTATTAAAAAAATGGTATAAACCAATGAATTTTATTATAGAAGGGGAAAGGGAAGGGGCGACAAAAAACAGGGGCTCAAAAGCATCTAAAGGATCGACCAACTGATTCAAAAAATATTTCAAAAGCACGATAACACCGCTTGTTCTCTATCCACATTTACTAGCATTGAAGACTCATGTGGATACGAAGCTAAAAAGTGGTAGTAGTCATATAGTTGATTTCGAAAAGGATATATACGGAGAAGAAATTCAAGATTTTGTTACTACTGAAAATGTAAATGAAATCCTTGAATATGGTTGGATAGGCGTCACAGTTGTAAATTTATATATGAGGTATGTATTCAAGAATTGATTTTCTAAAAGTTGATATAATGTGCTAATTATGAATAAATACATTTTATATTATCGGCAGGAATATATATGAAATACATTTGAAGGGATTTTCCCATGAGACAAAATTAGGACTCGTTAGTCCTCATACAACATCAACACAACTAACGAAATTAGAGCAATCAAAAAGGGATGAAATAGTGAAAGGCTTGCTAAAAACATTTGAAAGCAAGATTATGAATGACAGAATCTTCCTAATACAACCATGAAGGGGTAAAACACTACGATTAAATCACATCAATTATATTTTAACTTCTTTAATTACATAACTATTTTTGTGTTTTTAGGCAACATTGGTTACTAATTGCGGTGAACTTGGACACTCCAAATATTTATTTACTGGATTCAATGCAAGGATATCCAACAAACCGACCACACATGATGGAGTTTGTAAATCTGTAAGACACCACATCCTACGTTTCAGGTATAAACATCATGTTATATAATTTATATTACATTTTATTGAGTATTCTGTTATGATAGGTCGGTGTATCAATATCATCTAAAAAAGGAATGAGGACAGGGGAAAAGCATAAGGAGGCGAGCAAGTACTATGTCTTGTTAGGTATCCGGGTATGTATAATAAAATTTTAAAATCCAAACACATATTAAAACAAGTTACTTATTCTCCTAATGATCAATGTTTTTGTAGTGTCCAAAAAAAACAATAAATATTATGGTTATTATATTTGTAAATTTATGAGAGAGATCATTTTCCAACAACAAAATGGCATCCATAAAAAGGTATTTTCAAAAACAACTACTATTTAATTTAAATTATTTATTATTTATTATTTATTTATTTATTTATTTATATATTTTGAAGTACTACATTGATTTTCAAAAATCCTCATATTCACAAGATAATATAGATCTATTCATAAATTAGTGGTTCACATAACTGATGAAAGATTGTACACAAATAACATCAAGATCTGGCATGGGGACTTGTACAAATGGCGGACATTTTTAGAGGGGTTCACGGGTATCAAAAGATGAAACATTTTTGTATGTAAATGTTTGTAGGAAAATTTTAATTGTTATTAAATAAAACATCATTTCTTCAATGATTAATTTTTCCATTTTAACAGATGAAATGCACCAGCAATGTGCAAGAATGATGAACCACTTTTTATTGCACGTTGGATAAGAAAAACCAGTAAAATATCCAAAATACTTTCATATCACGCATGCCCACTCACATTCAAAGAAAAGATGAGTAAACGTATCCACCCTAAATTTATTTCAGTATGAGCATCGATATTCCAAATGAATTCCGATGCATTGAACAATTTCATTGGTAGAAATTGTATGTTTTCTGATTATCCATAATAAGAAAATGAACATTGTTTGAACCTCCTTCCTCCAAATGGTCTTCCCCCCCACATTCATGTTTTAAATTTATAAAAATGATCCATGGGTCATTTTTGACGTGTACGTTTCAAACCCGCCTCAATCTGAGGCATGGTGTGACTGATATCACTCATATTGTCTCTCTTTTGTTTAAAATAGACAGAATTTTAAGTGGAAACAACAACTAACATATAGAAAACTGACCAAACACATTTGGATTGTGTTGATACATTTACCCAACAATACATTGTTCATGTGAGAAGTTTATGAGTCATCAATGCCTCAATTTGAGGCACGGTGTTGCCGGTATCACTCAAAGTTTCTCTCTTTTGTTTAAAATCCACATAATTTTAAGTGAAAACAACAAATGAGAAACAAAAATCCAACTAAATGAATTTATATTGTGTTGATACTTTAGGAGAATGATACATGGGTCATTGTTTACATGTTCAAGTCAACCACGCCACAATCCAAGGCATGATGTGGCCGGTATCACTCAAAGTGTATCTCTTTTGTTTAAAATGGACAGAATTTTAAGTGAAAACCACAATTGACATATAAAAAACTGACCAAATGAATTCATAAGGTGTTTATAATTTAGGCCAATGATACATGGGTCATTTGTGATGCATAAGAGTAAAACCTATCTCAATTAGAGGCACAATGTGATCAGTATCATTCAAAGTGTCTCTATTTTGTTTAAAATTGACAGAATTTTAAGTGAAAACAAAAACTGACATACGAAAAAACAAACAAACACATTCATATTGCCTTGATACATTAGAAGAATGATCAATGGGTAATTTTTGTTATGTAAGTGTTAACCCCTCCTAAATATGTTGCACAGTGTGGCCGGTATCACTCAAAGTGTCTCTTTGTTGTTTAAAATGGACATAATTTTTAGTAAAAACAACAACAGACATACAAAAAACCAACCAAACAACTTTATATTATGTTGATACAGTAGTCCAACAATCCATGCGTCATGTGTGACATTTATGAGTCAACCTCACCTCAATCAAAGGCACAGTGTGTCAGGTATCACTCAAAGTGTCTCTCTTTTTTTTAAATAGACATAATTTTAAGTGAAAACAAAAACATAAAAAAACTGACTAAACGCATTTATATTGTGTTGACACATTATTAAAACTACCCATGGGTCATTTTTGTTGTGTAAGAGTCAACCCCTCCACAATCTGAGTCACGGTGTGGCCATTATCACTCAAAGTGTCTCTGTTTTGATTAAAATGGACCGAATTTTAAGTGAAAACAATAACTGACATACACAAAACCAACCAAACGCATTCAGATTGTGTATATACATTAGTAGAATGATCCATGGTTCATTTGTGACCTTTATGAGTCAACCCTTCCTCAATCAGAGGCATTGTGTGACCGTTATCACTCAAAGTGTCTCTCTTTTGTTTAAAATAGACAGAATTTCAAGTGAAAACAACAACTAACATACAGAAAATTCACCAAAGGCATTTGGATTCTGTTGATACTTTTTCCAAATTATCCATGGGTCATTTGTGATGTGTATGAGTATACTCCACCTCAATATGAGGCATAGTGTGCCCATTATCACTCAATGTGTCTCTCTTTTGATTAAAATGGACATAATTTTATATGAAAACAACAACCGACTTACAGAAAACCGACCAAAGGCACTCAGATTGTGTTTATACTATAGGATAATGATACATGGGTCATTTTTGACATGTAATAGTCAACCCTTCCTCAATCTAAGGCATGGTGTCATCGGTATCACTCAAAGTTTCTCTCTTTTGTTTAAAATGAACAGAATTTTAAGTGAAAACAACAACTGACATATAGAAAACTGACCAAATTATTTAAGATAGTTTTGATAATTGAGGATAACGATACATGGGTCTTTTTGGATGTGTAATAGTCAACCTAGCCTCAATCTGATGCACATTTTGACCGGTATCACTCGAAGTGCCTCTCTTTTGTTTAAAAATGACAGAATTTTAAGTGAAAACAACAACTGACATACATAAAACTGGCCAAACACATTTTTATTACCTTTATATATTAGGCCAATGATCCATGGGTCATGTGTCATGTTTAAGAGTAAAACACACCTCAATATGAGGCATGGTGTGGCCATTATCACTCAAAGTGTCTCTCTTTTGTTTAAAATGGATAGAATTTTAAGTGAAAACAACAACTGACATACGGAAAACCAACCAAACACAATAATATTGTGTTTATACAATTTTAGAATGATACATGGGTCATTTTTTATGTGTATTAGTAAACCCCTCTTCAATCCATGGCATGGTGTGACTTGTATCACTCAAAGTGTCTCTCTTTTGTTTAAAATGGATAGAATTTTATGTGAAAACAACAACTGACATACGGAGAACTAACCAAACGCTTCAGGATTATGTTGATACTTTCAGGCAATGATCCATTGGCCATGTTTGAAATGTACGAGTCAACCTCGCCTCAATCCAAGGCATTTTTTGGTCGATAACACTCAAAGTGTCTCTCTTTTGTTTAAAATGGACATAATTTTAAAGGAAAACAACATCTGACATACGAAAAAATGACCAAACACATTTAGTTTGTGTTTTTACTTTAGGATAATGATCCATGGGTAATTGTGTACGTGTATGAGTCAACCTTGCCTCAATATGAGGCACGGTTTGACCAGTATCACTCAAAGTATCTCTTTTTTTAAATGGACATAATTTTTAAGTGAAAATAACAATTGAAGTATGGAAAACAATCCAAAAGTCATTACCTATGACATAAGACACTTGTAATAGCCTTATAGAGTCATAAGTAGTCCTTAGACAATAAAACCCCATTAATAATTCCTCACATTCCTTAAATATAAACCTTTATCCCTAGAGTTCATACTGAGGGATGAAAACAAAGAGGGAAGGGAGAGGGAGAAGAATGAAAGGGAATGAAAAAAGAATATAGGATCTAGATTTGATAAATTTTAAAGATAAAGGGATCTTGTACTAAGTTTCGGGAAGGGTACAGGAGGAAAAGTTTTGAAATACCTTAAATTAGGCCCTATCATTGGCAAAATTCATGGTCTGGTTTGGAAGTTTTCCAAACTGTTCACCAACTTTTTGGGAGCCATTAGATAAGAAACCCTCTTCTACACAGTTTGGAAAAATAGTTAACTAACTGTATTCCAATCTCTTAAAATGACTTAGTTAAACTATAGATTCATACCACATGGTTTCTCCTAACCAATAACAACCCATGTTCCAAACAACTCCCTCAAAAATGTAAGTTCTATGATTTTTAAATGGAGTCATACCACCCATCCTTTTCTTATGTATGTAAAATAGTAAAAGTTCAAAATGAATAGGAATCTTCCCCCTGAAATTGTACCCACATGGGTTATTTTAAATTGTTTCCCCCAATAAAAGCACTACATGACTACGAATCAAGATTCTAGGATGGAAAAAGAATAAGAATATATCTCCCCACCATTTGAAAATCTTATAAATTGTGTGAAAATAAGACTACACACCATAAGATAAAGGCATCAACCACAACAATACATTTCCTTATGTGTCCCAAGAATCACCCAAATCCATCTTCCAAGAGGAATCTACAAGGGAAACACTCTCATTCCAAAGAAAACATATCTCAAAAAGAACTCAAAATCTATAAAAAAATTCCATATCCAACCTTGACATGAATCTTAACCACAAAAAACATGAAGAATAACTCGCATGCATGCCTTAATCAAATTTTTCTTATGGTTCTGACATTGAAATCTATCTATATATTTTATCTGAGGCAATGTAAGATATCACTTGTAGTAGATAGTATTTAATGGTACTTTTTGATAATAAAAATGAATAATTAGCCCATCACATTAGGTATATATTGTTTCCCATTTTTTGATCCCAAATTGACTACCACTGCATATTTTATCTGTGCGAACTACTTGTTTTATATACTGATTTTTTCCAGGTTTTTTTTGGTTGTGCTGTTGAATAATTTCATGTTTCAGTAGGTAGGGAATTTATCCATGATAAAAATGCATAGATAAAGGATCTCTTTATTAGTAAATTTTTAGCACTGATAAAGGTTCCCTTTATCAGTGCTTTTTTATCACGGATGATGGAACCCTTTATCTGTGATTTTTTAGCACTAATAAAGGAACCCTTTATCTACACTTTTTTAGCTCTGATAATGGAACACTTTATCTATGTTTTTTTATCACTGATAAAGGGGACCCCCCCCCCCCTCTTAGTTTTGAGCTTTACAGTGCTTTTTCAGCGCTGTTAAAGCCCGTTTTGAGCACTGATAAAGCCAAAATTTTTTGTAGTGAAACATTGATGTGACTTGAATACTCAAGAGGTTTGTCTAATGTATCTTGACCCAATGAGGCTTGGAAAACTATGATGTGAAGTTGTTATGGGTATAGGTATTCCCAATACTAATGAGATCCTCGGTATGGGAATATGTCTTATTAGTTTCCTTGAGATGTTTGAGTCTGGGAAGGGATGAAGCTTCATGGGATGTGAATTATATAAGATATGGTCAATAAAATAGGTTGGGGAGACTATTAATAATGAGTTTGAACATAGAATATTAGTGAATTGAGTTCCATACTTTAATAATAGGACACCCTTCTTGTAATTTATCGATATGATTGTAAAGATATGCAGGTATCCAAGAGGGAGAGGCTAGCTCAGGCATGAGGATTCCCAATAGATAGTAAGTATGGGTGGATTATTTGTATGATTGGAATGAAAAATGACTAATGTATGAAATTGTTTTTATTTAGGTATTAGGGATTTATTTGTTATATACGGATTGGTCTGCGTAGGTGATGATTCATGTGATGATGTGACTGACATGCTTTGGATGCATGGTCAGTAGATTTAGTGAGGGAGCCTAGGAATGAAAGGGTATAAATCATAGTGTTTTGGATTTATTTATATGATAGAGTTCCAACACAGGTGTACATATTCTCATGGATGATATTCTAATTGAAAATAGAAGTATATATGTACCATTGTGAGTGTAATCCTATGATGTTACCCTAATAGTAAAACTAAAAGAGTGGGTTTTGATAATATCCATATAATTTGTGTGGTTGTATGATTTAATATCAACTTTGGATGGTGATCTTAGTGATCAATAATAAATTATTGACCCTTGATATCATGTGGGGTATTTTTATTGGGAAAAAATAGGAAAATTTATATAAGATTGGGATTTGTACATGGGAGTATGGAATTTCCATGACATGATCGCTTAAATAGAACTTATCAAGGTCAACAAAACACCTCAGGTGCACCTCCCAGCCACTTAAGGCTTGTGAAATTGTAAGGGGATTGATAACTCTTTCATGGGAGGAGGTATTCCCCATGGAATCTAACTATGAAAAACCAATAAAAAGTTATATAGGAAATTTATCATTATCTATGGGGTCCTAAAACATCCAGGCCAAAAGTGTTTTGATTTAGTATTAGGTACATATTTATGAATCTAAACATATAACAAGTAGATTAGTAACTATATGTACATGAAAAAAAATTCAAACAAGGACTCAATAATCCATCATATATACATGATAAAAAGGGGAAAATAGGTAAAAATCTGTTAACCACAAAACTTCCAATCAAGACACAGACCGAACATCAAAAGTGAGTGACTGTCATGTGAGTGACTATCATTAGAGTGTATCCCAAAAAAATCATTGGTATAATGCCTTTTCATGAACTATATATTTCTTCTGAGTGGTTATAAAAATTGGACATGTGACACAGGGTCCATAAGGTACTAGATCTCATCCCCTGGTGTCTTTCCCTTACCAAGATCAAGTAAAATAAGACTTTCACATATACTATAGGGGAATCTTTAGGGTGTGAGTAGGGAAACTCAATAGGTGATTTCCACACCACCTCTACATACTTATCATAAAGAGAAGTCCATTTCATTAATAGTATATATCTAGAGAAGAATAAAAGTAATTGAATAATAATGTTTATCACACTTTAGAGTAATACATGTATGTTATGGAATAATAAACCACTACATTGAGATGATTCTTACCTTATTTTACCTACTTCAAGAGAGAATGATGTCGATGATGGGTTGGAGTTAGGGAAATATTTAAGCTCATACAATCTAGGTACAGAAAAAAAATTAGTACATAAGTACATCCCATGGAAATGGAAAGATTTATACAAAGCCTGGGCCTTAACCCATCTCATGGAATAGGTAAAGGGGGTGTAAAAAATGATAGAGTATGATCTTTTACCATCATCATACTCTATTCAATTAATACCTTCTTATTAGAAAAAAAATCCTATAAGAATTAGATATTCCAATTCCTAATGTAGTTATCAAGTAATGTATAGGAATATATTAAATAACTTATCATAATGTATAAAGATAATATCTAGTAATCAAGATCAAAATATAAAATTACAACATGACAGGAATCATATTTTATAGACTAATTTTATTAATAATCCATTACAAGTTATTCTCATGTATAATAAAAATAACTTGGAAAGGAAGCATGAATTTCAGCGAAGGTATTCCCATGAAAAATATGAATTCAATGTGATCTCAAAAAAACCCAAAAATCGTAAATGTTATGTTAAAGGTTCATTTATTATAATAATGAACATTTTTTATTAATTCCAATCAACCTGATAATGATGAAAACATGTCTCGTAAGTAGTTTATGAGGGTATGGGGGTATGCCTACTATAAAAGGATATAATAGCTTCCTCAGGTTCTATGACAGAGAGAAATTATAACCCACTACAAAATAGAAACTACTATATGTGATTTAGAGTTATGTTGTAACCTAAAAATTAAATGCAAAATAAACCTAAAGAATAAATAAATATTTTCATTGGAATTATCTAATATGATCTTCCACCCCACATAGACTGGAGAATGTTGAGGGAAAATAAAAGATCTGAAAGCCATATAATTTTTATAAATTTTAATACAACTTCTTATATGGAATAAATTTGATAATATAAAAGAATAATGAAGATGGGGCCATACCTCATTGAATACAAAGATTTGTTATTAATCTGAAGCCCTAGACTCAAGATTTAAGGTCGATCTAAATTTTATGTAAGATGTGTTTAGGGGACTATGGAGGAAACAAAGATTGGTTTTAAAATTAATACTATATCCCCTAGGTATTTTGGATTAATTTCAAGAGTGTAATTAAGAAAATATCTATTTTAGGGGAATTTATCCCAAAAAACTATCATGTACCTACTAAAATGTTCTGTCTACCTGGTGGTTCCAAAAAACTATCTATAAGCTAAATGTGGTCACTGGGTACTGACCCAAAGACACTAGGTACCTAGTAGTACCAAGACCTTAAGAGGTCATCCCATTCCGCTTTCAACTTACTCAATTATTCTCCCTACTAATGAAATCATGACAAAATACTACCCCTTAGTTTGTAGGGAGGCACATATGATAGCAGCCCTTGTAGGGACTAAAAAAAATTCTCAATAAAATATAATATGCCCAATTTAGGAGCCTCCCATGGCCATGCTAAAGATATGGGTGAAAACTAGGGGATTCCACAGATGCCCACTATACATTTAGTGGAAAATTCTAGTAATGTATATGCAAAGAATATGGAATAAGTTGGGAATGTGACCCAAAATTATGGTGGAAATGTACCCAAATCCCCAACAATGATTAAAAATGAAGGATAAAAGCCAAAAATGTGTCCTAAAAATAGAGATGTGGAAGTGTATTTCTCACGGGTTCCTACCACTACGGTTGCTAATAGGAAAACATCCATCGAAAAAAATAATTATGGATAGTTAATGAATAAATTCACCCATTTTAGTGGTGTTTATTGGTCTGATGAAGCATAAGACACAGATTCATGAGTAGAATGATGATTCTTTAGTTGAATACGATAATGAAAAATGCCTATCAATAGAAGTTACACAAGATTCAGCAATTTATGTAATCATAAAGGTAGGATGCAAAAAAATAAAAGGGGAAGAGGGAAAGGCCATTTGAATGTGGCACAATTAAGAGGGCCTCAAAAAAGGGGAATGGCCTTTAAACAATGCAACTTCATTATTATAACTATCAAGTCATAGGGATATCCTTTATGGCCAAATCCCTTAGATACTTCATTATGATCCACAAGCCCATGATGGATCGTATTACCGAACTAAAGTTTCTCTTTGATAAATGGAAATCCCTTAAATAGGAATCTCATGGATATAATTTTTTCTCACAAAAACTACATGACTCCAATATGGATCATCAATGGGTATTGAGGCATTAAATTTCCAATATTATTGCATGTATCAAAAAAACTCAGAGTGTATAAATCTCAAGAAACATATTAGGATGTGATATATCAATCTCATTTATATATTCTTCTACATACTATATATGGATAAGAAAATTATGGAATGAAATTGATACAATTTATAAAAACAAGGATCTTAAATGGATAATTCTTGGAGACTTCCACATTTTCCTAAAGAAAAAATAGAAAACTAGATTTAATTTCATTGCCATTACCTCTTTGTAATTCTCTTCTAACATTGACCGGCCCAATATTTTTGAGGTCCCTGTTTAAGGGGTTGAATTCACATAGACAAGATACACTATTAATGGGACACAACAACATATTATTGACAAATTATTTGTTTAGGTGTATGATAGATGTGCTGCAAACAATGTTTCAAGCCTCAAACTCCCCAAATATCACTCATACCACAATCACATTCTCCTTGAAATTTACACACATGATACAAGGTCAACCCCTATTACATTTATATTTAAAAATGGATGGATTGTTACTTTTGAATGTTGGAAAATATTATTATATTCTTGTAATATTGAACCCATTAGTAGTCCACTTTATAGTTTAGTTTTGAAAGTTTTGAACTATAAGGAGTTACATCAAGGATGGAGCAAGAAATCACTCTCCAAACTTGATCTGAAAATTAATTCTGCTAAAGATTATCTTTCTTGTGGCCAAATTAAGAATGAACATCATAATACCCCATTTAGAGAAAAAATAATTGCTCACCAAAGCCTATAAAATCTCTTAACGCAAAAGAAAAGGATTGAAAAAAAAAATTGAACATAAAATGGTTAATGTATGGATATAGGATTTCAAATTTCATTTGTAGAATACATAATGAAAAGAGATAAAGAGTTAGAAATAAGGCCATTAGCATAAATGGATGCCTTAAAACTGTTGAAGTTGAGATATCTAAGTAGTAGTAGATCACATCAAGGGACATTATTTTGATAATAGACTGGAAGAACTCATAATATGGTTTATAATATAGCTCCCTAAATTGAAAAACATCAAAACTAAACCCATGTTATAGTCCCACTCAAAGAGAAAATGAAAGCATCTCTTTTCTCTAACAACAAGAAGAGTGATCCTAGTACAGATGGATTTACTAACAATTTTTTTATGTTTAATTGGGACATTTTTTAGGATTATATAACTCATGAAATCAGGGGATTTTTTCATCATTCTTTAATTCCATATGGGATAAATTCATGCTTTATTTCCTTAATAACCAAGTATGAGAATGCAATTGATATCAAAGACTTTAGTAATGTTTCACTTTGTAATATGATACAAAAAGTTATTAGAAAGATCATCTTGAATAAAATGGGGGAAGGGGTTAAGCATTATATCACATCAAGTTAATTTGGATTTTTCCCTAGGATAAAAATTCAAAATTTTCTATTCATGTCATTAGAATATTTAAATATTATGAAGAGGAAAACAAAGGAAATATTTCTCTAAAATTTGAAATCCCAAAGGAATTTGATACACTGATGTGGAGATTTACCTTTTCATGTACTCAGGATATATATTATATAAAATGGTTTTATTGAGCTTATTCATACTATTATCAGTTCTATAAGGTTTTTCATCCTCATTAATGGAGCTCCTAGGGTATTATATCAATGCATATGGGATGTGAGATAAGGTGATCTTTTTCAAGACTTATGTTTTATATTACTAAAGTGTACTTGAGTAGATGTATCAATGACCTTTCTTAAATTGTCTTTTATAATCAAATAGAAGCTTTTAGGAATGAATATTATTCTTCCCATATTTTTTACACTGATGAGATTCTTCTACATGGGAAGGCCTAAAGAAGGAACATCTCCTCCATTAAATATTTCTATTCACATTATGAAGAGGTGGATATACAAGCCAAAATTTTGGAAAGATCCTCTATTATTTATAGTTATGGAATATTAGTTCATAGGATAAAATAGGATTAATAAAAGTATTGGAGTAAAAAGGGGATCTCTTCCATTCAACTACCTTGGTATCCCCTTATTTTGGGGATATGTGAAGAGATAGTATCTTGAGGGAATATTCTATGGAAATATAAACCAAATGTCTAGGTGAAAAAGAAATGAAATGTCTCTCACTAGAAGGTTGTGTCTGGTAAATTTTTGGATTACATAAAACTTTTTCCACTCATTTTCTCTTTAAATGTGGACTAAAGGGCTCATTATGGACCTTCATGGAATGGTTAGAAATTTCATTTTGATTGGATAAGTTTATGAAAAGAATTTATTCATTGTATCTTGGAAGGAGTGTGTTAATAATATTAAAATGGGAGTCCTTAGAATCAAAGACCTTAGAATTTTTAATGATTCTATTATTGTGAAATTCTTAAGGAATTTTATCCCTAACGATAATACTCGGTATTTTTTTCCAACAAATTTAAAGGGATAGTGTTGAATGGATACCAACACTATCTTATGTCCTCTATTTGGGAATATATCAATCATTCATCCAATGGAATCATTCATGATACATAGTGGATGGTATGTAAGAACTCTACCCTTAACTACTAGATCATTGTTTAGATGGACAACACACTATAAAACACAATGAATGTTCTACCTAAATTTGCACATGTCCATTGCAGGTTTAGTGCCAAAATATCTTAACAATTATAATATGGTTCCTAATCAATCATTCATAGCTATTCAGAATTAAACCTTTATGGATTCTGGAACACATGTATGGAGTCACAAAAATAATGTGAATTTCAATGTCAAGTAATTTTACAAAATGGAATGTAGGGGATTTAACTAACCACCAGTATGGGTGATGAATTTAAACGCACCATTCACTCATCCTTCTAGATTCTTCATACATTTTATAATATGTAAAAATATCCTTATCACTCATGAAAAACTCAAAAATGATGAAAAATATATTATATCTTTCTATCAACACTATTTTGATGAAGAAGAAAAAATGAAACATTTATTCTTAACATGTGATTTTTCTCAATATCTATAAGATTATTCAGGGTACTTATTTGGTCTAAAAATTGAAACTAGTGTGTAGGTGGATCACATAATGAAGGGAATTACCAACACTGTATTTAGTGAACAAGTCCAAAATATCCTAATTGAAGTATTTATAGTGATTTTTTGAACAATCTGAAATTCTCTAAATGTTATTTTCAATGTGGAACAACATCCCTCCACCTATATGGGCATGTGTGCACTACATAAATAATCTTAAACTACATATGTTGTGAAAATATGGAGTAAATATAATATATTGAATTATCTAACTACACAATGTTTATTACATGTGAGAGGAAGGTCAAGGAATCCAATGATTCTAAAGAATATATTATGGATCCCTCTAATCCACCAATGGATCAAATTCAATATTGATGGTGTAGTTTCCTACATTCTAGGACCCTCAGGGTGTGTCATTGTCTTTAAAACACACGTTTGATTTATCAATGGGTGATTTTATGAATATATTTGAATAGTAGTGGCCTATGAAGTTGAATTATTGGCTATTTTCTATGTAGTCTCATATTTTTTCCAATATAAATATATCCCTTTATGGATTCAGTCTGATTATGAAATTGTTGGAAAATCCATGAAAGCATGAACAAGGAATGTGCCTTGTAAAATTCTACCTCATTTGATTGATTTCCCTAACAATGTCACTTAACATAATCTCGTTATCTCATATTCATATAGAGAGGCAAATCATGTGGTGGATACTTTGTCAAAGAAGGTGGTCATGGAGATTAACATGATGTTGATCTTTAGGATGCCTGATTACTATGTTCCAATGGTGGTTGTTGATTTAAGTATTGAGACTTATATATGTATTTTTAAAATCCTCTTTAAATGATTGAATCTATTTTCTTAGTTTTAGTATTTTCTTAGGGATATCTTTGTCTGGATCCTCAACTTTTGGGTCTATTATTCTACCTATATTCTCTCTATATCCCTTCATATTAAAATACTCCCAAGTAGAAATTTAATAGATAAAATTTATTGATTTTTTCCTGATTAAAGAGTTTTGGGATATTATAGTGTCACATGACTTTGATTGGTATTTCACTATAGTTTTGTCAATATATGATTGTTTCATTAGGGCCTTCCTAGTATATAATATTAGATGAACTAGAATGTGTGTTTAGTTAATTGAGATCTGCATGGGGTTTGGGTCCATGAGAGGTGTATATATATTATATCGGGGTCCAAGGAATCATATTTATCCCTGTCTTCTTGGATCTAAGACATGGGATTCCAATTTATATTATATCTATAATAACTTTTTTTATGCGATCAAGTATAATATGGAACTTGTATAGATGCAAGACACCTTTTTTGATCAAGAAACATATAAGTAATTTAACCATTATATGTGATTTCATGTGTTAGTGATAGAAAGTGTTGCTCTGGGAATGATCAATTGGGGATTTTCTAAAGAAGGTTAGTGGATGAAATTAAAGCAATATAGGATATATGATCTTCATATTGTGAATTTTGATAAAGGGTTCATGTGGATTGTGTTTGGAATAGAACAATCTTATCATGTGGGGGATACGTTGGGGGTAATTGATAAATATTAGATACAATGGTATTGTGACTACTTGGTTTTCATAAATGATGGGAAGAAAATAGGATTAGCTTTATTGTTAGGAAAATAATATAATTCATTGATTTTGGGATGTTAGGAATTGGTAATCTATGAATCCACTGTCAATATGATGTGGAATACATAGTAGGATATAACATGAGAGTAATTTGATAGTGAGTTAAGTTACTGGTATTGGGTTATATCTATTAGGTCTGAGTGATCTAGTGATGGATCATCAATCGAGATGGAATGTGATTGTGTTTAGCAACATGGTTTTATAAAACCTAGACTGGGGATTGTGGGATGGGTTCATTAGGATGTTACAAATATGGATCATCTATTTATTTATTCATATAACTGTGGATTATGAGTGGGATAGTTCTTTGAAATCATGGATAATGAAAATAATATAGTCGGTATCACACTATAGATAGATTAAGTGTGAGACACTCATTTCAAAAACCTAATGTTGAAAGTTAGGGGTGGTTTCTTTGGTGTAATTAATTAGTGGTGGTAGAGTTTTATCAAGGGAATTTAGATGTGAGTGGACAAGATATATTTGGTTATCTAAGGGGAACATGACTTGGGTATCAATTTTTGGTGAGTGGACTTGGTTAATTTGTCCATAAACTAACTAGTGGAAAATTCATGAACCATACCAGTTGTGGGGTCTGAACTGTGTACTATCAGTTATAATGAGAGGGTACTCCAATTTTTATGTTGAATTAAGGATTCATGTTATGAAAATATCAATGAGAGTTTCTTAGTTGAAACACCAAGTTAGCATTAACCTGCAATAGATCAGAGACTTCTATAATGGGAGAATAACAAGAGTAATTAAATATTTCATGAATACCATATTGAGTGGAAAATATTCATGGAGTTGGTGGATTGAGTTGGAACTATGGTGTGTTGATCATTAGGTTTTTGTAGGTGGTCATTGAAATGTAGTATTATAAAAATTGTCTGTTGTGAATAAAACTATGTATACCATAATAGAGATGTGTTAGAATGCATTGTTCAAGGAACAATTACTATAAATGAGGAATCAGGGAATGAGGAATTTGGGATGGTATAGGATCACTATGAGAATGACCATTAATTTATAGAGAATATAGTTAAGACATACATCATATGTCAGTGACCAATGGGGATTATATAAACTCGATAATAATACTTCTCAAGGTAAATAAGTGTTATAGAGTAGAGTTTTTAAATAATTTCATTAGTTTATGATGGTGGAATAAGAGAAAACCAAATTCATAAGGAAGTGAAATTATATATTTTTTATTTTTTCAATTCAAGTAGTGGATTGGAATTATAGATTCATTTTAAATGTTTTAATAATTTTTCCATAGATGGTTATTTAGGTTAAAAAGAACATATGCATGTTTTGAGGAATCATGTAAAAATATTTGAAATTTGTGGATCTAGTAGAATACAATTGGAACTCCGGTGGAGGCTATTGGAGTTATGATAGATGAGATAGTAGATAATGACCACCCCACCATAAGACTAGTAGGGTCTATAGAGATCTGAGTTGGCCACCATAAGTTTGGAAAACTAGCTAGATTTTTATTGGGTTTGTCTACTCCCCACATTAAGTGGGGTATGTTTTGTGATATTGGGGCATTTAATTTTAAAAAATACACATGTTTAAGTACTTTTATTTAAGGTATGATAGGGAGTAGGGCTTCCCATTTTTACCACTTTATCAACATTTTCCCATGGATGATTAAATATGTTTGGGAGGATTTCCCTCACTGATGTTGGTAAGGAATCATCTCATCCTTCTATTTCCCTTATCTCCTACCTTATGCCCTTAATTTGGGGTATAGAAATTTGAAATTTGATATGTGATTTAGCAGATCATGGTAAAATCACTTCTATAATATAAGTATTTTCTATATTCATATGATAGGAGGCCATGTGATGAGGATGACACATATTTATATACAATAAGAGGTAAGAAATTGTTTGTTATTGTCATTTATTACTAGTGAATTTATATAGAATTGATAGATATTATGAGAGGAGAAATAATTTATTTTTAATGAAATTTGTATGTATTCTTATGTGAGATAATTATCACCTAATTACTTTAGGTTATTGTGAGAACATGTCATTTGACTCTTTATATGATGGATAGTGGCCAGTTCAGGCTTGGATAAGCGTTAATAATGGTGGTTGAGCATCAAAAAAAGTGATAAATCCATAATAGATGTTGGTTATCCACTACATTAAAAACTTATTTGGGTTTAATTATATTATGTGTATTATATGTTCCAATAAGATGGTTTGACTGACCTGAGATTGAATCTTAAGTGGTTCCCTTATGTGAAGTGAGGCTATAGTGTCTTTTTTGACTAATAGAAAGTTCTCTAGTATTATAAGTTTATTTTATAGTCATTGATTTATATGTATAATATGTGGGTGGATTAAAATAGTTAAATTGGAAAAAGGATTGGTGTATATCATTGATCTATGAATCAATTTACTGGGTGAGTTCTTTTTTGAATAGTGGCACTCACCTAGTGTGATGTATAGGGTAGGGCCAATAGAATAAAATGATGTAAGTCTTATGAGGCACGGGCATATAAGGGCATGTGAGGATGACCAATAATGGAACCAAATGTGTCTAAGTTGTTTCATATGTTATGATTATAAACTATCAAGATTATTATGGATCACTAAAACATAAACATTAAAACACTTGACCATAAATGTTCATATCACTTTGGGAAGTCATAAGTTGATTTTCGAATGGAAATTTGAAGGATTTTTTTGTCAATAAATTGTGTTGGGAGCCTTTTCTATAATATTTGAGTGCTTATTGATGATCTTAACTCATGAATTAGTCATGGTAGTTAGTTACTTATCCTTTTATGGGACACGGTGTGATGATTTCCCACTATAGCATGACAGTTATGGGATGAGTATCCATACGTATTCCGAACTATGTTTAATGAAGGTTAAGATTTCTATATCAGGGCTAGGTATAAAATTTCATGTGTTTTTATATCCTATTGAGTTGTTTGGGTTTGGATGAACCAACACATATAGTGATGAGTTATTGACCATGGATATGATTATTATTTATGATGCTAGGGATGCACTTGATTTTATATACTCCCTTCTTGTGACTATGAAAATATTTAATACCTTAGGATGGATGAATTTCCAACTACTCGTTCTTAACATGGGATGAGGTTTTATAGTTTTTCTAGGTGGTACATACTACTCCATGTAATAAAGAAGTTTGTTTTTCAATTTGAGGGAAATATATCCTAACATATTGATTGTGCATGTTTGATATATGTCCTCTTGAGATGGTTGTGATGTAGGTTGGGTGTGATGTCTATAAAGAGGATTATAACAAGGGTAGGATGTGATTAATCTGAAGATATTTATGATATTTTTTATACATTATTCCTCCTGATATGTTGATTATGAAGGTTAGAAATGATCTCCATCGAGACGATTATGATGTGGGTTAAACAAGATGCCTCCTAAGGTGGTTGTGAAAGATGTTGGGTGTAATACCACTAATGATATTGATATAAATTTTGCATTTAATTACTTATGTGATGGTTAGGTTGAAAGTTTAAAATTATTCCTCATATGATGATTTTAATATAGGTTGGGCATGATATCTTTCGAGATGGTTATGATAGGATAGATGTGAGGTCTTCCAAGATTATTATGATGTGGGTTGTAGGTTATTCCTCTTGAGAGGATTTTAATTTTTGTTGGATGTAATTCACCATGAGATGGTTGTGATACAGATTATATTTGATACCTTCTAATATGATTGAGAGATGGGTTGGGTGTGATACCTCTCAGGATATTGATTACACAGATTGGGGATGATGCCTCCCAATATTATGGTATATGGGTAAGGCATAATGCCTTCTGAGAAGTTTGCATATTCCAGGCGGTATTTAATACCCCTCATGGATGGATATGATTTCTGAGTTAGATACACTACCACCTAGTGGAAGATATGGGTAACTCCCATTAGAATCTTACCACTCTAGAGATAGTGGCATGGAGTGATTATTACTGAAATTTATTGATGTAAGTATAATTGTTCCATTATGGTATATTTTGGAGTACTTAGTGGTTCAATATGTGCAATGCATGTGATGTTTGTGACCTAATATTTATTCAATCCATTCATGGACATATAAACTAGTTTTTATTAGGGATATAGTTGGTGGTGGCCTATTGAGTATTATGCTCACACCCAATAAAAGATCGTTGGTGCACATGTAGATCTTATGGTTTATATCAAGGCTTGGTTTATCTATCTAGTGATGGTGGAGGAGCGAGTGAAGATCAATTGGGTTTATAGATGGGTATGAGTTGAGGCTAGGGATAGTGGTTGGGTGTTTTTTCTTTTATTATATATTTATCATGTATTGTTTGTGATTGGACCATTGGTTGATCCTACTATGGTGTATGATTGTATGAACTCTATGTAGATTTTTTTATCACATGGATATGTTATTCTTATGGTTTTTTTCATTTTAAATCATTATTTTTACTATGATATGTTTCTTATTATGGATGTTTTTTATTGGATTTTATTGATTGCAATGATACTAGAGTTTGTAGTCTTCCCATGTGGTTTATGAGACCCTTAATACTAGTTGGTATCCTATAGTGTATGGGGACATCCATATGAGATCACGTGACACCCTCCTGATTGAATAAATTTGGGATGAACGGGTTGGAGATGTTGTGATGAGAAACTAATAATGAAATCCATTTTTTCCTAATTACATTATTCAATACAATGTAATTAATTAAATTCACTCACATTTATTTTTATCTTTTTATTAATTATCTATTTTTTATTTTGAAATGTATAATTACAATTTTTATGTTTTTTGATCATGATCATGCTACTTGTTATGTTCAGTAGTGTAATTTTTACAATTATCTTTAATTCGGATTCATAAGAAATTCACTTCTATATTTTCTAATGTTATACTGTTGAGATGGTTTTTTATTGTTTAATTCCATGTTTTCCCAATATATGTATTCATGTACCTGAGTGGTTATATAAAACAATTTAAATATTCTCATTAGTGATTAATATTTGACTAACTACCTTATGTTTTCAATATGGATAAATTATTTGAAAAGTATTTATTATTTAGAAATGGTTACTTTTAAAAAATAAATTTGGAAAGTATTTCCTCTAATTTTAATATAAAAAATATCTTGTTTGGTAAAATATTCTTTTTTTAATGAATTAGACATGATAATTTCAAATGAAAATTTATTTTTTGTAAAACCATTTTAACAAGTGATAATTTTTATATGCTAAAATCTAGTTAAAATACATGAATAATTTTTTTTGGATAATTCATATAGTGGGTCTCTCCATTAGACTAGTCTTGAGGGTTTATTAGTATTTTGATGACTGTTGATAGGTTAGTGGGTCTTTCCGAATTATAATATTTTGGTATTTATTATATTTTATTGGTTTTCAGAGTAACAAATCTAAATCATGGTCTATACAACAGGATAGGTATTTTAATGTTAGTTTTAATTTTATTGTTAAGTAAGGAAGTGGTATTTCATATGAAATGTCGGTTTTTATTTGTTGTGACCAGTGTGCTGGAGGATTAATTAATGGTGAATTTGGTATAATTTTATTAAATTAAGAAGTACAAAGTGGTATTTTATAATTTTTATAATTTTTTTCACATTTTCATTTCATTTTATGTTTTGGATTTGTATATTTATGCTGGAGTACATAATGGAAGTTGTTTTTTTTAATATTAGTTTATATAGAGACTTGAAGTTAATTTTTGTTACTTGGATAATGAGTTGAGAATAATTTAACAAAGGATTTAATGTTTTTGATGAAGTTTAATCATTTTATATTTGGATGGTAATGTTATGAATTTTAGTTGGATCATACTAGGTAGCAGGTAGGATCATACTAGGTAGCTAGATGGAGTAATATATTCTACTATGAATCTGGTGGAATTTTAATAGGTACTTAGTAGGAGTATCATATTTTCTATAAAATGTAGCAGATGACACTAGGTAATCAGTGTAAGTGTATCAAGTGCCCAATGATTTGTATAATTCAATGTGAAAGTCCCAATGGTTCCCATCGAATAACAAGTGACCCTCTACCAGGTAATGGGCACCCCTAAGACTAGCTTATTTTAAAATGGGGTACATTTTTACTTTTTATCAAAATTATTTTAATCCCAAAAGGGGGATGTCCTTTTGGAAATTTCTCTCCATGATAGTATAGAACCATGAAATATTCTTTCTTTCCAATATTTCTACCATATTACTGGTCACTTGAATCAATGTGTTCCAATGATGTTTTTTATTACCAAATTATAGTAAACCCTTTATCCTTTTTCTCTTCTTCCCAAATCCTCATTTCGTTTTTTATTTTCTACCATAGGATACGGGATATGGTTTTTGATATCATTGATGCATGTTGAAATCACCTCAGAGCAAAAAAATATTTATTTTCTTAATTCATGTAAAATTGAATGTGATTTTCACTTTCTATTTATCAATGTTTTGAGAAATTGGGGAAAAGGATTGATTTGTTTTAGGGATTTCATGATTTAGGGATAAAATTAAAGATTTATAGGTGGAATTAAATGGGGATTTTAGTAATTATTATCTTGTATATATTTTAATAGTTATGTAAAAATGTTTTCTTTGGGTTTAGTTAATCATTGATTATGGTTATTGATTAATTAGGACTATATGGTTAGGGAAATTTATTTGAATGTTATTTGTTTTTTATAGTTGTCGGATTATATTGAGATAATAAATGCTTTAATATAATTTTTAGTATCAATAATCCATATTATATTTTGGATATATGTAACATCTTGAGTTTTTAAAAAATAAAATACTATGTTAGAAAGAGTAAAAAATACACCACATTAAGCTTAAACGAACAATTAAATATTATTATTTCAATGTTACCATTGTATCCTAGATTTTAAAAAGGAGGGTATGAATAGAATTTACTAAATTATTAAAATAAATCTTACATATTTATATATTGTTAATTCTTTGAATAATTAATTATAAATGAAAATAAAACACTTTTTAAAACTGAAATGTTTTTTTGAAAAAATATTTAAATGTGAACGAGTGTGTTTTAAACAATGAAAAAAAATACTTTTATTGACTTATATAAATGAAATTTATATATAATATGTTTAATATAATGTTTAAAATTCTTCTTAAGTGTTTTCTTGAAATGAAAAAAATAAATCCAACTTTATGCATAAAAGAATTATTTTTCAAAAAAGGAAGATTTCCACAATTTGATGGCGTACTTGTTTTAAATATTTTTACTAAAAATTTTATAAATTATATTTGAAAAAAATAAAATTATTATTTTAAATTAAATTATAAAAATTATGTTTGTTTAAATTTTTTTTATTTTCAAATGAGTTTCCTATTTTGATGAATAATGAAAAATACTACATTTTAATTGAAAATTATTTTTCCATAAAAAAAATTTAGGGATAAATTATGTTTTTTAATTTATTTTAATGTATAATTAGAAAAATTTTATTTCACATAATCCAATTTAGGTCATTGTAATAAATTCCACTTTTAATTTGGATATTAAAACATTTCAATCGTTCGAAGGTTTTCACATTAATAACTCATTATCTCACCACATCAATTAGATTAATTTTAAAATAATTATACCCAATTATATGTTTTGAATTTTAAAAAATGTATCCCAGGTTTTCAATAATAAATTAAAAATTTAGTAAATAGGCCCCCTTTATTTTGGGATAATATAAACAATAACTTTAGTAATGTTTTACCACAATTAAGGGTACATCGAGAAGTTAAGTGTAAAAATAATAATATAAATATTATAAAATCACCCTAAAAATTTCCCTAACTATATTAGATGAGTTAATGTTAAAAGAAATCATACTTGGGTCTATTTTTTGAGCTCATAGAACCACTTGGATGACTTTAAGCCATTTATAGAATTTTATTCAATGAAATGCATATTTTCTCAAACTTTTGATTTTCTCAAGTGAAATATTTTTAATATGGGTTGTATAGAGAATCCATTAGACTATAAGTATTATTTTTAATGAAACAATTTTTATCTTCATTACAGAAATTTATTTTTAATTTTTAGAGGATAAATATTTACCTTAATGGCTTACACAATGATGATACAGTAATTGTTTAATTAAATTAAAAATCAAATAAATGATATTAACAATATTAAAATAAATATAATTTTAGTAATTAGTATCATAAATGAATTTAATAGATTACTTTTACATGTTATTGATTTGTTAAAAGATTTATTTTGAAGATATAATGTTTTTGTGATATTTTTAAAAAAATCAAGTAATGAATAGTGTTAAAATTAACATAAATGATATTTTAAAATAAATAATACCTTATTAAATGGTATAAAACTCATAAAAATAAAAAATTTAGAAAAATAATTAGAACATGGTTTCAAATTTTTTCAATGATCCATTTTTGGTTTGTTTGGAATTTTATACTACTAATATTAACCTTCAGTGGTAAAAAATTGTGGTCATGGTAAGAATTAAAAAGGTTAAATAAGGGTTAAAACAAAAACATAAATATTAAAAAATAGTAAAAACTTATATAATATTAATTTTATGAATTCATTTATACCCCTCATCATCCTAAATTATAAATAATCTAGTTTAGATCCATATGGAATATTAAATTAATTTATATTAATTTAATATTTGGAAGAATTCAAAGAGTTCCCCTCCCTTGTCTTATAAAAGGAAACCTCTTCTTATCTATTCTTCACACTTGAAGACCTTAATTATTCGGCCAATATATTCCCTAATACCTTCTAATAAAAAATACCCACATTTTATAGCTCTTAGTTTTGGCAGAACACTCACCTTAGAGGTGTTATGGTGTTAACAAAATGATATTTTCAAAAGAAAAAAGTATTTTCTTTAATTAAGTGTTTTTGTTTTGTTTATTCTTATACTTCCTTAAAATATTTTTCCACAATGATGAAATGATAACACCATTATCCTAAATATAATTATATTTTACTATTTATATCATTACCTAAATACATCTCCACTTCCATTAAATGGTAAAATAATTGATCGTTCTTGTGTACGGTGGAATACCACCTCACAAACTGATATAATTCATTTTTTGTCACCATCTATCTAGACTGGTTATAATTATTGAATTAATTTTTATATATGATATTCAATAAATATGTATCATTATTTAAATATAATATTTTATTTACTTTCATACCTTTCCATGCACATGAAAATTATAACGTTGTTCCTGCGTACGTGTGAACTATCACCTATATCAAGCGACGTGGTTCATTTTTAATCACAAAATCACATGGTTGACATATATAATTATATTTAAATAATTAATATGATATTAATGATATTATTATCATTATCTAAAGATAAAATATTATTTTCCCTCTTTCTGTAATGATCATTGAAAAATGGAAATGTTACTCATCTATACGTATGACTTACCTTCTATGTGATTGTAACATAGTTCATTTTTCATATCCATATGTAATGGATGGATTTAAAATTATATTTTATGTATAAAATTTATTATTATATCTTTAATATTACTATGGATATTATGGAATAATTACAACTTTTACTATTGATATCATACCGAAGTCATTTCGGACTCAAGTATCAAATATCAACAAAATGTCTGACATTAACTTAAATAATTATTTAATGTTATATGATTATAATAAGTGACATAAAAAGAATTATATTAATTGAAATTTTCAAAGTAAATTAATAATAATTAACATAAGTTTATTATTCCCAAAGATAAATATTTTACATAAGGAATCAAACTCAGGGTAAGGGACTTTCTTTTAAAACCATCTATTAAAGTACCATTTTCAACTCTTTTTAAAAATGTTCAAGGGAATGTTTTTTTACCTTATATGGCATGATTTTTTTCTCCAAAAATAAAAATTAATTTTTAATTGATGATTTTATTTAAAAATTTTCATAGTACCTTTCGAAGAAAATTATTTCATTGATTTTTGAACAGTTTATCAATTTTAAAATTTATTTTTACAATAAAATGGTATTTTAATATCTAAAAGTGTTTTTCTTAGGGATTAAAAATCTTTTTAAGGATTTTATTCAGGTTATGTTCCTACCACATTGATTATTATTGTTTTATCCCATTATATCTCAAAATATTATGGGTTTATCCCCATTTTATCTCATGATATGACAGGTTGATCCCCATTATAGCTCGAGATACGACGGGTGGAGCCCCATTATATCTCATGATATGATGGGTAAGCCCCATTGTGGCTCTCTAATTAATTGGTTACTCTAGATATAGAAGCCTACTATAAGTTTATTCGATTTTTATGGGTGAATGTAAGATTTATATGGTAATTATTTCCCAAAGCACCTGTATGATTTTTCTATGTACACTAATAAGTTTTTAATGATAGGTTTTTAATGGGTTTTCATGTTTTCATTAAACTAAAGATTTTATTTCATTATGTTCTATAATGATCTATTATTTATCATCCCATGTTTAAATTTTTTTTTTGTAGGGTAATAGGATGGGTAAGAAAAAGAATATTGTTGAGTTTAATGCTATGAATATTTAAGATGAAAAATAATCCATGTTTTATTTTAAAATGTTTTATATTGGAAAAAATGGATTCTATTCTTATAGTATCAAATTTCATTGAATGTGGGATGTTATGGGTGAATTATTACCTAATTATATAATAAAATAAACTAAAAACACCTTAGAATTTTAAGAATATGAATTCTATTTCAAAAACAGTAGAATATTTAATGTTTGTGGCTAGGTCCTTATAGTTTATATCGAAGGATTTTTTAGAAAACATTATAGGATAGAATGTTATTTAATCATATGTTACAAGTCGTATATAACCCCAATGTTTAACATGGTAAGAATATTCATTGTCATATTATATAAATTTAATAAGTTTTAGATAACATGAATAAATATATTCTAGTGTCTATCATCATCATAAGACGTTATATTATGATTGTATTTCTCGGACTGACCTTTATGGTTTTAATAAATGGTAGGAACCAGCAGAAACCAACGTAATAATTATTTTTAAGGAAAATGTGGTTGTTCTCTAAATATGAAATTAAATGAAATGGGAGAACAATGAAAAATATTGTGGTTATTATAAAAAAACTATCATGGGTAATTATTAACCACTTGATCCTTGGTGAGTTTTCTAAAACATCCTAAATGAGATAATTGAATCCCTATGGATGTTCAGATAGTAATGATCATAAAGGTATATATATTCAATTACATATTTTTAAAGTATGTGTAAATAAAAACCTAGTAAAATATCTTAAATGAATATGAATATAGTTTAAATGTAGTAAATGAGATCATAAAGCAATAATCTTCCAAGGAAAAAAGGAAGTGTTAAGTTCACTCCCAGAAATAGAAAGAATTTCTCCCTGAGTTATCAATTGAATGATTCAAATATGGGGAGTATGGTCATTATCAAAATCGATGTTTTTGGAAGAAGGATCATGATTTGGATCAAAGATACCATATATATATAAATATATATATATTTAGGAATACATAATGCCTTTACAATTGAATATTTTGAAACTATATATGACATATGAAGGGTATGGATTATTTTTCGGTTCAAGTTTTAACATTAAAAAACCTTAGTATATGATATAAGTTTGTGTTTATAAGAAATAAGTATTAATTAATATGATAGAAAATCATGTTTAAGGGACTATGAAAAATTCTGAATGATTATTATGTATACATATAAGGGATTCTAGAGTTATGGTAGATCTAAGGAAGATGCAACGTTTAAATGTATTAATAATATTTTGATTATGGGATTACATTGGGAGTATTTTTTTATTCTCGGTTATATATTACCCTTATGTTTTTAATGTGAAAATTTTCTTTGAGGAAGAATTTTCATTTCTTTTTTGGATATAATTATAAAGGTATGGATTACCTTTAGGAGGTTTATTGTCTTTTTTTAAGTTAACTGTGGGTTTTGGAATTTTGGGATGCAATTGAAAGGTATTATATTACCTTTGAGGTTAAAACATTTTATGGTTAATTTTGAGGATTATTTATCACATTTCTAGGATTTTTATAATAATTATATTGTTTTAGAAAAAGGACAACACATAAGATATGTGAAAACTCATCGCTTCTGGCAAGGCCGTGGTAATTGGACCCATAATTGAAGGGTGACAAGGGTGCATTGCCTACCAATGACCTATGTGAAGTCCCGGTTACAATGAATTTTTATTTTCAGTTAAAAAAATTTATGGATTAATAATAATTTGATTTTGGGAACATATTTTTTACTAAATAGATAATATTGGGATTGGAAAATGATTTTGTGATTATGTCATTAGTGTTATTTCAGAAGATGTATACTATTTTGGGAATCATTTTATAATTGAGGTAAATAGAGTAATATGGGATTTTATTTTATGAATAAAGGTTGGATTATATTTTTTAATCATATATGATATTATTGTGGACTTATGGGGATTCAGGTTTTTTATAGAAATGTTTAGTGTATCTTGAAAATTAATAGGGAAATTATTTTTTGGTATAATACTTCATTAGTACTTTAAATTATTTAGATATAAATGTTAAAATATATCTTGTAAGACTATGTGATCAAAACCTTATGAACAATGGGTTTCAATATTATTCTAGAATATTTTGAAAAATTTTAAGTATAGTTATTTATTTAATGGTCTATGTTGAATATTGGGTATTATTATGGAATTTTGGATATTTGAAGATGTTTTGTCCTATAAAGGTTGATTATTTTTGGAGAAATATATTATCATACACTGAATATTTTGGTTTTTATTAATGCCTAAATATATGAGTAATATAAGATATTATTTTTTGGATTTTTGGATCCGTAGAATGTTATTCTAGTGCTTTAGGCATGGAAAATTCATATTGAATACTCATCGTTTGGAGAAAAAAATGAGTTTGTGGTGGAAATTTTATTAAAGTATAATATATACTTTTCAAGTAAGTATATTTTATTATGATATTAAACCATTTAGTAAAATAATTCCTCAGCTCCATGGAAATAATCATTAAACAAAAACGTTATCTATTTACTTTTCATACTAAGTAATCAAGGACCTTTTAACCCATCCCATATTTATGGTTTTGTGATTGTTAATTTTCTCATAATTAGTTTCTCAATCACTCTTTATCTTAAATTAATAGTTACTTTTATTTTCTATTTCTATATTTTCTTACATGGAACCCTAGTATGTGTTATTTTGGGTGACAATCATACTTCCCTTTTTCTTTTAAAGTTGATGTTTCGTTGAACCTTATTCTGATGTGTGATTTTAGTAAAGGTACTTTGAATAGTCAAACCTTGGTTACCAAGCCTGCATTCAAATTGTGAGGATGAAATTTATTATATTTCACAGATGTAACTTTCTATGTTTTGAAAAAGGGAAATACTCCGTTAGATAGAGTACAAAATACACCACATGAAGCTTAAAAAAAATTAAATATTATTATTTTAATGTTATCATTATAACCAAGCCATTAGAATAACACTTTTAAATATAGTTAACTTAATTTTATAAATAGTGCATACACGTGTAATTAATTATTTTATAAATTAAAATAAAACACTTTAAAAGGAAATGTTTTTCAAAAAAAATATTAAAATGTGAACAAGGGTATTTTATACCAATAAATAAAAAATTCACTCTATCTGTATTATATTAATTAAATTTATATTTAATATATTCAATATAATGTTTCAAATTCATCTCTTATTTTTTTCAAGACATTATAAAAGAACCAATTCAATTTCATGACTAAAAGAAGTATTTTTTCTAAAAATGCAATTGTGACGCCTTTTGATGGCTCACTTGTTTTAAATCTAATTTTCCACAATTATATAAATTATAATGGAAAAAATAATCTTCTTATTTGAAATAGGAATATCAAAATTTAATTTGCTTTAATTTTTATATTTTTCGGATAAGTCTCATGTTTTGATGAATAATGAGAAATATTGCATTTTAATTGAAAATATCCTTTTCATCTAATTAATTTATAGTGTTAAATTATATTTTTATTAGTTTTAATTAAAATTAGATAAATTTTATATCAACTAATACAATTTATTTAATTTTCATCAATTTCACGCTTAATTTGGAAATAAAAACATTTCAATCAGTTGAACGTTTTAACTTTAATAACTCGTTGTCTCACTCCATAAATGAGATTAATTTTAAAATAATTTTAGCCTATTATATTTATGGAATTTTGTAAAATGGATCCCATGTTTGGAATCGGAAATTCCAAAATTTAGTAAATATTTCATTTGATTTTGTATAATATGAACGTTAACATTAGTAATTTTTATTACCACGATTATGGTTCAAAGTAAAAATAATATTATGAATATTATAAAATTACCCTTAAAATTGTTATAATATTTTTGGATTAGTAATTTTCAACCAAAATCATCATTTGGATGATTTTTTGGTCTCTTGGATCCACTTGGAAGACTTGAATCCATTTATAGTATTTTATTTAAAGAAAATTCAATTTTATAATACTTTTGTTTTTAACAAGTAAAATATTTTTAATATGGGGTTATATAGAGGATCATTTTAACTATAAATATAATTTTTAAATATAGTATTTTATATTTTTCATAACAATTTATTTTTAATTTTTATTTGAGAATCATTTACTTTAAAGGCTTACACAATGATGATGTAGTAATTGTTTAATTAAAGGAAATATCAAATAAATGATATCAAAAATATTAAAATAAATATAAATTGAAATAATTAATGACATAAATGAATTTAATAGAATACTTTTAAGGGTTATTTATGTGTTAAAATATTTTTTTCAAAGATGTCATATTTTTATGATATTTTTAAAAAGTCAAGTAATTAATAGTTTCAAAATTGACATAAATGATATTTTAAAATAAATAATATTTTATTAAATGATATATATTTCATAAAAATATAAAATTTGGCAAAAATATTGTAATATGGTTGAAAATTTCCTCAATTACCCATTTTTTTTTATTTTAACATTTTATGGTAACAATATTATCCCTTTAGTAGTAATGACACATGTGGTCACATTAAGAATTAAGAAGGTTAAATAAGGGTTAAAACAAAAATATAAGTATTAAAAAAATTGTCCATATTTATTAAATTTTAATTAGATTGTCGGATTTATACCCATAATCATCATATGTTTTGAATAGTTCAATTTTTATTCATTTAGAGTATAAAATAAATTTATATTAATTTAATATTTTGAAGTATTCCAAGAGTGGCCCTCCCTTCCCTTTTAAAAGGGAAACTCGTCTTCTCTATTACTCACACTTCAAAACCTATTTTTTCGACCAATATCTTCCCACATCCCTTCCTAAAACACTCCCCACATTATAGATCTCTTATTTTAATCATAACACTCACCTTAGAGGTGTTAAGGTGTCAATCAATGGAGATTGTTCGAAGAAAAGGTGTCGTTTTTATTAAGAGTTTTTGTTTTGATTCATCTTCTAGTTCCTTGAAATAATTTTCCACCATGATGTAATAATAACTATATTAAAATAAATATACGGATCTATTATTATATAAATATAATCACCTAAATTTATCTCCACTTCTATAAAATGATAAAATAATTAATCATTTGTGTGTACGGTGGAATAACACCTCACGAACCGATATATATCATTTTCCATCATTATCTCTCAAGAATTGTTATAATGATGGAATTAATGTTTATATATTATATTCATGAAATATGTATAATTATGTAAAATATTAAATTATTTAAGTTCTTACCTTTCTATGAACATGAAAACGATAATAGTGTTCATGTGTACATGTGAACTATCACCTCCACGAAGAGATGTGATTCATTTTTCATCACCACATCACATTGATGATATACATAATATAATTTCAATGATTAGTATGATATTAATAATATTATTATTATTCATCAAATATTAAATATTATTTACCATCTTTTCATAATGATCTCTAAAAAATGGAAATGTTACTCATGTGTTTGTACGACTTACTGTCTCCATGATTATGACATTGTTCATTTTTCATAGCCATATGCAATGTATGGATTTAAAAGTATAATTTATGTATAAAATTTATTACTATTTAATGAATATTATTCTGTATATTAAGGAATAATTACCACTTTTACTATTGACATTATAAAAAATTCATTTTAGACTCAGGGTAATGGGCCTTCTTTTAAAACTATCTTTTGATCTTCCCTTTTTAACTCTATTTAAAAATGTAAAAGGGGACTTTTTTAACTTATACAACATGAGTGGTTTCTCTTTCATTCATGAAACATTATTGTTTTAATTTTTTCTTTATTTGTTTTGATATTTCTTTTCTAGGGAAATTATTTTATTAATATGTATGCCATTTTAATATTTTAAAAGTGATTTTTATTGGAAAATTGTATTTAGATATCTGAAAGTGTTTTTCTCATGGGTTTAAAAGCTTTTTAAGTGTTTTTTCATGATATGTTCCTTGAACATTGTTTATTAAGGTATCATCCCATTATAGCTCAAGATATGATGGTTTGAACCCCAATATATCTCAAGATATGATGGGTTGATCCCTTTTATAGCTCAAGATATGAAAGGTGAGACCCATTATAGCTCTAAAATGCATTGGGTACTCAAAATATATAATTAGACTCTAAGGTTACTCCATTTTTATGGTTTGATGTAATATTGATATGGTAATGATGTCCCCAGGCACCTGCATGATTTTTCTATGCATGCTAATGAGTTTTTTAAGAAAGTGTTTTAATGTTTTCATTGGACTAACAATTTATTTCCTTTATGTTCCTTAATGAACATTTAGTTCTCATCCAATGTTTTAAAATGATTTTCATTGTGTATAATGATTGGTAAGATAAATAAGTAAGTCAATTTCATTTCATTGAATATTTTTCCTAAAAAATAGTCAACGTTTTATTTTTAAAAAAATATTGGAAGAAAATGATACAATTTTTATAGTATCCACTTTGTTTGAATGTGGGATGTTATGTTTGAATTATGGAAGAATTATCTAAAACTCTAAACTGAATAGAAACTCAAAATGTTAATAATATGAATTCTTGTTTAAAAACACTAGAAAATGTAAAGTTTATAGTCAGGTCATTCACTATGTCTGTGATATAAAAACCAATTGTTTTACCAAATTAATATTAAATATAAAAAATTATTTTTACAATTATGAATGGGTTATGTCTCTCAAGGTTTTGATTATGCATTCTAGGAATAACGCCTAATGAGACTGTTATGTTTTGGGTTGGACAATATTCCTCTTAAGTGTATAATGATATTATTTTAATGTGATGCATTCCAAGATTATTGCAATGAGGTTTGGATGTGATACCTCCTAAGATGGTTTTGATTCATGTTGGATGTGATTCCTAAAAATATGGTTGTAATTTAGTTTATACATGATGTAACCTGAAATTGTTGTGATGTGAGTAGTATATGACTCCTCCCAAGATGATTGTGATATGGGTTTGATGCGATGCCTTCTAAGGGGATTGTGATGCATGTTAAACATTATTCATCCAAATATATTGATTATATGAGTTATATGTTATTCTTATTGAGATGATACTTATACCGGTTATATGGGATGACTCTCGAGATGTTTGAGTATACCAGATGGTATGTACTTCCCCCTAGGAAAGCTTATTATTTTTGTGATAGATACATTACCACCCAAAAAATGAGATGAGTTACTCATGGTGGAACCAGGATTCAATGGATGTAGTTTAATAAATAGGATATAACCATAATTGGTTGAATATGATATGATTCATCCATAAGAATTGATTCTTAAGTACCCAGTAACTTAATAGGTGTAACCAATGTGACGTTTATGGATTCCTTTTCATTCAATATATACATTCTCATATAGACTAGTTTTTATTAGAGACATCATTTACAGTGGCCTACTATGTTATATTTTCACACCCTAAATAGGCACTTTAGTGTGTGTGTGTGTGTGTGTGTGTGTGTGTGTATTGGTAGACACAATAACGTTTCCAATATCCTTGGTATAAATTGAAGATCCAGTGGACCTCGTCTGGGTTTAGAGATAGATCCAAAGAGAATTTGAGGACAGTGATTGTATCCCTATGTCTTTTATTTTTGAATTATCATGTAATTTTTATGAATGTCTCATTAAGTGAACATGTTGACATGTATAAATTTAACACCTTTGTTTATATTTCACTATATCATGGATATATTATTTTTATATATTTTTTCCAATGTACTTTCATTTTTTCAGTCTAATTTGTTTCTTATTTTGGATGTTTTTGTTATTCATTCTATGATGATAAAATAGGGTATAATCTACTCCACATGGTTTATAGTAACCTCACTACTAGTTGGAAACCTCTGATGTGTGGGGAGGAATTTCTTAGGTTATATGGTTCCCACAATCATGGATTTGTTTATACTGACTGTGTCGATAATGTTACAAAGTGGTATCAAAGCCTTTTTCTTGGCCTTACAACTTGGGATGTGTCATATAGAGATAGGATTTGTTATAACCTAGGATTTATAATATTATTATTCTTTTCAAAAACCATCATGATATAAAGTTAATGTTTCCAATGGTTTTTCTTTTGTTATTTATTTTCATTATTAAAGTTTAGTTGATTTTTTAAAAGGATATTGTTTTAGTTGATAAATTTATTGATTTTTCTCTTTTCTCAAGGTGTAAAGGGGCATGTTATCATGCATAATATTTGGTACATAGTTTCATAGGGTATTTTTATTCATTTATTTCATTGTGATATTGATTCATAAAATAATATATGTATAGTTATTCAAAGAATCAATAAAAACTTATTTAGAATTATTTTGAATAACTTATTGGTGAAATTCTACCAAACTAAATCAAATTGTTGTGATTTTATTGTTATGAATCAACATATAGTGATGAAATTGGAATGCACATAGATGTGACATCAATGCATGATGGGGTAGTCTAATATATGGGTACATAGTGAGGATTGAAACCTTGGTATGGGTAGTTGTTATGCCTAATACTAATAAGATATCTTGGATGGGATGATGTATTATTAGTTTCATTGAGATTATTGAATATATGGTGGGGGAGAAGTTTCATGTAATGTGACTTATATATGATATGGTCTATAAAATTGGTTTTATAGCATTTTTATGATGAGTTTCATCTTATGATGTTGGTGATTTGAGTTTCATACTTTAATAATAGGAAACATTTCATGTAATGGATCGATATAAATATGAATTTATGAGGGTATCCAATATGGAGGGGCTAGCCTAGGAATTTGGATTCCCTATGGATAGTAATAATGGGTGGATTATTTTGTGATTATAATGACATTTGAATGATGTATGATATTTTTTCATTTAGGTAAGAGGGATTAATTTTCTATATATGGGTTGGGATGAATGGGTGATGATTCAAGTGATGATTTTACTGACATGCTTAGGATGCATGGTCAGTAGATTATGTGTGGGTGCCTATGATTTAAAGGATATGAATAAAAGTGGTTTGTGTTGAGTTTTATGATAGTGAACCACAATAGGTGTACACCTTCTCATGAATTATATTTGTATAGACAACAAAGGCACATATTTACCACTATTAGTGTAATCTTATGATGTTACTCTAACGAAAAAAACAAGAGATTGGGTTTTGATACTATCCCGATAATGACTGGTTTGTATGATTTAATATCAACCTTGGATGGTAGTCTTCGAGATAAATTAGGAATGATCGTCCATTGATAGCATGTAGTGAATTTTTATTGGAAAAAAATTAGAAAATCTCTATAAGAGTGAGATTTGGAAATGGGAGTATGGAATGACCATGACCTGATCACTTAAACCGCACCACGCTAGGTTAACACAACACCTCAGGAACACCTACTAGTCACCAAAGGTTTTTGAACGTTTTTTGGGTTTGATTACTCATGTGTTGGAGGAGGATTCCCACATGTAATGTAACTATGTAAAACCATTAAAAAAATTTATTGAAAATTTAGCACGGGCCTTGGGATCCTCATACATCCCGGCCCAAAGTGTATCGATTTTGTTTTAGGTATCAATTTATTAATATGAAAAAACATAAAGTGCAGTAGTAACAATGACTAAATTCAAAAAAATTAAAACTAAGTCTCAAGAATCCACCATATATACATGATCAAAAAATAGCAAACAACATGTTAATACCAAAACTAACAATCTTGAAAAGGACTGAGCATCAAAAGTGTGTGATTTTCATGTTAATGACTCCCAAGAAAATCCATGGTATAGTACATGATAATTATCTTTATAATTCCTCTCGTTGGTTCCAAAAAGTGGTGCATGTGCCCTAAGTTCCATAAGGTATGAGCTCTCATGCTCTAATTCCTTTCCCATACCTAGATAATTTAAAATAAGGTTTTCATATATCCCATTGGGGAACATGTAAAATGTGAGGAAGGAAACTTGTTAGGTGATTTACACCCCACCACTACATACGTATCATAAAAATATGTGCATGTAGGTAATAGTATATTTCTAGATCATAATAAAAACAAAACAATCAATATGATTATCACACATTAGAGTAATAAATTTACACTAAGGAATAATAAACCACTATATTGAGATGATCCTTACCTTATTTTACCTACTTCAAGATAGACACATGTTGATGTTAGGTTGGAAGTACGGAAATTTTTCATCCAATCCAATCCTGATATAGAAAAAAAGTTAGTACATAAGCTCATCTCATTAAATGGGGAAGATTTATACAAAGCCATAGCCACACCCCATCTCATGGAATAGGGGAAGAGGGTATACAAATCAAAGTAGTATGATCCAATAAATTCATCACATACTATTAAATTTACACCTTCTTATTAGAAAAAACACAAATACCAAATTCTCATTTTAATTTATAATCCTGTTATCATGTAATGTATATGAATTATTTACCAAATAATCATGAGTTATAAAGAAAAATTCTAGTAATCAGGATCAAAACATGATATTATAACAAGATACAAATCGTATTTTATAAACTAGTGTTAGTAATAATACATTATAAGGTATTCTCATGTATATTAAAACTAACATGGAAAAGTAGCATGAAATTCTCCAGTGGAGTTTCCATGAAAAATATGAATTAAAATTGAACTCAAAAAAACCCAAAACATCATAAAAGGTAATTTAAAAGTTCATTTATTATGATAAGATATATTTTTAATTAATTATAACCTCCACTATAATGATGAAAACCCATATCTTAAGGAGTATGTGATGGTATAATTGTATGCCTACTATAAATGGATATAATAGAATCCTTGGGTTCTAGGAGGGAGAGGAATGCTAACCCACTACTAAAGAGAAACTTCTAAAGGTGACTGAGAGTTAGGGTATAACCAAAAAAGCAAAATAAAAAATAATTAAACGAATAAATGAAGGTTTTAATTAGAATAATCTAATGTGATTTTCCACCCCACATATATTATAGGAAATTGAATGAAAATAAAAGATTTAGAGGCCCTGTATTTTTTAAAATGTAAATAAACCTTCTTCAATGGAGAAAATATGAGAAAATGTAATATTAATATATATGGGACCTTACCTAAAAAAATACAGGTATTTGTGATCAATTAGAAGCCCTAGCCTCAAGATTTAAGGTGGATCAAATGGAGAAGTAAGATGAGTTTAGGGGCCCTGAGGATGATATAGGGATGGGTTTTGGAAGGAATTCGATATCTCATTGGTATTTAGGATTAATGTTAGGAGTGTAAAGACCAAAATACCCCTTTTAGGGGAATTTCTTATAAAAACTCGTCAAGTACCTACTAAAATGTACCTGGTACGTAGGGGTTTAAACCTAACTACATGTAACCTATAGGCATTCACCCGATACCAATCCATGGAAACTGAGTACCTAGGGGTCCTAAGACCCATAGAGGTCATCTACTTCCTATTTTTCTTTACTCTATTCTTCTCCCTCTATTATCATCATGTCCCATCAGCTTCAAATACTCCTAAAAATAAATTTAAAAGATAAAATTCAAAGGGGTTTCCTTATTAAAGGGGTTTGGGCTATTATAGAGTCATGTGACTTTGATGGCTATGTAACTATGGTTTTTTCAATATATGCTGGTTTCATTAGATCCTTCCTAGAATATAAAGATGGATGAACTAGGAGGTGTGTTTAGTAAATTGAGATCTCCATCAGGTGTGGGGCTATGAGAGGTGTATATATTATATTACAATCAAAGGATCCTTAGTTATCCCTATCTTCTTGGACCTAGGTCACAATATTCCAATGGTTTTATGATATATAGTTACTCTTATCATGTGATGAGGTAAGATATGACCTTATTGTAAATGTGAGACACCATTTTTGTTTAAAAAAATAGATAAGTAATTTATCCATTGTATTGTGATTTAATTTTTGAGTGGGAGAAAGTGTTCATCAAGGATTTGTAAAATGTGTATTGTCTAGTGATGGTGGGTTGATCAAAGTAGAGCAGTGTTGGATGTATTATTTTCATAGTGTGGTTGGTTATTAAGGGGTTATGTGGATTTTTTTGGGTTGTAAAATTCATATCATATTGGGTATAAGTTGTGACTTATTGATAAATATGGGATACAATAGTTTTATGATTTCTTGATTTTTGATATATGATAGTATGGAATGAGCCTTAGCATGAAAGTTAATGAAATAAGAGAATTTGTTGATTTTGGGGAGTTAGGAATTGGTCAGATATGAATAAACTATCAATATTATGTAATTCTCGTTATAGGATAGAATATGATAGTAATATGACTACGGGTAAGGTTACTGATATTGGGATATATCCATTAGGCCTGGGTGAGTTGGAGATGGATCATCGATGGAGTCAGAAAGTAATTGTGTTTTGTGACATGATATCATAAACCCTGTAGAGAGGATTGTGGTATTGGTTTTTTAAGATGTTACAAATGAGGATCATGATTATAAGTATTCATATAATAGTGAATTATTAGTTATATAGTTCTCATGATTCCTGAATAAGTAAAATCATATAGTGGCGAGAACAATGTGGATATATTGAGTGTGCAACATGCGTTTCAGAAACCTAATGGTGAGTGATAGTGTTGGTGTGTTTAGTGTTCATAATTAGTGGTCGTTGAGGTTTTTCAAGGGAATTGGGATGTGAGTGACCAAGTTATATTTGTTTATCTAATGGAAACTATATTTGTGCATCAATCTGTGGTGAGTATACTTGGTTAGTATGTTCCGAAACTAGCTATTGGGAAACTCATAAACCAAACCAGTTGTGGGGTATGGTCTGTGGTGTACTGGTGATCCTACAATGGTATAACTTTTTTTATACTGGAGAAATGATTCATGTTATGAACATAGAAATGAGAGATGATCAAGAGAAACAACAAGTGATAAATATATTTTTATAGACCGGATACATCTACTATGGTAGAATAACATTGGAAATTAAATATTTCATGAATACTGTATAGAGTGGGGAATATTCCTAGAGTTTGGGGATTGAGTTAGAACTGTTGTCTGTTGATCAATTGGTTTTTTAAGGAGGTCAATGGAATGTATTATTGTAATCTATGTGATGTGAACAACTATGTATGACATAACATAGATGAGTTAGAATTCATTATTCAAGGAACGAAAACTATAAATGATGAGTCAGAGTATGAGGCATCTGGGATTTGGGTTAGTATGGGTGCACTATGTGAATAACCAATACCAGTTAGAGAATATAATTAATACATGCATCAGATGATTGTGTACAATGGGGATTACATTAAATTAATAAGAATACTTCTCAAGGGAAAAAAGTGTTATGGTTTAGAGTTTGTAATGAACTCTACTAGTTTATGATGGTGGAATCAGAGAAAACCGATTTCATAGGAAGTGAAATTAGATACTCTTTTATTTTTTCAATTCAAATAAAGTATTGGAATTATAGATTCATTTTACATGTTTAACGTAATTTTTTGGAGATGGTTATTTAGGTTAAAAATATGTGATGTGAGTTTAAATAAATCTTGTAAAACAGGTAGTGATTGGTGGACCTTGTAGAATGACACTGGAACCCTAGTGTATGCTGTTAGAGTTATGATGACTGAGATAATGGCTAGTGGACACCACACTATAAGACCAGTTGGGGCCAAGGATATCATAGTGGGCCACGATATGTCCGGAAAACCATCGAGATTTTTAGTGGGTTTATTTTCTCACCACATTAATTGGGGTATGTTTTGTAATATTTGGAAGTTTTCTTTTCAAAACACTCTAGTTTAGTGACATTTTTCTGAGGTATGTGAGTTGTTCAGCCTCCCCCTTTTTCCACTTTTTTTCCTTTCCCCAAGGATGATATAAGCTATTTTGGAGGATTTCCCCCACTAATCTAGATATTGAATCATCTAATCCTTCTCTTTACCTTATCTCATTCCTCACTCCTCTAATTTGGTGTACAGTACTTAGGTATTTGAGATTTTATTCACTTTATAATGGTAAAATGAATTAGGTATGAAAATTATTTTTTCTATAGATGTAATAGGAGTCCAAAAAAGATGATCAAACAAGGTTATATGTAGTTTTGGAAGAGGTAAGTTGTTTTTTGGTATTATCATTAATTAATCGTGAATTTTGATATAATTTATGGATATTATGAGAGGAGAAATTTTTTATTTTTTATAGAATAAGTATGGATTCTTATAGTAGATGATCCACACATAATTTCTTGAGGTTCTAGTGATAACATATCTTTTGAGTCTTTGGATGATGTATAGTGGCTAGTTTGGGCTTTATTAGGCATTAGTAGTGGTTTTTGAGCATCGCATAAGGGGATAAATCCATAATAGATGTTGTTTGTATGATACATTAACTATTTATAGGGTTTTTCTTATATTATATGGATTATAAGTGCCTAAAGGTGGGTGTGAGTGACCTAAGATGGAATAGTAAGTGATTCCCTTATGTTAAGTGATTTTATGGTGTCTTGTTAAACAAATATTATTTTATCTAGTATTATGAATTTATTTCATATCCATTTATTGTCATATAGATTTTTTGGGTTTCATAAAATGGTTAAAATATAATAAATAGTTTTGTATATCATTGGTCTATGGATCTATTAATTGAGTGTGTTTTGTTTTGAAAAGTAACACTCTCCTAGAGAGATGTCTAGGGTTTAGCCAATAGATTAATATGACACAAGTCATATGAGGTAAATCCATATAAGGGAATGTGAGGATGACCCAGAATGGAACCAAAGGTGTCTTACTTGTTTCTTAATATATGAAGATGGACTATCGAGACTATGATGGATCTTCTAAAACTTATACATTAAACACATAACCATAAATTGGCATGTCAACTTTAGAAGTGGTAAGTGTCTTTAGTAATGGATCTTTGAGGGGTTCTATGTCTACGGATTCTGTTGGGAGCCTTTTCTAGAATATTTCAGTGTTCCTTGATGATGGTAACTCTTGAATTGGTCATGTTAAGTGGTGACATAGCCTTTTTATGGGACTTGATAGGATGATTTCCCCCTTTAGCATAAACCTTATGGGATAAGTAGCAATATTTATTTAGAACTAATTTGAATGTAGGTTTGGATTGATATATGAGGGATATGTGTACAATTTCATGTGTGTTTGTATGCTTGTGATTTATTTGGGTTTGGGTGAACCAATACCTAGAGTGAGAATTATTGTCCATGGATATGATTATTCCTTACGATGTTATGGGTACATGTGATTTTATGTTCTCCATTTTTGTGACAATGAGAATATTTAATACCCTAGGATGCATAAATTTATATATAGTGGATCTTAATATGGAATGTAGTTTGATGGTTTTTCTAGGTGGTACATACTACTCCATGTGACCAAGAAGTTCATTTTCTTCATGTTGAGGATGATGTCTCATAACATGTTGATTATATAGGTTAGATGTAAGGCCTCATGAGATGGTTTTGATATTGGATTGGTGAGATGAATATTGAAAGGATTATTATAAGGGTTGGATTTGATGACTCCAGTGATATTTATGATATGGTTTATACATGATGCCTCCCTAGATGTTAAGGTTGGAAATGATGCCTACTGAGAGTATTGTGATGCGGGTTAGACATGATGCCTCATAAGGTGGTTGTTATAAATGTTTTGTGTAATTCTTAATAAAATATTGATATATATGATGGATTTAATGATTTCTGATATGGTTTTAATGAAAATTTTACATTATTCCTCCTATAATGACTGTAATACAGGTTGGACATGATATCTTTTGGTATTGTTATGATAGGACAAACATGATACCTCCCATGATGATTGTGATGTGGGTGGTATGTGATTCCCCACGATATAGTTGGGATGTAGATTATATGTGATACCTCTTTATATGATTGAGATATTGGTTGGGTGTGATACCTCTCGAGTTTTTTATTATACAAATTTTCTATGATGCCTCTTAAGATTATGGTATATGGGTTATGTTTGATGCCTATTAAGGTGATTCATTATTCTAGGTGGGATATACTACCTCATAAGGGTGAATATGATTTCTGAGTTAGAATAAATACCACCTAGTATATTATATTTGTATCTCAAAATGGTATATATCCTTCATATAGGAAGTTTCATAGATAGATTATTACTGAAATTGATTTACGTAAGTATAATTCAGCTGTTATGGTAGATTCATGAGTACCTAATTGTTCAATATGTGTAACTAATTTGATTTTTGTGACTTCCTTTTTATTCAATCCATGTATTTTCATATAAACTAGTTTTTATTGGGGATATAGTTGGTTGTGGTTTTATGATTTTTATGCTCACACCCGACACAACCACTTTGGTGCACATATAGATCATATGGTTTATATCAAGGCTTGTGTGATCTCTTTGGTGATGGTGTTGGAGCTAGTGTATATAAATTTGGCTTATATATTGGTATAATTTAACGATAATGATAATGTTTGTGTCTTTTTTAAGTTAATTATCCATTTATCATGTATTTTTTGTGATTTTACCATTTGGTGATCTTAATTATATTTATGATCATATAACCTATATGTAAATTTTTTTTATAGCATGGTTGTGTTATTATTATTATTTGATTTCCATTTTAGTTTCATTATTTTTACTTTTATGTTTTTATTATTAGGGAGGATCTTGTTATTGGTTGTAATGATTGCAATGATACTAGAGGGTATAGTCTTCCCCTATGGTTTATTAGACCCTCATTGTTTGTTGGTATCCTATTTTGTATGGGGATATGCATATAAGATCATATGATTCCCTCAATATTGGATCTATTTACTTGAATGGGTTCGAGATGTTATAATAAGAAACTAATAAAGTAATCAATGTTTTCCCATTATATTTATTCCCTCACTTGTATGCTTATCTTTATGTTAATTATCTATTTATTATTTAGAAATTTAAATTTATAATTTTATTATTGTTTTTTATCATGACCATGCTACCTGTTATGTTTAGTAGTGTACTTTGAAATTATATATATAGTTTGAATTCATAAGCATGTTACTTGTACACTATTTAGTTTTCTACTATTGAGCCGGTTTATTATTTTTTTATTCAATGTTTTTCCAGTATTGGTATTCTTTTTCATGAGAGATTCTATAAAACCTTTTAAACATTTTCACTGTGGAATAATAATTGATTTATAACCTTATGTTTTCAATATAGAAGGAATTTTTGAAATATAATTATTATTTAGAAATTTTTAATTTTTATAAAATAAACTGGGAAAGTGTTTCATCTAATTGGAATATAAAAAATATCTAGTTTTGTAAAATATTATTTTTTTTAAATGAATTAGACATGCACTTTTTAAATGAAATTTTTTTTATGTAAAACTATTTTAGCATGTGAACATTTTTGATAAACTAAATTCTAGTGGAAAGATAGGAATAAAAATTTTATGAATGATTATTATAGTGGGAATCAAAATGAGATTAGGCTTGAGAGTTTATTAGTATTTTGAGGATTATAGATAGGTTATTGTGTATTTGGTAGTATAAATTTATGGTATTTATTAAATTTTATTAGTTTTGGGAGTTACATATCTAAATCATGGTCTATACATTGGGCTATGTAAAGTAATATTATTTGTAAATTTATTGTTAAGTGAGGTAGTGGGATTTTATATGAGATTTCGATTCGACTTTTTAGTGACCAGTGTCATAGTGGATTAATTAATAGTGAATTTGATCTAATTTTAGGAAAATAGGAAATAAAAAATAGTATTTTTATAATTTTTATAATTTGAGTCTGATGTGTATTTCATTTTCGGTTTTGGATTTCAATCATTATGTTGTAGGAAAGAATAGAAGATTGTTTTATAAAAAGTTTAGTTCTTTATATAGAGCCATGAAGTTAATTCTATTTCTTGGATAAGGATTTGAAAATAATTTAACAAAGGATTTAATGTTTAATAGGAATTTCAATCATTTTATATTTTGATCTAAAAGTTTGGAAGTGTGGTTTTATCATACTAAGTAGTTACTAGGATCATACTACGTCGTTATAAGGAGAAATATACTATACTATCCATATAGTGGAATCATACTAGGTACCTATTAGGAGTATCATAGTTTCTATAAAATGTTGCAGATTCCACAATGTACTTGATCGAAGTCTATCATGTTCATTGTGAGTTATCCAGTGACATGTTAAAGACCCCATGATGGCCATAGAATAACCATAAACCCTCTACCAAGTACCTAGTACCCCCTAAGACTAGCTTATTTTAAAACGGTGTTTTTTTTCTTTTCATAAAAGTTATTTTAATCCCCATAAGGGGAGGTTCCTTTGAACATTTCTTAATAGGATAGTTGAACACCCGGAATATATCCCTTCTTTCTCATCTTTGTCCCTTCTAATTAGTCAATTGAATAATGGTGTTATGATGATGTTTTTTTTGTTACCAAATTATGGGAAACCCTCTATCTTTATTCACTTCTTCCCTCCTCATTTATTTTATATTTCTTATCAGATTTTAGTGGATTTGGATTTTGATTCCACCAATTCATGGTGAAATCACCTCAGAGCTTAGGGATATTTCTTTTCTTAATTAAAGGAACCTTGTATGAGTTTTTCATGTTATTTTCAACTTTGTTTTGATGAACTGTTGATAAGGTGTGATTTATTTTCGGTATTCAGGGATATTTGGATAAAATTTTAGATTTATAGGTATAATTAAATGGATATTTTAGTAATTATTATATTAGATATATCTTAATGGTTATTTTCAAATGTTTTCTTTTGGTTTAGTTAATCATTGATTCTATTGCTTGATTAATTTGGATTATTTTCATAGAGAAATTTATTTAATGGTTATTGGGTATTTTTTGTTGTAATTAGAGTATATTGATCAGATAAATTATTTAACTGGTTTTTTAGTATTAATCCTATATGTGATTTTTGGGATATTCCATAGATATAAAAACCACCAGTTTCCCCAAATTTATATTAAAGGTAAAACATTATTTTTATAATTATTAATAAGTGATTTTTTAATAATATTTTGATACATAAATTTAAAACCATTTTATAGAATTTCACATGGACCAATACAAATATTTTTTTATACTTTCATTCTTTAAAACCTTATTTATCACCTTGTGAAAATTTTGTCTTTGATAAAGGAAATGTCATTCATGTGAATATTTAATTTGAACTTGTAAAGTCTATAATGATATAACTATTTTTTTGTATAATCTATTTATTATTTCCATGAACTTACTCATATGTAATTTAGATTTTGGTAACGTATTTATGATGGTAATTAAGGAAAAAGGGTCCTGGAGCGGCTTCTATTCTCTCTCATGTGCATTAAGATAAATGGGGGAGGCCTTTGTGGTACCTTTCTAGTGTCATCTCTCCCTCCCCTCCTCTTTTATTACCCCAACATCAACACCCCCCAACCGTAGTTAATTTTCCCCTTTGTCTCCTTATATTTCTCCCCTGATGTTATTTATATGGATCTCGGGTTTTATCTTACGTTTCTTGTTTGGTTTGACATTGTTGGGTGATTATGATTCTTGGTGTTAGTGACTTTTTTCCCAATCCCAAATTTATTTCCCCTTGATCAATAATAATAGAACATTTCTTTCATCTGATGTTTGGGATCCCATGGTAGATTGGGTTTTTGGTGTTGGGGTGGGGCATCTACCTACATCAAGGACCTCTTTAATTTTATTCTATACTCTTCCTACAAAATCCACCATGCAAGAACACATTTTGGGGATTCGGTGGTTTAGGATCGTGTTGGTGAAACACAAGAACAAGATCTAATATTATAAGGATTGAACATGTATTTAATTTATTCTAGTCTCTTGAATCATGATTTTTATCTCGTCTCTCATTTTTCTAATATCATTTGGCCTCTCCTGTTTACCTCTTTTTGGATATAAATTTCACTATTTCTTATTTTTCACATTTTTTTTCATAACTTTTATAAAAAAAATATTTTATATAAATTAATTGGAAGGGGTTATTGGTGTTGTTTACTCTATTATTAGTAACACATTCATTCATTATAAAATAATTCCATGGAAGAAGACATTATGTGTTAAGATTAGTGATAGGTTTCTTGTTCAAATAGTTGTCTTGAATATCTATGCAGGTTGATTTTTTTTGGGTGGTGGCTTGGTAGGTTATTGATTTTTTGGTGATGGTGGTAGTTAATGATTTTTTATGGGGAGCTCATTAATGATGGGGGTTTTTTGTGTTCAATGTCTTCTGATCCATCTGTGTTCATTTTTTCATGGTTATTCTTCTTTGATAGAAAATAATATGTTTTATTATTTATGTTCCTAGTGAAGATGTTCTTGTTGGTGTGGTAGTAATGATGAGGATGAAATCTTTAGTGATGATCTTTAGTGATGGAGATTTTCATTGATCCGTTAGCATTATGGTTAGTGTTTATAGGGTCCTAGTTAACCCAAAGTGAATTTATTCAAAATTAAAAAAAATGTATTATAGGTTTAATTTATTTCTTTTCCTTCAATAATTTTTTTATTTTATATTTTTATTCTTTGTTTCTAGTGTAAATTCCATTAATCATGTTTTCCTGTTTGAGAACTCCATACTCCATGAACATAATGTTTAGTCTTGTATTATTTAACTAGTATCATGTTTTCATTTATAAAATCTCATTCTAATAAATTTCATAAAGAAACAAATTATTTTAAAATCTATAAAATAATGTTTTGTCACATGTTAACGATATGTTACTTAAATTTACATTTATAGGGTTACACAAATATTCTCATGTCCTAATATTTGACTCAAGAAAGTGATTTGATCTTAGATTCATTTTTATGTTTTGTTATCTTTCGTACTTTCAGTAAACATGAATTTGGTTTATAATGAAAATGTTTTGATAGTATGATTATACTATATTTAGGTATACATTTTTATCTTTATCATATATTATAATGTAAGTCTTTTAAACCCACTATAACCAGATTAAAATTAAATTCCAAGAGAAATACATAAACATGGTAAAAAAATTCATTAGTATTGAGAAAATAGTTGGAGTAATTATGTGTGAATGAATGATTTTTAGTCTTGAAGTTGTTTGGTTTTAAAAGGAAACATAATTTTTTATAAGATTAAATTGATATGTTTTTTAATAAATCACTAAACATAACATTTGGTTTTGAGTAATGACTTTCAGTCATAAAATGCTCTTTTTTAAAACACAATCTTGTATCTCTTTAACATTGAATTACCATTTCAGCTGTGGATGATGTATTTATTAGTATGAATTTTTTGTAACATGATTTGAGAACCTTAAAGATGTATTTAAAGAATATGATATGTTATTAGATTTGTTGGAATTTATTTTGAGTTGATTCTCGGTGGCCCTAAATGATTCTTTAGTAATTCAAGGCTTATATTGTTGATTTTAGAATTATGATTGAGTTTGTACATGTGGTCAATCTAATTGATGCATGCTTCATACAGTTGATTGGATACTCATATGGTTGATCATTTCATAATGTGGTCAACAAGTTGGTCATGCAGTCCATAAGTTACTCATGTATTCAATTAATTATTTGTTCACATGGTTGATTAGTTGGTCATGTGTTCAATATGTTGTTCAAGCAGTCGATCAGCTTCTTACTCATTTGGTTAATTTAATTCTCATGTTTAACAACCCGTTATTCCAAGTTACTCTTCCTTTTTAAATAATTTAATAGCGTGTGATGTACGCAACACTGAGTTCAAGCGCACCACGACCAATCAAACTAACCATTTATAAAGAATTTATGAATTTTATTTACCTCATTTTGAATTTTATATATATCCCATATATTTTTAACATTCATATTTTTTTTTCTTACACAGAATATAAGGAAAAATTACATTTTTTAGATAAAAGAAGTATTTTTTTAAAAATGCAGTTTTCCACCTTTATTGGTGAACCCTTATTAAATCCAATATTTGAAATGTTTATATATTAACTTTTACGAAATAAAATTATTATTTATAATTGGGAAATTAAAATTTAGTTTGGAAAAATTTTTGGTACTTTTCTGAAAAACATTCATATTTTGATGAATAGTGAAAATACTAGATTTTAATTGAAAACAACTTTTTAAATCAAAATAATTTATAGTGTTAAATTATAAATCAAAATTGTTTTAAAGTATAATTATATTATATATTTATCATTTAATATAATTTATTTCATTAGAAGTAGTTCTTAATTTAAATTGTATATACACACATGTCAATCTTTTGATTGTTTTTAATTCTTAAAACCCCACTTTTGGGTTTTGACAATGGGAATTAATCTTAAATTACTTTCTACCAGCTCTATGTTTTGAATTTTGAAAAAATTATTCCATATTTTGAATCATAAGGCCCAAATTTTGTAAATAGGTACCTTTTATTTTTTGACATTATGAATAGTAACTTTAGTAATTATTTTATTTACCATGGTTAAAGGGTAAATCTAGTAATGACGGGTAGAAAAATAATATTTTGATAATATTAAAAAAAACCTAAATCATTCCCTAATCCTATTATATGAGATATTTCCTACCATATTCTTCCTTGGTTTGATTATGTGATCCCATGGAGCTACTTGGGTGTGAAAATGATGTTTTATAAGAATTAATTTAAAGTATAGAAAAATATAACATAAACATGTATATTTTACTAAAAACAATTATATGGGGTTATATAATTTACCTCTTAGACTATGAATAGTCAATATAAATCTAAAAAAATTTCCAACATCATAAAAGTTTATTTATAATTTTAAGGCACAAATTAAATAAATTTAATTATGACACAGTGATGATGCATTGATTGCTTCATTAATAAAGGATTCAAATAAAAGATATTATAAATGTTAAAATAAATTTAATTTAGTTATTTTTATGTCATCCACGAATTATATGTATCATATTTAAAACTTATCATTGACTTAATTCCTTTGGCTCGAAGGAATCAGGTTGTTCAGAATTTTTAAAAATGTCAAGTATGAATAGTGTCCAAATTTTACATAATTCATAACATAAAACTTAAAATAGTTTATTAAATGATATTATGTTCTTAAATATCAAATATTCTATTAAATATTTAAGACATGTAAAAAATTTCATAAATGAATTTTTGGGGTTATTTTACATGATATGGTAATTACATTAACCCACAATGTGTAAATAATAAGATATCACGGTAAAATTAAAAAAGGTAAAATAAGGGTTAAACTAAAAATATAAGGATAAAAAAATATTTAAAACATGTCTAAAAATTATTGGATGATAGGTATTCGAACAAAAATTGTCTTATCTTTTAATTAAAAGAGTTTTGGGTAATTTTTAGTTGAAATAGAATTTAAAATAAATTAATATTTCTAGACTTTTCTAAAGTGCCCCTCCTCCCCCTTATAAATGGCCACCACCTCTACCCACTTATTCACACCTCAAAAGCCCTTTGGCTCAGCCAAACCCTGACCAAATATCCTCCCAACTTCCATCACATTATCATACAGGAAAAACATGGGAGAAAGGCCATCTTAAGGTGTCCTTTTGTGCAAATAAAAAGGAGACACCCAAAGAAGAGGTAATCGTTTTATCCCTTCTTTCAAAGTTCATTTCTTTTCTACTTCCTCTTACTAAGTTGTTACCATAATAAAATAAAAATCCATAATCTAATATATTTCTTGATTTTTTTAAGATTATGGGACAACCATATCCCTCGTTTTACCCATCATATGAAAAATAATACAACAATGCGTGTGTGTGTGTTCGGCTTACCGCCTCCACACAACTGTGAAAATTATTTTTCATGTTCACATTATTTCTTGGGTATAACGATGAATATAATGTATTTAAATAATAAATATAAAATCATATTGTTTCTTTAATATTAATATTCTATCCAACTCCTTACCATTTAACAATTAAAGAAATAATATCTCTGATTGTGTGTACGTACGGCTTGATGTCTCCACGACGCAATGATACTCATCTTCCATGTTCACCATCCAAGAACGATTATAATGATATATTTTATTTATAATTATGAACTATATGACATAATAATTCTACTGGGATGATATATATATATATATATTATTCACTTATATCCATACAATATGGAAATTGCAACAGCGTGCATGTGTACGAATGGCCTACCATCTCCATTAATGATGTATTCCTTTTCATATATATATTTATTATATATATTTATATTTATGATATTTATATAATATTCTACACTCTATAATTATGTAAATCAATAACAAAGTAATATGTTCAAGAAAAACATATAAAAACACGTACGATAAACAAAGCGACTCTTACCCAAAATGTTTCATTAACATGGAATTTTCAATAAACGAGTAATATAAAGTCATAAAAGAAACATATATGATATCATAAGTATTATTATGATTCTGATATAAGTTAATAATATGTTTAAACATAATATACCAGATTTTTAGACATGTAGAAAGAGTATTGGACCAAAGGTAAGTGATTTCGTCTCAATTTCATTTCATTTAGGCATATTGAAATGTCATTAACCTAGTTCAATTTATACAGTGTATATTATACCCCTTTTATTTGTTATCATGAATCTCATTATTTTCATTATATTATGTAATTTCCTTCATTGTAATTATTGATAGATCCATATTACTCATTCAATATGGTTATTTGATAAGGCATATTATTTATTATGATTATTCAATATGAAAAATACTTTGGAATGGCAATGAAAGGTGAAGCCCAGACATTATATACCTCTTCTATGCATCGATAGGTTTCAAGAGAAAAACTAGTGTGTTGGCACAAGGCCTTAACAAAATATTTTTGAATGGACTTGGCACAAGGCCTTAACGTAGTAGTTATTATGTCTGGCATTATGCATTCTATTGTTATGAAATTATTTATTACATGTGATTATTTAACAAGTAGAATATATATGTTCATATTTATATGGTAATTTTTGATTTATTTTTTTCCATATTATGTTCATTTTTATGTTTAAAAACGCTATTTTTTATTATACATCCCATCATAAATGTTTATAACTTCCAATGAATTATTTATCATGACTAAGCACTTGAGCTCACCCCTTTCTTATGTTTTATTTTTCCCAGGGTTCTAAGAAGTGTATTATGATTGATATACAGGGTTAATCTTTGGGAATAATGTCGTTATAAAAGGATTATATATGATGTATTTAATGTTTGAAATTTTAATGTAACGATAATGTATGTATTCTATTTTCCATGACAGTTATACCAATCGGTCCTTCAGGACTTGATTCCTTTAAACCATTCCAATGTATTAAAATTATGCACTAGATTTTGGATTATGGGGTAAGGTCGTTTCTGTTGGTATCAAAGGAATTTTAGAAACAACCGTGGAAATAGATTTAGAACACTTAGATTAGGGATCATAATGCTAAGATATACTTTAAGGATAAGTATAGAAGAACCCCATAGAATTTTGGTATAGTAGAGAATACATGGATATTCCATGAAGTACATCAAATTCTAGATACTACATGTGGAAGTGGTTCTAGAATAGATGTACCATGGGGTGAAAACACTGACAAGGTGTTCCGGGTTTGACTCGGGGTAACCCGGTACATGACAACAGGCCTTACTACACACCTGGTTTGATACACCTTGTGGATATGCTTAAGATAATTTATATTTTTTTACAAACCATTATGTATGATTTTTGAGTAAATATTTCCTCAATGGAAACATATTTAGTATTATAGATTAGATATGCATAAATTTTTCAATTTATGTTATGTATTTTACTAATTTGGAATTATTCATTATGATCCTTAGCCTAATATAGCGTATTCCATTGTTTAGAAATGGAGCCTATTAGATGAAAATGAAATAATATCAATGCATGTAATCTATATAGGGATTTCCCTCCTATGCAAGATAATTATAGTGGAACTGGTGACACAACAGGTACTGAACAACTTATAACCATACCAGGACAGCTGGCTCAGCTTAATAATAATAACCTTACCCGTATGAAGCACCATCATCCATAATGTGGAGGATAAATGTTATACCAATTCTTGATACAAAAGACTACAACATTAAATGAGACTTTAAATCCTTTTGTACCTGATTAGTGGATAAGTTCCTTTGGGAAATATTTCTTTCTTTGGGATGTAAGAAAAGGGAAAGGGTTATCATGGATTATTATCATCTCTCAAGAGATACAGATCAATTGTGGTCATTAATTCAAAACAAAAAGAAGGATTAATAATTTGGAAATAAGGAATGGAGGTTGTTTAAAGAACTTTTTCTAGAGAAATACTTTCCTCGTGAATAGTGAGCTGGTGTAGAAAGACAATTTCTGAGCCGGAGGCAAAAAGAGGATGAGAATGTTGAAAAATATAATTCTAACATCACAAGGTTGTAAAGGCATGTTACAGAATATATACATAACCCAAGAATAAATATTGATCGATTCTTTGATGGGTTAAATCCTTTCCTCCGACAGGCATTGGTCTCATAATCTTTGTCATCATTCGAAGATATAGTCTAATGTGGTATGATGATCGAAAAAGAATTCTCTATGTCTTATGAAATTAATGTAAAGAAATATAATAATACAATGTTGGATAAATATATGGATAAATGGAAAAAGGGAAATAATTATTTTCCATTAAGTGATAATTTTGGGAAGAAACACCCTGGTACTTTCCCAAAAAGAATGGGAGTTTGTTAGAAATGTGGAGAAAAATGTCACCAGGCTTGTGATTGTAAGGGAAAGAAATAAGTTGTCCAATGTTATAATTTTAATGATATGGGACATTATGAAAACAATTTTCAAAAGCATTGAGGAAATATATCACATAAAAAGAAAATGGATCAAGTTCAAACTTATTTTGTTACTATAGTTGAAGTGGAATTATTAATGTATTTGTGTTTTTGGATTCAAAATTATATTTTTGTTTTAATATTAATGTGATATATGTAAGGATTACACTACAATAATTTTGGTTTTCATTATGGTTTTAATATTATTAAGATAATCATAAATTCATTATGTGAAATTAAGAGAAACATTACGTTTTTTGGAGAATTTGTTGTTGCAATTGATTTTGGAAATTTAGAGACCTTTTAGACAGAGATTGGAAAGATTTATTTTGGATAAGTCTAATTTCTATAATGGATTAGGTTGAACTTTTTATTTAATTTCTTAAGGTTCAAAACATTTCTTAAGATTATTTTTGTAAAGTTATAATACTATAGTTTCTGAAAATGGATGACCTGCAGGTCGGGTGACAACCAGTTGCGTCGGACAAAGCTGTGGGAATGGAACCCACAGCCTAAGTGCGACAAGGATTTATCACCTACCACTAGCCTACAGGAATTCCATAGTTATTATAGAATATTTTTTTCATTTCAATGGTATATTTTTATATTTGTAACCTTATAATATTAAGATAAACAGAATATTTTTGAGTTTTATGATTGGAAGAGAAATGTGAGTTTGTGGTAGGAATTAGTTAAATGATTAAACTCTATATGTAAATTAATTATGATTCCCTATTTTCTTATTATATGAATTAAATTAATTCTAAAACACTAGGGAAATGATCATAAAACCAAAAATTATTTCCTAGTACTATTTTTTGTGATGAATCAAATGGTCCCTTAGATCATCGCAGATTTATAGATTTCTAGTTATTAACATTCTCCTAATAATATTATCTATCACTCTTCATTAGAACATGAATGTTTTATTTTCTTATATATCCATGTTGTCGTACATGGAACCCTATAATCTGTTATTTTTTCTAACCTTCATACTTATATTTCTTAATTTTAATGTAGATGCCTCATTAATTCATTTGTCGATGTGGTATTTCAACTAAAATATTTTGAAATTTCAAACCCCTTGTTTTCAATCATAATGTTGAATTTAGAGGTTTCAATTTATTTATTTAGGGTATAATGTAACACCCCAATCTTCCAAGGTACTCTTCTTTTCTAAATAATTTAATTGTGTGTGATGTATGCCCCACTGAGTTCAAGCGCACCATGACCTATCAAACAAGCTGTTTAAAAAGTAGTTATGAATAGTATTAACCACAATTTGAATTTTATATATATCCCATATAATTGTAACATTCATATTTTGTGTTTCATAGATAAAATATAATGAAAAATTCAATATCTCAAATTAAAGAGGTATTTTTTAAAAAATATATATAGTTTTTTCACCTTTAATGGAGAAACCATTTTAAATACAATATTTGAAACTTTTATATATTCAATTTGATGAAATTAAATTATTCTTTATATGAAGGATAGAAAAATTTAATTTGGATAAATGTTTTGTACTTTTCTAATAACTTTAATATTTTGATGAATAATGAAAAATACTAAATTTTAAATGAAAACAACTTTTTTAATAAAAATAATTGAAAGTGTTAAATTATACATCTGAGTAGTTTGAAAGTATAAATATATTATATATTTTTCATTTTATATATTTTAGGTCCTTAAAATTATTTTTACCATTAAATTGGACATAAACACATGTCAATCTTTTGATATTTTTTACTTCTTAAAACCAGATTTTTGGTTTTGACCACAAGAATTAATTTCTGCCAACTATGTGTATTGAATTTAGAAAAATGGATTCCATATTTGGAATCAGAAAATCCAAATTTTTTAAATATACCCCATTTATTTTTGGACATTTTGAATAGTAACTTCAGTAATTATTTTATTTACCAAGGTTAAAGGGTAAATCTAGTAAATATAGGTAAAAATAATATTATAATAATTATAATCAACACTAACACATGTCCTAATACTATTTAAAGAGATATTTAAAACTATAGGCTTACTTGGGTCCATTTTAGGACCCCCATGGAGCCACTTGGGTGTCAAAATGATATTTTATAATAATTAATTTAAAGTGTAGAAAAATATAACATAAACATGTATCTTTCATTTAAATAATTTATATTGGGTAATATAATTTATCTCTTCAACTATAAATAGTAATTATAAATATAAAAATATTTCCTACATCATTATATCTTATTTATAATTTTTAGACATAAAATAAATAAATTTAATTATGACACAATGATGATGCATTGATTACTTCATTAATAAAGTATTCAAATAAATGATATTATAAATGTTAAAATGCATTTAATTTAATTATTTTTATGTCATAAACGAATGTTTTAGATGATATTGACATATTATATTTTAGTTAATGCCTTTTTTTTAAAGTAATCTAGTTGTTATAAATTTTTAAAAAAGTCATGTATGAATAGTGTCCAAAATCGACATAATTCATATCCTAAAACATAAAATAGTTTATTAAATGAAATAAAATTATTAAAAATATAATATTTGGTAAAATGGTTAAGAAAAGTTGAAATATTTCATAAATTACTTTTTTAAATCGTTTAACATGATTTGGTAATTACATTAACCCACAATTTGTAAATAACATGATATCACGGGAAGATTAAAAAGCGTAAAATAAGGGTTAAACCAAAAATATTATGATACAAAATTATTCAGAACTTTTCTAAAAATTTTTGGATGATGTTTATTCAAAAAATCATATTATATTAGAACTAAATGATTTTTGAACCATTTTTTGTCGAAATAGAATTTATAATAAATTAATATTTCTAAACTTTCCTAAAGTACCCCTCGTCCCTCTTATAAAAGGGCACCACCTCTACCCATTTATTCACACCCCCAAATCCCTTTTTCCTAGCCAAAACCAACCCAAATATCCTCCTAACTTCACTCAAGGAATTCTAGTGTTGAAAATGTGGGCATGAATCCAACTTATGTATTCCTTTTGTGCAAATCAAAAGGAGACGCCTGAAGAAGAGGTAGAAGTCTTATCCCTTCTTTCAAAGTTCATTTTTTCTTTTATATAATCTAACTAACTTGTTACCATACTAAAATAATAAATCCAAAATATACTATATTCTGATATTTTTTTAAGATTATGGAAGAACCATATTCCTCTTTCTACCCATCCAATGAAATTAATACCACCATGCGTGTGTGCGTACGACTTACCATCTCCACGTTGTGGTGTAAATTGTTTTTTATGTACACATTATTTCTATGGGTATAGCTATGAATATAATGGATTTAAATAATAAATATAACTTGATATTTTTTCTTTAAAATTCATATTCCATCCAATTATATACCATTTAGCCAATATAAAAATGATATTGTCGCTCATGCATACGTACGGCGTACCGTCTCCACGATGTGATAAGACTCATCTTCCATTTCACCATCCAATAATGATTATAATAAAAAATATTATGAATAATTATGAAATATATTATATAATAATGCTACTATGATGATATATATATACATATATTTCATTCACTTACTTCCATATGATATGAAAATGGAAACAATGTTGATGCATACGTACGTCCTACAGTCTCCATGATCAGTGTATTTCATTTAAAATATCTATTTATGATATATAAATCATATTATACATTCATAAAGTAATTAAATAATGATCTGTGTAATATTATCAATAATAACAAGTCAAAACACATATGATAAATAAAGCAATTATTACCCAAAATGTTGCATTAACTTGAAATTATTTATAAATGGGTAATATAAAGTCATAAAATAATCATATATGATATCATAAATATTATTATGATTCTGATATAAGTTAATAATATATTTAAACATATTATACAAGAGTTTCAGACACGTACGGAGAGTATCATTCCTAAGGTAAGGGTTCTCATCTCAATTTCATTTTATTCAGGCATATTGAAATTTTTTGCACCTAGTTCCATTTATACAGTGTATATCCCAGCCTTTTTTGTTATCATGAATCTCATTATTTTCATGATATTATGTTATTTCCTTCATTGTAATTATTTATAGATCCATATTACTCATTCAATATGGTTTTTTATAAGGCATATTAATTATTTTGATTATTCAATATGAAAAATAACTTGGACTGGAAATAACGGGGGGAGCCCAGACATTATATAGCTCTTTGATGAATTGGTAGGTCACATGAGACAAACTAGTGTCTTCGAATAAGGCCTCAACAAAATATTTTTCAATGGTCTTGGCACAAGGCCTTAATGTAGTAGTTATTATGTCCCTCATTATGCATTCCCTCATTAAGAAATTAGTTATCAGATGTGATTATTCGACTAGCCGAATATCCATGTTTATGTTTATATAATAATGTTTGATTTATTTTTTCTATATTGTGTTCATGTTTATGTTTAAAAAGGATTCTGTTTTTATTATACATCATTCCTTAAAATTTTATAGTTTTTTCTGAATTATTTACCCTTACTGACTATCTAATATCACCCCTTTCTTATGTTTTATTTTTTCTAGGATGCCAAGAAGTGTATTATGATTGATATATAGGGTTCAGATAGGGTTATAATGGAATTATCAAAGGATTATATATGATTTATTTTTTGTTATAATTTTTAATGTAATGTTCATGTATGTAATCTGTTTTCGAAGACTGCTAAATTGATAGGTAATTTGGGATTCCTTGTAATTATTCCAATTTATTAAAATAATACACCATATCTGGGTTACTAGGGTCAGGGTGTTGCACACATATGTTATTGGTTGTTCATATAGTTGATCGGTTGTATATTAATGTGGTCAGACAGTTGTTTCTCATGTGTCTGGTTTGTAGCCTCACAGTCACTATTCATATAGTTACTTGCCTTATAATCAATCACAAACTTATATAATTTATTATGCATCTCCGAGGTGAAAATATGAGTTTCCAATATTTTTATTTTCTAAATAATAGAATATAACGATGCTCAAGGTGATCCTAAATAGTAAAAATATCATATCTAAAGAATGATTTAATCTATTTCATATAATATTTCATAAATTGTGATTAATGTTCATCTTTGTTTGATATTCTAAGATAATTTCTCTAAATATATTCAATTGATCTTGAAATTGTGTCCACTAAAGAAGAATATAATGATATTAAATTTACATTGTTTTTTGATGATTCTATATTGTTTCAGAGTTCAAATAATCATTGGAATCTAGATATGTATTGATCATTCTATATTTCTAATGGAAAATTATCTTAGTTTCTGATTTATTTTCAAGATATTTAGTGAGTGAAGTTTACTTAAAGTCGATTTTGTGTTTTTTAGCAAGGAGAACGATGGGGGATATTCTTGGAATTGAAGAATTCACTATTTTTTAAAAACTAAAAATAACGATTGAAGCTACAGAAGATTATGGAATATGTTTTTAATGAGATATTATGAAAAAAAATAGTTAAAGGGGTATTTTATTGTTGTCATGTAGTAAAGAAAATTCAATACATCATTGTGCATGCATGTGATCCAGACCAAATTAGGAAAAAAAAGGAGGTCTGTAATGTATGATTCAGTTGAGAAGAATCGAGAATGTTGAGATAGAAATTATTTACTTTAATTAAATTAATTCTTGTACTCTAAGTTTCCCTAATATTTGGAGCTCTCTATAAGAAATTGAATTGTTTTCCTACACATTGAACATATTGAAAAAAAAATATTATGTTGAAGAGATAGCCTCAAGTCAATGTCAAGATATCATTTTCTATATTTATTAGAGCTCGAGCATTTAGTATGATCATTTGAGTTTGTAATTGAGAATTAGTTCTATATCGGATCTTTATAAAGTGAGAAGTTATTCTATATTCTTTTTAAATTCTTGTCAATGGAAGTCTACTTCTATAATTTCTGAAGTAACCAAACTCTAAAGAATATATTTCTCATTATATTTTGGTATTCTATATGAAAATAATGTAAAATTTCATAGTTTAGTGTTAATCTAGACTATAATTTTGTGACTCTATTCCAATGTTTCAAGCTAGTAATTTATTTTATATATAGTGATGAATTTATGGCTGGTGGGGTTGACTTACCTAAAAAAGAGGTAGGTTTTCAATGAAGGGCCTGAACCTTGTAAAATTTTATTGTTTATTACTCTATTACTTTCTACATTCATGAGTGAGGTTTAGAATTTTTATTTGATTGAATCTGAACATTAACACGTCACATAAGTTAATTTTTCTTAAAAATAAAATCTCAAAATTATTTCCATTGATTCATACCCCCTTCTCAATGACTTATTCATCACTAGGGTAATTCATTGGGTTTCAGAGCACGGTCCTTATACTCTATTTAATCAGGTACTTATAATGGATAATGTGAGTTATATGAATAGTAGGGGTGTGCCTATATTTCATGGGAAAAAGTAACATTGATATAAGAATATAATTTTGATATATGTTTTATCCATTTTCCTAGAGGTTATATATTTTTTAGTTGTGTTTTTTCCACCCATTGAAGATAATTCTCAAATCAAGTTAGCAGATAAAAGGAATATGGAATATGATGGTAAATCCCAAAATTTTATTCTTATATCCTTGTTATAAAAACACCATACAAAAGTGATAGGACTTTAATCATCCATAGAAATCTAGGACAATAATAAAAGTGGCTATAAAGCTACTATGGAGGTCAAGGATACTAAATTACGTATTTGGAGAAGCACGTTTCAATAAGTCAATATGGTTGGTGAAGAGAACATTAGTGAATATTTTACTAGGGTAAAGGAAGTTGATATTAGTATCATGGGGTTTGGTAAAAAGATCTTGATGTAATATGTTCCTTGAAAGAATAAAAACTGTCAAAAATACGGTACAAGTGTCATGAAACTCATAATGAGATAATGTGGTTGAAGGAGGATTTCAAAATTTCGATAAATTTCAATGTTGGATCCTTTAAATCAACAGAGAGAACTTATTAAAAAAAATCAGGTTAAATATATACATGTTAAATATTATTGCAATTTTATATTCAATAACAATATTGGTTCAAATTCGAAATACCATCATGATTTGACCAATAAAAATGGTGAGAAACATTCTCCCATTTCAGTATAATAAAGGAGGAACTTTTGAGTCTCTACAACTCCCACAGTGAAGAAAATTTAATCTCAAAAAGTATAACAATAACAAAATTCTTCACAGTTCTATTGGTAGAATTTTTATGAGAAGACTCAGGTTCCAAGGGTATTTTTGTTGTGATAGAGTGTTTGGACAAAAAACCTCTACATGTAGGTACAACATGTCACTTCCAGGAATGAAAAATGAAGTTGGGGGAGTCATCTGAAATATAGAAAACCATATCTTCATTGATGATAAAAATTGAAAACAAATATTTTTGTCTTGCTGACTCACAAAAAATTTGACATTCTAGGGAATTGTGTGGTAAGTGTGAGTAGCAAGTTCATAGTGTAGATAAGGGTACAAAAATATTTCTAGGAAAAATTCCCTACATTGGTGAAGGGATGGGAATTCAAAAACCCACGGAAGATATAACATGTCTTATTGTGGTTGCATTCTAGGCTAGTAGAAAAACATAATCATGGATTCCTGATAGTGGGTGCTCCTCCCTTATAACTAGTTATTTAAGGATGTTCAATAATTTTTAAAATAATAAAGGATGAAAAGTCACTTTTTTTAATGATTTCTCATTAAAAAAATATGGTTATTGGATTGAATAAAATTAAATTTCATAACTTGAAATCAAATGATATTTTATACATGGAAGGAATGAAGCATATTAATTTTAATGTGAGTCAGTGATGATATCCATGAGGTTATTATTAAGAATTAAACTTGTGTCATTAACATCTTTAAGGATGGAAAGATCATTTCTAAAGGAAGAAGAACTCATGGAAATTGGTTTTTGATAGATGATTTTACCAATTCTTTCTACATGACTATGAATGGTGAAAGTATGTTATGTAATAGAAATATTGGTTATTTGGGATAAATATGTTTGACAGAAATTTTAAGGAATAAAGTTATGAGAGACATTACCAATCTAAATAGAGAACAAGATGGTGTGTAAAAAACATGAGACAATGGAAAGATGATTCAGAAACATGATATTTAGACAGACATTCTCTCTATCAAGTAACTAAAACATATATACACTTATTTATTATGTCCCATGTGGTGAAATTAAAAAATAGGGTATTTATATTTCATAAAATTCATTAATTATTCCATTTGAATTAACAATTTGATGTTCCTTAAGCATAAATCTGGTGTAGTTAATAAGTTCAAAGATTTCAGAAGATAAATTGAAAAATAATTGGGGATTCACATAAAGAAATTCAGATCTGATCATGGGAATGAATTTATAGGTGTTTATTTTGAAATTAACCTTCCTAAACAGGTAATTAAACATCAATTTATCACACTATATACTCCCCAACATAATGTTGTTTTACATAGGACTAATAGAAGAATCTTTGAGATATGTAGAATGATGTAAGTTGAAAATAATGTCTCGAAAAATCTTTGGGGATGAGTTGTTTTTATTGTTTTAAAAATTTATAACTGATGTCTTTTGATACCAAAAAAACATTCTCTTTATTATGATATGTGCTTCCAGATGAATCTAACAATCATTTACTTCAATGTTTTTTGAATTTCCATGTTTTATTAAGGTCAAAGATAGAAATATGGGAATGTTTTAAGATAATTGTAACGACCCAAAATATTATAAATAAAATTCACCTTTTGTATTTATTTAAATGTATTATCATGGAATATGGTTATATAAAACACATGAACTTCTTTTTTTATATCCAACTAGATTTAGATGACCGTTATGTATCATTCTCGTTGATAATATAGTCTTTGAACAGTGATCACATGCATAATATAAATATTCGGTCTTAACAAATCCAATTGACACATGCAAAAGATGTGATGACCTAAACTAGAAGGATTATACCCTTTGAATCCCATTTATGGGTTATTATTAGGGAGATATAATTTATGAGATTTTCCCTTGACCATGCTGAACCCAATTTCCAACAACTTAAGCATAAATGAAACTGTTTACGAGAGAAGTTAAAGCTCGTTGAGATCACAACCCAAACCATATGTGTTGAATCATCTCATTTCTCTACGCTCAAAATCTTTATATCATGACCATAATATTAAATCCACTCTCTAGAATCCTCCCAATGCATCCCTAATCTTTAATGAATCCCCTCTTAATCTTTTGAAGTCACACACTCATGTAAGGGATTCTCACATTCCTCTCCTCTCAAAATCAAGAACCTTATTTGAAATTAGTCGTTTTAATTTCAATGGGTTATATTTTTATTCATTTATAATAATTATCTTAATGTTTAATAGATTTGAATTTAATGATGGGTATTTATCCTCCCTCATTTGGACACTTACCTAAGTTGTTATTATGCTGAAATTCATTAAGGTGTCCTCACACTCTCTTCTTTATTTCATTTTTCTTTATAAACATATGAATTATATTTCCATTTCCTAAAGTTGTTAAATGTCATTTCATGTCCTTATACACATTTTATGTTCAAACAATAAGAGATCCCTTTTTCTCTCATCAACCATTTTTAGGAATTTTTATGTAACACCATTATACTGCCGAAATTTCACAACGATTTTCAATGCCAAAAACATTATGTAGTGAATACCATGTCCATTTTTATATCAATTGTATTCACCTTAATTATCATATACTTATTGATTTGGGACTTACATGTTTTTATTCCACATTACTTTATCATGGAATAAATTATGATGATGAATAAATACCTATTGAATGATTTATGTGGTGCACATAAGGACAGTAATGAAATGAATATGATGGGTATGTCCAAATAGCACTACAATGAAATGGGTAATGTTTAGTATCATGATACATAACATTGGTAAAGAGAGTGAATTTTATTCCTTTTTGGGACTTTTTCTACTATGTTGTATTGATGGGTTCATCCATGACTTGTTTTTATGGTTTAGTATTTTAAGTTTCCACATTTTCCATGTTATGATTATCATTTTATATCATGTCTTACTATTCATGTTTCTTTTATTCCTCATTGATATGATTATTATCTAGCATTTATCATTTATACCGTTTTTATTCCCTTATTGGTCTTATAGATCACCCCTTTCTAATGCATGTCTCTAGGTTATTCCATGAAGTTTTATGTTCGATGGAGTATTTTGGGCATGTTAATGAATTTTTCAATAAAGTTGTTTTATTCCATGTTTTATGTTAGTTAATGTTCCTAATTCCCAAAGACATTATACTTTTTGATCAACTAGGTTGTATTAATAATATTCTTATGTAATAAATTAATTATTATTGGGAAATAAAGGACAGGGTTGTTATTGTTGGTATCCGAGGAAAAGTTTAGATATTTTAGGGATTAGGATTAGATAACTCTACAAAAAGTCTTAGGGATAAGACTAAGTAAAAAACATCCCTAAATCTTGGTTATTATAGAGTATGTGGTTTATCAGGAAAATATATCTTTTTATGGATACTATAAGTGGATGTGGTTTTGGAACAGATGTACCTTCGAGTAACAACTTCGACAAGGTGTTTCGGGCTTGACTTGGGGTGAAATGGTAATGGATAACAGGTCTTACTGTGCACTTGATTTTATAATCTCGAGGGATATGATTTGGTAAATTCATAATATTTTACCAATTATTATTAAGGGAACAAAAAATACCCATTGGAATATATATTAGCAAATAGATCTTGGATTATATAGATTGAAGTTGAGAGATTAATAATTCAGAGAAATAAATGTAATTTATGATTTTCACCTTAAATATTATTAGATTCCATTTTATATGTTTAATAGTATAAAAATATTCATCTATAATTTTCATTTTATTCTAGACAATGGCTAGAAATAGGAAGAATTAGGTAAAGAATCGATGCAACGAGAAATGTGATGACTACCCCCAATGAGATGACCAACCCTATGGGAGTAGGAATCACAAACTTTTTGAGGACACTCTATCATCTTAGTCTGGTTCTGAATAGAAACATGGATCAATAAGAGAACCCAACCCCCCCCCCCCCCACACACACATTAATAGTGAATAAGCTGAAATCAAGAGATTCATGCAAAAAAGGACTCCTACATTCAATGGATCATCTGATCCCTCAATCATGGAACAATGGATCAACCCCATTGAGAAGGTATTTTCCATCCTTCAATGTTATAATCAAGAGAAAGTTCAAATTTTTGTTTATCATATGGAGGCATAAGCTAATCAGTGGTATTCCTTGATCAATAATATGAATTCTGAGGAAGATATCATCTTTTTAGAGTGGAAGGAATTATGAAAATTGTTTTTTGATAAATATTTTTCTTGTACTATCCAACTTAAAATAGAAATGGATTTTCATTACCTAAAGAAAAAATATGATTAATATATTGGGGAGTACAAGGAAAACATCACAAGACTTTCATGATATGCCTCCTAATTTTTTTTACCCTGAATTCACAGTGGAATACTTCTTTGGTGGGCTAAAATCTAGTCTATGAAATGTCTATTCAATCCATGTCTTTAATAGCTATAAGGGAATTTTCTAACATTCCCTTAATGATGAAATACATATCACAGTATCTCAAGTGTATCATGGGGATAATATGGATAAAATGTAATTTAATTCTAGAGTTCCAATGGTTAAATCCAATGGTTCCAAGAAATTTCAACATCCCACTTGTCAATTATGTGGTAAGAAGAACCCCAGAAATTGCCTAAGGGGAATGAAGAAATGTTTTGTGTGTGGGAGGGAAGGTCGTTGAGCCAACATTTGCTGACAAGAGATACCTACTAATGGAATGGAGGAAATTAATTCTTCATTCAACCCTTAGTGCATTTTTTATTTCTTAAAATACAAGGAACCAAGTCACTTTGGAAACCAATGCCTGAAGCCAAGGGTTTTTTATGACAACCAACAACCCCTAAGACATCAAGGGTGAGCTTTTTCTATCACAACCACTGCGATGGATCCTGACAATGAATTGGTGACATGTTCTCTATTTATTCATTCAAGAATAGTGAACATACATCATTATTATAGTTCTACACATTTTTTCATATAATGAGAGTTTATATAACTATTCAAGCACCACCACAAAGAATGGACGTAGATTTGTCAGGGAAAATAGAAAATGGGGAAATTATTGCATCCTAAGTATATAAATCCTCTTATGTCAATGTTTATAGTCTGAACTTCCAAACAAACCTTTTAATACTACCTTTAGTGGATTATGATGCAATTCTAGACCTGGATTGTATTTCCCTATATAGATTCAACATAAATTGTCATGAGAAGGAAATCACTCTCTGTATTGTGAATTGATCCCTGATTTTGTACAAGTACAAGGATGATGATGAATCTTATTTTTCACCATCATCTCAAGCATGGAAATTATTGACTTAAGAGAAAGCATATCTTGATCAAATAATTGATTCTAAGAAAAACATCATCTTGAAAAAATGCCTGCTGTGAGGGAATACACTAGTGTTTCTTGAGGAATTGCATGGCCTTCCTCCTAGCTGAGAGTTTAAATTTTCAAATTTCTTTATACATTAGGAATTTACATTATTCAGGACTCTATATAGAATGGATTTTTTGGAACATGTGTGGATGAAGAGAAAAAAAGAGAAGAATTGGGTTAAAGGGTTCATATTCCCAAGTGCTTCACCATGGGGTGCATGAGTCCTCTACCACAAGAAGAAGGATGGGTCAATGCACCTTTTCATTGATTATTGTGATCTCAATAAGATTATGATAATGAAAAGGTATTATCTTACCTGGATTGATGATTTGTTTGATCATCTATGTGGAGAAAAATACTTTTATAAGGTGGATCTTCAGTCAAGATATTATAATATAAGGGAGAAGAATGAAGTTGTCCCCAAGACAACTTTTTGTAAAATGTACAAGAATAATGAGGTCATAGTGATGTCATTCCGAAATAATAATGCTCCAAAAAATTTCATTGAATTGATCAATAGAGTATTTATAGATTATCTCAAAAAAATCGGCAGTCTTTATAGATGACATTATAATATACTCCAAAATAAAGTAGGAGCATGAGAAGCATCTTAGTTGTGTTCTAAAGACACTATGAAAAGATAATCTTTACACCAGGTATAGAAAATGTGAGTTCTAATTGAAGGAAGTCTCTTTATTGGGGAATATCATCTTGGGAAATGAGATATATGTATACCCTTCAATGATAGATGTATTTGAAAGATGGTTGGGGACAATATTTTTGATATTTTTCCATAGTTTCCTTAGGTTAGTTGGGTATTATTTACAATTTGTGAGATATCTATCATGATTATCAAACCCCCTTACAAAGATAACTTGAAACTGAGTCAAGTTTTCATGGAATGATTAATTTAAAGAGTGATTTATGGAGTTAAAAAAGAGGCTCATCCCTATTCCTATTCCCACACTACCCATAAGTGGAGAACTTTTCATAGTATTCTGTGATTCTTAAAAGAATTTATTAGGTTGTTTGTTAATTCATAATGAAATATTTATAGCCTATGTTTCAAGGAAGATGAAAGTTCATTTGAAAAACAATCCCACACATGATCCGAAGTTGGCAGTCCTGATATTTGTATTGAAAATTTGGAAACATTATTTCTATGGGGAGATGTGTGAGATATATACGGATCACAGAAGCCTTAAGTATATATTCACACGTAAAGAGTTGATTATGTGCCAATGAAGACAGTTTGACCTGATCAAGGACTATGACTTCTCAACTCACTAACATCCTAGTAAAGAGAATAATGTGGTGGATACTCTAAGTAGAAAGGATCCTGAATCATTATCAATGATGAGAATTGATAAGGATACAATCTTCTTAGACCAGAAAAGGATGGACATTCGAATCATAAAACAAGGAATATCATCAATACTTTCACAAATTATTTCCCAACCACCTCTTTTAGAAATGTAAAAGGATGATTAAAGAAATTATGTGGAAATTAAAATGAAGGTGGAAGCCATGAGAATGGGGAAGTCCTCATAGTTTAAAATTGAGGAAGAAGGAATAGTTATATTTTGGTCATGTTTATAAGTTCCATCAAATAATTAGTTAATGAAGGAACAGTTAGATGATGCACATAGTTCAACTTTCTCCATTATCCTAGGAATCACAAAGATGTATCAAGATATATTTGAGAACTATTGATGATATAATATAAATAAGGAGATCATGGAATATACCTCAAAGGGTCTAGTATGCTATAAAGTGAAGACTCAAAGGTATAAGTCTGAGGGGATGATACAACCATTACTCATACCAATATCAAATGCTAGAACATAACCATGGACATTGCCACTGGACATCCAAAGACATCCAGAGGAAAAATTCTATATGGGTTGTTGTGGATTGTCTTACAATGACAACTCACATTATCACAATTTGAGAGAACTTATCTTTGGATAAACATACACTAATATACATTAGAGAAGTTGTTAGGCTGTATAAAGTACCATTATTTATTGTATCTGATCGAGATATGATATTCACCTCCAAGTTATAGAATGGTATCTAACTAGCTCTAACCACTATGGTGAACTTTTGTACGACCTATTATCCTCAAACTGATGTCCAATCTGAGTGGAATATTCAGGTAGCAGAAGATATATTATGATCATGCTCTATAGACATCAAAGGAGAATGGGACCAACATATTCCTCTGGTCGAGGTCTCATACAAAAAAAGTTTCTACTCAAGCATCCAAATTACACCCTATGATTCCATGTATGGGAAGAGGTTCAGAACACCTTCATGTTGGGATTAAACTGGGGAACAAAAACTACTAGGTCTAGAAATAGTCAAGGAAATGGTGAAAAATGTTAAGACCATTCAGCAGCATATCAAGGAAGCTCAAAGTTGACAGAAGTGATTTACTAAAAGTCATCGATGGGACCTCAAGTTTTATTATGTAGACATTATATTCATAATCATATCTCCATGGAATTAAATAATGATATTTTGTAAAAGGGAAAGATTTTTCCAAGATACATCATTCCCTTTGAGATCCTTGATCGCATCAGAGTGGTGTCATGTCAACTAGAACTACCAATGAACCTATATCAAGCACATGATGTACTCCATGTATCTCTCTTAAAGAATTACATAATAGAACCCTCACATGTAAATAATATAGAGGTTGTACCATTGTATAATAACCATTCCTATGAGGAGCAACTAATGAAAATATTAGATCACAGGAAAAAAAGTTCTACGAAATAAGACAATGATCCTTGTCCGGGTGATGTGGAGAAACCAAAAGTTTGAAGAAGCAACATGAGAACAAGATGAGGTGATGAAGCAGAGTTACCTATATCCTTTTAAGGGTGGAAGATGAAAATTTAGAGTGAGAGATTTCTTAAGGGGATAAGATTATAACAAATCTAACTATTATAAATAAAATTTCTATTTTTGATTAATTTAAATGTATAATCCTGAAATATTGTTATAAAAAACATATGCACTTATTTTTTTTTTATTCAATTAGATTTAAATTACCATTATGTTTCATTACCATTTATAATATATCCATTTAACATTGATCATGTTGATTATAATTGTTTGGTTTTAAGAAATCCAATTGAAAAAGACAAAAGATGTGATGACCTCAACTAGTTGGATAACTCCCAATGAATCCAAATTATCAATGATTCCAAGGGTGATATCATTTTTAGTATTTTCCCTTGACCAATCCCAATCTAAGATCCAACAAAAACTATTTACCTGAGAAGTTCAAGTTCATTGATATCATGACTCAAACCCTGTCGGCTGAACCACCCCATGAAAGTCCCACTATCATGAACCTTACTCTTAGAGTGTTTTCTAAGTTATTAAATGGATATGTATAAAGACCCTATAATTATGATTATGTACATTTTTTGTATAAAATAATGAATATATTTTCATCATCTTATTGTTACTTTGTATATGATTTTTATTTTTGATACAATAACGCAAAATTATATTTCTGATTAATATTGAAATTCAATTGATGAATTTATGGATTAATGGTTTTTGGAAATAAATAATATTTTAATATTATTTAATAATTTTTATCCTATATACATTATCATATAAATTTTAGGATTTAAAATTTAATTATTTTAAGGGCTCGAAAAATATTATTTTCATAAACCCATCATTTTTAATAATTGGTGGTTATTATTTTAAAATTGAAAATTAACATATGTATAATACTATTTAGATAAAATAAATATAATTTTTCTAATTATAAGTTCAAAATTATCCGATTACTAATTACTCATAAATTTCCGAGACATTCAAAATTTCGTGTAACAATGAAATATCGTATAAAAAACATTGTGTTTTATGACATTAGAATGACCCAAAAGTGATGAAATAATTTCTATAAGTGGGATACAAAACCAAATCAATGTTTTCCATTTAATATAATTTGATTTTATATTTATTTGATTTACTTTTTAAATACATTATGAATCATCCAAAACATATAACATATATTATGGTTTTAAAATCATTTATTTTAGAGTGTGAGTCACCTTAAGATAACAAGGAACATTTTTTAATAATTTAAACTGTTGGTCTTATAAAATAATAAAAACCAATCCCTTTTGAAAGAAACCATGGGAAAACCCTATAGATGGTTTGTGGGTTTGGATATATTTTTTGGAGTCCAAAACCTAAATAATAATGATATCCTCATCTTTTTCTATATATGCCCACACAAGATCCGATTTATCATCACTAAAACTCTTTATATCATGAAAATAATCTTCCCCCCACTCTTTATATTCCTCCCAAGGCTCCCCTAATCTATCAATAATCCCCACTCAATATTTTTAAGTCACAAACTCAAGTAAGGGATCCTCACCTTCCTCTCCCCCTTTCAAATTGAAGAACCTTCTTTGAATTTAGTTCTTTTAATTTCAATAGGTTTTATTTTTATTCATTTATAATCATTCCCTTACTATTCAATTGATTTTAATTGAATGATGGGTCATTTATCTTCCCTCATTGGGACCCTTACCTAAGTCATTACTATGCCTAAATTCCCTAAGGGATCCTCACCTTCTCTTCTTTATTTCATGTTTCTTTATAAACTTATATGTTCTATTTCCATTTCTTAAAGTTGGGAAATGTCTTTAAATGACCCAATAATTGTCCATGTCATTACCAAATGATGATAGATGCCTTTCTCTCTCAACAACCATTTTTATGAATTTTTAAGTAACATAGTTGTGCTACAAAAATTTCACAACGATTTTTTATGCCAATACAATTGGGTAGTTAACACCATGCCCATTTATCTATAAAGGGTATTCACCTTAATGAACATATATTATTTATTGGTGAATTTCCTGTATTTATTCCAAATTCCTTTATCATTGAGTAAATTGTGATGATGAATGAATCTATGTTGTATGATCTATGTGGAACACTTAAATCATGAGAATGAAATGAATATGATGGGTGCGCTCAGCTACTACTCCAATGCATTGGGTAATGTTGTTTATCATGATACACCACTATGGGATTGGGAGTGAACTAGATTCCATTATTGGAATTTTTCCACCATGATGTCCTGGAAAGTTTAACCTTGACCTATGTTTATGATTCAGTTTTTAAGTTATTTCCACATTTCTCATGTTATTATTACCATGTTATATCATGACCTATGGTTCATGTTCATTTTATTTCTTATTGATATACCTATTTTAAAACAATTATAACTTATGCCATGTTTATTTGCTTATTTTTCTTTATATCTCATCCATTTCATATGTATGTCCCCATGTTATCCCATAGATTATTATGTTAAATGGATTATTTTGAGCCTGTTAATGATGTTTTCAATAAAGATGTTGTATTGTCTATTTTATATTATTTAATGTACCTGATTCCCAAATACACTATACTTATCGATCATCCAGGTTGAATTATGTGTATTCATATGTAACAAATAAAGTATTAATGTTAAATAAAAAAAATTTAAATGAATGCGTATAAACGGGACTTTATGTGCTACCTATCTAGTGGTAGTGGGTAAAAGTGCTGAAACAAGATTCTATACAGACTTATTGAATGTTATAATACTAAAATATCTAGAAATCATCATGTTTGAATGATTATATTGGGGAAGAAGTATTTATTGATAAAATGGATGGTTTTATTCTTGATATTGGTGGAAATATGTTGTGTGAACTGAGAAAACCATTTTATGGACTAAAATGGGTTCTAAGATCTTGGTAATTAAAAGGAGATGGCTACTTAAAGGAAATAGGTTTCATTAAGGGAAAATTTGGAATAAATTCGTGTATAAAATATATTTCCATAGTTAATCTACTTTTCATAGTATATGTTGATGATATAATTTTTTCCAGTAACCCATAATACCACTATGAAGAATTTTATAAGAAAATGATAGATCGGTTTGAGATGTCCATGTTGGAAAATTGAATTATTTATCGGGATTATATATTGAGTAAAACCCCAATTTCATATTCTTTTATAATAAAAAATATTCCAAAGACTTATTGACTTATTTTTGGAATTAATGAATTGGAGAGGTTTCACCAACATATTTTTTTTGGAACCAAATTGTGAAAATATGAGAATAGTAGTAAAATTTTCCAAAACGAATTTATAAGAATAATTAGAATTTTATTGTATTTAATAGCAATAAGACCTGACATTTACTTTATAATGATACATTTTTCTTGATTTTAGAGTGAATCAATAGAGTCACACAATCTTGAATCCAATATATTTCTAGGATATGGGAAATAAATAATTAATTATGGTTGGTATATAGATGCAGTGTTGATTTTACGTTTTTTGACATTACTGGTGCAGATTAGGTAGGTTATTGTATAGATGTAAGATCCATATAAAGTTTCTCTTCACTCGTTTTTGAGGGATGTGTGAGCTAGTACAATAATAATCAGAACTTAGTGACACTTAGAATAGCTAAGGTAGAGTATGTGAAAGACACTCATACATGTACATAGTTTTTACGGATGGTTGTACATTTAGCAGATTCGAGAGTTGAAACTGAGAGTCCATTAAATATATTATGTGATAATCATAGTGAAATAAATATATCGAAGAACCCTATTACACAATAATGATCCAAAAAAATTTACAACATGTATCATTTCTTTAATTTAAATGTGGAAAACATAAATATAAATCCTGAATACATTTTTACTAAGCATCATATTGCAGATATCTTCACAAAATCTTGTCCTAGAGAGTAGTTCTCAAAATTGTAGCTCAAAATTCATGTTCATCCATCCCCTTTAACTTGAATAGATTTGTAACCCTACCCACACAGAGCTTTGTATTGTGTTGAAAATGGGGATAAATAAGGAAACAACACTTTGTCAAAAAGAAATAGAATTCTTGATAAAATGAGCAGTAATCACTTCTCAGTCATATAAAGCATTACGTAGTATAGAATGGGGGGATTTTTTATAGTGTTATTAGATTCCTGAATTGAGTTAGAGTTCATCTATGTTACTTGGAAAAAAAATTCATCACGCCAAGGAATGGAATTATATAAAAAGCATAACCACTCTTTGTTGTGTGGTGCAAGACACTTCTCATGTGAGATAGTCTATGATTTAATGATTTTAATTATTTTTATTGTGTTTTGAAAAGGTATGGTATTATTTTTAAGATTATAGTGATGTTTCCATGAAATATAAAATGGGTAGATTGAAACATCCATCTTGTTGTATATGGAGTGGTTATTAGTTTTCATTTTTTTTTCAACATGCTTGAAGAACATGAAAAATATATTTGAGGTTGATAAAAAATTACTAGATTTATTGGAAATGTTTTCAGTTTAATACATGGGGATTAAAAGGGTTATGAATCAATTTTATTCTTACTTTGATGATTATGGAATTTCACTTGAACTTGTACAAGTGGTTAATCCAATGACTGCGTTCTTTATATAGTCAGTCAACTACTTATGTGGTCGATTAGTTACTCATGTGGTTGATTAGTTGGTTAGAAAGCTAATCAATTATTCATATTTTCAATAAACTATTTTTTCATATGGCCGATTAGTTGGTCATTCGGTTGATTAGTTTCCCATATGGTCAACCAATTATATGTATAGTCAATTAGTTGTTTACTCAAGCAATCAATCAGTTGGTCATTTGACTGATTAGTTGTTCATATAGTTGATCATTAGTCTATACATGTAGTTAATTAGTATTTTTTTATGTGGTTGGTCTATAGTCTCACAATTGACATCTATAGAGTCATATTTCTCCTATTTGGTGACATAATTATAGAATTTTTAATGTATATACTTAGTGAAAATATGAGTTTCTATAATTCGTATATAGTCATGAAAGAGAATCTAACCATGCTCATGGTGATCCTAAAAGGTAAAAACATTATATCTAATGTATGATTCATTATGTTTCATGTGATATTTCATATATGGTGATTAATGTTCATGTTTTTTTAATGTTTCAAGATGGTTTAAAAAAAGATGTTGTTGAGCTTAATGTTGTGTTTGTTGAAGAATAATCTCTAGATATTAAATCTAGAATTTTTTGAGATTATTCTTTCATTTTTAGTGATAATATAATCACTAGAATATAAATATGTATTTATTCTTTCTATTTTTCAAATTGATGATTATTTGAGCTTCTATGTTGTTTTCAAGAGATGATATGTTATTATAGAGGGTTGGATAAAGTATAGTACAATATTGTTTCAGTGAATAGGAAGGTGATGGGTATTATTGTAATTCAAAAATTCATTGTTTATGAATTATTATCAATATTTATGAAAGCTGGATAAGATTGAAGAAAAATATTTTATTGAATTTAAAAAATAGAAAAAGGGTTAAAGTGGAATTTTTCTATAGAAATGTAGTTATTAAAAGTGAAAAATATCCAGGAAAACAAAGTGGATTTTTGTGAGCCTAATTGAATAATGAAATAAATAAGGTTTATGGTATGTGATTATATTAAGTGGAGTTGTGAAGGCTGAGCTAGAAAATGATAACAATAATTATATAAATTTCTATATTCTATGTTTCCATAATATTTGGATCTTTCAAAGAAATAGAAGTGTTTTCATGCATATCAAACAGCTTGAGAAAAAAGAGTGAGATGAAGAGAGATCCCAAATACACAGATTAAGTATCATCTTCAATATCTATTGGAGTTTATGAATTCAACAAGATCATTTGAGTATGATATTGAGAATAATTTCGATATCATATCTATATAAAGTGAACAATTATTCTTTAATATCCCTGAAGTTTCATCGTGGGAGATCAACTTCTACAGCTAATTAAGCAATCAAACTCTCAAGATGAACTTTCTCATTCTAGTTACATATTTGGTATGGAAGCAGTATAAAACTGCATAGTCAGGTGTAACTATAGATTAACATGGTTTGAATCTATTCCATCACTATAATCTTGTAATATTTTTCACTTATATTGAAGAATCCTTGATTGAGGATAGTAACTAACTATGGAAAGGAGTATTTTTCCAACACAAAGGGGTTGGTCCTTGAAAAACTCCTCGTGTATATTACTCTATTGTTTTACACATTTATGAGTGAGGTTGAGAATTTACATTTGAGTCAATATAAGCATTAACAGGTTTTATTGGTTATATATTAGTTAAAATAAATCTTAAAAACTATTTCCAAAGATTCACCCTCCCCCTTCTCCATGGAGGATTCGAATCCTAGGCACTTTAAAACATCCATAAAAAGTTTTTCTAAATATTTTTATTAAAACATACTTTATATTTAATTTTTTAGTTTCAAAATTATTTATTATATTTTTTTTAATAAAGTAATTTTTTTTGAATAATAAAAATTTTAAAAAGTTATAAAATAGATTTGAGTTCCAAAATGATTTTTAAATTAATCCTTAAATTTGGTAAATGTTAAGTATTCATATTTAAATAATATATCAGAAATAAATAAGGTTTTGAATTAAATTTTAATTTTTTAAGGTATTAATTATAGAGGCATACTTTATTGACTATTTTTATGCCTATAATTATATTTTTCATACATTTATATTAGTGTGGAATAGTAATCTCCTCATTTTTCTTGCAATTTATATGCCTAAATTAATGTTTATTCCATCCCTATTTCCTTTTTTATCCAACCACTATCATGTTTTATGTATTTTTTATGTCATGTATAATGACTCGTTTGGATTTATAATAGGATAATTGATTTCTTCCATGTTGAATTTTATTCATGGAATAACTTTTTGTCTATGTTTTGTATTAATTTATTATGGAATTATTTCATTCTGATATGATAATTTTTATTTAATACATATGTATTTAATTCTTTTTGATATAAACTATATTGAAAGTGTAAAATTACTATTATAGAAAACATAAATGTTATGTTATAAAATAAGGTAATGGGATAAGCTCACATAACCCTGACATAGTTTACACGATCCCCTTTCCCAATGACATAAGCTAAAGGATTACCTTAACATTGTTTACACATTCCCCTTTCTCAATTAGATGGGAAACAATATTTCATTGACTTGGTATATATTATTCCCTTTACCTCTTGATCAATACCACACACATATTTTTTTGATTGATTTATTTGTGTTTTTATCTAGGATTGAAGCATGTTTGTACAGAAATAGACCCTCATGGAATATAGAGTTATTTTTTATAGTTGGTATTATTTATAAGTCAATAATTTTCTTAATCCTATTTTGATCATTTATTATATGTAAATCTAATTTCTTATATATGTATCAAAATGTGTAGAAATATTCATGTATACACCTATTCATTCACTATATGATTTGAGAAATTTTTTTTGGTGTCGTATTTAATATTGATGCTCACACACTATATGTGAACTATAGTAGAAATTTATATTCATTTACAATATATAAGGTATGTTGGTAGAAATTTTATAAAATTATAGACTATTTGGGATTGGAGATAGATTTAGTAGGTTCATTCATCAAGAAACATGGAGAATAAATCCATGTTAGGGTTGGTGACTATTTTTTAGATGGTAACCTATTATTATTAATTCTGACTAGTCTATTTGGTTATGTATATGAATCAATTTTGTGTATTAGTGTTTGGTTAGTGAAATGTTTTATCTAAATTCATATATAGTTATACTTTTTATTATTTTATACTGTTAATATTTAGTTATTCAATGAATCTCTAGTATTTGGGTTATACAATAAGGAAAATAGATCATATTCTTATCTTGGAATCATCCAACATACAAATGAGTCATGACAATCTTTTGAAAAAAAACTAGATATGACATATTACATTGACTTAATCTAGTAAATCATTCCACAATAATAAAAAATATACTCATTGTACTAGATTCCATCCCTTATGGATTAGGTAATTCTCTTTTCGGGTATCTAGGTTAAGTTCATTACAAAGAACCAACCCAAAGCACCCAAGATCAATGGGACAATAGAGTACAGAATAAGGGGGAGATGAAATCAACCTTTGTTAGCACCATACATCTAAAAATTAAGACCCTGGAAGGGGTTTTATATTTTTTTAAACCAAGAAGATCACTTCACTCATTGTTAAAAATATAAGTACTCGATCTACATGGTACTTGGTCCATGACCTTAAAGTATATGGTGGACTACCCAAGGACCCCTCCAAAATATCACATGTAATGGGTACCAAATGACCAAACACCATTTGCCCATTTTTTTCTGAAAAAATGTTAGTACTTTCCATCTAGCATCGGGTACCCGATGCAGACTAATTGGGTAACTAGAGCCCAATGCAGTTGATATGCCATAGACCCGCACTTCTAGATCTGGTTCTAATCATACATAATTTTTAATAGAACATATGTATCACAAAATACTCCAATGATAAAAAGTTAAGTGTCTTTAGAAATGTTGTGCATTTACAAATAAACACAGGGATAACAAACATTTCTTTCACAAAAATTCTCCACACATGTTATTTCCTCATATGTATCCCTTTCATTGAAATTCCTAGGGAATGAGTGAAACATAAGAAACGGGTGATCTATAATGCCCAGTAAGGGATAAATAATGTAAAAAATATATAAATGAACATCATGGGTAAAACATGAGGCATGATATAAGAACATGAACATTAGGCCAAGATTCATAATATAATCACGAGTATAAGAAGCATAACATGATCATAAATACATGAGGTATAACAAGATCATAAGTAAATGATTTATGACATGATCTTAAGGATATGAGCCATAACATGATGATAAGTAAATGAGACATCACTTAGAAATGTGGCTATAAAATAAACATGATACATTCAAAATCATATCATTCTGATTCATCACTAAGGTGTCATAAAATATTACAAAGGAATATTTCCAAAGTATCATGATCATGTCATATCTAGAGATTAATTCATTACCAATTTATTATAGCACTATCAGGGAACACCCTTAATATGGATTAATTCATGTGTTCTACATGAGTAAAACATACATAAAAACACCAATAATAATAGAATTGATGTATGAAAAACAAATGGGTATCTAATGAAAGTAACTAATATCTCTATGAAAATACCATTCAATCAAGATAATGAATTATGGGGTATTTACACTGTATAGAACACATTTTATATGGTTTGTCAATATTTCTTCTCGTCAATCAATAGATGAGTTTCTATGTGACCATCATTCAATCATAAGAAGTGCACATGGGTATCTACAAGGTAAAGTCATTGGAACAAAGTTATGAAGAAATGATGATAAGGAAAGATAGGGACAGTGATGGTTCATTGTTAATAGAGATCACACTTCCACCATAAAATGTGTTCATAGTGACATTTACATGGTCGATAAAGGTAAATACCATGGTGAAGATATATAATAATATAAAATAGTATCATTGGTTACAAAATTAGTCGGGAAAGATTCCCCTTAATAGGATTAATATGGTCATCCCAGTGAATACCCAACAATCAACTTTAAAAACTATAGGATGTTCATAATGTTGAGGACAATACCCACATTAAAGTATTCTCAAAAAGAATTTATAGAGGGTAGATTATTGATATAGGGATATCAATTAAATTTATATCCCAATCCATATATTCTAATATTTTATTATGGCTCATAAAGTTCATGTGAATTATCTAAAACAAATCCATCATGAGTGTCAAGCCATGTGTGAAGCAAGGCCCATTGGAATACACTATGTGAGGATCAAGTCAAATTCCAATGTTCAATTTCTAGGGTTATTATCCCATGGTAAAATGTTATAGATCAAAATCCACTTATAGTATCTAGATTGGTATGTCTTTTCTAGGAAAACCACACACACTTTCCTTTATTAAATATAAGTTGATTTTATGGATACGGGATTATAAAAACTAAGACAAAGGCTATAATGAGATGGAATAAATAAAATATCATTTAAAATATATCAAATCGAAGATAATAACATGTATTAATAATCATATAAGTATTTAAAAAAGAAATTTAGAAATAAATTATAGCAAATCCATGTACTTGAAAATGAAAAGAGAAAGATTGAGGAAACCCTTACATTGGGAGGATTCTTCTTAAAGCTAGAGAGAGAATCCTTAAGAAATTTGAAATAAATTTGAAAGACTCATCAGATATATATTGAGATACAAAAATTTCTCAAAGTCTTTGGTCTAGAAATTGAGGATTGGATAGGGATATTTATACATGATGAGGGGTGGTTTAAAAGGATTAAATATTGGTTATTTTGTTATAAAATCCAACAAATTCTGGGTGAAATTAATTCAAAACAATTTTATGTATTATTAATGAGTATGTGGTAGTGTTTGGACATTCAAAACCCTAAAATTTTAAAACTTACCTTCAAACCAACTCATTTAATGCACATAAATAAAAAATAATTCTTATATTAAAAAAATTGGTTCCAAAATGTAAAGTATAAATTTTTTAGAAAAAAATTAGTATTTTTAAATTAATTTTTATACTTATTAAATGCAATATTTACTCAAAAAAATGGTTCATAAATTATTAATTCATGTTCAGATAAAAATGATGTCATAAAATCGCAGTGCTTGAAAAATAGTAATTTTCACTTTTCCACCAAAAACCCATCTTTGTTATAAAATTTCCAAACAATCGCCCTCATATAATTTTGATGTGTTAAGTAAAAAGGTGAAATTTATTTTATCAAAATAATTATATAAATATTATCATTTTTAACATTTAAATAAAAATAATATTTAATGAGAATTTATAATTTTTAAAGCATAGTAAACATTTTGGCCATTATAAAAATTAATTTGGGATTTGTTAAAATAGAAAATCATTTATAAAGTGTTTTATTAGAACATTTCATGAATTAAATTTTATATAAAACTTATAAATTTATCATAAAACAAATTTTTACTAAAATATGTTTATAGTACCCAAAAATAATACAATTTTCATTATATCAATATATAATCTCTACGACTGTATAAATGTGTATTCATAACCAAAAATAATAATGAAAAAAAATATATCTTATTGAATAATTTAATTAATGTAAAATGTACATGTATCCCTATAAATAAACCATCATTTTCTCTTAATCATTCCCCACATCACTTACAAAGGCTCTTACATATCCTTTGATAATGTCGTTTTTTCTCAAAATGCTTCTCTCTATTTTCACGATATTTATGGAAGGGGAGATCTTATTATTGTAATTCAAAACCATAGAGTTTTTTAGTGAATGTACTATTCTTTTGAGAATATATCTCTTTGTTCTCCCTCATTTTATTAGACCATATCTAGACATGATATGTAATGTTCTCAATAAAGGTAAAATTATTGTAATGTATCAACCTATTGTATTGGTGGGTATTTTATTTGATATTATTGTAAAATTATTAAATAAAGTGTTTTTTTCCTATAAAACATATTATATTATACTATAGCACAACAAGTTACACAAGAATATATATATATATATTTAAAAGAAGTAAATTTTTGGTTCTTTACAGTTGTCCCATACAGATTACCTCCACTCCACCTATTTATACCTAAACTTAAATAATCACATACAAACATCTAATATGAATATAATTATACTTAAATAATGGTTTTCTCATTGAAAATAAAATTCAGAAATATAAATTTCAAATTCACCTAGGCTTCAGTTCCACTAATTTCAGTTCCACCTCTTTTCCATCAACCAAAAATGACTCGAACCATTAAAAACTCTTCCCCATAACACTTCTTATACCTAAGAATCCTCATCATGCATATCATTAATTTTATAATAGACATTGTGATTATAATCAAGTTTTGATTCTTTGAAGTCTATTCATTTATAATTGTTTCATAACTACACCAAACTAAATAAGGTTCCCAATGCATTGGATTCCTCTTCCTCTAGTATATCATAATCATTGGTCATCCCATGAATAAAAATGAAAATAATTTTCATCACACTATCAATGATGATGTTTTAAATTTTCTAGTATGGTCCCCACAACACTATATACCTTTAAATTATTGATGGTACGTGAACTGTGCATCGACTCAATCCACCAACACCATGAATATTATTTAATCCATATTACATTAATAAAAATATAATTTTCAAATGCCATATTTTAATGATTGATATGACCAGTCAACGCTATATTATCAGTCATCCAGTACTACACGCAAGAATTATCAAAATACCTGAGTTTTGATCCCACAATCCTCCACTCAAGACATAACAATATCGAAATGAATAACTTCATTATATATGTAGTATAACTTTCAATAAGAATCCAAATTCCATAGGCCCAACCACCATAATAATCTATTTCCTGAAACCTACATTCAGACATCCCACTTGACTGTAACCCCACAACCCAAATTCATCAACACGAAAATTTTATGAATCTACCTATACATAACAAATCAACAACAAAATCTTAGTATTCCCAAAATAAAAACACATAAATCCCACTGATATCCAAACATTTACATGAAACCTATACCTCCTAGGGGTTTGGTAAACCAAACACATCACCCCAAATATCCATCAAAATCTTCCCTACACAAGGTTCATACCCATAGGCATTAGGGATTGCACTCCTCACCATATGATTTCCCCTTCCATCATTCAATGAGTAACAACCTTCCCAAATTTCATCATCAATCGACCATTTATTCTCATGAACCATTGTTTTCAGAACTCTATAGAACCACCCATGAGTCTCTCTCTCGGTAAGGTCTATACTATTATAGTTCTACCTGCCCTCATTTCCTAAATTGCATCATCAATCCATCACCGTGAAACCCAATCTTGGCATATATAACAAAATGTCAAAACCTTTCCCACTACAACATGACACTCACATCCAAAATTATTTAACAAAAAAAATCATACTATTGGTAGATTTATAATTAATAAGTTCCCAAATCCCCATTATTAGGGTACGGTATAATTTCTCAACAGTGGTATTAAGTAACTAGATCCATCAATGCATAAAATGTAACAATTCATTATCCACATCAGTTGACAACCATGAATTAACAATTATCTTCATGAACATTAAATTTTACTGTATAACCATACTCTGGAAACACCATTACCCACAATATCCAAACCTTAATCCACTGATTTTCATTAATTAATCACCACTTAACCATAAACAAATCAGATACTTCTCAACTAACATATCACAACGTATCTCAATGAAAACTCTCATATCACATTAGATAATGGTATAATGTAACTTTCTAAAGATATTACAATACCATATTACACCCCAAGTGTGATCACTGTTTAATTCTCAATAAATACCAAAACCTAGATCTACGTGGTTAGGAAACTAAGAAATCCTAAACCCCATCATGATTCATAGACACCTCTCAATTCCTCACACCTAATAAGGTTCTCTTGAAACCAAACACTTTCCCTAACACAACCTAAACTAAACACTAGGTTGGATCATATGAAACCATCATGGATCAGAAATATTCAACAAGATTTCTCATCGGAGACATGTGACTCTAAAATCCAAATCTGACTCTCTCAAATATTTCAAGAAAAATAAATGAATCATCTTATCCACATATTATCTAAATAAGATCATGACAATCTAATTACGACTCTCCATATCATGTTCAGATTAATTAATACCAATCCACCTACCATGTGGAGTGTATTTAAACCCACTCTCTTACTCACATAATAAGGTATATACATATAAACACTCTCAAAATGGTATATAAATTCCACCATTGTCTATCAAATGTCATACCTAAGAAAGAGTAAACCCCAATTCTACATTTGTATATAGATCTATCCAAATAAACCTGAGTCACATCCCATCTACCCAAGTCATATACACCTAATCAATAGTTGACTATTCAAATCATGCATGTAAAACACGTCCCAAGAAGGTACTACCTATTCTTTCACATGTATAACTATTTAGGTAATTATTAATTATAGTCTAATATATGATCATACATAACTTGTGTAATTCCCTTTCTTGGTCCCCTAGGTTTGATCTAGGGAACCACATGGCCTTTTAAACACATCCCCATATGTAATATTCTTTCAACTAACATAGAGGTCCTGAACCACACACTAGGAAGACAATTGCCTCAAAATATAGTCAATAAACTATAAGTAAAGTTGAATTAGTAATAAAAAATTGAAGAAAAGTATGGAATAAAAAATTCATTGAAACCATATAAATCATATCACATGTAATAATAAAATGAACCAATGATTTTTATATATCAATAGTAAATATTATTATTCCCATAAGTGATTTATCAGAATATGAAACATTGAAAAGAACAAAATAATATAAATGTCATGCTATAAAAGTATCCCAAAGTATGTTATGGTATCACCTATATCTATAACCACCTCGACCTGATCGATTTCCAAACATGGTTTCCTTTTCCTTACCTGGATCCCTGATAATAAATTCTACATTTGCAATGGGGTGTTCATATAGGGTGATAGTACAAAAACTAGTTTGACACCACTAATAGGTCCTTAACTAATGTGAGACAATAAATATGTGAGGGTATTCACTAATAGTAATAAATAAATCGAATGCAATAATGTTCCCTTATTTGTTCATTGTGATCTAACTAGGCTACCATAAATCCTAAACATACCTAATGTGATCAACACCGGGAGAAGAGGGTCATTCCAAACTAGGAATCCATCGTAGTCATCATTGGAAGCTGTCTAATGAGGGAATTAGGTATCCATCACCCTACACAAGCTTAAATCTATTATAAAAAAGTTAAAGGTCATATTTCTATTTAACATACACACTATTCAAAATAATAAGTGATCTAAGAAGAGATTAACCTTGTTAACCTCCCAAACAAACTAAACCAACACTGCCATCAAAGTAGGGTCCCATAGTCATGTCTAATCACTGAATAATTGATGTGAGGAGGGAGTGACATAGCCAACCTTCCACATAAGATAAATCAATACCCTCTTTATAGGTAATGTCCAATGGATAATATAAATCTCATCACGACTTGAAACCAATGGTAAAAAACCCATACCAATACACAATCACCCATACACTAGCTATTCACACTATTAATAATCATCTCATTCACATACAATAATGAGTTATCCCATTAGTTAATACTCAAGCCCAAATTATATCAACCATCCCATAAATTCAATAATAATCCCAAACCACATTATAGTTGAAGAGGCCACACTACACTCCCATTCACTATGCCATATGTTTGTTGACCCAACCAACCAACTTAGGAAACTCACTCTATAACTAATAAAATATGTCAAAAAACCCTTTCAAATTCCAACATCAACCATATTGTTAGATAATAATAAATCTATAATATCCTTGAAACCCAGTTATAATTGCTATTATAACATTAAGAACATATCTAGACACCTTGACACTCTAGTAATAATATTTACAAGTATATTTATGCACCTTCATGCATGAAAAGTCAATAAATCCATTATGAACCTCTTGAGAAGGTAAGGAATTCTGAACTTTATCCTTGGAGATATAACTCACTAAGAAAATCCACCCAATTCAATATTAATCATCCAAAACTCAAAAACCAAACAAAATACCTTTAAATTTGGGATTTGGGACCCAGAAGAAAGAAAAAATTATTTCTACTCACAATAACACATGGATAGGGTTAAAATTGTATGAAGAGGACAAACAAAACTAAAGGTACTTTAATATGTAAATAAATGGGGTACTGGATTGTTTTGGAGGCTAAAGAGACCCTAAAAATATATTTTTTAATTTTTTAGGGTTAGGGGATGATATATAATGGGATTAAAGGAGTTCAAAGTGAAATTATGAACAATCCCCTAAAAACACATAAGTAGAACTCCAGGTACCTGGTATACCTATATCGGGTACCTTGTAATCCATTGGATACATGGTCAAACCCCACTAAGTGTCTTTTGAGGTTTCAAGTGGTGCAAGGCCCCTAGTCCTATCACCAGGTGCCCCTTTCCAAGTACTAGGTACCTAGTGGCCTCTGGTAGTATTTTCCACAGAAATGCCCCATTGCACTTCTTAGAATGAACTAGAACCCCAACACCACGTGATTACATCACACAAAATCCATTGAAAATAATTTAAAGGAAATAAAATGATATTAACTATAACATAAAAATAGAGGGTCATAAAAAAACTCCCCTACAAATGGATTCTCATCCTCGAGAAGTGCCTTTAATGCTTCTCATTGAACTACTCTGACCACTAGTATCGTACACCGAAATCTTGCACAAAATTATTCTCTTAGATATTTTTTTATATCCTAATTCTTAAATGGGAGGTATTTTCTTTCCTCACAACACCTTCTTTCTCCAATTGATTATTCATTTTATTTTCTCCTCAAATGATACATCAACGATTAACTCAAAATCCTCACAATATATCATGTTCTTTAGGTTTTATTTTTTTCTTCTAGATTTGTGACATGTGAAAGACATAATGCTTGTACATTAGTATCATTGGAAGATCCAAATAGAAATATATCATAAAACCCCACTCTATGATCTCAAATAAACCAACAAACCATTATGTGAGATTTCCTAGTTTCTTTAACTAGTGATTCGCTAACTTAGGTGATACCCATAAGAATACACAATCTCCCATAGTAAACTCCAAGGATTGTCATATTTAGTTATTATGTGATCCTTGTTTACTCTGGGTGATAATCAACTACTTCCTAATCAATTAAATCCTTCTGGTTTCCACCATAACTTGTCGCATCCCAATGATCACTGACTCACCCCCTCCAACCAATACAAGAGTGACCGGCACAACCGAACACATAAGGCCTCATAAGAAGCCATATACATTGATGTTAGATATCTATTATTGTATAAAATATATATATAAGATAAATGGGAATCCCAAATCCCCCTAATATATAACTTTCAATCCATAAGAATATCCAAGGGTATCTAAATGATCATATTTTATTTCCTATCTATCTATTAGCTACAACTAGGTTCCCACATAATTTTTCAAACCTGTCAAATTATGAAATGAAAAAAGGTATCTTGATCTAATATGATACTCACTGATATACGATGAATTTGACCAATCTCTTTAACATGTTTCTTTCCTAGCCTATCCACTATCTTGGTCTCACAAATAGGAAAAAAGTATGTGGTCTTCATTAATTGGTCTATGAAAATACATATAACATATCTACCTCTAGGTATCCTCAAAATATAGTGAAGATTTTCATGTTTACCTCATCTAACTTCAAAAAAAGCATTAGGAGTGGTTTAATAAATCCTATTGTTCATCAGTGCTCTATCTTCACACTCTAGCAAGTGAAACTATGAGACACAAAACCCAAAATATCTCTACTCATACATTGTCACTAGAAGTAGTTCCTAGTATCATGGTACATATTCATCAACTCTTGGTTAAATTCCCATCAAGAGGCATGGGAGACCCTCATATAATACACCCTTATATAATTAAGGACCAACAACATTCCAGGGTCATACAACACCCTATCTTTGTCCCAATTCTATCCTAGAACATGATCTACATCGTAACTACAATCCCTCATCACAAGAAAATAAATATTGGACTCTTTTATGTATTTATCCTGATAAAATAATGAGGATGTAATGGATAAAAGATAAAAGATCAGGGATTCCCACCCCTCTATAACTTCCAGTCAGAATTTTGAGAAAATATTCATTATATACCAATCCTAACTTGATAGTCAAACCATCTACTCTCAAGACTTCCTGTAAAGAGAATATGTCAAGATGTTCACCTTTACTAGGTTATAAGAAATCTAAAACTCATACACCTATAGATACACAACCCAAAAACTCTATCACAAGTTCAATTCCCATTAATATAAGAAGTACCAAAAGATATTATGGTCTGGGTAGATAAAAATATCTCCCAAAAGTGATAATAGAACCAACACATTAAGGCGTGGACCATTGTCACTAGCTTTATATCATTAATGGAGTAGTTATGATCAGGGAATCATAGCTAAAGAGACCCATAAGTGAAAATATTTTCAATCTATACTAACAAAACTTCTATTCCAACCCTAGAGGAAATAACTTAAAAGTTATAAACCGCTCCCTGGTTAAGATGAATCAAAATCAAAGCATAAGTAATCCATTCTTTCAACTATTGAAACACTGCTTCCCATAGATCATTACAAAACAGTTGCACTCTATTTTACTCTGGATCATCATATGTTCATCCAAGTGAGTTAAATCCTAAATAAATAATTTTTAACACCCATCCTTGATTATTATATAGAACACATTTTTATGTATCACCAATGATTTTATAGCCTCTAATTTCATTAAGTCAAAAAAAGTTCATGCCTTAGATACAACATGCTCAGTAAAGTATGCCTCTTGAATCCAGAAGTAATACTTTTAGACTTTATCATATAGCCAATATGCTCAAATCATACTCAATGAAACTCAAGGTGATTTTTATGTGTCTCATCTGTCAGAAAATTTACAAACATATCACCAATGAATAGCAAGATAAATAATTCTAGGTAAGAATGAAAAATTCAATTCATGAGATCCATGAAAATTGTAAACCTTTTAATGAAATTGAATAGAATCACTAAGAAATAATATATCCCATTGATACTATTAAACATCATTATTGATATATTTATTATAAAAGATTGTAATACTGGTGTATTGGTCATAAATCAATCATATAGAACATTTGATCTCCCCTTAACATATTGAAAAGATCATCTGTCATTGTTTTTTAATACTTATTCTTCATTATAAATTGGTTAAATATCTAATAATACATGTACAATATCATGTTATCCTCTCTTTTATTGGTAAAAAAAGTGGGATACCCCCAAGGGGAGGTTATCATATGGATAAATCAATTTCCTCAAGATCCTCATGCTTCATTTTCACCTTTCTCGACTTATTCAGTCCCAGGTTATAGAATGGGTTTGATATGGGCTCAACACATATTATGAGATCAATTGAAAACTCGATCTCCCTCCTAGGAAGAAAAGCTGAGAAATCATGTAAAAATAAATCCTAGAAATGATCCACTACTAAAGGGAAAATATATGGAAATATCACTTTATTAATTGAAAATACCATCCCATACATCTGATATATAATCACTTCCAACTAAATGATGTTAGTTCTATATCTAATTGGATTAACATCACACTCACCCATAAATAAAAACTCTTCTCCCAAGGGGGAAGTGAATGACACACATATATGGTAGTAATTCATATAGGGATTAAAAAATTTCTTCTAATCTATCCAAATGATATAAATAAAACCAATCATAACCAAGTCATGAAATTATCACATGTGACCATAGCCTGTAACTACTATAGAATATCCAAGACATCTCCAGACATGATCTAACCTCTTTCCAAGAGGCATATACAAATATAGAACACCTTATATAAACTATATATTGATCCCCAATATAGTAATAATATTAGGGGGTAAAAGTAACGAGACACTATTGTGTCAAATAAAGTATCATAAAGCATAGAAGTTACTAAAATCATACCTATTAAGGTAGAAAGACCACTTTACCTTTAATTGAAAAAGTGAACCAACATAAATACCATTCATACCTTTTATTTTAATCCATGGCCCCAATTTCCTAATTTCATTAAGGATTTATTCCTTAAGTAGTTTTTTTGTTGCTCCTAAAATCCTTAAAAATTTCCTCATTCTGACCTCCTATATGAAGCCTTGTTATCGATCTACTAAGGTCCCCCTAACCAAGATTTAGAATCAAGTGTTTATCTTGAACATAAATCTAAAACCTATTGAGGTATACTCATAGAAAAATGATGTAGGTGCCACATCTTAAATTAAGAATGACACTCCCATGATGGGTTAGTAAATGAACTTTTGAAATGTACCATCGACCACATTGATAAAAAAATAACAGGATCTCATCCTAAATGAGGAAGGGATATAACTCTACATTACCCTAATTTCTTCTCATAACCATGTAATATATCTTCATATCACCTCTTTCAACCAGTGAAAGAGGCATAGTCGTGTAGACCACTATAAAAATATAGGGATCATAATTAATTATCCTCCACTATGATCATTTTAGTAGTAAGAGCCTTATGAACTGCCCCAAGATATATTTTTAGGTTTGAAAACTCACACAGTGTATTAAATCTAGTTGAATTTAATTCTCATATATACAATTATTCAATGGTTTATTCCCATATAGAATGGGATAAAACTACAATAGATATAATATATAACTGATAATCCTCTACAATTAAACCACACAAACTCTTGAGCTTGATCTAGCTTTAACAAATTATCAAAGAACTACAAAACAAATAGATCATTAAATTCCTCCCATTATAGAACCCCATGCCTCCTAACTTATACCATCACACCCCCACCACCTCATGGTAGGTCCCTAAAGTATAAAATCTATCATTTATTCCTTCATCTCATTGGTAATCTCAAATTTCTCTAATATTACCTCTATAATCATGATTAATCCCTCAGTATCATTACGAATACTAGTTCCTTGAAAATATATTGGATCATATATATAAAATTATCAAGAAAATATTATCATACTATATCCACCATGATTTGAACCACTGCCACTAAAAAAATATACAAAACACCCCTACTTGCATAGGATCTTCCATCTAATCAATGAGAATAACTTCAAGCAGATACTCAAATTCCCCCTCCTAATTAGTTGGAAGTACAACATGGGCATTATGAACCATGAAAATAACCTCAAATAAACCCATATTAGATCCATAGGATGTAATTGATGTAATATTTTATGAAATTTCAAAACATATTTTTTTATATGCCTCATAACATATTAAATCTCAATAGAACTTAAGAAAGTATAGCTTCATGCAGCCCCAACCACCATACCAAAAGTAATTTGTCCACCCCATGAGACATGACCAATGGGTATACCAAAGGAGACACATGGAAACCAAAAATAAATTTTTCAGTACCTAAGTGCATGTATCTTGTAATTTTACAAAAACGATAGACATACCACAAACAAAATAGAGAAAAAATGGGATTTTTAAGTAATCAAAAGCAATTAATATTGTTTTCTGGAAAATAGTGAAAATATTATTTATTAAATATATCTTATTTAAACAACATTTTTCTAAAACCATTTGTAATCAGACACACATAGGTTCCTGACATGTCAACCTACATTCCAAATCATGATGTTTAAACACAAACTCTCCCACTGCCTTCGGTGACTGAAAACCAGTAGAACATAAATTTAAAAAATAATAACTTGAAGGAAAACCAAGAAACCATAACCCCAAAATGGTAAAAATAATATCACTACACTTGAAAATAGATTTACCACTATATAGGTGTTTTATATAAATAAAAATAGATTCCCAACCAAGTCTCAACCGACATATCTCCAATATATGGATCCCTAATTAGTAAATCATCCAACAAGGGCTCTCGTACCATTTTATAATGTCTTACCCAGTTTCAGTAGGTCTAAGTCGAAGAACCCCATGGCCTCATGTATGTATACACATGTATAAGAGGTTTCCAACTAGTAGCGAGGGCCTAAAAATACATTATGAAGACTATTGACTCTGTATAAGTCAACTATGATGGATATGTTCCCTAAATATTATATATATATATATATGATATATTTTAAGTAATATAAAAGTGTAGAATATGATGATTTCATATAGTATGAAAACATGGTATAAATTCCATATTCTATATATTTTGGAATATCATTTCATATGATATATAGATTTTATATTACAGTGATCTAATCCAATCATGATATATGATTTTGTTTTGTTTTAAGGGATCATCCTGTGAAGAATCATATTGTGAAATTTTCATGACACTCTATGATTGATCATGGATGTTGAACATTAAGTGTTAGAATATGAGAATTTTCTAATTAAGTCTATAATTGATTGTATATATTTCATATGATGAAACATTCAGGAGAAATAAAGGCATGATTAAATTTTAAACATGTGGTTCATGGGTTACAGTTATTTCAACAAAAAAAATTTCTTAAATGTTATATAAAATCTAAGTAAATTTGTGGAAGGATAGAGAGTCTCCTGAGATGTATATAAAAAACTAAATCTACTAATATGGTTTCTTCTAGATATCTTCTAATTCTACCTATTTAATCTATATTTACCATCATCCTTTTCTTTAAGAGGTGATAACATATTGTGGGAGTTGAGGGGAATCTCATCCAAACATTGGGAAATTCAAGTCATCCCAAGGATACATAATAGTGGAAGGATCTTATTGGTTACTTCATATTGATATTCATCAAACTCATGTTTTAAGATAGGAGACTTCACTGACATTACTGTAATGTACACATATAAGTTCTTAATTTTTGTTATTCTTGGTTTTAGATTCAAAGCATGGAAATCATGGGTTTTGGGTTTCTTGATGTCTTTTCAAGCGTGAACAATCATTATTTTATCCTTATAAACCTACAAAACCAACTATAAGTAAAATAATACGTAGTAATTAGTAATTAGAGAATAGTCTGGAATCAAAAATTCATGACAACTATAAAAATTATATCACATGTAATAGAAAAATGAAACCATTTTTTCATATGTTAGTAGTCAATATTATAATCCTCATCGGTGGTATATATATACATGAAATATATAAAATAAAAAAATAATAAATAGGTTATTTTATTAATTAATCCCATTATATGCCTTGGTATCAGCTCCATTCATAATTAGATCTACTTTATGATGTTTCTAACAGAGGGACCTTCCCCTTACCTAGATCCTTGATAATAAAGTTTGCAAATGAACCAGTATTCTCATGATTGGTGTGAGTGAAAAACCTAGTAGGACACCACCAATGGGACAATGACCTAAGTGTAGTAATATATATGTGATTCCGTTTACTAGTTTTAATAAATAAATAGTAAACAAGTATGCACCCAAGTCAATTCATCATGTACCAACTATGATAAAACAAGTCATGACCATACTTAATGTGATCAACACTGGATGAAGAGAGTTTTTTACTAATAACCCATCAGAGTCATCATAGAAAGTTTTTTGTAGTGGGAATGATGTACCCAAACTCCCACAAAATTTGAAAAATCCCTTGAAACATGATAAGGTCACGTTGTTATGTATCATACAAACTAGTTAACATGGGAAGAGATATGAGGAGAGTGTAACATAGCCAACCTGATGCACAAGCTGAACCAACACCCTCATCAAGGTAGTGTCCCATATCCATGTCTTTCAAATGGGAAGTAGATCTCGGGAGGCCATGAAATGGCCAAAATTCCATGCAAGATAAACCAATATCATCTTTAAAGTTAAGGTTTTATATCCATACTTTATCTCATTATAACACCCAACTGATAGGAAACACCAAAACTGATACACACCCACTCATTTCCTAGAAATTCAAAATAGTAATCATCATTGTATACATAACCCATAAGTAGTTATCCCATTTTCCACTCCCCTATTTCAACCAATATAAACCACACATACTAGTTTTATCAAGTCCCAACCCCTTTCAAGTCAACGTTTCCACAACATACACTAATGTAACAAGCTATATTTTTATTTTCACCATCAACTAACATAGAAAAGTAAATTTAAATCTAACTAAAAAAACACCTTTTTAATTCCACCATAAACCCACATGTTAGGTCAATCTAAATCTATACCAAAAAATTTCGTCATTATAAATACCATTTAATTATTTAGAGTATACCTAAAGACCTTGACACCTCGAGAAAAATATTTACAAAAACATAAATTCATGAAAGTTTAGGAAATCACATATAAACATTATAAAATTGTAAGGAATTCATACCTCTATACATTGATATCTAACTAACCAAGATATGTCTCCCAATTTAAGAATAATCAATTGTAACTCAAAAACCAGGAAAAAAATCCTTGAAATTATAGATTTTAGACTAGGATGGAAGAAAGTGTGGATGCTCATTCCCAACAATACAAAGATAGTATTAAAATTACCTAAAAAGGTCCAATGAAACTAACGGTATATTGATCCATAATGAAATTAAGACAATAGGATATTTGGAGTTCAAAAAGACTTAAAAAATGGATCCCAATTGTGTTGGGTTTAGGGGGGAAAGGAGAAGGGGTTTAAATTATTTTAGGAGTGAGATTACAAAAAACATAATTTAATGTAATTTTTACATATTTTTCAACTACAATACATTGTTTATATGACCACTATTTTGATAATACATGGGAATTTATTACATTTTCATTACTTTTAAAGAATAAGGACCTAAATGTTAAAATATAATAAACATTTATTTTAATGATTAATTTGATATTTTAGGATTTTGTTCGATAATTATACTTTGAATCTTGTATTTTGATGATTTTTAGTTGAAGGAAGTCTATATTGCTTATGAGGAGATTCAATATTTTAGGGGATATAGAAGTATTTAATTATAAACATAGATAGGGTTAGAAATCCAACGATTATTATATTACATATACATGTTATGTCAATTTCTCCATGATTTCTCATGGAGTCACCTAATCCTAGGTCAGAAATTCAATGTAATCTCACAATATTCCCCTGTAAGGTGTGAGAAGAACAATGTAATCCCATGAAATACCCTAAGGTAATGCCGCTGCACCAATATTCCCCCATTCTCTCACCTCATATTAAGACAATATCCAATAGATTCTGCATCTACTATTTAGGATAACTTCAAATCCTAATATATACAAGAGCATTATCCTGAGGTTATACCCACTACCCAATGAAATACAATAGGGAGACACCTAACACTATGTTATACCTCCAACATACTCTTGTGAAAGCCCTCCCCCTGAAAGCATCCCAACCCAACATTATCCAACACACACACCAAGGATAGAGTAACCCATCCAATAACACCTCAGTCGCCTATGAACATAAAGAAGTACCTTTGATTATCCTCACATTATGATACTATGTTTTTGTTAAGTTCTAATTCCTTAATGAAGTAGCCTTATGGAATGACAATGTAGGATTAAGAGTCACTAAAGTTCTATATATGTTAGAAAACATATCCATATAACCTACCACAACACTACTTTCACTATCCAATAATGTCATATTATCTGACGTTAACTATGTTACTGGTATATATAACCACAACTTGTGGAGTTCTAAGACAATATTACCATGGAAAATAATGAAAAAGGAGGAAACATTCCTAATATACATGACCTGAGGGGTCCATCAAGGATCCCCATATCAAATCTATAACCAAATTAGATATATTTATACCATGACAGACACATGGAGATCATCTAATATATTTTCAATAATTAGAATAATGTTTTTTCAACTAAGGGATCCCAAAAAATTGAGGGGAAGAAAGTGGGAGCTGCATGAAAATAAAAGGGGATGTCTACTAAATTATGAGTTCCTTAATTCCACTTGGAGGGTATTAGATAAGTTTATAGTTTACTATATTTATTTCATTTAGTTTTATTTTTAATTGAATCTTTCACTTATTCTAATCTATTTTATTTTTCAATATTATGATTTTAAACCTATATGATTAAGGACATATAACCTGGGTGTGTTATTAGAAGAGGTTTTGTGTATTTAATGATTCATTACAATTCAAAATCCTTATTGAGTTAAAACTATAAAGATTCTGGAAGTTATATAGATGTGGGTTTGGTGATAGTAATTATCATCCCTTCTTTATGACAGTTTTCTTCTCCTAAGGGACCATCACTTTTCTAATCTTTTATTTAGTCCATTTTTACATAGTCGAATTAGTGGAATTATTGGAGACTGGGGAATTATTTCGTTCTATATAAGTATAAAGCATTATCTCTTGATTGAGGAGTATCTAATTTTCATCCCTTAAAGGTGGGGGATATACAATATGGTCTAGGATTCATGTGTGAGTCATATAATCACACAATAAGTACAGTGAGGTATGTTCACACACATTATGGAGTGTGAAAATTGAGTGATAATGAGTTAAATATGAGTATGGAAATTAAGGAATTAATTATCATAAGACATAGGACTATATTATTTTTTCCTAACATCTTTCATTGTGCAATGAATTTTTATATTTAAATTATTCTAGAATTGCATCACACACACCTCCCCAAATTTCCAAAACTTCTAAATATTGAAAATAATAAAAACCCTAATAAATAGTAATAGAATTAGGTGGTATCATGGATCCTTGAGAGAGAACCAATGGTCAAACCACTAGGATTCATTAATATGTTTATAAATTCTAAATTGGATCCAAATCCACTGTTTTTTTTACATCAATCCCCTAAACAAACACCCATATAGACCACTGGGTACAAAAATTTCCTATACTAGGTACAAAATGCTTCAATTTCCACCCAATAAATCCCTACTAACCTTCTGTTGGGCATCCAAAGGAAACAAGGCCCCAAGACATGTCGTCAGGTACTCAGTGCACTACATTGGGTACCACCTGGCATCATCCATTGTTTTCCAACATCATGTTCCTGAATAACCATAAAAAACTCCAACACCACACATGTAAATCAAAAAATAGACATCTTAAAATAATTTAAAAGAAATAACAAGATCTAAGTTATACCTCAAAATTCATGGTTCATTAGAATCCTCATGTCATCCTTATTACTTAAATAATATACTCATGATTTATATCTCAAAGACACCTATTTTCATATTTTAACAATTCCATCTTTAAGGAAACCCACGCATATCACAACCCATATAGAAATTAGCGAGTACATGTCTTTAATTATTTGAAGGTGTGTCCTAACATAATTTGGTAGTGTCGGTATGCGTATTCGAGATGTGTGTGCCTTCTAAAAATGATACCATAAAGTTTTAACTTTTATGGACATTTTATAATTACATTTCATGGGTGAGTGAATTGCACTTATCACAGAATTTCACCCACCCAAAACATGAACATGAATACACTTGATCATTAGAACTCATTGAATCAAGAAAAATGGATTCATCTTCTATGTTTGTTGGAAACACCTCCTACCAATGTACTCTACATGGTTTTTTGATGGATTTTTAGTATATATCTATATTAATTATCAATGAATGAAGAAATAGAACTCATTTAAAGATCATGTGGGAGGGGAATAAAATAGATAAAGTTGTCAAAACATAAAATTGGGGTTCTTTACTACCAAAGATTTAGATCTTCATTGGAAGTGAGTTTGATTTATCCCTCTTAACATCAATCAATGGGTTCCTGCCTATAAATATATAGTCCATCCACTGGAATCACTAAAAACGTTTGTATGACCAAATTTATTTGATTATTTTGATGGATCCTCCGCCTCTAATGAAAATTGGTAATTGATCCTGAGATAGTTCTAGCTATGTGAGAATAATTTCTAGTTTCCCAATGAAGTGATCGAACTAATTTATATAGGAAACATGCATCGAATATAAATTCTCATTGGAGGTTGTAATATTCCAAAAATTATAAAATGACTAAACTCATTAGAACACACACCATTGATTAAATTTAAATTTAAAACTCTTTCAATGTTTACATTTATTTTACACATTGTCTCGTGATATATATCAACCTAAATATGAATGATAATCCCTATGAGAGAGTTAGTCAGATAATTTCATACATTATCCTATGATACACTATGAAGTTGTCCTAATCATGGAAATATGATACCAACCATGGCGTGGTGACTTTCACCATGTCATGGTCTATGATTTATTGCACAATTTTCAATGATATCCCACTTTAACAAAATCCTTATAGACTTTATACAAATCTTAAAAACTCTTTTTGACTATAACCAAACTCATTTAGATATGATTATCATTATCTCTCTCAATTTTTATACAAAATCTATGTACCAAAATTAATTATAATTATAGGACTATATTTGGGAATATATGGTCCTTTTAATATTGATTAAAATAATGAATTACCCAATTCATAATTGTATGGAAAAAAGGGCCTATAGAAAAAATTCATTATTACTCATGATATAAAGGGGTCTAGAATGATATGAATAAAACACACTCATATCTCCACATAAACGTTTCTACCATAATATGTATCTCTATAAATCATATTTATGATTTTATAATTTATTTTTATAATACATAAATTGGCCACTAGACCTGGAACATGTCAATAAAGTATATATCACCTCATACATTAATTATTCCCAGTAATATACCAATCAGAATGAATGAATACATCACATGTATTTCATCTTAGTAATTGAGTATCTCACGTGTCACTAAACTAACAATGTATATGTATTCCTTTAACAAATTCAATCATGGGACTAGATTTAAAAAAAGGATAAATAACGTCATGGTTAATCTCAATTGATAACGTGATCAAAAATATACCCAACACCCACTAATTGACTGAGTCTCAAGGATAGAACAAGAAAGGTATTCAAGGATGAATGTTCACATGTTAGGTATTTTTTAAACCACAAGAAGTGGGATTCATATTAATCTTACACCCCAAAGTATTTTAATAAAAATATAAAATTATAGGTGAAATACTATCATAGTACAGTCAAGATAATGAGTATTCACTTATTACCTCATGAGTCTACTCTGTATCATATAAAAAAATTCATTCTTGCTAATGTTAACATGTCATCATGGACCATAATAAAATACAATGATAATAGATTAGGGATAATTCAAATTCATATTTTGAGTGTATTTTATAATTCCATTATTTAGATAATTTATGCAGTACATATGAATGAATGAAAAATGGATATTGATTTTATTATAAAACTATGATATATTTTATAGAAATTATATTAAATATACCATATATTTACTACCCAAATATTAAAAATGACCCAAATACTTTTTCTATGTTAATTTCTCTAAATAGATCTACTACATTACCTTGAATATCAATCCAATAGAACTTTACTTCACCCCTTTCAATGTTATATAAAATAAGACTGTATTTATAAAATATGTTTGGCCCTTTAGTGAGAGCAGGGATCCTTGGACTAAGAAATAACATATTCATTATCATATTAAATATAAATTACTCCCTAAATTATATGAACCAACCTAAGTTCAATGATTAAATTCTCAAAAAAGAAATATTTTAAAACTTCTGATGTAGTGATCCACTCTACCTCTATTTTTGATCCCACCTTGGTGAATTTTTTGGAACTCTTCTAAATGATTTCTCTACTATTGAGGAAACAATTAACCCATATTGAAATAAAATTTCATATTTATTGTTTTAGAAATCATAATTAATGTAACACCTTTTAATTATATTATCCTAACCTCAAAATAATGAGAATATATAATTATTTCTTCCAAAGTACATAAGGATGTTCTTAATAGAAATATAGTGACTCTCATGAGGATTGAATTAGTATCTACATGTTATTCTTAGAGAATAAGAAACATTAGTTCATGTTAATAATATGGAATGCATGATAGATCCTATGTAATATTAATAAGTAGTCTTATTTATATTTAATATAACTTTCCATGTATTTTTATTATTTCTAAGATTAATGTGATGTGAAGCTGGTAAAAACTCTTTATTGGATCTCTCCTTACTAAAACTCTTTATTAATTTACTAATATATGTATTTTGACTCAATAAAAGTATCTTATTTGATATATATTTATATGCATTCATTATTAGTATGCAGGATATGTCACTCATATCTTTCAATGAGAAACACCTTATTAACCACACCTTTACATTATCTAATGTTGGGATGTAATTTCTAATAAGTATTATGTTATCTACATACAATATCATACATAGAACAACACTCCAACTAACATACTTGTATATAAAATAACCCTCTACATTATTTATGAAACCACACTATTTTTTTGCCTCATCAAACTCTGTGTTCCAACTCCTGGAATATTATTTCAATCTATAAAGTAATCATTTAAACTTGAAAACCTTACCATGACCGTTTGTCAATTCAAAACCATATGATTATTTTATATACATATCCTTGATTAAATTATAATTAAAGAAAGTGGTTTTTCATACATTTTATATATTTATGAATTATAATGAAAAAACTATTGTAAGAACTATATGAATGGGATTTATCATCACAATTGTCGAAATAGTCGCTCTGTAGTCAATTCACTGAATATTTTTATCACCCTTTTCCACCAAGAATGATTTATAGGTAGACACGCGCCATACTTTTTTATTATTCTAAACCCACTTACACCCTATGGGTCTACCCATTTCATGTGTATCTTATAAGTTATCAACTTAGTAAGAGTCCATAAATTCCATCTCTGTTTTTATGGCTTCTAACCATTTCATGGAATCAAAAATATCAATGGCCTCTCAATAGGTATTATATTCATTATCAATTAATATTACTTAATATTAATTTTAGAAAATAAATTAGTATCTCTCAAGATCATAAAAAAATTACTATACATTTGAGGTTTTTATGTAATATAATTTTTTATACTTACCCAACCCTTTGTGGAACCAATTTACATTCCACTTCAGAAAAACTTCCTATTTATTTTCCTCAAACTTGTAAAGTAAAAAATTCCATTCCATTTAAATGTCAATTAATAAATTACATTATAAATAAAATAATATTATATTCCACAAACACAATGTGCTCAGTAGGTTTGTACAAATAATATCACTTTGATTTTTTGGACAACGAATAAAAAATATTTTTTTATTTATGTAAATTTTTTATAGAAATAAAACATCATAATTATTCTTTAAATCACCAAAAACTCATAAAAGATAAAATAGTATCCATTATGGTCTATATCTCTTATAGTTTTTTTATTACTACATTAAAGTGAATTTGGCTAATTATTAAAGAGATTGTTTCCATAGTATATTCCTAGATTTATTTATGAAGGTCACATTGAATCATCAATGATAAAATGATATCTAACATGTTATGATTCCTCCCCTCAGACACATCATTCTACCATGGGGTTCTAAGAGGAATGATTTTTGAAACAATTTTATAATATCTTAGATGATTGGTAAATTTATGGATCATGTATTCACTACCATGATGTGATCAAAAAAATTTAATAATTTTAACAAATTGATTCTATACTTCACTTTTGAAATAGTTGAATTTTTAAAAGGTTTTAAACATTTTCCTCATATAAAATACATAACCATGTTGATTGAAATCATCATTAATGGTTAAAAAGTATATATACACACTACATTATTGAGTACACATTGGTATAAAAACCCACTATGTATAAGATCCAATAGTCCATGGGGTCTCTTAATTTTTCCAAAAACATGTTCTTTTATTATTTATCCTAATAGATAAGAGTAGTAATTATAAAAATTTTCGTAATTGAATGATTTTAATAACCCATATCTATAGATTCTTTAGATGTGTTTCTCATTTAATGTCCAAGATGACAATACTAATGATTAGTGGTGTTAGAATCAACCTTGACATTATTATTTTTAATGTTATAGACTGTATTATCTATGTTTAGACTGTATAAACCATTCACTATATTCTCAATTCCAAAAAAAACATCTCATTCATATATATTGAAAAACTATTGTTCTTAATAATAAAAAAATATCATATTAACTAAGAAAGATATAAAAATAAAATTTATATTTATGGCCAAAAAATAGTAAAAATTTTCTAATTCTAAAAGTAATATACTTGGTATACATGGATTATAGGTGTCGAACCTCTAAAATAGAAATTGTTTCCTCATTCCCAATGGATACATCTACATCTCCATTAACCATTTCTCTCTTATTTTTTACTTTTTTTTATGATATCAAATGTGTGATGCACTCCCAGTATCCAAAACCCACAAGTCATAATTTAATAAATTTATTTATATAACATTAATATCCATATAATTAGAATTATTCTCTTTGAGAAAAATTCTCCACCTTAGATACTAATATATAATAATATTATAGTCCATAAAAAGGAGAAATGAAAATTATATTCATGATACAATATATAATATACAATAATTAAATATCTATGTGTGAGTTTTATGTTTTATATATATCCATCAAAGACATTAAATGAAATTAATAACACTAAAATAATGACCCCAAACATCATTAATTTTTTTATACTAAAATATTTAGGAGATTATGAGATCGTAATATTTTGAGATAATGAAAGAGCCCCAAAACAGGGTGTTTTCAAATGGGTTTTTTATGTGTGGTGAAATTTATGTATATATGATTCATTAGTTTGGTGTTATTTTTTTTTTAATGAATTAGTCATTATATGAATCATAAAAATTCTCAAGTGATTCGGGGTGTTTTAGTTGATTTGAATTTATTTTTTATGTTTTAAAGAACATAGAAACAGTTTGGAAATGAAAAGATGGAGTTTTGAGGAGATTAAATATTATTGATAATATCACTCTATTGAAAAAGTCTTCACATGAAAATGAAATAAGAATAGGATTATGTTTTATTGAGATAGATTTAATCACACCATAATGGTGTTTCTCACACAATTAGTGAAGTCTAAATTATTTTTTAACACGAATATCACAACCTGGAGATGATGTCTCAATAATAAAGTTGTGATTTATTGTGTACACAATGTCGATGTAGGGAGTTTATTGTACGAAGATGAATCATTTTCATTATTTAATTCTCCAATATGAAAAAATAGTTGATAGGGAAAATTACAATTCATTCTATGATGATTTAGGTTACTCTGTGTAGTATCCAGTAATTTATCACTGATCCGGATATGAAATTTTGGGGTTAATTCATTTGTAATTATATTTAGTGGACATTCCATAACAAATTTGTTCACATCATAAGATGACTGAAATTTATAAACCAAATAAAATATCAATTAAAATATCATTTCACGTTATACATTATTATGTTGTGAAGATGATGATTTTTCAAAATGATGATGGACACATCATGATGGAGGCTAATTTTTAGAATTCAAATATTTTCCTAATGTGGGTCATTTATTAGTTCAAGGGATTATTCAATATGGAACTTGAAGATTCTAATTCATATTAGTGGTGATAAGAAAGCCTGGATTGATCCACTGGCTCAAATTAAATTAGGAGAAGTTAAATAAGAAATATTTTTTTGAATTATATATTGAAATAAAAAAATTAATGAAAAATATAGTTTTTGTAAGAAATATTTGGTGTGTTTGGATGGAATTAATAAAAAATGGTGATTAAAATAAAAGGAATAATATTATTTTAATAGAAAAAATACAAATAAGAAGAAGATTATGAAGAAGAATAATAACATTATAGAAGTCTAATTTAGTTGAAAAATATCTTATAATTTATATTTCATAATATTGTATCATGGTTTGTGTGGGATCACATTATACAAGTCAAGAATAAAAATTTTACATAATAGGTATAAGGATAAACTCTACTCATTGTATCCAAAAGGATGAAACATGTGGATTATGTGATCATTGGTTTTTTTGGATCATGTCATGAATGTAGCGAATCATTCTGAGTGGTCAATGTTGTGAAAATTCATTTTGAATTCTATGTTTTTTTCACTGCTGTTAGATTGTATATTAGAAAATTATCATTATGTTACCTTTAATAAGTTTTTAATGTTTTTTAAAGGTTCATATTTTATGGAAATTAATTCACTAGTTCACCCCCTCCCAAGTGAATTGTCACTATTTATGTGGGTCTTTTCAAGCAGTATATGAGTAATTTAGGTTCCCTTATTAGTAATTTGTTGTGTTTTGAAGTTTTCCATGAATTTATTCCTCTATTTTGTAATTAGTATTTGTTTTTCAATTTTCATTTTTAATATATATCATACTAATTAAATAAAAAATAAGGGTATCCCCACTTACAATTTGAAAAACAATTATCTGAGGATATATGTTGTCATATATATTACTAATCATCTTGGATGTATTAGAGTTTTTTATTGATGAAAATACACATCATTATAAAATTGTTTCTATGATAGAATTAGATCAAAATAAGATGTAAAATTATAGTCTTTATCATAATGACATGTTGTTATATATTTCAATTAATTTGTTCAAAGTAAAATAAGCTATTAAATATGGATAGTATTTTGATGAGGGGGAAAATATTGAAATGAAATTTCAAAAACTTGTATCATTCATTTCAAGAAGTTTGGTAGTGGAAAATAAAAGTATCCAGGAAAGGTTACACTAATGTTTTTAAAAATTGAAGTTAATAAATAACTCAAAGAAAATTGTAAAATTTTTAAAGAAGATGAAGATTTTTCTGATTAGGATGATAATCCAGGGATCTTAAAGATAAAATATTTAAAAAATTTCAAGAAAATTTTTCTTAAAAGGGGGAGTGTAAAAGTATATATAACCCTAATAAGTGAAACTTAATATGTAAGTTTAATTATGTTGGTAGTATTGAAGATAAAGAAAAAGCAGATAATTCCAGTGAAGTTAATGAAAATTGTATATTTTAAAAGTGAATAAGTAAGATACCAAAAGTGATAAGAGAAGAAAATATAGAAGTGATAAGAAAACAAAAAATCAAATCAAGTGAAACCTGTAACTCAAGGAACATATTTCAAAGATTTCAAAATTTGAGAAGTTAAATATAAATTTAAATAAATATTGTCAACCAAAAAGCAACGATGAAACCTTATATGCATAAATGGTGTCAAAATATTTAAATATGTTTTAAAAAATAAAGATGTTTCTCATTATAGAGAATATTTTTAATGATACTATGGAATATATGGATAGAGATAAAGATAACTAACTTGAGTTTTCTAAAAAAATTAATGGAAGAAGATAATAAATTGAAACAATTCAAATCCATGTTTTAGGCTTTAATTCAAAGAGATAGAGAAAAACCATTGAAGAATATTTAAGTTTCAAAAAAAATAATGGTCAATTAAATCATTAAATAACTTAATCAAATAATTCAAGAGGTAGTGAGGGTGTTATTGAAAATTTTAATTCATATTCACCTATAAAGATAGAGAATTGGAAAAGAAAGACAATACTCAAGAATTTAGAAAATCTAGGAATGAAAACATTATTGATATAACAACTAAAAATGGTGATATAAAAATATCAATAAATTATAATATAATCAATAAAAAAGTTTTGTAAGTATACAATAATTTTGGATCAAATTTTGGATTCGTAGTAAATGATCAATAGATAGAAGAAAATCATGAAATATAGATTCAAAAGAAAATATTTTACAATGGAAAACACTCATTTTATAGATATTGGTAGTATTTTTAAGGCTTTGGGAATGTGGAAAAAATATTTTGGTCTAATTACCATTATCACTAAAAACCTAGAATATATGTAATTTAAATATTGTGGTTGATTCAAACCACTCAAAGAAAAAAATTTCATAAACAATCTGAAAATTTTCAAGTGAAAGTTGAAACCAAGATTCAATCATTTAGAGAAGTTTATAGAAGGTTTGATCAATTTGGTCATAACACTAATGAATATCTTACAATTCTACATATCTATATGAATATAAATATTAATCATCCAATGTCTTAGGATAATATACAGAAAGAAAATAAGAAGAAATTTTTTGTTGAATTGGAACTAAAAGAATCATAAAATAAAAAACTATAGATTCTAGAGAGTATATATTTGTCACATATAAAAGTTTTATTATATCTATTGAAGGATATTTAGAAGTGAAAGTATGAATTTATAACCTTTTTAAAGAAGGCTCACTCAATATTACAAGAGTTGGTTTATCAATAATTCGTGAGGAAAAGTTGAAGTCGAATAACACATTTATTGTAGACGTGTTGAAATATAATTTACTAAGTGTTTCCTAACTTTGTGATGAAGTTAATAAAGTTTTTTGGTAATATAAAATACTTTTTTTATGAATTTAAAATATGTATGAGAATTTACTAGTGTACAGGTAACACAAGGCAACTCATTGTAGATTTGTGATGCTAAAAACTCATGTTACTTGTGCTTAATGGGAGAAAATAATTTGTGGAATCAAAGATATGACCACCTTGGTAAAAAGGATATGAGAAATATTTCCAAATGAAATATTTTTTATAAACCTATATTTAAGAGAGAAATAAATTGTATCTTCTTTACATTTTGAAGTAATTATATCATTAACACTTTACATGAGAAAGTGGAAATTCAAAAATATCATCCATTGGATCTCATTCATTAAAATGTTTTGGGCATATGAGGAAGAAAATAACTAAAAGAGATAATAATTATTATTTATTATATTTATGATTTCACTAATATTTCATGCATTATTCCCATGAATCATAAGTTAGAGGATTTAGATATATTTGATTTTTTTAAATGAAGTGTTTTTTCTTAATGAAGAAGTTTCAAATGGAAAATTTTGTTGAATACACAAGTGGTACATTTAAAAAATATCTTTAAAATCATAATATTCAACATGAATTTTGTAAACAATATAACCCATAACAAAATGGTGTTGTAAAATTGTAAAATATTAGTTTAGTGGAAATGGATCGTACCATGTTGTGGGAGCATAATACTTCTTTATTTTTCTATAAACAAGATAATGGAACAATGGTTCTGATCTAAAATCGTTATTTTTTTCACCAAAATTGAAATATTTCACCATATGATATATATTAAAAGAATATCATATTAAAGAAATACATATGGATATGTGGTTTCCATTGTATTATCAAGGTGAAAGGTGAACACTTGGAGAAGTTTGAGCAAAGTGGAGTAGAAGGTATCTTACTTAGTTAATCTTCAAATTATAGATGATATTGTTACTACAAAAAATAAATATCAAATATTATGTATAATATTATTTTTAATGTATTGTTACACTCAATTAATAAAGTGATAAATCATGAATCAAATTATAGAATTGAAGATAATCAAGTATAATTTATTGAGAAGCAAGATGTTGTTTTTGAATGTAATTGAAATTACGATAAAACATATTTTTAATATGATTATTCAATAATTTATAGTGATGAATAAAAATCATGTTCAAATCTTCCAAAGTTGATAAATTATATGGAGGTACAAATATCATTGTATACCAAAGAAAACAGATTCAAACTATGAGATCTTTGAGGATAGAATTAAATACATCAATGTTTTCTTAAGTTCTTAAAAGTGATTTAAAATAATATTTGGACAATAAATATTGGATATATTCTATTATCTATGAGTTCAAACTTATCAATAATAATGACAGTTATATGTCGGTGCCCAAAAAAACAAATATGAACATTATCAAAACAATTTCAATATTCTATAACATGTTCAGTGAAAAAAGTGAAGTGATGAGAAATAAAGAAATACTTGTATGGAAAGGAAAGTCATAAGTGGAAGGAATTTTTTTATAGTATAATTTTATATTAGTTTCTAGTCTTAAAAAAATTAGATTTTTTATTTCTATTTCTATAAAAATATGATATGGGATCTTCCTAAATGATGTCAGGTTAGCATTCCTCAAAAGAAAGTTTGAATAAAAAGTGTATATTGATCAACCAAATGGATTCTTACTTTGAGAAGATAAAGGATATATTTATATGTTAACGAAGGATCTATATTGGTTAAAAAACACCAAGGTCATGGGATTTCAAGTTAAACACTTTCTTGAGGTAACTAAAATTAAATAAAGGAATATTTGATAATAATTACTTCATAAAAGTTGATAAATGGTATCTTTAGTTGTTATTATAGTTCATTCAATGATTAAATTTTATATTTATTTTAAAAATCAAAGTGCACATCAATAAGTAGATTATTTAAATTTTTTTTACTTTTCCTATAAAAATAGTTTATAAAAATACATATAACCTAAGGTTTTATGAAATACCAATGGTCTAAAGATTTTTGAAAATTTGATGATCTCAATAATTTGAGTATAATGATGGTATATGGTTTCATTTTAAGAAAATGAAAATAGAATTATTTACTTTAGTCAAAATAGATATTCATTGGTTCTGATCAACTATATCATTGGATGTGGTGATATGCTAAGTCCATCAAAAGATAGATAATAAGTTGATGTTGATGCAGTTGTAATTGAATCCAGGAAGTTCGGAATCTGGCTATTTGAGGAATATATATAAATAGAGTGAAAACATTTGAATTAGAAAACATGAAATAAAAATCAATATTTATTTTAATAATACTTTGAGATATGAAATCACTTGGAGTATTCAACTTCTTATTGACCAGTATATTTTTTATTATTTTTCTTTTTTAGTGTTTTCTAGAAATTATACTTGAGTGGTTTCATTATAAGAGATTTTATCATTATTATTATTATATTTTGCAATGAAATTTCATTGTATTATATTTAATGATCTGTTTTTATTTTTGGTGGATTTATCAAGCTACTGGGTTTTTAGCGGATTTATCGAGCTTTTAGTCTATGTAGTGGGTCTACCAAGCTACCAGCATTAGTAGAATGGATTTACCAATTTTGATAATTGATGGATTAATTGGTGATAAAGATAGATCCAAGATTTAGGATTTATGAATAGGATAACTTTTGATATTTTTATATTCAAGGATACCTTGAAACAAATCTATGTTTCCCCATTCCCTTTGAGTTAAAAGTGTAGATTTTAATCATATCAATTAGGATTTGATTGATAAATAATACTCCATTTTTGTATTTTTGTTATAAAATTTATTTTAATGGTATTTGAGAAAATTATATTATTTTATTTTACACCAATATATTAATAGAACCTATATTTAAAATATTTATATTCCTTTTACCATGGATTTCTTTGATATTACTCTACTTCTTTTTGGGTTAATTAGAAGTTTTATTTCTAACGGTTTAAATACTTGATGGGGTTTAAAAAAATTATTTCATATTAAATCTACAATTCACCCCCCTCTTCCCATTCCCTCTTTTAGGTTTTTCTATACATACATTATAATCATATATTTTCTATTATAGTTGGTTTATACATCTATGACTAAACTTGGTATTTTTTTATTTCCCATTAATTGATCAGATTTTTTTTCAGTTTCCTTGAACTAAAAAGTTTATAGAAAATTTTTTTATTATGGAAGGTATATATGTTGGTATAATAAAAAATATCAATCCAACAAGAAAACTATTCTTTTATGGGAATGATTAATAATATTTGAGTGACGTGATATAAAATTTTATTGCTAACACTATAGTTGAAAATTATCTTATGCTTACTGGGGATTAAAAATTATTGGAGAAATAAGTTTCTAATTTTTTGAGATATGAAAACAATGAATTTTATCTAAATGTAAAAGTTATAATTATGTTATTATGTTTTATTAAGATAAATATATATATTAATTTTTATTCATGTTGAATATATTGTGGAATATGGAAAAAGCTTGAAGTAACATATTTTGGAACATCAAAATTTCTTGAAACGAGGAGACCTATTCTAAGATAATATTATTAGTATTTTGATTTTCTTCCCAGAGAATCAGTTGTATAGATTAATCATAGAATCATGAAAATAGTATACATCCTTTAATATATTAGATGAAAATAATTATGAGATGAGAAACATTTTTAGAAAGTCATAGTCATATTACCTAAAGTGTTGGAATCTAAAAGAACTGTTATTGATGATACTAAGCATATAACTAAAAATAGTCTACGTGATCTAACTAAAACCCTAATGTTTTAAGGGATTCATCTGAAGATATATGAATATAAATGAAAAAATAAGTATTGATTTACTTTTAAATGCACTGAAATTGGTAAAACTGGTGATTATATACCATCTCAACATAGAATAAATTCATGAATATTTTCATATACTAGTTAAAGAGAACCTACTAAAGGTGAAATTAAAACTATGTAAATGAGGATATTTAATAATTGGAACTTAGAAAAAATTTATCTGTAGGAAAATATATTCAAAAGGCACAAGTTTGAAAATATATATTTCATTAAACCTATATGTAATGAAATTAGAAAATTTGTTCAAATATGACCTGAATGCCCCAATCTAAGGAGAAAAGATGGAAAGACTTCAAGAAGATATTCTAATAAAAATATCAAAAACAATTGAAATCTGTGGACACATGGGGTGATATATAATTTAATAATACTTTAGATGTTTCACTAGAAGAAAATGATAACAAAAGAATAATCATAGGACTCTTGGAAAATTCAAAAATGTTTCATGGGAAAAATAAGTGCTAAAGGTCTTAAAAATATATCTTTGTAATGTTTTTATGAATCTATAGAATATACTGATAATGATAATTTTTCTAGTTTAGATGATGATTAATGATATCCTCATACACTTTTTAAAATGAGAACTTATATTGTTTAATATGAAGATAAAAGTCCCAAGTTGTTTAAAAGATATTCTCCTCTTATGGATGAAGATTATAAACAGAAAACTGATTTTGTGAAGGATGAAGATAAACATATAAATAATAATAAAAGGGTGTGGAAATATTATTTAAAAATTAAATTATTCAAAATAAAAAAAAATTAAAACTTAATATAAATATGAAAGGTAAAGATAAAATACCTAAAGGTCATATTAAGATAGATGACCAAAAGAAGAAGAATAAGAAACAAAATTAATAGACTATAACATTTTCCTAAGTGAAGATGGAAATTATTAAGTTAAATTCTAAAATTGAAAGTGTAAAAATTCTTTTAACTAAGATTACACCTATATAGAAAGACTTTGGGAAAATATATAGTCATATTTGACCAAATAGAAATTCATGTGGTTTGGGTAGAAAATTCACCAGAATTTCACCATACCAATAAACTTACTGTGTACTAGGTAAATAACCCTTCTATACTTTATGTGAATTAGTTTGACCTTTTAGGAAGTATTGTTCACATAACAATGTTAAACCTTATAAACAGTATAAAGATCTTATATTATTCTAACTTTATACCTATGAACATCCAAAAACTATTCAAATGTGGGTTCCAATTTTTTTAAAATATTCAAGACCAAAATAAAGTATATTTTACAAAGAAATAACTCTAAATATAAATCATCTATGAATAATAGATGCTAAATAATTATCATTAGTTCATTTCATAATCCTAAATTTCTTATTTTATTATAATTTCAATACTTTTTGTTTTTCTTTTTATATTTAATTTATTCCTTTTATTTAGTGACATTTATTAAAGTAATTCTTAGCTAAATTTTAATGTTCATTTTAAGTTCATAAAGCATTGGATATTTGAAAATTAATTATTCCTTTAAAATTAAATATCGAATCATGTGTATTGGAAGGATTCAATGTAAGCCATTATGTCAAAAAATAAATGGTAAACATTCATATTCCCTTATGGTTGACAACATAAGTCCCTTAATTGAAGAGGATAATAATAAAGATCCTATCATTACCCCACTCAAAGAGGAAATAAAAGAAGATTTACTCTCTTTTATCATGGAGAGTTCTCCCTATCCAGATGGGTTTACTAAAAAATTATTGTTTTATTGGGATGTCTTGTAAGATTATATTACTCAAGAAATAAAGAATTCTTCATTCACTCCTCTATTCCTTATGGGATGAAATCATGTTTTATTTCCCTAATACCCAAGAAGGGAAATGTAATTGCTATCAATGATTTCAGGAAAATTGCACTTGGTAACACAATTTTTATGTTCATTAGTAAAATCCACATAAAAAGGATGGTAGGAATAGTTAGTGACCTGATAAATCAAAATTAGTTTGACATTATCTCTGGAAGATGCATTTAAAATTGTCTATTTACAGCTTCAGAGAGTGTTAACTTAATGAGGATAAAAGTGAAAGATGGAACTTTTTCACTCAAAATTGACATCTCCAAGGCCTTTGATACATTAAAAAGAAGCTATATTTTTTTTATGTCCTCAAAAGGTATGGATTCTCAAAAATAATATCAAGATAATTAACACCATTATTTTTTCATCGAGGATATCCAGTCATATAAATGGAACAACATGAGGTTTCTTCCACTGAACTAGAGGGGAAAGACAAGGTGATATTTTAGGGCTAATATTTTCTATTTCTAAAGATTACTTGAGCATATGTATCAATGAACCGGCTCAGATTGGGCTCTATAAACAAATCAAATCTGGTAAAAATTAATTTTCTCCTTCACACCTCCTATATCATGATAACATTCTTTTTGTTAGATGAGCATATAAAAATACCATATCCTTTGTTGAGGCCCTATTCCCATATTATGAAGACGTGGTTATATAGGCTCTAATATGTGATAAATCCTTCATTGTCTTTGTTGATGGCCTATTGGTTGGAAAATAGAATAGGATAACGAAAAGGATTGGGGTGAAAAGGTGATATCTCCCTTTTTACTATATTAGTGTCCCCTATTTTGGGGAAAGGTGAAAGGAAACTATTGGAAAGTTATATACTATGGTATTGTTAATCAAATGTCTATGTGGAAAGGAAATACCATGTATCTAGATGGAGGGGTGATTATTATTCTTTCAGTGATCACATCTAAGTTTGTTTATTCTTTTTCTATTTATAGATGTCCTAGAGGTCTTATTAAGGAGATTCAAGGTATGGTCATGAATTCTTTATTGACTAGTTCAATCCATGAAAGGAATCTGGTTAATAATTCTTTGAAGGATTGAATTAATCTAGTTGAATTAAGAGGTATTGAGGTCAATGATCATAGGATTTTTAATGATGGTGTTATTGGTAAATATACATGTATTTTGATTTATAAGGATAGTTATATTGAATTTTAAAAAAATAGGTTCAAAGGGATACTTATGAATGGTTATAAGTGTATTCATGCTTCATTTATTTGGGAATATATCAAGAACTCCATTACTAGAATCATTTATGATATAAAGAAGATAGTAAGTAGAAGCTATAACCTCAATTTTTGGAATACTACATGGCTTGATTAACCTCTAAAAGATAGTATCAGTGTTCATCCTGAGGCTGGTCACATGTCCATTGATGGTTTTCTATCACAATTACACAATTCTGGAAATATAGTCCCCAATCAAGTCAGTCTAGGGATTCAAAATTAAAAATTCATGGATTGTGGTACTCTAATATGGAAACAAAATAGGAATGTACACTTCAATAAGAAGGAATATTATAATCTGGAATGTGGGGGATCCACTCATCCATAATCTTGGATCATGAATTTCAAGGATCATTTCATTCAACCATTTAGACTAACTCTAATTTAGAGAATCTAGAAAAATAGACTCCACACACATGATAAATTCAAATGAGCTAGAATCTATATTATTTCATCCTTTCATTTAATTATAAGAGAAGAGGATAATATACAACACCTCTTATTGATGTATGCCTATGACAGATAGTTATGGCAACTTATAGGCTTCTTTTTCTAGATATAAAATGGTACAAACATGAAGGTAAATAATCTAATTGAAAGTATTTTTATTGCTGTATTAAGTAATAAAATTTAGATCCTATTGGTGGTGGTAGATGCTGCTACAATATTAGCTATTTGTAATGCATGCAACACCAAATTCTTCAAAGAAAAAAAATACTCTATGCAGATGAGAATGATGGAATTATATTCTGAATTTTATACAGAATTTATCATGAAAACTGATTGGATGAATAACTAAATGTTTGATCTAAATATTCATAGTCTTTTTGGTGTGTCAGGTCGATCGAGGAGGCCCAAAACTCTCATGTAAATCCATTGGATACCTATGATCAATCCATGTCTCATAGTGAACATTGATAGGTCAGTCACTGGAGCACCAAGGCCCTCAGGTTGTGTAGGTGTCTTCTTCTCACATTGTGGCTCTGTTAAAGGGTTCTTATACCATTACACTGGAGTTGGGGTAGCCTATAAATCTTAATTATTGGAAATGGTTTATGCAGTTAGGTATTCTATCCAATTTAAATGGATTTTTTTATGGATCTAATATGAATCTGAAATTATGGTGCAAACCTTGCGAACAGAAAAGAGATATGTGCCTTGGAGAATCCTATCTTATAGTATTGAGTGCCTCAAGAAGGTATCTCAACTCAATTTGGTAATCTCACATGCATAACGGGAGGAAAACAAAGTGATAAATACTTTTTCAAAGAAATTGGTCATGAAGATGAACATGTTGTGGCTAGTTATGGTCCCAGATTATTCTGCTTCAATAGTGGAGGCAGACATGTGTGGTGTCATGTACTCTTATTTTAGTAATAATCCCTTGTAATTCTTGACTCATCTAACCTTTTTTAATAATATTTATTAGGAATGGTTTTGATTGGATCATGGAATTTGGTGTAAATTTAATTTCAATTCCTTGAACTCATTAACATTACTATCTACTATTAATCAGAAAATTCAATAGATTGAAAAAAAAATAAAAGATGAAGGATTCATGAAGGTGAATTTTATTATTTTTCATTCATTGGTTTTCCCTAATGTTAGAAAAGTTTATTGAATTTAACGAAGTTCCATTTATAGGTGAATTTTTATTTGTTTCACGCAAACTACAAAAAGTTAATATAGATTTTATTAAACCTAAAGCTAATAATAATTTGTTCTTGGTGAATGAAAGGTTCACAAAAACATTCATTTATCACTGAATGTTCAAAAAAATTTCTAATGGATTATTTATTTTATATTATATATAATAGGTGATAAAGATACAATTAATATTCAAGTTGTATATATTCTTTACTGGTTGGTGAATTTTTGGAAGCTTAATGTCTCAAAGTTTGTTTTTTATTATACAAAATCCATTAGAAATAGTCTTGTAAATATGAAAATTCTTTTATATATTCAAATTATTAACATATTCCATGTTGTTTAGTTGAAATAATAGAATATTTAAAATAAATCCCATCCAAAATGGAATAAATAAAACCCATGTAATGTTGAATCTATATTCAGGGTGATATTGACAAATTATTTTAAATAGAAAATAATTATATAAAAAACTTCATTAGCTGCCTCTACTGAAATTGAAAAACTATTTGAAAGTGAAGAAAATAGAAAAGTTATAAAAGCTTCATAGAAGAGAAAATATTTATATGTATCTAACACTGATAAAACCCATATGAATAAAAATATAAAATTAGTTGAGAGTGTTTAGGTTGAAAAAAAATTAACACTTTTAAGCATAAAATTATAAAATCTATTTAACTAATAGTAAAACCAATATATAATCCATTGAAAAAGATAAAAATCACATTATATGAACAATACACAAAACTAGTTGATGTTAATATAGTGTTTTGGAAAGAAAACCATGATAAATAAAAAAATAAGTAAGGAGATGGGGTAGTAAAAAACCATATTTTTGGATTGATAAGGAAAAAGCTAATGAATTAAGAGAACAAATTAACTAGAATATTAAATAATAAAAGATTAAAAATAAATATATTCTAAATAAAAATCAATTATAAATCATTTAATATATTCTACCTGGAGTTACCTTCAATGAATTTGTTGTTGAGGAATGACCACTAAAGTGAAAGGTATAATTTGAAAAAAAATGTAATAAAGTTATATCATATGTTTATAATTAATCTTCATACCTTTCCTCACCTAATATAGAAGTTAGTGAAGGAACTACATATACTATTTATAGTTCTATTGAAACCACTAAAAAATTCATTTCTTCTAAATTTCAACCACTATAAGTTCATCTAGAAAATTCATTAGAAGTTATTTCTCTTCATCTGATTGAGTTTATATCTACACTAGAAGAATTTGTTACTAAAGAAGTCGTTTCTAAAGAATTTATTGTGGAATAATTTATTATAAAATAATTTATTACTAAAAACTAGTTAAAGAGATTATTGAATTACAAGTAAAAAAATTAGTTGAAGATCTATCTCCCTTAGAATCTCCTGATTATACTTATACTAAAGTAAATTTATCTCAATGAGAAAATTATTACAAAAAATATGATTCATCAAAAAATATTTCAATATCATATTATTCATCATATTCATATAAAATGGCTATAGATTATCACAATTTATTTAATGAAAACCCCATTGATATTGAAGAGTATTCTCTAGAAAAACTTAAAGTACAAGAAGTTCAACTTATCATTTCTAGAGAAGTAGTGAAGAAATATGACATATCTAACAACTCATTATCATAAAATTATGTTACATCTCTATATTTTGATCAGAATCATGAATCAGTTCTGTATATGAAAAATAAAATGGTTAATAACATTGATAAGATACAAAAACTCAGTTAAAAAGTAGGTCTGATTCAAAATTAAATAACTCATGCTCAAAATTTAGATTATAAAAATCAATTGATATAATCTATAACAAAAGTAAATGTATATATAAAGATACTTGAATAATTTAGTGATTTTCATGATCCAAAAATGAGGAAATTTAACAAGTGGATAATATATTAAAAAATATCAATTTTATTAGTGACAACACCATTTAATTTCATCAGAATTATTCTATTCTCTTTGAAAAATAAATTATTCTTAAATAAGTCATTAAAGATATTGAAAATAGGGTTTATTAAATTTCTTCATTTCTTGAAGAGTTAAAAGAATCTATTTATCATACATAATTAGTAAATATTTGATCAAAATTCAATGTTTTAGATGTAGTAAGAGAAATTCAATGAATAGATTCATAAGGATATTTTAAAAGAAGATTATTTTAGCTTGATCAATTTTTGAAATATCAAAAAGTTATTTTTTATCATAAGATATCTAATATTGACCATATGTTTAAATTATATGATTATATTTTAGTTAATAAATGTAAATACATCAAAATGATGTAGCACTTGATCAATAAATTAATTAAGAAGTATTTATTTTCAAAATTACATATGCTTTTATTTTTTTTACTCCAACAATTTATAGTTTTCTAATGCATTTTTACTATTAATATTTCCTAATGATTGTTTTTTATGAAAAATCATTTAATCATATTTTTTCCATAGAGAGATATTCTTTTTATTTATTTTTAAAAATATCAAAGGGGGAGTTGTTTTCGGGATAAAATTAATGTATTAAAAAATACTTATTTGTTAACATTATTATTTTTTTAGAAAGGAAACTAAGTCTTAATGGGAGAAAATTATTTTATCTGATATATCTCACAATATTTTAAAATATATAGGGAGTTTATTTTTAAATTTAAAAAGTCTCAATTTTTCCATATGTGTTTGGGTTTTTTAAAATGGTGGATATTTTTGAGTTAACATATCATTTTTATATTTGTTTTCAAAATCAGAATACACATCAATAATTATATGATTTTACATGGGTATGCAGTTTCTATTTTTTATATATATAATTAAGAAAAAATACATATAACCCAAGGATTTATAAAATATTTATGGTCTAAGGATTTGTGAAAATATGACTATCTCAAAAATTTTGAAATAAATATTGTCTATGGTTTTATTATCTAGATATTTATATAAAATTATTTACATCAGTAAAAAAATATCTAAGGTGGTGTTGAACAAATTTATCATTATAAATGGAGAGGCAGTAATTCTATCGGAGGATAAATAATATGCTACTACCCATGTTGTCAGAACTAACATGGAGATGTGTAGAATATGACCATTTGAGGATCCTCTATAAATAGAGTTTCACCTCATGGATTAAAATACATGAAATGAAAAATATATATGTGATATAATAATACTCTTAGAGTTGAAATTTCTTATAGTATTCAACTCCTTAGTGAATATTGTTCCTTCTATTGATGTCCTTATTGAATGTTTGATAGATATTATGCATGAATTATTTTATTTTTAAAGATTCTATAATTTATTTTTGTAAACATTTTTTTAAGCTACCAGTATTTTTAACAAATTTACCGAGATTCTAGTCATTTTAGTGGGTTTTTCATGTTATTTGTTGTTATAGAGGATTTACTAAGCTACCATTCTTGTCATGGTTTTTTTGAGATATCATTTTTAGTGATATGGATATATTGATCTCAATAACCAAGGGATTCCATGGTGAGGATGACATAGATAACATTTAGGATTTAATATGAGGATACCTTTCAATATGTTTACAGTCAAGGTTACCATGAAACTATTCTATGTTTCGCATTTATCTTTGTGTTAAAAGTGAAAATTTTAATTATATGATTTAGGAGCTAATTGGTAAATAATACTATAATTTCTATTAGTTCTACTATGTTAGTTCTTTTAACATTATTTGAAAAAATTATATTAGTTTATTTTCCACAATGTTTGTAATAGCTCATGCCTTCCAATCCATTACATTTCTAGTTTTGGATGTCAGAGGAATTTGGGGGATGTTCTAGGAGTGTTTAATAGAGGTTGTAGGTTCGTAGGATCTGATGGAGGAAATAAAAATTATGTAAATGCAATACAAAACATGTAATGGTGGTTCACTTGTTGTGTAGTCGAGTGGTTCGTGTCTTGAACACAGCTAAGGGGTATCCCATGAATATTTTACACATCATTTTAGTAGGATTAAAAACATGTAATAATTTAGAGTGTTAAATCCTATGATAAGACACATTCTTTTATCGAAAGCTAGAATTTTAGGGATCCCATGAATTAGACACCATTTAAGTGTATGACATGACATGTAAATAGTAGGATCCAAGTTTTATGTTATTTTTCATAGCTAAAAAATTATTCATTCACCACCTCCCTTATCTTTTGTCTTGGCTAAGCCCTGGGAAACCCCATGAGTTCTTCAATCCATCCTTCCTCCATATTTGATCCATTCATTCTGGTGGTTGTTCAGTGGTAATTCAAGAAATTCCATTCATTCTTCTAGGTTGGATTCCTCTTTTTATTCTTTCAAGTTTCTCTACGATGGTGCAATTTGGTTTCAATTTCATTTTTTCGGGTCATTTGGTGTGGTCTGGGTTGATCTATGGTATCTCATAGTGTGGTTATGGTTTAAGGGTATTTCTTCTTCACCCTATGGTGTGTAGGGAGTTGAGAAATATTATTTAGGGTATGGAATCCCTCATTTCTCTTTATTATTTATCATGTAGGAGGGAGTTATTCTTTTTTATCTATGGGTTATGGTTGTTCATGAATAATCAATGTTAAATAAGTTTCTACATTAAATTGATAGTGGAAATGGGTTTGATTCACATGTTTTTACAACATTGATATTATTGTGATATTATGATTGTATGAGTTTGATGCCCTGCTAAAAATTGTGTCCGTTGGGGGTTTTATTTTTGATTTATGATATGTGTTGTGACTATTGTTCTTATTTTTATTATTTTCATATCTCTCTAAAATGGAAATTAAAGCACTTATATTAGGATAATTAAATGGTTTCCCTAATATCACTTTTTGTGTGATAACACCCCTATAATAAAGTTAAATGTAATAAAATATTTTTTCTAAATTTATAAAATGATCCTTGATGTGTTATGATATAAAACCATGATTGTAGGGAGGTGATGCATGGTTTTTATGGGGTGATGGGAGATATGTGGTTGTTTTTATCTGATTTTGGGGTTATGGTGTTGTTTTTTCCATGATTTTGGTGCAAAGAGGTGGCTTATAGTCTGTGGTTTTGGGATGGGAAGGTGGTTTGATGGCCATGCTTTTAGGGAAGTGAGGTGTTTGGTTGGCGATGCTTTTTGGGAAGCAAGGTGGTTTGTTGGCCATACTTTTGGGAAGGTGAGGTGATTTTTTTCGATTTTGGGGAGACTAGGTTTTTTTTTCATTCTTTATAGGTGGTGGGGTGGTTTGTTTGGCCATTATTTTTGGGGTGGTGCGGTCTTGTTTACATTATGAATGATTGTCGGGTAGTGTTGAAATAAATAATTTTTTTAATAATGTTTGAAATGGAATGGTCTAGTTTGGTTAATGGGATGGAAACTATAGATAAATAATTAAATGATGGGTTGTGTGGTTAAATGTTGTTGATTCTAAATAATTATAATAATGGGATGATTAATTTAAATTGGTTGGAAATTTGAAATGGGACTTTTGTACTTTGTGGTTTTATGCATTTAGAGTTGACAGTAAATGTGGTGATGTTGTGAGTTGATTAGTGTTTGATAGTAAACAAATAGGTTAGGGTTTTATTTTGATATATTTATATAATTTTATGTTATTTTTTATGTATATAAAATCCCCACCCACATTATAAACTATGTATTGACCCTCTCATACTCACATGAGGGTGTTTTTTCCCACATCTAGTGAGGGGGAAGTATGGATGGGTACCCTCTCATTCCTGCTCTATCTTCTAGGTGAGGTAGGTATTACACTGGATATAATGAAAGAAGGAATATTAGTTTATTAGATGTTGGTTGTGATATAAAAGGTTCTTTCAGGTGATATGCGACCATTTTTATGGGGGTGATCCTAGGTTTCTTCAGGAAATGTATGTTGTGACCGTGGTTGTGGGGAGGTTTGGTATACATAATAGAAGGTAGAACCAGGATGCACGAAATTGTGTTGTAAGAGCATCATACCAGTGGGAATGTAGTATAGGGTACCTTTATCCGTCTTATTCATGTTATATTTTATTACATGACTTGTGTTATTTGGTGAGCATGCCTTCGTGAGGTTGGGTTTGGTTAGTATTTCTGTATAGGTGTTGTTGGTTCTTCTATTTTATCTTGGGTTAATTAGTATGCTTCTTTCACATGTGAATGAGAGACTTTTATTTTCATAATAAGTAAACTTGTATTCTAACCCTATGTATATAAAAAATTTATAGGTTTCTAGGAGTATTTCATAGACCATACATGACATTACTAGCTTGGACCCTTGGATAGATGATGTGTCAATTCTTTAGCTTTTCTTTTGGGTATTTACATTGGATACTTTTATCTATATAATTTTTATTTATACATGCAGGTGATATGGTTTTGTATTTATTTTATATTATGTCATGGAGTTTTATTTTGGATGATTCATCTTATATCCTAATATTATTTATAATATAGTGGGTAATTCCTTCCATACATGATAATTTTATACCCTCAGTGATAGTTTCCAACCTGGGGACTATTAGAGGCTGGACTCGGGGGGTCATTATCCCTCTCCCCTAATTACAGTATCTTTTGATGGATAGGGTTATGACATAGTGGTATCAATGGTGGTCCTTGAGAGATATAATGGAGTTTAGATTTAAGAAAAATGAATATTCCATTAGTTGATATGGAAATAGTTATATTTTACCTTGGTGTAAGACATAGTTCATGGAGACTAGCTAGGACATAAGATTTTACACCCCACCCCCCCTAATCTAGTGCCTGAAATATAACCTAATTAAGTGACCAAGCTAGGTAGATATGTTTTTTGGTTATAGACCTAGCAGAGGAACATGCACCATGATGAATTTTTTTCTTATTTGAATTGGGTTGTTTTAGTAAGGTTAAAATTAATAAAATGAATTAAAATGAATCTTAATAAAATTCCGTACTATCAGGATTTAGAATTTATTGTTTTATTTTTATACATTAATATTATTCTCCATTTGTGTGTGGCTCATGAATTTGAGGTTCAGTATACTGATCCGGTTTATTACCATATGGTTGATCCGTAAGAGGAGGACGAGTCTTGGTAGAGGGAATTTCACACTTTTTAGTGGAAGGATTTGGAAAAATACTAGGGAAATTTTTCAGATATGGATATAGAGAGCTGGATGGAGGATCTCGAGATCGCTTTTAGTTTGATCCATGCCTTAATCGGATACTTGGACCCTTTGTCATTTATCTAGATGTGAGGAGTAGAATTTCAGTGGTGGATGCTATATCTGAGAGAATGGAAGAAGGTATGTGTTTTATTGGTCTAATTCCATAAGGAGTTATAGGAATATTTCTTTTCATCGACCATGAAGGAAGTGAAGATACATGAGATACTTTATCTTCAATTGGGGAGTATTTGCAGGATTTGGGAATCAAGTTCAAGTAAATTTTTTATTTTTCCCAGATCATTTTCTATATGAGGAGTCTCATGTGATATGTCTTGAGGAGACACTATTTCATTCTATCTAGTATGTAGTTACTCCATCTTTGTTTAAAATATATATAGAGGTTTATAAGAAGGTAGAGGTGATAAAATGAATTAAATTTATATGATATTTTCCATGATAGAGGGACTATTAGGTTTCCTCTAGGATTAGGGTTATCAATAGAAGGTATCAGATTCCAGAACCATCGAGGTATTGACCAATGGGGAATCAATCTCAGGAACTTCCTTTCCGGTCTTCTGGGGACTGGTTTATGAGATCTTACTGAGGGATCTTTACAAGTGTTTTTTGGTTTTCAGAATCTTTTTCATCACCAAAATCAATGCCTAGTGGTTCCCTAAGATTAGTTTTGTGTTTGTGGGTAGGTCAGTGCTAGCCTCAACAGCATTGTCCGGTGAGACTATTTCAACAATAGAGGAAGTAGGCTTATTCTCCCTCGAGGGAATATAGATCATGTATAGGTCGATCTTAGTATGTTCCTCAAGTTCAGGAACTAGGATCAGAGTATTTTCATATAGGTGGTCTTTAGAATATTTGTAGAGGAGATCGGTGTGGTCAATTGTACGTAGCGGAGGTGGAAGATACATATGTTCCAGAGATCATTAGAGTTACGATTTTTTTAGTACCCTTTTTTGTTCTTTATTTGATTCAGGATATTCTCACTCTTTTTTTTCACTTACTGTATCCTATGTTCTAGGAATAGATGTATAAAGGATTCTCATTCCCTTTGTGTTTAGTTTTTTCTCAGAGTCCACACCAACTTGTTTGATGTGTTTCGAGGATATATATGATAATGGGGTTGCATCAGTACTATGGGGATATTTTACTTCCAAAGATGCATCTCTATGATTTTATCCTCAACTTCATCTAGTTCTATTACATATGTGTTGTTATCAATTTCATTTAGAGGAAATTTTTGTTTTTGTATGTGGATGTCCAGCATGTGGTTTCCATTGGAGAGCATGGTTTCCAAGTGTGCAGTCAGTGTGTTGAGCCCCTTCTTTCTTTGATGACTGACCTATTAGTGGAATTAGTGGACATTGGGACAGTGGATGTCACCAGGGTAATTGGGTAGTTTCTTAATTTTTTTATGAGGATTCTGTGACAAAACCCCCTCAACATGAGGTTTATTTCATGATTGACTTGTAGCCCAGTTCTTCTACAATTTCAGTGGGTCCTTATTGTATAACACCTTGTGTTTTGTGGGATTTGAGGATTAAAATAGTTGATTTTATGTATAAGGGTTTTTTCTAGCCCAATGTGTCTCTATAGGGTGATCGAGTATTATTTTCCAAGAAGTAAGATAGTGGTATGAGGTTTTTTATAGACTACTAAAAGTTAAATCGGGAGATGGTGAACAATGTTTTCCCTCTTCGAAGGTCAAATTATCTTTTCGACCAGTTGGGAGTGGTGGTTTGGTTTTCAAAGATTGATGTATAGTGTAGATATCACTAGTTGGTGGTGATGGAAATATATATCCTAAAAACTACCTCCATATGTAGGTATGGCCACTTCGATTATGTAGTCATGTTGTTTGGTGTTAAGAATTCACCATTTCTGTTCATAGGGGTTATGAAATCTATTTTCCACACGTTCTTGGACCAGTTTAATATCATATTCATCAATAATTTCTTGATCTACTCGATGTCATGAGAGGAGAATTCCGAGAATATTATATCAATTTTTTGGGTTCTTAGACACCAATAGATTTATGGAAAGTTGTCCAAGTTTTGGTTCTATACATGAGATGTGCATTCCCTTGGGCATGTGTTGTCTTAGAAGGGTGTGGAAATTGACCCGTCAAAGGAGAGGGTAGTTTTTTCTTAGGTATCAAGAAAATAATATGATAGAGGTTCACAATTTTCTCAGAAATTCATTCTATTATCATAGGTATGTTCCAAAATTATCATGAGTTGAATCTATATTGATATATTTGACTAGGAAATACCAAGCTTTTGTCTGGATTAATCAATTCTATACATTGTTTGGTTACCTAAAGGGGAATTTGGTTAGTTATCTAGTTCTTTATTTTCCTCGAGAGGGGGTGATGTTTTAGGTTTTTTATGACACATCCCATAGGGGATTTGGATGTGTTTTGATTTATCAAAGGGTAGTTAAATTTTATGGTTCTAGGTAGTTAGGATCCAACTGGTGGAACTATTCCACCCATGATCTAGAGTTAGAAATTTTCATGTTCATGCTAAAGTTGTGGGGGAATTACCTCACAAGGGAGCTCTCTATGTGCTTCACAGATCGAAAGATCTTGAGGTATATCTTTTATCATCATGATCAAAAATTACCGCAACATAGGTGGATGGAGATTCATTAGGTATACGATTTCATAATCTCTTTCACCTTAGGAAAGGGAAAAAAAATTCTGAATCTTTGAGATGGATGTTGGGAAAGGATGTTATTTGGGAATCTGGGTATGCTTGGAGATCAATGGAGAAGTTTTTAACCATTCACTTAGATAAAATGGTGTATGGTGGTAGAGGCTATTTATTTCAAATGATGATGTAGTCTTCTCTAATGAAGTAGGTGGATGAGCCTCAGGGGGGATACTCAGAAGAAGTGGTGATAAACGATCATGTTTCTCATGGTCATACTATTAAGGGATGGTCATTAGATGGTCATATTTGGATGTTGTTTCATGGGAGGTTGTTTTTTGGTAGTGATGCATGAGGGAGTTTTTCATGGGTTTAATTCCTCAACTTTGGAGGTACACCCAAGATTTTATAAAATATATCGTTTCTTGAGGTTATAGTGTTAGGGGCTTGGGATGAAATAGATTGTGGTAGAGTTTGTGATGAAGTTATTGGTTTTACAGCAAGTAAAAGTTGATCATCTTGTTCCAGGGGGTTTTTTGTAACCTTTTGTTATTATTGAGTGTAAATGGGATGAAATATAAATGGATTTCACCATAGGGTTACCCAAAGCTCAAAGAGGTTGTGATGTTATCTGGGTTATTTTTGTTTGGTTGATGAAGTTGACCAACTTCTTAGTTATCAAGGGGTCAGGCATAGTGTATGTCTTGTCTAAGAGGTATGTAGACAAGGTGGTAAAATTTCATGCAGTTCCAAGATCCATTATATCATGTCAAGATCAAAGTTATACCTTGCGATTTTTGGGAGATTACAGCATGCCTTTGTAACTCAGTTATGCCTCAGTATTACAATCCACCCTCAGAAAAATGGGTGGATGGAGATGACTATCTAGATGTTATAGGTTATGTTGTAGACATGAATCTTGGATTTGGTGGATCATGGGTACAACACTTACCCTTTCGTGAGTTTTATTATAATAATTAATATAAATAATCTATTAGTATTTATAATTTTGATATTTTTTATGGAAGACCACATCATTATCTGTTGTACTAGATGGAGGTTGGGGTGGTAGTAGGTCTTGGACCTGATGTGGTGCAAAGAAAAACATAAAAAAGTTAAACTTTTTTATGAGAGTATGAAAGCATTTTTGCACTGAAATAAGTCTTATGTCAATTGTTGGGGGAGGCCCTTGGAGTATGAGGTTGGGGACCAGAAGTTCTTGAAGTTTTTCCCTTAGGTTTTTTGGGCCCTTTAATGATCTTGGTCAAGTTGGTGAGGTGGTGTATTAGTTGTCATTTTCACCGTGGCTAGAGAGGATCCACGATTTATTCCATGTTTCATGATGAATTTCATTTCATTGACTGGGGAGAGTTTGATATTGAGGATAATAGGATGTTTGTGGAATGTCCAGTAGAGATTCAGGATTTCTAAGAGAAGGCACTAATCGGACATACCATTTATTTAGTTTGTGTGTTATAGAGGAATGGTGTCCTAGATGAGAGTACTTGGGAGTGAGAGATACAGATGTGTGCCCAGTACTCGGAGTTTTTTTCGATTTTTTCTTTTATATATTTTTCTTGGTGATGTGATGTTTGGATCCTTCAATTTTATGAGATAAATTTTTTTCCTTTGATTGTGATGTATAATGTGTGATAAATTTATGACATATAAAAATGGTAGGACCTAATTCCTGATTAAGGCACATTAACTGTGATGCAATTAAACCCATTTTGGTGAGTCTATGACATCCATAGCGGATAATATCTTGACATAGAGGATGTAATTTCTTGATTCATGTGTTTTGGATGGTTTAGTTTATTGGTTGTGGTGGTTGTTGGTTTTAGAAATGTGGAGGTTGTGGTGGTTGTGTGTAGGTATGGTTGAGTGATAGGGGAGGCATTTTGTGGTTGTGTGAGGATGAGTTTCTATGATATTTTTGTGCTTATTTGGTTTGGGTGTTTGGATGGTGGTATAATTTGATTGAATGATGAGATCCATTAGAGTTATCTCACAGGGTGGTTGTTCAGACCCATATTCCTTCTTGGCATGCTTTTGGATTCTCGAGGGTGAGAATCATTTGAGGGATATCTGATGTAACAACATGTTAATTCTTATACAATTACATTTCTAGTTTTTCTGGTTGGAGGTGTTTGAAAGATGTTCTGGGAGTTCTCAATGGAGTTCAGAGGTGAATAGGATCTAATGTTGGGAATAAACATTGAGTAAATTTAATACAAGACGTGTAACAGTGGTTTATGACTTTTATAGTTTGGTGGTTCATGTATTGAACACGGATAAGGGGTATCACATGAAAATTATACACATCATATAAGTGGGATCAATTATGTGTAATAATTTTAGGTGTTAAATCCTCTAAAGTAACGCAGTTTTTGGTGAAAGTTGGAATTTCTGGGAACCCATGAATTAAGAACCATGTAAATGTATAACATAATGTGTAAATAGTGGGATCTAGAATTTAATTTATATTTATTAGAAAAACCATCCTTCATTTGGATTCCTCCCTTATCTCTCATTTTCGAAAATCCATAGGTGCCCTGAGGAGTACTTCAAGACCTCCTTCATCCCGCTTTGATTTGTTTGTTCTGGTGGCAGTTCGTTAGAAATACATGGCAGTACATTCCTTCTTCTTGATTAGTTTCATCTTGTCTTTCTTGGGATTTTCACTGTGGTTGTGTATTTTGATTAGGGTTGGTTCTTTGGGTTTCATTATTATGGTATTTGGGAGTGGTCTAGGTTGATATGTGATATATCATTGTGCATTAGTGGTTTTAGAGTGTTTCTTATTTTCCATGTGGTATGTAGTGAGTTGGAAAAGCTTATTTGAACTTGGGAATAACTCATTTCTCCTTACTGTGTATCATGTGGGAGGGGTTATGCTTGTTCATTTATGAGTTATGGTTGTGCTATATTAACCAAGTATAAAGAAGTGGATAATTAAAATTTTAAGGGTAATGGGTTTTAATTAACATGTTGTTATAAGTTTGATTTTATTATGATATTCTGATTGTATGGACTTGATGCCCTGATGAAATCTGTATTCATTGATGGATTTTTCTTTCTCTAGATGATATGTGTTTTGATTGTTGTGACTGTTGTGATTTTTTTAATATCACCCTAATATGGAAAATGATTGACCACTTATATTTGGATAATGAAATGGTTTCCCCAAGATTATGGTTTGTGTGATAACGCCCCTATAATAAAGTAATATGTAATAAAATTCCATTTCTAAATCTGCCAAATGATCCATAATGTGATGTGATGTGATGTGTGGTCTTTCTTTTGTGGCGATGATGTGTGGTTGGGATAGGGTGTGGGAGATATTGGGTTGTTTACCCATGATTTTGGGGGTGGCAAGGTGTTTTGTTGGTCATGTTTTTGGGGTGGTGAGGTAGTATGTTGGTCATGATTTTGGGATGGTGAGGTGGTTTGTTGGCCATACTTTTGGGGTGCTGAGGTTGTTTTTTGGATGTGCTTTTAGGATGGAGAGGTTTTTTATTATCTGCACTTTTGGAGAAGTGAGGTGGTTTGTTGGCTGTGATTTTGGGGTAGCGGGGTGGTTTGTTATTCCATGCTTTTGGGTTAGTTATGAGGTTGTGGGTTTCTTCTAGATTCATAAGTAGCGAGGGAATAAATAATTTTTTAATAATGTTTGAAATGGAATGGGTTGGTTTTGTTAATGGTATGAAAATGACTGATAAATAATTAAATTATGTGTTGTGTGATTAAATATTATTGATGATAAATAATTAAAATAATGGATGATTAAATGATATTGGGTGGAAATGTGAAATGGGGAATGTTTCTTTTGTGGTTTTATGCATTTAGAGGTGCCAGTGTAAGAGGTGATGTTAGGAGTTGATTAGTATTTTGTTGTGAACCCATAGGTTGGGTGTGTGTGTGTGGATATATGTATATACTTGTATATTTTTTATTATTTCTATACGCACCACACCCACATCAACCACTATGTCTCGAAACCCTTATAGTCATGTGGCTGTGTTTGTCCCAACATTTGGTGAAGAGGATGGATTACTGGGTACCCTCTCTTTCCAGCTCTCACTTCCAGAAGTGGTAGGTATTTCACATGTGTTGATGGTTGTAGGTTTGTTAATTTATTATATGGTGGTTGGGATATCATATCTATTTACAGGTGCGATATGACCACACTTGTGGGGTGGCAAGCCTAGGTGACTTCGGTCAAGGTGTGTTGTGATAGTTCTTGTGGGGTGTCAAGCCTAGGAGACTTCAGACAAGGTGTGTTGTGATAGTTCTTGTGGGGTGGTGAGGTATACAGAAGTGATGAAAACACCAAGATGTATGACGTTGGGGTGTGATAGAGTAATTATAGTGTGAAAATAGTGTCAGGTACCATTTTATATGTGAATAATGTTAAATTATATTACATTACTTTCGTTATTTGGAGAGAATGACTTGGTAAGGTTGGGTTTATTTAGTATAACTATGTAGATGATGTTGGTTCTTATGTTTTCTCACAGGTGAATTTATATACTTCTTTCACATGTGCATGAGTAAATTTGGTTTTCCTACTAGGTAAACTTATATGATCACCCTACGTATATAAACTATTTTTAGGTTTCTAGGAGGATTCCAAGGACTGTTCTAAGCATTACTAGCTAATACACTTAGATAGTTGTTGTGTTGATACTTTAGCTTTTCTTTTTGGTATTTACTTTGGATACTATTATCTATATCAGTTTTATTCATAGATGTATGTTTTATAGTTTTTTCTTTATTAAATATTATGTCATATATTTTATATTGGATGATTCATATTATCTCCTAATCCTATTTATATTTTATAGGGTAAATCCTCCCATACATTATATTTTTATACCCTTAGTGATAGTCGCTAACCTGAGGCCTACAAGATGTTGGACTCAATGGTTATTATCTCTCTCCCCTAATTGGTGTATCTTTAGAGTTTGGGGGTTGTGACAATTATATTACATGAATTCGTAATTGAGATACCAATATTATTTTTACCATAAATTACATTGATATTACACTGATTGTTTTTTGGGTTAATCAGAAGTTTTATTTAGGATTTTTTACATACTTATGGGGTTTTAAAATTTTTAATTGATCTTTAAACTACAATTTTTCCCCTATTTTATGTTTTTCCATACATAAATTATGATATTAAAATTGTATATGTATATAACATAATATTTATTAGAAATTAATATTGTATTTTCAGAAATATTACATTAGAAATGAAGAAAGTGTTTGAGATGTTCATGCTCTGAGTGACAAAATATTTCATGGTTTTATAAAATTTTCAAGGGGGAGAACATATATTTATTTCAAAAATAGGTGTTCCCAAGAACAACTAAAAAAATTGTTATGAAGGATTCAAAGATGTTTTCTACCCCAATTTTAGTGGGAACCTATATTATAAATGTTGTAGACGGAAAATAAGTTAATTAAAAAGAGTTTCAAAAAATAATTAGGAATTTACAATACATAATTTCCGTGTTTCAAGATTTAGTGTATACTATTATGTTATGTGTTATATTTCAAACTGAATTGAAAGAATTGCATATTTTTTCCTATATAGAGGATCCTTAAATACATTACAAGAATGATTAATCATTGATACAAATATAAATACAATGGAAGGATTGATCTATTTAGATATAGATTTATAGATTAGGCTAGAAATGACAATGAAAAAAGATCAACATCTGGTGGATTATTCTTTCTTAGAGAAATTTTTGTGACATGGAACATAAATAAGTAGAATTATGTGACCTTGTTTTATGCTAATTAAGCTTTTGTGGTTGCTTCTCAATAAATAACAAAATTTATGTGGATAAAAACTCTATTAAAATATCTCCAGGTGGAAATAATGTTAGGGTTTCTCATATGATGTGATAATTAAAGTATCATTGATATATTGATAAATAATATTCATCATTATGGATAAAATCACATTGATATCAAATAAAACTTTTTCAAGGAGTTGGTGGAGTAAGGAATGTTAATGTTAGTGTTTATTGCATCCGATGGGAAAATAATAGATGTGTTTACTAATTTATTACTAAAATAAACTATAATGGTCCGTAATTTTCATACATAAATATTACATCTAATAAGATAAAATTTCATTATATAACATTTAATCCATGATTTAATCATACAGGTCTAGTTCCTTGGTAAAATTGGACACACGAACAACAAGTTCATAAATGATCTATATCATCTCCCACTAAGTTCTTCATAATTATAACCCTTATTAGGAAAATTATTTCTAAAACCATTATTTATAACATGGGGAAAGGATAAATAAGAAATGGTGATGTCATATTCTTAGTAAGGGTTAAAAAGGGTGATATAAAAAATAACATATGAATAATATGAGTATAAGGGTGTGAGAATATGAACATAACATTTAAAATCTACACCATGTATATCATAGATCATAACCTATAGTCATGGAATAAATATTGGATGTTTATAAGACATTAATCATAAAATAATAAAATAAAATTAGCAATAAGATCATAAAATTTAAATAATACATGAAATTGTAGCATACAGATAAACTTATACCTTTATGAACATGTATAAATAGAAACAAGTTCACTCAATAAGTTAAAGACATAGAATCTGGACCTCGCATAAAATTATGTAAATGAAACCAATTCCATGCATAAACTTGTGAAAATGAAATATAGGTGCACACATAAACTTGGGGACATAAAATTAATGTCCACACATAAACCTAAGGACATGAAAACAAGGCCCACACCTAAAATTGTGAATATTAATTTAGGTACACACATAATATATTTACTTTATTAGTTATCCACCTGTACCCAATGCATTGGGGGTAGATATAATCCCCATCAATAATATAGAAAAAAATCATACATATGTGTTCAAAAATATTATTAAACATTCATTATCTCATAAGTTATGAAAATAAATGAACTTTGTCAATTTATAAACCATGAAAAACGGAACAAGTTTCATCAACATCTTGTCATCATAAATATAAACCATCCAGAAAAAGAATAAGTCACATATCCTTAGATCATATCCCTATTAAAACATAATTATTATCAAAGTATTTCATCTTAGATGGAGAAATTATTTTGAAATATAACTTGGAATAATTCTTGTGTAAATAAATTTTCCATTTTAAAATAACTAATCTTTTTTTAAAAAAAATATATGCACTAATAAATGAAAACATTTTCCTTAAAAAAACTTTTAAACTTATAAATAACGCTTCAAAACATTAATACATCACTAAATGTGAAAATATTCGCATATATTATAAGATAAAAAAATAATCCTTCTATATATTTTGGGGATGTCATAAAGTACCTCATTTGGAAACTGAAAAAAAAATCTTTTCAATCAATTTAGTAAAAAGTCAAACATGGGTAAAAACGACATTAAGAAATTATAGGAGAATAGTAACTTTTTATACATATTTTGGAAAACATTAAAATGGAATATAAATATTCCATAATATATTCTTAAACATTAAAAATCTTAAAATATTATTATATTGTGAAATATACCCTTAACTCAATTCTCACCTTTCCTCATTCACATTTAAACCTACTCTTCTTCGAAATGACTCCTTTATATATCCTCAAAAAGAATATAGGGTTAGTATTTTGTTAAGGAAAGAACCTATAAAAAGTTTCTAGGGAAGTGGAGAAGAAAATTTGGTTGAGTATGGTGGATCTTGAAGGCTCAAAGTTGTGCAATCAAGTGTGGGAGGATGTAGTCTTTTATAATTACAGTGAGGGGAACATTTGGAATTTCTTAGAAAAAATAAATTGTAATAAGACTATTCTACGTCAAAATACTTCCAAATGGTAATTAATTTGAACCCAGTGTAGGATATGGTATATATATCATCAAAACATAAAATTTATAATGGATTAATTGTTATTTTAAATCATATATTTTAGTTTAAACCCTTAATTAACCTATTTTAACATTAACCATGATAGTATATTTTTCACTCTGAAAAGGTTATAATTTTATATATAAGGTAAATATTGACCCATAAATGGATAAGGGATGAAATTTTAAACCATATATTATCCCCTTTTCCTTATTTAATATTTTTATTATTTTTAAATAATTTTATAAAATATTATTTTCCTAAAATATCATTATTGTGAACTTAAAAAACTATACCTTACTTTGACATTAATAAAACCAATAAGACACTTAGAATTAAAAGTAATAATTTTAAAACATCCCCAAAATGTCATATTGATCTATAAAATTCATATGTCACAATATTTTTCTCAAATTATAATACTTCTAAAATTTTTAATATCATTTATTTTATTTTTTCATAAATTGAATAATTACTCCCTCAGCATTGTGTAAGTATTTAATGTAATTATTTAATTCCAAAAAATTATATATAAATTATTATAATAAATATTATTTCTTTAGGCACATAATTTTTATTAATATTTTTTCATATCTAACTTTTTCCCTTATGTAAATACAAAAATCATATTTAAAACAAAGAGAGTGATATTTTTTCACTTCCTTTGGTTTAAATAATATATAATTCATTTTAAGGGAAAATTGTCCATTAAAAAACTAAAATTGGATACTATGGCGATAATTTTATAATTTATTTCATTCAATAAGAATTAATATGAACCATTATTTTCTAAATACTTAGTTTTAACCTATATTTTCCCAATTTATCCTTCACTGAGGTGGTAAATTTTACCACAGTTACTATTCATTTTCACAAAAAAAAGAAATTGTTTTCCAAATTTTAACCTCATTATTAAAAATTTGGAATAAATTTTTCAATATTCAATTTCTAGAAGTTTCATAAATTACTTTAAATATAAATTCATTAAACGTAGTGAAAAAAAGTTTTCAAAAAATACGTTTTTAAGCCTAGAAATATAATCGTACCAAAATTAGGTTTAATGGTGATTAAAATAATGTTAATTAGATTATATATCATTAAATAATTAATATTTTAATTTGATATACAATTACAATCATAATTATAATTTATTTGAAAATAAAAACGAGAGTTTTATAAAAAATGATATCTTTCACTAATTGCTAAAAAATCAACCTTTTTAGAAAAATAAAAAAGTTTAACCCAAATATAATTTTTATATATTTATTTATAAAATGAATTTAATTTTATAAAATATATTTTCTAAAAGTTACAAAAATTAATTATAATATTTTCTTCCAAAATCCAATAAAAATTTATTTTTGAAGAAAACATATTTTTGTAGAATAAAATTTCATTACTAAAAATTGAGTGATTAATTAATAAGTATTTATATTGAGTGGGTAAATTGTATATAATTAATAAGTTAGTTGATCCTATTCAAATACTCTAATTTATTATCTAGATAATACCATTAAATATTAATATTTTAAATAGTATATCATGGTTCGCTTAAACTCATGGTTGTGTGTAATAGATGATATCGAAGAACTTAAATATATTTGAATCAAAAATTTAAAAAATCTATGGGGTATTATATTATACTCAAATTTAATAAATTACATCCTTGGAATTTTTACTCAGCAATTAAAGGTTATTTATTTAAAAATTAATTTTTTTGAAACCCACATCAGAACAAGGGATAATGAAATTTCATATTGAAAATAGAGAGTATGAAGTATGAAGGTCATATGTAATAACACATAACTAGGTTTCCAAATATGAGAACATAGGTGGGACGTGAAAACAAATATATGTAATAAAAACCTAACTCCAAAGGATTGATAGAGTATTATTGACATCGTGGTAAGAATAAATTTAACTATAAAAAACTGTAAATCTATGATGGGTTAAAATACCATTTTTTGTAAAAGAAAAGTAAATGGATAATAATTTATTTCAAGGTAACTTTTCTAATGTTAAGGGGTTCTTTCAAAATCCAGATAAAACATAAATAAAATAAACTTACTTGATTTATTTAAATTTTATATGAATAATATCATCCTTAAGTTTTGATTCAACCAATTTCCATCCCATATCTTACAATAGGAAATGGATATTTGAGATGAATTTTAAATGCATGAAGCACTTTTAATGAGATCATAAGACTCACAATTCATTCCTTTGGACACTAAATATCTACCAAAACCAAAATTTTATTACAATGTATGATAAATCATACCTTATCCTCGAGAAAAAATTTCCAGTTTTTCGAATAAATCCATTCCAAAATTATTTAACCTTAAGACTCATCCAAAATATTACCAACCATATTAAAAACCTAGAAATAATTTGATCACATATCCTCCCATGATAAATGTAATGATAATTTTAATTTCTCATAAAGTCTCATACAAAAATTTATATACCTTGATCTTTTATTCTCTAAGGTGTGATGATCATTTCTCAGAAGGTCACAGTCATATATGATTCTAAAAGGAAATTAAACCTTTATAATTTAAATAATCTATTATATTTGAAAAATATATTTCCATTAGAGGTTTGGGTTCATCCTTTTACTAATAGATAATCATAGGCTGATTCAGAATAAAATATTATCTCTCTATTCCAGAAATATATATATGGAATCTATATATGGAGGGTTAATCAATTCTTAGAATCACATCATACTTCAGAAAAGGATAATAGTTTCATAAGGCCTATGAAAACATCTATAAAGAATATCATATTTTATAGTAGAGGTTAATTTTTCCCTAACTATCATGATTCTCTTCAATTTTTGTAATTGTATAATATTTCCATTTTTCCTTTGACATCATTGGTTAATGGGGCTTACTCTCTTCAATATACATTTTTTAGTGACCCGGCCCCATAAATATCAAAGTTGATGTCATGATACTATTACATTGGCATGAATACAGGGAATCAGATCCTGAAGAACCAATCAGTTTAGTAGTCATGGTAAACGAGAGATATACAAGAGTCTTGTATTACAAATTAATATACTAATTACAACAAATAAAATTAGGATAATAATAATTTTATTCTATTTAGATTATTCATGCATATCATTCTTACTAAAATTCTTTGATTATTGGGGATTGGAAATAATATAAGGTTGAGATAAAATTCTCAATAAATGTTAAGTATAAAGGAAGAAATAATGAATCAATATGGTAAGGTAAAAATTGAACACATGTGCTATAAAATAAATAAACTAAATTGATAAATGATATGGAAATTTCGATAACTAATAACACATGCCATTAAAATAACTATATAATGGATAATAAATATGGAAATGAAAATAACTGAAAAAATTCCATTTAAATCAATGAACTGAGAGTGAAATGCATCCATAGATATGTTGATAAAAAATCTCAGGGATAAATAATTACTGAATCGAAATTAGGGAAATTTCTGGTTATTGGATTCCATTTTTCCTAGGAACTTAGTCTCTTTACCATAAAAATCTTTAAAAAGACAGTTTGTAACATACTGGGTTAAAACCCCACTAAGTATATCTAACTGACACATCCCATTATACTATCGATGCAATAAGGGGCTATCTCTATCTGTGACCTACCCATGTTGTGCCTGTCAAAATCATTCCTCATATATTGAATAATTAATTTAAGAATGTACAGTAAAAAATATATATATGGATTATAAGATATGGATTTATCAATATTTTCTAAGTGTAGGATAACTAACAACAATGGTTTTTTATATTGATGAATGGACATACAATTTAAATATCATTAAGAAATTCTAGAGGAAAATAATTTTTATACTTTCTAAAGTATCTCATATCACTTTGAAACATTTTAATCATAATGACCCATGAATTAAATGAAACTTATAATATTATGTGAATAAGGATATTCATTATATAACATGTCTAAATAAACACCATATGTAAAAATGATATATAGTTTAGGTAATAAACATATTCATGTAAATGATAAGGAAAATTAGTGGAAATTCTATTTTAAATAATAATAAGAACTTGAATATTTCAAAGAGTACTAACAAAGGAATCAAGGTAGTGAATTTCAATACTATTCTTTTCTAAATCAATCATAAACCATCTAGAATAATATTTAGGATGGTATCAATAAAACATATCCCAAGTAGAGAAAAAATAAAGGGTTATTATTGATGATGAATAAAATAAGAAATTAAAAATAATTACTGAGTAAAATATCATTTTGTATTTGAATTTTTTTGAAAAACACTTTCATTTAAAATAACATTTGAAAACCAAATTTTATTTAAAAATTATCCTTTTAAACTTCCAATGGATTCTTAGAAGGAATGATGGTGGGTAAATATGTATATACTATAAAAGGTAAAAAGAATATTCCTTTTTCATGGTAAAAGGTTATAAAAATGTTTTGTTTGGATAGAGACAGGATTATTCCTCTAAAAATTTTATAGTAGAAAAAAGAGTAAAATTTTATTTAATAATTTATTTTGGAAATGATAAAAATATTTGGGAAAAAACTTTTTAGGAAACTATGTTTTTAGAAGAAAACATCTTCTCCAACCAAAGATAAATTAAGATGGGTTTTCTTAAAAACACTTTATAAAATATTTTGGTACCAATGTGTATAAAAATGGTATTATTACATGAAAAGGGTCTTGAATAACCAACGTAGAAAAATATTAAATGTTTTATTTTATAATTATACAATAATTTACTCTCATGGGAATTCATGTATAAACAATCCTGAATAAAATGATATTGTGAAGTAAACCCTAGAAAAGACCATAACATTAGAGTGCAAATAAAAAAGTTAATATATTATTTGTTTAAAATTTTAATCCACAAAAAACAAGTGGAAATAAAACAATACATAGTAAAAAAATTACACATATAATCTTCAAATATTAATTACAACGAGTAAGTAATATACCTCACAGAAAAGAAATTGGGTTAGGAAATTTTTTCCCACTTGGTAACGCCTAATTAAAATCCTATTAGAATAAATAATTCAAATTGAAACTCAAAATACCATGAATATAAAATTAATCTTGATAAAAAATATCAAAATGGGAATTATATACACCACTCAAAATAAGTGGTGAATATGATATTTTTCTCACATATGTAAAAAGCGAGATAAAAATCTATTACCTTGCATTTCCATTTTAGGTGAACATATTTTAAAATCATGTATAAGTGTTATAAATAAGTCACTAAATTATAACAGAACAATAATCATATTTATTATATCATCTATTATATTAATATAATATCTTATTTCCCATTTTTTTTAAAAAATTCATTTTTTCACTATTTTGATTGTAAATTGCCTAGTTTTTTTAGTATGTTTTGACTTGTTACTTATTGTTCCTATCACATAGATCATTATTTCAAAATATAAATATTTTAAATCCTGATTTAATTATAAAATATATTTAATATATGTTTAATTATAATAATCGATAATATTTGGAGATAAAAAATGGAATGCACCACTCATGGAGACAGTAGGATGTACGTACGTATGAACGCTACTTTCATTTCTTTTTCATATTAAAAGAACTAAATGTAAATTATATATAAGTATATTATAATTTAATTTTCATATTTATGTCATATATATCATATAGGTTTATTAAACCCATCCTCAATACTTTCCATGTATAGCATGAATGAATCACACCGTTTTGAGGAGGCGGTAGTCCACACATCCATAAATGATGTTATAAAATTTACATAAAATGAAAATCATAAAAGTATGTGTAATATAAAAATTAAATAATAATAAATAAATTATAAATATCATATATATCATATATAAATCACGTGTCCATCAAAATACTCAACCATGAGAGGTGGTAAAGGAAAAATGAATGACATTATTTTGTGACGTGGTAGTCATTCATACACATAAAAGGTAAGTTTCATTACCCATTATATGGAAGTGTTTATAAGTTTAGTTAAAACCCTTAGAATAAATCAACTCATTACATTGAGGATTCTGGTTTTATTATATAATTATGGAATACTAATATTTTAGGGGGTGTATAATGAAAATAAAACAAAAGAGTTTGAGGAAGGATGTTACCTATTATTCTCGTAACTCATTTTGGCTTGTACCAAAGGGATTATTTGGTTTTCTTTATGAATAAGGTGAGGATTATATGATTAGGATATGAATTTTGAAGAGATATTTGGGAAGATATTTTTCAATCCAATGTGTTTTGAGAGGTGTGAGGAAGTGGGAGGGGTGAGTGTATTTTTTTAGTAAAAGAGGAATGACATTCTTGTAAATTTTCAAAAAGGGAATTACACCAATGTTTTTCCTATGAAAGGTGGATCCAATAATAATAATAAATTTATAAAATGGATTGTATGGTTGAAATATGTCCATTCAATTGATTTTTTACAAGTTTCTAGGTCATTTTGTCCCATAAGTTTAGCATATAATTTTTTTAAAGTCATAATTATAACATAAAGTCTTAGGATATCATATTCCCTTACACTCTTGGTGTTGTGTGTCATGTACACTATTGAATACAATTTTATTATTTTAGAATTTTGAGGGGTTAAATTCTCCCCACCTTAATTAAATTAAATCCTCACAATTTAAACTTGACCATAATAATAGATTGTTTCATATTTTCTATCTTGAAATCCCACATCATGATATGAGTTCGGAAAACATCCTATAGAAAATATAAAATGGGAAGTAAAAGGTCACATAAAATAACATATAACTAGGTCTCCAAGTAAGATAATATTAGTAGAAGGTAGAGATATGTACATAAAAGAAAATTGTAAATATTTATAGGGATTTATTGCGGTCATCAATCACAATCAAGTTAATGATCAATGGAATTTTAATGGAATAAAATAAAAAAAATGGTTATTTAGAAGACATTTGGATCAATAAAAATTAAGGAATTTGGGCAAAAAATTGATCATTTTCTTAATATTGAGTAATTCTTTTACTACGTATCAATATATGAAAATATACTTACATAACATATTTCTATAAACACAATTTTAATTCTTTATTTTTTCTTTGATCAATTTCCAATTCATCCATTACTATATTAAATGGATATCCCCAAAGAAACTTTAATTCATGATATGATAAAATAAAATTTTAATGGATCATAAGGTCCATAAAAGAGAGACATGTCTAACTAAGGTTTTCAATGCAACCTCAAAACATAAATACATCATACATTTTATTTCAACATAATTCCTTAATCTAATGTTTATCCAAGGTTATTCATTATCAATTCAAATAATTCACGATGGTTTGTAATTAAAAACTGAATTATATGAATCATATCCCTGTAGCAGTGTCAAATGTGGTGCATAGTGAGGCACGTTGTCATGTACCAGGTGATATGAATTCACGGCTGACACACCTTGTCAGAGTTGTTACCCCTGTTCACTTCTATTCTAGAACGTCATCCAATTGTTTTATCTATAGAGGGATGTATTTCTAGTAAGAACCACATGATATCTAAACTACCAAAACTCAAGGAAGTTATTCTATACTTATTCTCAAATTCTATCTTAGGGTTATGTTCCCTAATCTACATTTTCCTAAATCTAATTCCCAAGGTTTCTACTAAACTTCATCTGATACCAACTATGGTGACCCAACCCTAGAAATCCTAGAGATAATTTCATGATACCATTACATTTTTTGGATTATAAGGAATAAAGTCTCATAGGACCAATTAATTTATTAGTCTTTTAAAACTAGATACATAGAGGATTCTTGTGTTATAAATTAATACACTAAATGCAACATATTTTTTTTAATGATAATAATAACTTTATTGTATCGAGTGTATCCAATAATATCTTTCTTAGTACACTTATTGGATTACAAGGAGAAAGAAATAAAATAATTTTAATCTCAAATGATAAGAAAGGGTTAAGTATAGTGGAATAAATAATGAATAGATATTGTAAGGTAAAACTAAACACACATAACATAATATAAATAAAACGAATGGAAAAAAAATATGGAAAGGTAAATAATTGATAACACATGCAATTAAAATAACTAGATAAGACATAATCAATATAGAAATGAAAATAAATAAAACATATTCCATTTAAATAAATGAACAGAGAATTAATTTCATCCATAGATATATCGATGCAAAATCTCATGGATAAATAATAACTAAATCTACATGAGGGGAATTCTTGATTTTTGGATTCCATGTTTCCTAGGTGAATGGTACATTTACTATCAAGGAATTTCAAAATAATGTTGAAAACATTCTAGGTTAAATCCCCACTATATCTAGCCAATTAACTCATCTCATGAGACTATCGATGCTTTAAATGGTTATCTATAATCAGGCCCCACCCATGTCGTACATGTTAAAAGCATTCATCATATATCAAATAACTGATTTAACAATGTTCCTTATCAAATATATATATGGATTATAAGACACTAATTTATGAATATTTTCTTAGTGGAGGATAACTAACAAAAATGGTTATTTTCATTGATGATCAGAGATACCATTGTCAGATGATTAATACCTTTTTGAGGAAAATAAAATTTAAACATTTAAAAGTGTCTCATACCACATTAAAACATTTTAATCATAATTCCACTTTAATTAACTTATAATATATTGAGAATAAGTAAATTCATGATATAATATATCAAAGTAAATTCCTTATGTAAAAATTATACACAGGTTAGTATATAAACATATCCCTGATAAAGGATATGTATAATTAGGGGAAATTCGATGTCAAATAACCATAGGAAATTGAATATTTCAAAGTTGAAAATGGAATCAAGGAAGCTAATTTCAATAATATACTTGGTAAAATCAATCATAAACCATCCAAAGGAAGAATAAGGATGGTATCAATACAACAAATCTTAAGTGGAGTAAAAATAAAGGGTCGTTGTCCTTTAGGAATAGAAGAGTAAATTTAAAATCATTCTTGAGGAAAATATTATTTTGTTTGAAAAACCATTTAATTGAAAATAAATTTAAAAAAACATTTTATTTCAAACATAACCTTTTAAACGTGTAAAGTAAGCTTCAATGTTATTATGGGGGTAAATTCATATATGTCGTATAAGATAAAAAGAACATTCATTTTTTCATAGAAAAAAATGGTTAGAAAAGTGACTTGTTCAGAAAGAAACAAGAATATTAATTTAAAACCACTTTTAAAAGACAAAAAGGAAAAAATATTATTTAATAAATCGTTTTTGAAACGGTAAAATCATTTGAACACATTTTTATAAAATATAGTTTTTAGAAGATAACAATATCTCCAAACAAAGATAGAAATGAAACCTGGTTTTTTTAACACATTCTAAAACATTTCGATTCCCAAAGAGTGGGAAAATGGTAATATTACTTGGAATTTTACATTAATCACTATATTAGAAGAAAATTAAAGAGTTTATTGAACAATGATCCAATACTTTCCTCTGATGGGAATTCAAGTACAAATAATCCTGAACAAAATGAGATTGTGAAATAAACCATTGAAGAGACCATAACATTTGTGTGATAATAATTAAATATATATATATATCATGTATTTAAAATTTAAATCCAAATAAAACAAGTTTAAATGAAACAATAGATAGTAAAAATTTCTTACACACATAATCTTAGAATAGTAATAACAACAAAAAGTAATATAACTCAAAGAAAATAAATTGGGTTGTGAAATTATTTTCCATTTGGTAAAACTTGATTCAAATCCCCTTATAAGAAATCATTCAAATTGAAACTAAGAACCATGAAGGTAAAACAATCCATGAAATAAAATATAAAAATTATTCATAGATACACCAAAAAAAATAAGTTAGTACTGAATATGACATTCATCTCAAAGATGTAAAAAGTGATATGAAAATCCCTTACCTTACATTTCCTTTTAGGGTGAATGTTTTTTAACCTCCTGTATAAGGGTTTCAAAGAAGTCTCCAAATTATAATATTACCATACTCATATTTATAATATCTTATAACCCGTATGTTAATGATCTTTTATTATTTTCATTATTTTTGGTGTTAATATGCCTAGTTTTTCGAGTATGTTTGGACTTGTTACTTGTTGTTACTATTACTTAGATCAAGATTTCATCATATCATGAATATAAACCATGATTAAATTATAATATATATTAAGTATATATTTATTTATAATAATCCATAATATTTGGAGATAATAAATGTAATGAACCGTTCATGGAGACGGTTGGTTGTATATACCCATGAACGCTACTTTCATTTATTTTTCATTTTAATGGAATTAAAATTACATCATATATATTAATATTATAATTCAAGTATCATATTTATTCCATATATTTTATATAGTTTTTTTAAAACCATCATGTATATATTCCTTGTATAGCATGAACATATCACATCGCTTTGAGAAGGTGGTAGTCCACACTTCCACTAACAATGTTATTGTATTTACTAAAAATAGAAAGCATAAAGGTATGTGTTATATAAAAATTAAGTTAGAATAATAAATTATAAGAATCATATATATCATATATAAAAAATATTTCCATCATAATTTCGAACCATGAGAGGTGATAAAGAAAAAATGAACAACAACATTTTCTGAGGTAGGCGTTCTATATACACGTAAACGGTTATTTCGTTACCCATTAGATGAATGTGTGTGTAAGTGTAGGTAGGAACCTTATAATAAAAAAACAAAATAAGTATATTTATTAAAATGGTGTTATTATATAATAATTTAATAAGAACAGTTTATGGGGTGTAAATTGAAAATAAAACAAAAGATCTTGAGGAAGGATGTTACCTCTTATTCGGGTAACTCCTTTTGGTTCGCACCAACGAGATTCCTTGGTTTAATTTTTTACCAAAGAGAGGATTATAAGATGAGGGTATATATTTTTATGATCTGTTTTGTCTTTTCTTGGTTGAGAAAAAGTGTCTTGATGGGTGTGAGAAAGTGGGAGGGGCAAGTACCTTTTTATAGTGGAGGAGGAGTGACCTTCTTGTAGATTTTGGAAAAAGGAATTCCACCCACGTTTTGCCTATGAAAAGTGGATTCAATAATATAAAATATTCTATAAATTGAAGGATAGGGTCTAAATATGGATATAAAATGGATTTTGAACAAGTTTCTCAGTAATTGTGTCCCTGAAATTTAAGGTTTATTCCTTTGTTAAACTATTTTTTATCTTAATCGTTGTAGTTAATTTTAATTACATCCACTAAAAGTTTTTGTCAAAAAATAAGTAGACCATAATATAATTTATAAATTATTAATATTATAAATATTTAATACATTTATCCTAATTCAAATAACATAATTAGAATACATTACTTTAAATTTAATCCCGTAGACGGGACGATAAAGCGGGTTTTTAAAGTAAACATGTTTAAAAGTTTTCTATGTTTTTATATCCAAATTCAAAGTGAAATTGATTCCAATGATCTAAATTGTATCAATTAATATAAGATTTATCCAATTAAACTTTAAAACTAATTTAAAATATAATTAATTTTTATAAATAAATTTTATGAAAAAGCGGTTTTTAATTAAAATTTAGTATTTTTCACTATTCATTAAAAAATGAAACTTCTTTAAAAAATTACAAATAATCAGACTAAACTAATTATGATGTTTCTATATGGAAAAGTAAGTTTATTTTTTCACATTAAATTTATAAAAATTTTGAAAATTTTTTTAATATAGATTATCCATTAAAAGCTGGTAAAATTGTCTTTTAAGAAAAATACCATTTTAAATCATAAAAAAGGATTTAATCTTGTATTATGCCTATAAAATATTTTTTTTATTAATATAAAATATATTTTATTTAATATAAAACATATATATTTCATTAATATCATTCAATTGTTGTAATTAATTTAATTTTTTAGGACAAAACACCTTTGTTGGCATAAATGAATGTTATTTATATTCAATTTATTTTTAAGTTAATTTATAATTAATTTTTAGCCTATGAATTAATATTATATTTGTGTCAACAATATATTTTCATATTTTAGTTAATATTATTCCCAAACTATAATTTAACACCCATTTTCTATGTTATTATATTAAATAATATTATTATTATTAATATATTATTATTCGCTTGAACTCGGTATTTCGTATAACATAGGATATCAAACAAGCTCATTCTTGAATAAAAGGAAATAAAACTTTGTTTCAATGTTAATTGAAAGCTCTATCCTAGATATAATTTTTTTTAAATTGTAATTATACCATAAAGTCTCATGATTTTGTATTCCCTTACATAATGGGTGTTGTGTGTCATACTCACTATCGAATACAATGCTCTTATTTTATAATTTTTGGGCATTACACATTTGGTTAAATTATTGATTCACATAGTTCCAAAACTATTTGCATATACAACACTAATGTGTGGGCGGTTTATTTTTTTGTGATATCTCTCTATTCATGTCATTTATTGGCCTTTTTGACATCACTCTAAAATTATTTTTCTCCATGGTAAGGCTTCCTAAATTTAAAAAACATTCTTGTTACTTTTATAAATTCACATGTGTTCTCCTTCACACATTTTTGGAATGTATTAAGTTGAAACTTTTTTGTCCCTCCATGAGAAAAAATGATGGAGTTTCCATGAATCTCTGTCTTCCTTTTATATAATTATAACCATCAGGGTTTCTAGCTACCATTTCTGCTTTTGGTGCACATCGATTTATTTCTTCACAACTTCTAATGTCCCTTATGGATAATGTAATTAGAATAATTATTTTTAAGACACTAAAGAACCAATATATTTTTATTTTATGGCCGATTATTAAACCTAAAAAATACCTTCAAATTCTTGTAAAATTTTTCCTCATATGTGATAATAGATTCATCATCCTTCTGTTTAAGCTTAACAAATCCCTTCCCCATTTTTATATATAGAATAAAAGGGAATTAATTACTACAAAATATTCTATTAAATTCATCTCATCCCATAGATCTAATTTCCTCCCCTTTCATCATATTATAAATAATGTTCCTTTATTGATATGATCAACCTTCAAAATAATTAATGGTTATGATAAATTATTATCGGTCTGACCACTGAAGAACAGAAAATTTATTTTCCATTGCATTTATCCTTTTCTCAAAAACCATTTGATTGAAAGACCCATAAAAGGGTGAGGTATTTTTCATATATAATATTAAATAGCATATTGCCTGATCTTGGTGCATATGTAAGTTCAACATGATCTGTGTTTTCACCAATAACTTGAGAAAGTTGACTGATAATATTTACAAGATATTGTAAACCATGTCTTACGCCATTTGATTGTTCATGAGTAAAATCATTTTATTAGCCATCACATTAAGTTTTCACATGATTCATTCTAGTTCTACCCATTTAAGAAAACCAAAAATAATAGTGTGGAAATGGATATTTATAGTGAAAATCCACATAATCGTGAAACAATTTTCGTAGGATGTTTAAGTCAGGACACATTCTTTTCAATCTATGATACCTTAAGTTTAACCTAGGTCATCCATTATCAAATAATTTATTATTTAATCCTATTATGATACTTATACCTAGTGTTATTACTAATTTTTCCCCATCCTATTTTCAAAAGGATAATTTAACCCTACTCTGATAGCAACTATAACAGCCCATAATTTTTCATAAATAATTATTACATAAAATTAGACAAAAATTCCTAACATAACATTTTGATCCATTCCATAATATTATAGATCTAGCGCATTGGAAATATATACACAAAAATAAATTGTTCATAAATAATCTATATAATCTCCCACTAATTTCTTCATAAATAACACCCTTATTAGACACATAATTTCTAAAACATTATTTCATAAAAAGGGAAAATGAAACATTGGAAAGTGTGAGCTCATATGCTCCGTAAGGGTAAAAAAGGGAGATATCATAAATTGTATAATCTAACATGAGCATAAGGGTGTGAAAAAGTGAACTTAACACTTTAAATATACCCCTTTCATATCATAGATAATAATATTTATTCTTGCAATAATGATTGACAGTTTATAAGACATGTGTAACAATTTATGCCTTCATGGTCTGTTATTTTTCAAGTTTGGTCATTGGAAGTACATGGAGGTGGCTCAGAGGGTGTTTGGAGAAGTTATATTGTTAAAATCTAGAATCAGGTAGGTTACACATCTTGTAATTAGATTCATGGTGTAAAGTTCGGTTTCATGTCTTGTCCTCAAAAACATCATGACATGATGAATTTTACATAGAGTGAAATAGGGATTCACAGCATATAATATTTCAAAATTTGAAAAAAAAATAAACCAAGAGGCAGTGGGTTTTTCAGTATAAGTGTACCTTGAGGGATTTCATGGTGTGAAAGGGTATTACATATAGTGTAATCCCCGGATTAATTAATGTTTTAAAACATTCCATCAACTCTGGTTTTTATAAATCCTATGGCTGCAACAATATCTCTCATTCTTAACAAAACCTAGGCACCCTAAGGATTTCTTCAACCCCTCTTCCTCTCTCTTTGATCTATTTATCTTGGTGGTCATTTGTTGGTGATTCATGGTGATCCAAGGTAGATTATCCCGATATTTTCTAGTAATTTCCCTCAGTTGGGTCTTTTTCTCTTCCATATCACCTCGTCATTCCATGGTGTGTGCTTATCCCTGATTCTTAATGGAGTCTCTCTCAATTTTGGTTTGTGTGTTGCTGTTGTGACATCCTCATATGGATGCAGATCTTGTGGTATAGGTGATCAGAGGACTATTACCTTATTCGTTCTCATGATAAGAATGTTGATACCCCTTCAAGGTCAGGATTCCCTTATCTCTCTTTATTTTTGCATCATGTAGTCAGGGTTTTTATTTTGTTATGCTTGGATTATATTTGTTTTAGCTTAATCAAATAAAAATAACTATATAATTGAATTGAAATGGTAGAGGGGTTTATTTCATTCTTTTCAAAAAATTTCTTATTGTTTGTGATATTTTGAATATACGGGTTGAACTCCCTAATAAAAATGGTGCTCATTTTTGGATTTTTTTTGCGTTGGTTATATATATTGTGTGTGATAGATTGTTTGTGGCTATTGTGGTATCACACTAAATTAAAACTGGTAAATCATGTACACTTATTTAATAAATGGATTCCCTTATATTTCCCAGTTTATGTGAAAACCCCTGAATTGACAAGTGGATTTAAATAAGGGATGACACATTAAATCTATAATTTTTTTATGATTTTGTATGTGGGGTTATTTGTCATGTGGGATAGTGTGGTTGTGTTTTCCGTATGTATGGGATGTGAAGTTTCTATGTTGTGATTTGTATATATACTCTAGTTTGTACTGTTGTGTGTTTTTGAAGCACATGCATGTGCTTTGGGTTGGTTTGGGAAGTGTGGTCGATGAACTTGTATACAATACATCAACCTAAAAATGTAATGAAATCTCAAGTGGAGAGTTTTTTTGATTGTGTAATAGATAAAAAGTGTTGTGTAGTGGTGATGTGATGGGTCTATGTGATGATGTGTTGTTATATTCATTGTTATCTATTGTGCTTGGTATTTTCCCGGATAGTAATGGAGTAGAATAATAAATAATTTTTTATTGATGTTTGAACATCCTTGTTTTGTTTTGGTTAATGGAATGAATAAATGAGTTTTGAATAAATAATGGGAATGGTTTAACAATTTTTTTTTTGGAAACTGGAAAGAATTTGTGGTTTATTGTGTGGTGATTGCATTAGAGGTAGCAGTGAAGCTGGTAGAATTGTGATCTAGTTTATTTTTTGAGAACCCATAGGTTGGGTAGGACTATTTGTTATTATATTTATATATACATGTATTTAATTTGTGATTTCTAAATGCATCACACCCTAGTTGAGCACAATGTGCAGAACACCCCCACATCATAGGGGATGATGAATTTCCCAAACATCCATGTGGGAGGATAGATGGTCGTCCACCAACTCTTCCCTAATCCTTCCAAGTGGTGGTAGCCTAAGCTTCTTTGTGAAGTTTGTGGTTTGTGGGGCCTAGGTGTGTGTGGTAGAGTTGTGTTTCCCAATTTTCTTCAGGATGAGATGTGTTTTTTTTCCTAGGTGTCTTCTAGATGAGATGTGTTGTTATTTCCAAGGTGTTTTCAGAATATGACTTGGTATTTTACCTAGGTGTTCTTGAAAAAAAAATGTGATTTGATATAGGGAACATGTGTCTTTGGGTGAGATGTGATGTGGCTCATGGCCCTGGTGATGGGATGGGGTGTGTTTTTGATGCCCAGGTGTGTGCAGGAAGGTTGTGATGTGGTTTGTTTGGAAGGGGTGGGAGCGCCAGGAAGTTTTCCATTAGGGTATGAGAGAGGATAATTAGTTGGAAAGTGGTTTGATGTACCCTATAATCGATGTGAATTTTATCACTTTAATTAAAAGTGTTATTTTTTTAGAAATCCTTGGTGAGGTTGGGATCAATAGTATACCTACAGAGGTGTTGATTGGTTTTACTATTTTCTCACAGGGTCATTAGTATGCTTCTTTCACATGTGCACGAGAGACCTTGGGTTAACTACTGAGTATACATGTACTCTCACCCTATGTATATAAAAATTCTTTTTTTTCCCTGAGGATTACATGGACCATGTTGTACCTTACTAGCTTGGACATTGGGACAGTTATTGTGTCACTACATAGCTTTATTTTGGTATTTACTATGTGTTTTTCATTGCATTTGTAGCAGTTTTTTTAAAACATGCATGTGGGATGGATTTTTCATTCTTATATATATATATATATATATATATATATATATTTCTTGGATTTGTTTTGGGATGAAACATATTATCTCCTGATCTTACTTCATTAAAAAGGTAAATGCCTCCCATTTTGTGAGATTTGTATACCCTTGGTGTTGGTCACCACCTTGGGGCCTACTAGAGGTGGGACCCATGCATCATTATCTCTCTTCCTTCATTTCTAGCTTAGGATGGGCATCTTTTGAGGGGGTGGTTGTGACAGAATGGTATTAGTGCGGATGGTTGAGATATAGGATTGAATTTGGAGTTAGGCATTTTGAGGATTGCATAGGTTGGTAGTGTAACTGTGTCAAGTGATCTTGGTTCATGACACAGGCTAGGGAATATTGTCTAGGAATCAAGATTTTGGGGGGGGCCATGATCCGATGCAAGGAATATGAGCATACCTAATGACCAAGTGAGGCTACACCATTAATAGGGTAGAGACCCTAGGAAATGTACATGTATCATAATGATTTGTGTTCCTATTTTAATTGGGTGTTTTGGGAAATTTTAAATGGATAACAAAATGAGTCAAATTATTTAAAATTATTCTTAAATAAAATTCAATACTAATTCGGATTAAGAATTTCTTTTTTACCTTTCACCTATGGAACCCAATCATCGTCTGCATGTGGATTGATTGGTTAATGCTCAGTAGGTTGATCAGATTGATTGGTGAAGGGTTGATCTAGTGGAGGAGGATAACCGGTGGAAAATAAAAATGTGTGCTTTCTAGTATTAGTCCTTGGTAAAGTATGGAGGAAGTGTTTTATACATGGATATGGAGAGGTGGATCTAGGATCTTCAGATCACCTTTAGTATGATCTCGTCTTTGACAGAGTATCTGTTTCCATTGTCAGTGAGTTAGATGAAGGGAGATTCAAGTCAGTGGTGGATTCTTTATCTTGGGGAGAGGAAGAAGAAAGATGTGTTGCGGGTCGAATTTCGAACGGAATTTCGGATAGATTTCCTTTTGTCAACCATTAAGGATGAGAAGAGGCAAGAGCTACTCTCCCTTCAGCAGGGGAGTATGTCAGTGTGGGAACATAGAATCAAGTTCAAGTATCTTCTTTGCTTCACCCTAGATCTCTTTTAGGATAAGGATTCCAATGAGAGATGGCTCATGGAGGCCCTCAACCCTTCTATACAGTATATTGTTACTACTTTTACGTTTACAACCTATCTAGAATTTCAAAAGAAGACGAAGGTAATCGAGTAGATACACTCATGAGGAGTCATACAATGAGGAGGGAGCTAGAAAAGTTCTTCTAGGGGAAGGGTTTCCAGTGGTAGGTTCCAGGAGATAGGACCTTCGATGTTTTGACTAAAAGGGAGTCGACCTCAGTAGTTTCCCTTTCGTCCTTCCAATGTTGGTGGTTCTTATTCCATTTATACAGTCTTGGGGAAAGGGTGTTTCTTCTTTGCGGTCCACAGCCATCTTCAGAATTAGTGCCCATTGGATGCTTGGGCACAATTTGGTGGAGCAAGATAGGTTCAGAACCATCCTTATCATTAGCTTCTAGTTATGCAGTTTTAGTAGTAGGGACACTAATATTTTTCTCCTCCAAGGGGAGATGGAGTTGGTAGCGTCCAACCATAGGGTGTTCCTCAGAGACCTCGATCTTGGCGTCTTCATGGAGGAGGTCATTAGTAGAGGGGCGGAGGAGTTAGTAATGATCAGTTTCACACATAAGAGGTTGGAGTTTCTATAGGACCAAAGATCATTAGATGTACAATTATCTTCAATAGTACCCTTGATTGTTCTATGTTTGATTTAGGAGATTATTACTCCTTTTTTTCACCTGATATATCCCATTCTCTGGGACTATACATAGAGAGGATTCTCGTGCCTCTAGTGTTGAGTATGATAGTCAAAGGTCAGACCAAATTTTTTGTTGTGTTCTAGGGATGTAGACTGATGATGGGACCACATTAGTCCCATAGGGATCTATTTTTTCTATAGATGTGACAATACAATATTATTCTTGTCATCGATAGGTTGTATTCTATGAATATTATTATCAACTGCTTCTGGAGGAGAGTTGTGTTTTCAGATGTTGATGGTCAGTATGTGGATTTCATTTGTGACTGAGTTTTTTTGGTCACTAGTCAATGTGTGGAGCCTCTTATTTTCTTGTTTGATGTGTTGTTAGTGTAATCAATGGTCACTGATATGGTGGATGTCCCCAGAGTTGTTGGGGAGATATTAGGTGTTTTTTCCAAAGAGTTTCTGACTTTACCTCCTCGATGTGACATTGAGTTCTGGATAGAATTGTAGCCCAGTTCTTCTCTAATTTTGATGGATCCTTATAGGATGACACCTTCTGAGTTGATGGAGTAGCAGATTCAGATAGGTGATATGATAATTAAGGGATTTATCCAGCCCAGTGTATCACTGTGGGGTGCTCTAGTTTTTTTCACAAATAAGTCAGCTGGTTGTATCAAATTTTGTATAGACAACCAAAGGTTGAATTAGGTGATTCTCAAGAACTATTACCCTCTTCCACGAATATAAGATCTTTTCAACCATCTAATATGGGACAGTCGGTTTTCTAAGATTGAATTATGGTATGGATATTAGTAGTTAAGGGTGAAGGAGGGTGATATTCCAAAGATTTATTTTAGATTTTGTTATGGTCACTTTGAGTTTGTTTTCATTCCTTTTGGTGTTATGAATGAACCAACCATATTCATGGGACTAATGAACTTTGTATTCCATGAGTTCTTGGATCATTTATCCATCATATTCATCAATAATATTGTGATTTACTTAAAGTTAGAGGATGATCTTATCGAGAATCTCAGAACAATCATGCATGTTCTTCGATGACACTAAATCTATGTAAAGTTGTCCAAGTGTAGGTTTTCAACATATGAGGTACAATTCCTCATACATGTGGTATCTTAGTTGGGTGTAGCAGTGGTTCCATATAAGGTTGAAGCAGTTTGTTTCTTGGGTAGTACCTAAGAGTGTGGTATAAGTCTGCATTTTATTATTCATATAGGATATTATCGAAGGTTTTTACCCAATTTTTCTTGATTATTATCCCCTTTTACATCTCTTACAAGAAAGAACCATGATTTTTGTGAGGTGATCAGTGCCAGGATGTGTTCGGTTACCTGTATTAGAAGTTTTTTAGTGACCCAGTGCTCCAGTTTCCTTATGAAAGGGTGATGTTTGAGGTGTTTTGTGATGATTCTTGTCTAGGTTTGGGATTCATGGGAAATTAGTAGTAGGGAGTGATCTCTTATGGTTCCAGGTAGTTACATCCCCATGAGCATAACTACACCGCCCACTTTCTGGAGTTAGCAGCAGTTGTTTTTTGCACTGAATCTATGGAATAATTTCCTCATTTGGGAGCACTTTTTTGTCTTCATGGACCATAATATCTTGAGGTACATCTTTTTCGAGAATGATATGAATATGCGGTAGCAGAGGGGGATAGATTTTTTTTTTCAAGACTAGAATTTTTTAGATCTCCCACACCTCAAGAAAGGGGAATGTTGTGGCTGATGAATTGAGAAAAAATTCATGGAAAGATGTTGTTTGGGAATCTTCTGATGCTTTGAATGTGATAGAGGAGTTGGAAGCCTTGCACTTAGATGTAGGAATTGATGGTGGTAGAGGTTGTTTTTTCAAAATGAAATTCCATTCTTCAGTGATGCACCAAGTGTAGGAATCTAAGTGGGGAGACTCTAAGGTTGAGGTATTTCACAATCATGTTGGCCATTATGATGCATTGGATGGATGGTCAGAGGAAGGTTAGAATCGGATGTTATTCCCTGGGAGGTTTTTTTGTTCCGGTAGCAATGCATGAGGGATTTATTCATGAGTTTCATAACCCACCTTTAGTGGTACACCCAAGAATTTATAAAATATACCATGGCATGAAAATGTAGTTTTGGTGGCCTAGGATAAAATAAGAAGTAGTCAATTTTGTGAAAATATGCTTCATCTACTAGTAGGTAAAGGCCAAGGACCATGTTCCTTGTGGTTTTTTCCGCCCTTAGATGTCCCCTAGTGGAAGTGGGATGACATCTCGATGGATTTCTGGATAGGGTTATCCAAGGCCTAGTGAGGCAACGATTCTATCTGGATAGTAGTGGATCGACCGATGAAAGTGTCTCACTTCTTAGAGATCAAGGATCCAAGCCTAGTGGAATCCTTAAAAAAGAGGTGTGTAGATGAGGTGGTATGGTTTTAATGGATTTTTGAGATCCATTGTATTAGACTGGGACACATGGTTTACCTCACAAGTCTAGAGGATATTACATCATGATTTTGGCACCAAGTTATGCCTCAACACTACTTTCCACCCTCAGACAGATGGGATGATAGAGCGGACTATCCATATGTTGGAGTATATGTTTCAGGCATGCATCTTGGACTTTGGAGGATCATGGGTGTGACACATTTCCTTGGTTGAGTTTTCTTACAATAATATCTATCACTCTTACATTTTCATGGCTCATATGAAATCCATGTACATAAGACTTTTTCATTCTCTATTGTGTTAGATGAAGGTTGGGGAGACATCTTTTCATGGTCCTGATAAAGTATCGAGCATGATAGAGAAGGTTCATCTCATTCTTGAGAGGATTAAAGTGGCATAATCTCGGCAGAAGTCCTATGTTGATCACAAGATGGGGCCCGTGGCGTTCATGGTTGGGGACCATGTTTTCTTGAAGGTTTCCCCTTGATGTGGGAAGAAAAGGTTTGGTAGAGGGATCATGCTTTCTCCTATGTTTTTTGGACCCTTCAAAGTGTTAGTATGAGTTAGTGGAGTGGCGTACCAATTGGTGTTTCCACTATAGTTGGATAGGATACATGAAATATTCAACATCTCTCAACTTCATATGTATCATCACAATGACTCCCATTTCCTTGACTAGGGAGAGTTGGATATTGAGGATGAAACAATATACATGGAATGGTATATAGAGAACCAAGATCCTTGGTAGAAGGTTCTACGTTGATGGACCATTCCTTTCATTCGCGTATTGTGGAGGCATGGTGTCCTGAAGGAGAGTACATGGGAGTGAGAAACACAGATGTGTTCCCAACACATGAAGATGTTTTGAGTGTTCCTTGTTCTGTTTTGTTTTGAAATGAAATGTTTAAACCTTGTTTTTAGGAAATGTGTTGGTTTCCATTGGGTTGATGTGTGTTTGGTACAATGTGTTATAAATTGCTGACATGTGAAAAGGGTAGACCAGACTCCTAATTGAGATATATTAACTACGACACGATTAAACCCATGCAGTTTATTCAGTGCCTCCCATAGAAGATAGTTTCTTGAAATGGAGGATAGTATTCCCTGATTTTTGTGATTGAGATTATGTTGTTGTTTTGAGTATACGGTGTGTTTTGTGATCTTTTAGGTTGGTGTGTTCATATGGTCGTAGTGCTTGAGGAGTGATGAGAGACTTGAGAGGTATCTCATAGGGTGATTCTTCGGACCCCTTTTCCCTTCTGTGTTTGGTTTTGGATTATTGAGGATGAGAACCATTTGAGAGGTATCTAATATAATAGTACATGCCTTCCGATTCTATTACATTACAAGTTATAGTTGTTGGATATTCTTGGAGGAGTCTCAAAGGGAGTTTGGAGAAGTTTGGTTGTTAAAATATGAAATAAGAGAGGTTACACATCGTGTAACATGATTTCACGGCGTGAAGTTTGGTTATGTATCTTGTCCTGGGATGCTTCGCGACAAAAAGATTTTTACATAGCATAAAAGTGGGATTCAAAAAAATTAATATTTCAAGGTTGGAAAAATAAAATAAACCAATATGTGATGAGTTTTTTGGAGGATGTGTACCTCAAGGGATATCATGGCATGAAAGGGGATTACACATCGTGGAATCTCCCAAAGCTGTAATGTTTTAAAACATTCCATCCACTTGAGTTTTCAGAATTTCTATAGATACAACAATCTCCCTCAATCCAGACTAACCCTAGGTGCCCCGAGGAGTTCTTTGAACAATATTCCTCCCTCTCAAATCCATTTATCTTGGTGATCATTTGTTGGTGATCTGTGGTGATCCAAGTCACATTCTCCCTTTGTTTTTCTAGTATATTCCCTTAGTTAGTTCTAGTTCTCTTAAATATATCCTTTTCATTCCATGGCATATGTTTATCCATGATTCCTAATGTGGTCTCTTTTAGTTTTTGTTGGTGTGGTGGTGTCGCAGTATCCTCTTATGGATGAAGATCTTGTGGGATCAGTGATCAGAGGACCGTTATGTGATCCATTCTCACGCGAAGAACGTTGAAACCCCTTATAGGTAGAGATTAACTTGTCTCTATTTATTTTTTCATCATGTGGGAGGGGTTTTTCTTTTTTTACCCTTGGAAAATGGTTATGTCGAATTAATCAATGATAAAGAACTAGATAATTGAATTGAAATGATAAAGGGGTTTATTTCATGCTTTTCTAAGATTTTCTTATTGTTTGTGATATTGTGATTGTACGGGCAAAATACCCTACTAAAAATGGTGCCTGTTGGTGTCTTTTTTCATGATGTTTATATCTTTTTTGTGTGTTACTTTGGTTGTGTATGTTGTAATATCACAATAAATGGGAATTGTTAAATCATGTACACTTGGGTAATAAAATAATTCCCCCAAGATTTCTCATTTCCTGTGAAAACCCCTAAATTAATAAGTGGAATTAAATAAGGTATTCCTTGTTAAATCTATTTATGATTTAGTTTTTGGGGGTGATGTGTTGTGTGGGATAGTGTGGTTGTGTGTGCGAGGTAGATGGGATGTGACGTGGCTATGTTGTGATACGTGGAAATTCTATGGTTTATGATGTGTTATGTTTTTGGAGCACATGTGTGTGTTCTGGGTTGGTATTGGTGATGTGATTAGATGAACATGTAGAAGATACATCAACCTAAAAATGTAATGAAATATCATGTTAAGAGTTAGTTTGATTATGTAATGGATGAGAAGTGTTGCATAATGGGTCTATGATCAGGTTGTGCGGTGATGTGTTGTTGGGTTTCTTATTATGTGTTGTTCTTGGTATCTTCACATATAGTACCGGAAAAGATGAATAAATAGTTGGTTAAAAAAGTTTGGAACTATATTAGGATGGTTTGGTTAATGGAATGAATAAATGAGTTGTTAATAAACAATGGTAATGGTTTAACAAAATTGGTTTGGAATTGGAATGAATATATGGCTTGGTGTGTGGTGATTTCATTAGAGGTAGCAGTGAAGTTTGAAGTATTGTGAACTAGTTGTTTGTTTGAGAACCCATAGGTTGGGTGGGAGTTTTTTGTATTATATATATATATACATTTATTTCCTTGTGATTTCTATATTCACCCTACCCTAGTTGAGAACTATGTTATGAACACCCCCATCATCATAGGGGAGGTTTTCTTTCCCAAACATCCTGATGGGAGGATGGATGGATGGCCAACCTCTCTTCTCGACTCCTTATTCTAGTTATAGGTATCCTGAGATTATGGGAAGTTTGAGTTTTGTGGGGCTTAGGTGTGTGAGGGGGATTTTTGTTTTCCCATGTGTATTTGGGATGAGATGTGTCATATTTTCCCAAGTGTATTCAGGATGAGATGTGTTGTTCTTTCCCAAGTGTTTTCAGGATGTGATTTGGAATGTGGCTCAGGTGTGTGTGGGCGGGATGTGATGTGGTATGGGGTTCAGGTGTCTGTGGGCTAGATGGGATGCATATCATGGCCCTGTTTATGGGATGATGTGTGGTTGTGAGGCCTAGGTGTGTGTGGGTGGGTTTTGATGTGGTGTGTTAGACAGAGGTGGGAGCACTAGGAAGCTTTCTATTATTGTTTAAGAGTGTCTAATCAGTGGAAAAGTGGTGTGGGGAACCCTATAATTGATGTAAATTATATAATTTTACTTTACTTGAATTATTTGGAGAGCATTATATGGTGAGGTTAGGGTGGTTAATATACCTACTTAAGTGTTTCTTGGTTATACCATTTTCTCAGAGGGGTATTAATATAATTCTTTCACATGTTCATAAGAGACCTATGTTTTCCTACTGTGTATACTTGTATGCTCAACCTATGTATATAAAACTACTTCTAGGTTTTCAATATGATTATACAGACCTAACTGGACCTTCCCAGCTTGTACTTTACAATAGTTGTTGTTTCACTACATAGATTTATTTTGGTATTTACTTTGGTGTTTACATTGTATTTGTAACAGTTTTGTTCTAAACATGTATGTGGTATGGATTTGGATTTCTTTTATATATATATATATATGGGGGTTGTTTTGTGATGAAACATCTTGTATACCGATCTTCTTTCTTTAAAAATGGAAATGCCACCCATTTTTTCAGATTTTTATACCCTTGGTTCTTGTTTCCACCCAGGGGCCTATAGTAGGCGAGACTTGGGGGTCATTATTTCTCTTCCTTCTTTGCCAGATTAGGAGGGGAATCTTTGGACGGAGGGGGTCAGGAGAACATAAATCATAAAATAATAAAATAACCTAATCCAAGAGTTCATAACATTGAGATATGACATGAAATAATATCATACACAAAAACTTATTACTTAGTGAACATGTATAAATATAAATAGGTTCACTCATTAATTTAAGGATATGAAATCAGGCTCTCGCATAAATTTATGGTCTTGAATCTAGGTCTATGCATAATCTTATAGACCAAAAAGATAAGTCCACACGTAAAATTATGGACATTAAATCAAGGTCCATGCATAAACAAATGGACCTTAAAATTAGGTCCCTGTATAAAATTGTAAACATGAAATAAATTCTTCACATAATATATTTACCTCATGATTTATCCATATTTACCGAATTCATTGTAGGAAGATATATGTCCCACTTTTCAACAAATAAAATAATAAATACAAGTTCCACAAGATTATAAAATATTCATCATCTTAGAACTCATAAAAAGAAATATATTTAATCAATGTATAACCCATGAAAAAGGTAATTGGTTTCACCAACATATTGTCATTATAAATATAAACCATCCATAAAAATAATAAGTGTGGTATCCTTGGATCATATCCCAATTAAAACATAAGTATCATCAAAGGATATCATTTTAGAGGGAAAATGTATTTTTAAAGATCACCTGGAATATTTCTTTAGGTAATAACTTTATAATTTTAAAATCAATACTCTTTTTAAAAGCATAATTCTTATAAATTAAAACATTTTTTTTGAAAATAAACTTTTAAACATGTAAAGTAAGCTTCAAAGAATTTAGTCTTCATGATTATAGTAAAGTACAATCATTCCATATAAGTTAAAAAATATTCATTGCATATTTTTTTTCAAAAAAATAACAAAGAACCTCATATGGAAAAGCAAAAAAAGTTTCATTTCAATCCATTTTTTAAAAAGTCAAACACATGTAAAAATGACATTAAAATTTGTAGGAGAATACTAAAAAACCGAAAAAAAAATTATAATTCATTAACATAGAAGAGAAATATTCTCCAATGGAGATGTAAATATAAACAATCCTGAACAATGATGAGATTGTGACATGAACCCTTACCTCAAGTCTCTTCTTTTCTCATTCACATTCAAACCTAATATTATTAGAAATGACTCGTCTATATATACTCTAAAGGTCTCTAGGTTTTGTATTTTGGGAATGAAGTAACCTTTGGAACGTGTATAGGGAATTATAGAAGATAATTTAGTATAGGATGGTTGATCTACAAGGCTCAAAGTGGTGTAGTGAAGTGAGGTAAGAGTTTTCCTTTTATAATTGAGGCGAGGGGTACTTTTGGAATTTATTAGAAACAATTAAATATAAGAAGACTATTCTAGATAAAAATACATCCAAATGGGCATGAATTAGAACCTATGGTATGATATGGTTGAAATAAAATCAATAAATAAAATTTTGGCAGGTTTAAGTGTTATTTTAAACCTTATCTTTTAGTTTAACCCCTTAATTAACCTATTTTAACATTAATTGTGATAAAATATTTTTCAAAGATATAATGTTACAAAGTTATATATAAGGTAACTATAAAATCGTAAATTGATAAGGGATTAAATTTTATACCATATCTTATCCCTTTGTTCTTTTTTGATATTTTTATTATTTTTTAATAATTTAATAAAATATTATTTTCATAAAATATCATTATTGTCAATTTTGAAACTATTTATTACATTGACCTTAGTAACATCAATAAGACACTTAGAATTAAAATGAATCATTTTAAAACATATCCAAAATACCATTAACATCAATAAAATTTATCTGTCACCTTAATTATCTCAAATTTTAATACTTTTAATATTTTTAATATCATTTATTTGATTTATCCATAAATTAAATAATTATTGCATTAGTGTTCCGTAACTATTTAAGGGAATTATTTAATTCCTAAAAATTATAAATATATTACCATCATGGATATAATTTAATTAGGAATATAATTACTAATAATATTAGTTCATAACTAATTTTCTCCCTATTTGAACACATAAATTATATTTAAAACTAAGAGTTACATTTTTTTCACTTTCTTTGGTTTAAAAATATATGAGTAATTTTCAAAGAATTGTGTCCATTAAACAAATAAAATTAAATCCTAACATTATAAGGGTATAATTTCTTTCATATAATAATAATTAATATGAATAATAATGACCTTATCACTTAGTTTTGATTAAGATTTTACTAATTTATCTTTTACCGAGGTGATAAATTTTACCACGGTTACTATTCATTTTGACAAAAAAGTTCCTATTTAAAAAATTTCAAACCTCCTAATTATAAATACGAAATAAATTTTTCAAATTTTAATTTATAGATTATTCAGAAATTACTTTTAATATTAATGAGTAAAATTCATGGAATAAAAGTTTATATTATAATGTGTTATTAAGCATAAAAACAAACTTATACCAAATCATGTTCAGTGATAATTAAAATGAATTTAATTATATTATATCTAATTAAATAATAAATATTTTATTTTGATATCAAATTCAAATCATAAGGATACTTTATATGAAAATAAAAATGACAGTTTTATAAAAATCGGTATTTTCAATATTCATTGAAAAATCAACCTTTTGAAAAAAAAATACCAAAATTTAACCCAAAGATAATTTTGATATGTTTATTTAAAAAATGAAGTTAATTTGATCAAATATATTTTATAAAATTTCCAAATATTAATTATAATATTTTCTCACAAAAAGAAACAAAAATTCTTTTTTTGATGAAAACATCTTTTCCCGGAATAAAATATCATTACTAAAAATTGAGTGATTGATTAATATTTAATTATATTGAGTAAGTAATTTTTATATAATTCATAAATTATTTAATCCTATTCATACCCTCCAATTTAATATCTATTTAATGGAATTAAATAATTTAATTTTAATTTTAATTTTGTGGTTTTCTAAATCCTACGATTTGCATGTAATGCAAGCTACCAAAGAGGATTAATATATAGGAAATAAAAATTTCATAAAGTCTTGTGTTATTGAAGAATCATTTTAGAAAATTAGTTTAATTATTATTGTTTATCCTCAATCTATTCAAGTGTAAGGTATGGGGATTTCATCCTCTCTCGCATCCAGCCATCTGGATTTTTGATGTCAAAGGGGGAACTGTACTTTAAATTAAAAGAATATTTTTCCCTTAATAGAGAGAATATATATAGGGGAGTATTTCATTTTGGGAAATATAGGAATTTATAATATGGGTTTTGGTGAATTCTTTTGCATGTTACAATGCTTTTTTTGAAAATATGTGCATGAATTTTGTTGTTGGGGCATGTTGAAATAGTTTTTAAAGGTTTCAGAAAGTGTAAGAAGTGTAAGAAGTAGTGGATGGAAGTTTATTTAATTTTTCCCACACATAGTTCTAATTAATATGGTTATAATTACTGAATGATGGTTCATTACTAAGATAAAAGTGTGTTTTATATTCAATGTTTGAAAATCAATCTGATGGTTGATGATTGAAAAAAAAAATACAATGTGGGGTATTTTTGAGAATTGAATATTGAGGATACGTTTTAAGACTAAGATTTGAACAGTGGGGGAAGGAAATCCAAAATATAGTGTTTTTTCAAAGGGATATTTTGTTTAAAATATGATAAATTGATTAGGATATGGTTCATGAAATTGGTATTGGATTTTATTATTGACAAATTATTCATTATATGAATCATATTAAATATCACATAACATAAGGTGTTTTAATTGAGGTGAAGTTGTCTTGGAATATTGGAATAGCATTAAATGATCATGGAATATAAAATATGAAGTTTTAAAAGAATTTTTTATGTTTTAGATAAGATAGTTAGATAACATAGTCCATCACACCATAGTTAACTATGTGTAAGATTAAATTCTATTTTGTAAAATCTATCCACAGTATAATTATTCTAATAATACCATTATTTAAGTCTAAAATATAATGATAATTTAACTAGCCTATTATGTCATAGATATCACATTGCAAAAAGAGAGACATGATTTTTTACGCACCATCTTATATATAGATTTTATTATATTATGATAACTCATTGTCACGTTATTATTCTAATATATAAAGAAAATTAGTTGATATGGGAAATTATATGTTTCACCATGAATATGTGGTTTATTTCCAAGGGAATCCAATCACATCATAGTGATCAAGCTATGAAATATTTCTGACATTTTATTTGGGAAGATGTTTAGAGGTCATGCCACAAATAAATTGGTCGTGAAAAAATCTTTCTAAAAGTTTTAAATCACTTAAAATTGTAACTATATAATCACACCACAATGTCCCTTATTATGTTAGGAAAGTTATAATCAAACTTCGATGATGATAGTCACACTGTAATGAGGTATAATTTAAAAAAATAAGTGTTTTATTGATGGGGATTATTTTTTGGCTCAAGGTACACTTAAACCCAATGATTCAAGTTATTAAAACACATCAATGGTGATGATAAAGTCTTGATTTATCTATTAGATCAAATTAAAGCAGAAGAAGTTAAAAAATAAGTTTTTTATTTGAATTTGATATTCAAATTTTAATGATGAATAGTAAAGTTGGTTATTTTGAGAAGGAGTTGGTATGTGAATAGGGGATGTATAGATAATATAGTTTATGTGTATATGAAGGTAATGAGTTTAAGAGAACCAATATGAAAATGTTGAATAGAAAAAAAAACCTGATAGAACTTTAAATTAGTTAAAGACACTCTTATTGTTTACATTTCATTATATTTCATAATTTTTTTTATATGGGAGAGTATTAAACAAGTCAATAAGATATGTCACTTATCCTGAGAAAATGGATAAACCCAAATAATTATATCCAACACATTGAAACTAGTAGATTATGTGATCATGGGTTCTTCAGATCATGCTAAAAATGAATCCATTCATTTTGAGCAACAAACCTTATAAAAATTAATAGTTCCTATTTTATTTGTGCATCGGTGCTAGAGTGGATCTGGGATAGTGGAATTTTCATTAAATTTTTATGGTTATTTAAAGTATAAATAAAAAATTAATTATAATAAATGAATCACCCCCAGGGATAGTATCTCAGATCCATATTTCACTAAATATTGGGTCTATTTGATATTTCTACAAACATTTATCTATTCTGGTAGGAAATTATTCCAATTATCATAACATTATTTCTCCGTGAACCTAGTATGATTGGGGTCACCTAGACATGTGTAACATAAAGATTAAAATTGAATATAGTCACCTAATAAAGGCAATAAATTCATTATATTTATTTCATATTCCATCATATTACCTGATTAATGGAGTCTTGATATGTTTTTGAATTAAGGTGTCACATATTAGATTTGGAGAATATTTCCTAAAATAGAAACAATTATGTATTTAATTATTATATTTAAATTATATAATAAAATTAATTTATAGCTATTAATAATCATTTTTTATTAATTTTTAGGAAAATTTATTGGATGAAGAGGTTATGTGAAGAAAGATATGGTTAGAGTAGTGGAAAATAATTTCCTAATGTTGGAAAGTTTATGTGTAAATATTTATATGTGTATAATCCATTAAGAAACTCACAATTCATAAGAGTCATTTTGACTCTATACATAAGAAATTGGCAAAGGTTGGAGTTCTTAAGAGTCATTTTACTCTTCATAAGAGTCATTTTACTCTTCATAAGAGTCATTTTACTCTCTATAAGAGTCATTCAACCATAAAAAAGATTTATAAGAGTAATTAATCTAGGTAAGTGATATTTTTAAGAGTCATTTTTTACTCTATAGTAAGTATTTGGCTAATTTTAAGGGTTCGTAAAAATAAAGCACATAGACAATAATTTTTATTATGAGTCGTTTACTTTAACTCATGGAGTCAAATGATAATTCAGAAGATCCATTATAATATTTTTATGATTCATTTTGGTAAGGCCTGTATATTAATAAGGGTTATTCTCCTTGAATAATTTAGAGATAATCTTACCATATTGGGGAAATATATTTTTAAATATTCAAAAGAAATTTCAATTCTAGGGATCATCTAAAACCATTTAGGACCTAAACACTATAATAAAAACTTATTAAAATATCTATAATTCAAAAAAAATGCGAATCTCATGAATTTTCAATATTGAATGTTGTAAAGAGAGATAAAATAATTTAAAACTACAAATATTTTGGGAAGCTTTAATATTGGAAAAATTTTCCAGGTTTAAAGGGGAAATAATCACATGAGGGCTAATAGGGGATAAAAAATAAACAAATAATATATAAATGAGGAGGAGGACAATAGGAGAAGGGGATTAATTCTCTTTGAATTATCTATGTTTTAATATATATTTTCTACTGCTATATTTACTTTTTTCATAATTACCACTGGTTTGTACCTCTCGATGGGATGGGTAAAAATACCATGGGTGATTGGGTTAGGGGAAAGTGATATGTTTATATTGGTTGAGTCTATACTTCATTAAATAAAATTTATTCTTCTAATCAATTTCTATATTTTGTAATAGAATATTATATTTAATGTGATTAGGTTTATTTATTTACTTTTTTAAATTGAATACTACCTTTGTTAATGATCATATATCTCCCTCAACTTAATTTAGTTTATATATGATAAAATTGTCTAGTCCCAATTCTATGTGTCTTGGGATTTTTTGCATGTTTATGTAAAATTGGTAATATATATACATATATTTCTTATGATAAAAATTACCTAATTTTTCTTTTATGAGTATTTTAGGGATGGTTTATTATTTTAATTTAATTTTATACCGTTTCGTACACATAGAAATGATGTTTGATCAAGAACCAATAAATAATTTATTAGAACTCACCATTTCCTTAAACCTAGGGTGAATGATAGAATCATTTTGGATTGTTTAATTAATTAATTAATAAGAAGAACGGTAATAATGAACTAATTGTATGAATTTCTTGGAATTGTATTTGGTAATCCTACCATGTACCCACCACCTTTCTAATTTTTTATAAAATATACTTCTTTAACATATTTTCAATTTCAATTAAAACCAAAGTCATAAAATACTGCCTCTTTAACTAATTGTGAAAATTGAATTTTTTTCACAACTCTGGAGACAACCATGGTTTCCATTATACAATATATATATATATAAAAATAGGTTTAATAAGTTTTTTTCACACCCATGATAGTTTTGTCCAAAAAATGGAATTATTTTTTAGGAGATATTTGAAAAACATATAACATTTAAATTACATGACTTATTCCAACATTGAAGAATTATTTCTTCTTGACCATAGATTAAGAGAAACATGTTAACCATATTTATATATTTAAGAAAAATTCAAATCATATAAAAATATTTTTGAAGTAAGGGCTTTCTAATATTCTTTTGAAACTCATATTGATCATTATGAGCTAATAACATTGAAATATGTCTCTAACTAAACATTAAGGGGCCTTTGTGAACATTTCTTTATTAACTATAATAAAATTATCTCAATCCCAACACTCCAAAAATAATTTTAATTAATAAATACTCTAATAAAATTTCTACCAATATTAGATGAAATTAAAGTTTAAGACCTTTTAAATTACATCAAGAAATTAACCTTTGTTTGTTCCACATTCATGACCATAGGAGTAGCAGAATAGTGAGTAAAGTGGATATATTTTCTATTATAAATAGAAAAAGAAACTAAGGAATAGTTTTAAAAGTAGTAACTAAGAGGTTTAATGATTTTTATGAACTTTATAGTAGCGTAATATAAAGTTTATTCTCAACTTCAAGTATTTTAAACATCTAAAAAGTGATTTTTTTCATAAGAAAAGAATTATGAGAAACTTTTTATGAATACTGGGAATGATTTAAAAACCATGTGAATGTTTTCTTCATTAAAACTTTAAAGAGAAGCGCTTAATAGTATTTTTCTATCAAGGTGTAATTTATAGAGATAAAACTATACTCTATTCATCATAAATAAGAAATATAATTGAAAAAATATATATTATATTCTATAAGAATTATAAATAACATCACCCAAAATTCACAATAATTTGGTACAAGCGGAACTGGTACAAGGGGACTATATGAGGTAAGATATTTTTAATAACCCTATTTAGAATCTATGATTGGGAAACTAACAATCTTAAATAGACAAAAGCATATTAAAAACCAATGAGTAATGAGAACCAGTTAAGAGATATGGTCCCTTATCATATCTAAACCATGTTAATGATCAATGTGTTGTAGTGCATGGAATTAGAAATTTTACAACTACATACCAATAATGGAAACTTTAGTAACTAAATAAAGAATAGTGATAAAATTCAAAAGTCTAATATAGATTTTTTAATTAATAAAAAGTCAAACCATATTTCATGTAATAATCCCAACAACCTCTTCAATTTCAATAACACTACAAGCATCACTATAACCAAAAAGCTTACCACCCCTAATCCAAAAAAAAATAATCCCTTTAATAATACCTCAAATAGATCACTACCAACTATGTATAACCAATAATTATCTTAGGATGAGGAATTAATAAATGAAGTGAAATAATTGAGGAATCATATAAGATGTATTATGGTGATACTGTCTAAAAACCTAGGAAAATTACCAGCTCATCCAATTCCAATCCTAATGGGTAATGTGAGCCTAGTAAAAACTAATACTAGTAATGAGATTTAACCACTTTCTGTAGGTTATCCAAAAATGATATTATTAAGGAACCTGAGTAAAAAAAGGTAAGAAAAATAAAATTCTTTGAGGAATAAAACGATACTAGAAACACCCTTTAAAAATAGACTAGTTAAAAGAGAGACCATTCATCACTATTTCCCTTATGAATGATTCAATCAAAGAATATACAAGAGTAATAAATGAGAAATGATATTTTATATACTTTTTAGAAAATTGAAATCAACATACCCCTTCATTAAGATCTAAATTAGAATCATAAATATGATATGTTCCTCAAGGAACTTCACACCTAAATGATGATAATTCTCAAGGATGAGAGAGTAAACTTAAGAAAAAGTGTTTTAGACTTGATCACACGTAATATTCCAACCAAATTTCAATATCCATTGATATATTATATCACATATAAAATTGTATATATGTATTTTAAAGATTTATTATGTGATATTAGGGGCTATATAAATGTAATTCAACATTATATTTAAACTAATTTTTATATGGGATAACTCAAACCCATAAGAGTGGTTATTTATCTTGAAAATAAATCCATTTCATTCCTGGTAGGATTCAGGGAAGATGTGATTGCTTGAGTACATAATCTCATCTTTCTATATAACTTTTATATGCTTAATATAGATGAGTAAAATAACCCATCATAGTAACCCACCATCTTGGGTAGAACCTTGTTGAAGATAGAAATTATCATCATAAATTTACATGAAGGAACTATCACTAAAGAATTTATTGATAACACTGCTCACTTTAACATTTTTGATTCCATAAAGTACCCACTAAATGATCATTATTTTAAACTAATTTGACACACTTAATAATTTAGTAATTATGAATATCTAATATGATAAAATATATTTTGATTTTAGGAAATTATTTTATATTTAAAAAATTTATGAGAAATATGGGGAGTTTTTTAAAAACTGTGTACCTCCTTTAAAAGAAGCAGTGACCCCTGATTCATTGATGGATTTTAATATTTTTTCAACAAAGAAGAAGACAATATTATAATTTCTATTAAAAATTCCTTGGTTTTATAGGTGAGGAAACCAAATCTTATTTCAACATCATTGTATCCCACAAATATGGAATTAAAATCCTTGAATACGAAATTAAAATATGTGTTTTTAATAAAATGAATCATTTTTTACTATAATAATTTCTAGAAACCTTTCTATAAGAAAATAACAAAAAAATATTAGGTATTTTTAGTGAAAATATACAATAAATATGTTGGAGTTTATGATATATCCTTGGGATAAGTCTTAAATTTTTTATTCATATATTTTTTTTGGAAGTAGACTCAAATCCGGTTAAAGAGCCCTAGGGAAGAAATAAGCCGACCATGATAGAGGTAGTTAAGAAAGAGATAATTTTTTTTATAATTAGTAATAATATAACCCATTTATAACTCCAAATGGGTCAATCCCATTCGTATAGTCCTCAATAAAACTATAATGACCATAGTGAAAAATTATATGAATAATCCAATCCTAATGAGAGTTAAAAAAAAGTTAAAGAGTCTATATAAACTATAGGAAATTGAACCAAGTCACTAGGATAGATTATTTTCCTGTTAATTTAATTGTCAAAATGTTAAAAATGTTATGGGAAAAATCATTAATATTATCAATATGGATTTATAGGTAACTTCTAGGTTCCCATTAAACCTAATGAAAAAGAAAAAATAACTTTCACATGTCCTTATGCAACCTTTTCTTACAAGAGGATCTCATTTGGATTATGTAATACACTAGGTACCTTTTAATGATAAAAGTTAATCATTTTATATGATCTTATTGGCGATTTATTGTGTGTTTTTATGGATGAATCCTTAGTTTTTTAGAATTATTCTGATGACAACTTAGGAAATTTGGAAAATGTTTTGAAATCCTACAGTGAAAAAAAAATATGGTTTTGGATTTTTAAAAGTGAATTTTCCTAGTTGAAATTGGAATAATGCTAGGAAATTTAATTTCACAACTTGGTAATGAGGTTTAGAAATATAAAATAGAAGTTACTAATTCATTTCTCTATAAAAATAATGTGAATCATGTTAGATCATTTCTAGGATAACTAGGATTATACAAAAATATGTATTTAAGAATTTAGTAAGATTTCTTTTCCCATTTATAGATTACTATTAAAAGATATTGAATTTAATTTTGATGATGGTTACAAGAATTATTCGATTGAATTAATGTTTAATACAACAATCCCACTGGTAATGAATCTACCCAATTGGAAACCCCCCTTTGAGTTTCTTAGTGATTCTTCAAACCATTCTACTGGATAAATGTTTTCTTAGAAAATTTAAGTAAGAAATTATACCATTTCATATGATTCGAGAACACTGAATGATTCCAAATACCATTATAAAACCACTAAAAATAGTTTTTATTATTTTTTATTTTATATGAATAAGTTTATATCAAATTTTCACGGTACTTTGGTGTCTACATTATCTAACCAGGTATCACTTATGTACTTATTGGACAAATTAGAAGTAAATTCAAGTCTGGTTAAATGTACTTTATTATTCAATTAGTATGATTTGTAAATAAAATAAAATGATGAGCTTATAATTAAGTGGTATAATACCTAAAAATTCTACCATAAACAGCCCAGTTCAAAATTCCAAGTAAAAAAGATTCAATGAATTCATCCTAGGAGAAATTTAGTATTTTGTTAAAGGTGATGTATCATTGTATGCTGATATGGTAAACTTAATGGTAACTTCTCAAGTCATATCTCACTTGAACCATCAAAAAATTCTCAAACTCAAATCTGAATCAAGTTTTTTATATTTTAGATGATCCATATATTTGTAAAATATATAATAATCAAATGATTATGAGGTGTTTTCCTTAGAGTGAGGTTTCATTATCTTAGAATTCTTATATACTCTTACTTTTGGTGGAAATTTTGGATCTCAAATAATTTCTAATTATATTTTATAATCCGGAATATACTATACCACACTATTCATAGATGATAATTAATTTTTTAAAAGATGTGATTAATTCTAGTACACTGGTAATATATCCAAAATACATGATATTCCTCAAAAACCAATAATCCTTTGTGAAATATTTTAATTTTTGAAGAATATATTTCATTGGGTAATTTCCCATGTCTTATTGAAATTATTACATCCTACTAGTAGTGGAATATTATTCATTATAGGTGGAAGATAAAACCACCAAAAAGTATGATGCTAATGTTTTTTTAAGACTAATATTTTTTATAAAATTGTAGTCCCAAGAGGAATCATCAGTGAAAAATACACACATTTTTTAAAAAAAAATAGATGATCTAATAGGAATGTGTTGACTGTATCACAAGACATTAACACCCTACAACCTAAAAAACATTATAAGTTATGGTCTTAAACATCGAGAATAAGAGAATACTGGAAACACAATTTTTGGCCATTATGTAGAATATGAGACAAAATCTATAATATTATATAAGTTATTACAGAACTACCAAAGAGACTCTCATTGGAATGGGTCCATATCAATTTATCTATAAGAATAGTTATCACTTACCTATAGAGTGGTTTCACAAATCCTACTAGGAAGTAAATGAATTAAATATAGATTAAAAAAAATTGTGAAGGATAAGAGATAACAAATTCTCGAAGTAAAATAAATAAAAAAGATAAGAATTTGTAAATTCCAAAAGTTATGATCATTAGAGTGTCCCATGATATGTTAATTCCAAAAAAATACATTCATTTAGGGGAAAAATTAGTGCTCTATAACTAAGGAGAAAATTTATTTCAAGGTAATCATCATTACAGATGTTAAGGTCTATTTATTATAACTAATTTGTACCCTTTTAAAGTTTTGTAGATAAAAAATGAAGGAGAATAAACCCTATTCACTATTAATGTGAAGTATGAGGAAATTACAATAGAAATCTAACAATAGAACTTGTGGCGTGGATCACACTCCAACCATTTTACATGTAAAAAAAATTACCTTTCTTTAACACTTACTAATTTTAGTAATTATATTTAATATACATAAAACTATTAAGTTTTTTAGAATGCACTGAGGAATGTGCATCCTTAAATTACGAGGGAGGGAAACCTTTATAGTCTTAAGAATTTCGATTTCTTCCAAATTTTTATGTCTTTATTATCCATTTTTATCTGTTTTGAAGTTTTTTTAGCTAAATTTGAATACCATTATAAATTTTAAAACTATTACAATTATGAGAAACTAATTTGACTAAGGAACTCAACTTAGATGAATTTTGAAATGAACTTGATTTCAAATTCAAAGTGACATAAATTCATGAAAATTTCACTAATTTTTTAATCTTATTCCATGAAATTCTACCGTATATTAAAATCACTTATTAGAGAGTCTTATAATAAAAATTTCACAAATTCTTTACAATTCCCTCATTTATGGGGAGAACCTATCCATGTTTGGATAACTATAAAGTACTAACTAATCTATTCAAACCCTTAGATAATTGCATACCTTATATTGTAAATGATTGAGGAATTCTTTTGAAAGAAAATACCATTTTAAAAAGAACTTATATTTTTTCCAACCATGAAATTTAATGATTATATCCCCTACCATCCATGAATTTCCATGTTAATAAGCTTCATTGTAACCCAAAAATCCCCACCAACCTAGCTCTAGAAGTAAAATTCATGATCACAATTGAACTCAAGTGTAAGGGAGGGAGATGGATGATCTGAACTGTATTTTTATGAGAACTATAATCTATTTTTATATACTATTCTTGAATACATACTTGGAAAATATCTGAAACTAATTTGAGAAAGTCTCTAAAAATATCAATGTTAAATGAAATAAAGGGAAAAATATTACAAATCGGGGAAAAGAAGTTCACACAATTTCATAAAAATCCAAGACTCCTCTTTACCTTAAAAATTAGAATATAAGTATAATTTAAAAAAGAACAAATATACTAAAGGAAATAGAGAGAATAAATTTTCACTACTAAATGTTAAAAGTGTGATTTGTATAAAAGGTGTTTTTTATGGTCAACCTGGCCCAAAGTATTTTGTTCTTGTTATTTATTTGTAGATAATCCCCCATTATGGGTTAAGGGGTAACCCTTACATGACCTATAGAACTAGTGGAATAAGGCATAATACATTAACCAAATGCTTAGATGCACAAGACCCAATATGTAACATCCCATCCCAGATTCCACTAATCCAGTTCCCCAAGACGATTCTCCACAAGGCCTCAACCACACCTCTCTATAGGCCAGAGGCTGTTAACTAGTAGAAACGACCTAGGGCTTGTCTACGGATATAATATACTCTCATATCTGAGTAAACAATGGAAGAAGTAACTAGATATCATTCAATAAGTAAATAAACCGAGTAAGGAAGTAATAAATAGAGTGAAATATAAAACTATGTAATAATAAATTAAATGTTATAAAATTTTGAATATTCATTTGATACATATAAAAATCATCACCCACCGGTCTAACCACATATACAAGAGTATATAGAAGAAACTAAAATAAAATTACATGAATCTAAAACTAACTCGGAACCAAATCACATACTCAGTCTCTATGACATTTTCTAGATTATGAATCATGATCAAATGAAACTACATGAGTTGTTCTTCTCAAACATGAAACCCTAGGCCTCAACCCTAAACATCATGAAATATGTTCTCATCCTGAAAATAATACATAAGGTTCTCATGCTCACTGATTTTCACGTACAAGAGTGAGAAATATTATTTATAGGAAACCCCAATAATGAACCTATAAATATACTGTCAGAAGTTTATTCTCATGCAATATGCTCAGCCTAGCTGAGACAAAACTGAAAAGTTAAATAAAACAAAAAACGTGAAACCACAGTTGATACCTAGGTCTGTGATCCCGATCAACTGGTAAAGGTGTCATTTTGTAAATATATATTTTTGTGTGTACATATATATTCCCATATATAAACATAAATATTTATATACATGAGTAAGTTGAAATAAATAACATAAACAATAGCAGTCGATCCTTTGGTCTGTAATCTTAATCATATGGACATCCTATGAAAAGGGAATTGAGCTTGATGTCATACCACTCAATCCATGTAAAATTAAATTGTTCCTTATGTTTGTAATCTAAATCTACAATACCTACTTCAACCAGTTCCAGAGATGTCTCTCAGAAAGCTATGTCACCAAAGGTGGATACATGTCATAACCTTGGGTTCACCCGTACTCACCACCAATCACTATAATGAAGGATGTTGTGTACCAATGGGAAATACTGTAAGCAGTAATGGAGATGGATGGCATTCCACTCATTCCATGTAAACCTGGTATAATGTATGAGACCCAGGTCCCGATCTTTAAGTTGTCACGACATTGGAGCTCAGATGAACCCTAAGGGGATGACCCTTAGGGGGTCTGTAAGTGGAATGCTCTCTAAACCCAAGTACATTCTTATAATCCATTCATATAAATGTTTTAGTAGCCCCATCCCTAGGAAATACCTATGGACGATGCAGTAATGGTGCTTCCTCCAAAACCTAGGGAGTATCCTGGGTATTGCTCGAGAATGGTGTAATCATCCATCGAGTATATGTCACATCAACATTGAATATCACTATGTCCACCAAATAAACCAAGTAGTAGATCAGTGAGAGTGTAATCATGCTCATTTCATGGGAGAGAATAATCATACATGAGTATACGTCAATTATGTGGAACATCGTGTCCAACACCATGATCATGTAATTGACCATCGTGAGCATAATAACACACATCACTTGGGAGAGCGTAATCATCCACGAGTCTCATCAGTAGGGACTCTAGGTCCATATATCAAAATCATGGTAATTCTATTCCAAAATATCATAAACATAGGGACACCATTACCAATATCAAAAATAGAGGGGCTTCATGACCAAATATCAAAAACGTAGGCTAAAAATACAAATCTAGGGAATATATCTGGTTATCCCAATATAGAAAAAGAAGTGCTCAGAAGATAGATCCTAGTAAATACATCTAGGTTTCCTGATATAAAAACGAATCATGTTAGGCACAATGGCCAAAAACTAGGAAAAACCTCTTGCTATCATTGCTTCACAAATAGTAACCATTTGAATGCATAAAAAAGAGTGAGGGTGGAAGAATGCCTAAACCCACCACTACCACCAGCGCCTCACATGATTACAATTTCATCATGGGTTCTAAGGTGACACCCTCTACCCTCTCTACCCAAACCCCCAACGCACTATCTCAATGTAGGTTAAGATCTAGGCACCCATTGGGTCACTTACATCATAACACAGAAAAAGTATCATACTTGATATACATAGGATATACACATATGTAAAGGAATCCTACATAGGATCCTCAGTTGTGGAGGTAAAAGGAGGAATACCACATGGTATCCTCTAATGGTAAGTAAACAAAGGAATATTACATGCTATCCTCATAATGGTATATAGAAAGGGTTTTCCTACATGAAACCCTTATTAAAAATTTAAAAAGGAAGAGGCATCCCACCTGGGATCATCTTAAAGAGTAAATTGTTAGAGGGATCCTACAAGGTATTCCCTAGGTTAGTATGTAAGAATATGCATCCCATAGGGGAACCTCATAAGAATTAAGAATATAGAGTCATATTATATGGTATCCTCCAGGTTTAAATGTAAGAAGATGCATCCTACAAGGGATCATTGAAAAAAAACTAACCTCATGTCCTCTTAGACCATAAGCGAACACTTTGTAAGCGATACGTACTTCAGTAGAAAAATAAAAAATAATTGCTCATAGGATATGGATCATGGACCTATCATATCATGGTATCAATCTCATGAGGCAACAGAAAATATATATCATAGGAAGAACCTCTCTGTCTAGAAAAAATAAAGAAACTCCATATACGAGTCCTCAAAACAACTCAGTGGTTGTATAATAATGATCTATATAAAAAAAAATTGAATATTCAGGTGTCCAATTCCAACTCCAGGGTGTAAAGATATGAATACACCCTCAAAAGGGTAGCAAGGGGTAGTACAATGCATGTATACCCTAGTACATAGTGTGTAGTCTTGAATCCCCACATGGGTGCGTATTATAGACGGTCTTGGCCTATAAATTCCCAAGTATACAATGTGTAAGACATGTAATTATTTTGTACCCAAAATAGGATAAATACATGTGTACCTCACATGGAATATCCATGTACATTTTCTAGATGTGTACCTCTATACGGCGTGCGACCCGCATAAGGTCTGGTCTTGTACTCTACACAGCCATGTGCCCCTTACACGAGTTGTCTGGATAGGTACATGGCTACATGGTCAATTCCCAATAAATGAAATGTATACCACATATATGGTGTATAATTCTAAAAATATCCTCTTCCCTAAATGGGAAGAGCTCATAATGTGTGTTCTCGAACTATACACCGTGTGATCGGGATTTCAGAATAGGAAACCCCTTAAATCAGCCCAAAACCCTATGTTTCTCCCAAAAATATATAGATCGACCCTAAATGCATCATAATCAGATATAATAGGGTATTAAAACATTGAAATTGTAAATATATAGGTATTTACATAAAAACATAAAAATTTCCTACCCATTGGAGGAATCTGCTAAAGCTTCACCCATTTCTACGGTCCATGGCTACCGCAAGTCGATTTCTCTCCTCTTGAGCTCCACAGTGGTACCTTGCTTCCCCACTATCTCTTTTTATATCTTCATCTCTATCTTATCTATTTTTCCCATAGAGGATTAATCCCACATGGTTGTGCATGAGAATCCATAGGAGGAAAAGAAAAGAAAAGAAATAAAAGTAAGAAACAAAAAGAAAAAGAAAATGGGGATGGGCCCGGCTCCAGTGCCCAACATGATTTTATGCCTGGACTAGATAACACTACCCATTCTAGAGTCAATGAAAATATAGAATATCAATCTAACACTCCGTTCAAAATATATAACTGAAGGAATGTGTTTGAATATATTAATATTTAATTAATTAATTATTAATTATTAATTATTCCATGAAAATTTGAAGGGTTTGAAATTCAACAAAAATCTTGTCCGGGGGTAAAAACCCTATTTGTGAACCAAAATAGTGGTCAAAAAAATTATCCATGCTCATATAATAGGATAAAATGACCATTTCAACCCTTATAAGAATCTGAAAGACAAAAATCAAATTTATACCCAAAATTCCAATCTGAAAAAGCATGGGTCATATAACCTCCACAACATAAACCTTCTGGTCATTGGGAATCCTTTTTTGTAAGCTTGCATCCATGATCTCATTACAAGTATCTTTCTAATTATTCTATCTCAATTTTCCAATGAGAACTCCCGTGACATCCACAACTCTTCTACATAGGAGAAACTTAACTATGATCAATCTAGTACTCCCCGCCATAGGAATACTCTTATCATCATCTCACAACAAAACAATGAGATCAATGAAAGATAGAGATTATGAGAATTTCAATTGAAAATGAGGGTCAGCACACTCAAATAGTCAATGATGCACTCCCTACATTATGTATTACCTTATACCACTCCTCAAGTGAAACCTCAAAAAGTTTCATCACTAAACCATATAAAAAACATTTAAGAATATCATTGTAGATCTGATGATCTCTCAACATACTCAGGAATATGTCATGATAGATCATGATCATCTATAACTAGGAGTATACTAAGAACCATTTATAAACATGTATATATCTCCTGATCCATTCTCACATCAAACATGTTATTCTTTCCTTTAACCAACCCCTGAAACCACATCTCCTAACAATGCATGTTTAGGTATATCCATAGTTTATCCATCCTATGGTGTCCAATTAAATTATAATGTATCCTCCACTATGGAGGGACATTATTCTTCTAACCAAAACTCTTGGGAAACCCTACCCCTGGAAATTCTTTTGAACTATCAGTCCTCAACTCACATAATACCACTCACTGATTTAAAATTTAAATGGTACCATATAAAACTAGCGTGTACATTTATCTCTCGGCTCATACTTCAATGATTCTTCTATCATAAGGCTAATATGATAATGCTACATATTTAATTAGACTCCTTAATTAGGAATATCCCTTAGAACTCCTCTTAGAAATCAGTCACATCACCTGTACTATGATTTATCCCATGATCACCCATCACCTAGTGTCATTCCAGTAATGAGTGTCTACCCACACTCTAACTGCATGGTAAATAGAGGAAGCGCTAGTCAAAAGGGATAGAAACTGAAATTGTCAAGCCTACAAAATCTAGTCTAGTAAAACAAGTGCCACATGATATTTCTTAGAAATTAAAGGAATCAACATACTTATATCTCAAAACCAAATCACCTCAAGTGGATTAGTATCAGAAAAAGCATATTACGAGGATCACCGCCTAAAAATGAATCCACAATCTCAAGAAAATCCAACTCATATGTTTCCCTTAATCTAAATGAACTTCCACCTACATGGGTCTAAGTTAAGGATATGGATTTCTAGGTCCCTCACCTAGTACTACTAATCAAGTCTCATAACAAGGGTAAAAGGTATTAACACCGAGCCAAAATTTAAAACCTCTCAAAAAGGTCATATCTCATTTGGTATCATTATCACAACTTTCTCATCATAAGGAATCTAACACACCTATCAAATCTCTCTTGTAAATAAAACATTCACCTACAAGGGTCAAAACTGCTAAGTCCTAGCCTACCAAGTCCAGGATCCTCTCAAAGAATCTTCATAATGAAAATATCCCTAGAGATCATGATATCAAAAATGAATATATACTAAACTAACATGGAAAAAGAATCAGTATATGATAATACCCCCTCGAGGTCCAGTTCTATATAAACATTTATGTTTCTATAGACATCACATAAAGAGACCCAACTAGATCACATAAAGAGACCCAACTAGATCGCATAAAATAAAAGGATACCCCCAAATAGGGTCGATTAAAAAAATCACCAACTAATGATATTTACCTACAGGGGTTAGTATCCTAATCACATGGTTTGGTTAGGTATAATTTCATTCCAATCTATTAGTTAAAAAACATTATAGATTTTTACTGACACATTAAATAAAAAAACAAAAGTATAAAAACTATTTTAGGGGTTCAACACATGATAATCATGTGCCCTATCAACCTACTAGGGTTATTGCACCTCCTGTGAATGAGGACTATGTTTTCAACCTCACCACCAAATGCCTCAACATAGATCCACATTTCCTTCCTTTTTAAGTAAATATATATGAATGTTCGCCCAATTATGTATAGTTCCACCCAAAACCTAAAATTGGAAACACTATTTAGGTTTTTTTTTACTTTAAAAAAATTACCTATATCTTTAGTAATAATAACACACTATAAATTCTATAACATGTGAATCCTATGTTCTAAATATGATGCATGATACGCCTCTTTCCTTTTCCATACAAGTGATATAATCAATCAATGTCCCCTTTCCAATGGGCCAAAATCCATAAATGTATCAGTGGCCTCTCGCCAATGGGTAGAGAGCCATAGATCCCTAATAAAACCTAAAAAGTCAAACAACATATGTGTCTCTAAATTAAAAAAACATATACAACTATAAAATCACATATCAAAACAACAATCCCATATCTCTAGAAACATGGATATCATACTGAAATAAGTGATTTGAAGCATGAGTCCAATATCCATCACTGGTTCTGACACGTTCCTAATTCTCATATTTACCATATACCAAATAGTAGTACAACATAAAATAAATACCTCTAATATCACCTTGTAGTATCCCATCTTGTATTCCACAAATCTGTTTCCTTGAGTTGGCTTGCCACAAGGCCTCAAGAATTCCTCTCCATATTCTAGAGGAAATTGACTAGAATCGAGGGAATATGGTGCATATGTGGAGATAATATGACCTCATATCAGAGAAAAAAACTTTGGAAATAATAATATATCATCCAATTAGAAAATAAGTAGAGTGAAAAAGCAATAGATAGAATAAAATACAACATGATGTAATAATAAATGAAATTTCATAAAAGTCGAAACAACAATTCCATACATACAACACTAATCTCCCACTAGGAGGACCATAAATATAAGAGTCACCACTAAAAAATGTGATTTTACTAACACTAGTAAAAGGCCCGTATCAACACTTATAAAGTGCTGACTACCAAACTGAGGTTAAGGGTAAGTCGTTATTAGTGTTTTTTATCATTGATAAAGGAAGCACTGGTAAATAGGGGATTTTTATTTTCAAACCTCTCTAATCCCCTCCCCTCCTATCAACACACCCTATCAATAATTCTACACCCCCTTTATTAATGCATTGAAAAATTCAAGGCTCCTGCACATTCTTGGATTTGATCCCTATACATTTCCTTTGGAACTAAAACGCCATTACCACTATACAAAGATGTTTTATTTTTCTATTTAATTATATTTCAATTTATCTATATGTATATTTACATATATTATATATTATATATTTTATATTATGTATTATGTATTATATTCATTTACATATACTAAAATATAACATAAATAAATATCTGTTTATTAATATATACATATATGTATATATATAAATTATACATATATATAAGTATATATATATATAAGTTTATATATATAATTATATATATATATTCATATATTTTCATAATGTAGAATATGGTTAGATATTGTATTAATTGCATTTTTAGAATATCAATTTATTTACATATATTACTGTATACATATAAATATTTTTTTTATTGATAGAAACATGTTTATATATAAGCATTACTATTATATATATATACATATAAATTAATGCATTTTTATAAGGAAAATAAAATGGATAGTTTTTACTTTAAATAAAATTAATGAAAAATATTTATTTTGTATATTTAAAAATACACTTTTGTGTAAATTTGTTGTTATATGTATCTATGAAAGCGATTTATTATAAGTAAATATAAGAAAATGTGCATATATTTAATAATAAATAAAACTGAATTATAAAAAATGATAAAATTTCAAAACCCTAATATTAATATGAATGTAATCCCTGAGAATAAATTTATTCCCCACTAAAAATTTTCAAAAATATCCCCCTAAATAGGGCTAAAATTCCATCAAATGTTAAAAAAAATTGGATACCCCGACTAAAAATAAATTTTGTAGATCTTTTGGGCCTTGTTTTCCTCAAAAAATGTGATTTGGTGTTCCCCCCAGTCACAAATGAATATAGGTCCTCATAGTATTTGATTTTATATGGGTAGAACCCAAATATACATCCAAATCAAAAGTTATAACTGTTTCACGTTAAAGTCATGTTTTCAACTTCTCTTACCATATTCATTAATTTATTTAATTTTTATGTAATCCAAATATTATTAAATCACTATTACACAATATTAATTAGAAAATTATTAATTAATGATATTTTTTAAATATTTTATAAGTCATTTTCTCTAAATATCTTATATATTAACTGTAAATACCTATTTAGCCATATTAAAAACATATTTGAAAAATATATGTTATATTTATATCAATAAAAAATATTAATATATTAATATATTATTTTTAATGAAATATACCCTTTATCATCATTAGAAAAAAAAAATTAAATTATAAAGGGGGACCTTTATCATTGCTTTTTTAATAGCACTGATAAAGTCCCCCCTTTATCAGTTTTCTTAGTAGCGATGAAAAATGGATGCCCTTTATCAGAGCTTTTTTATTATCATTAATAAAGGTTTCCACTTTATCATCACTTCTTTAATTGTGATAATAGGGGGATTTATCATTTTTTTCATAAACATTGATAAACTCCTCCCTTTATCATCAATTTTTTTAGTGCCAATAATGACACCCTTTATTGGCACTTTTAGCTAGCGCTGATAAACCCTAGCACTGGAAAAATCCGGTTTTCTAGTAGCGAGTACATAAAATAAACTGAAATAAAAGTGAGAGGTTCTATTACTAAATTTATGCCAGGTCACATACCTGATCTTCATGAAACTGTCAAGCTACTCCATACCGATCAAAATAATCCACATGAATGGAACCACTTGAACATGAAACCTTGGGCTGCAACACCATCTATCATGAAATATGTGCTCAACCTAAAAAGGAATACATAAGGTCTATACGCACATCAATGATCATGTACAAGGGTGATAAATAATCCTATAAGGATACCCCAATAATGAACATATAAATCTACTGTCATAAGTGTAAGCTAATGTAATTTGACCAGCCTAGCTGAGACATAACTGAAAAGATAAATAAAACAAACAACATGAAACCATAGTCGATCCCTGGGTTTGTGATCTCAGTCAACTGGGAAATGTGTCATCATATATATGTGTGTGTGTGTGTGTTCCCATAAATATATATATATATATATAATCATATATAAATATTTATATACATGAAAAAGGTGAAATAAATAACATAAACAACATCAGTCGATCCTTGGGTTTGTAATCCCAAACATATGGATAGCCAATGAAAATTGAATTGAGCTAGATTTCATACCCCTCAGTCCATGTATAATTAGTTTGATCCCTGGGTTCATAATCTTGATTGATAATACCTTCTTTTGTTAGCGCCAGAGATTTATTTGAGAAATCTATGTCACCATAGGGGGATGTATGTCCTAACCCTAGGATCATCCATACTCGCATCCAATCACTATAAAGGAGGATGTCATGTACTGATGGAAAATATTGTAAATGGTCACTAAGATGGACTTATTTCCACTCATTACATATAAATCTGGTTTTATGTATAATCCCTAGGTCTCAATCCTTAGGTGGTCATGACATTGGATCTCAGATGAACCCTAAGGGGCATACCCTTAAGTGATATGTAAATTTAATGATCTCCAAACCCAAGTAAAGGCTTGACATCCATTCATATAAATATATCAAATCCCCATCCCCATGAAGTACCTCTGAGAAATTTAGTAATTCTTTGCCCAACCAACCCTAGGGGGTACTCTAGGCATCGCTCAATGATAGAATAATTATCCATCGAGTCTATGTCACATAAATATTAAGGAGCACCATGTCCACCATCATAACTAAGTAATAGATCAAGTAGGGTGTAATATTACCCATTTATTGGGAGACCATAATCATCCATGAGTATACATCAATGATGTGGAACACCATGGCCAACACCATGATCAAATAATCCATCCAGGAGAGTGTAATCATCCCCATTGTTTGGGAGGGTGTAATCATCCACGATTCTCATCAATGGGGATGAAATAAATGTATATCACAATCATAGGGATTAAATTCCCTAATATCATAAACATAGGGATTCCATTCCCAACATCACAAACTTGGGGATGTCATTCCCAAGTATCATAAACATTGGATAAAAAACTAGATCCTAGGGAATATGTCTAAGAATACCTATATAAAAAAAATAAATGCTCATAATATGGGTCTCAAGAAATACATCTGGGCATCCCAATATAATAAATCATCATGTCAAGAACAACAACTGAAAACCATAAAACACCTCTAGGAATCATAGATGCATCAACAGTAACCATGTGAATTAATAAATAAAAGAGTGAGTGTGGTCAAACACTTAAACCCACCACCACTACCATAGACTCATAGGCTTAAAATTTCCGCACAACTTCTAAGGTGAAACCTTCTACCATCTCTACCCAAACCCCAATGCACAATCTTAGGTTTGGTCAAACATCGGGTCACCACTGGGTTCCTCACCTCATAACACAGGAGAGGCATCCAACTTGGGATCCTTAGGTTCTACACATGAGTGATGTAATCCTACTCAAGGTCTTTAACTGTGAAGGAAAAAATGAGGAATCCTACATGAAATCCTCTAATGGTAAGTAAATAATTTCATCCTACAATGGATCCTTGGAACAGTACATAAGAAGGGGTTTCCAACATGGGTCCCTTAATAACAGCTTACATAGGCTGAGGAATCCCACATGGGATCCTTGGAAATAGTAAAAAAGTTGAGGGATCCTATAAGGTATTTCATGGGTTAGTATGTATGTGAAGGAATCCTACATGGTACCCTTATAATAAGTAATAAGATAAAGACACCCTTTATGGAATCCTCTATGTTGAAATTTATGTAGAGGAATCCTATAAGGGATCGTTCGGAAAAACTAACCTCACAGCCTCATAGGATAGAAGGGAACACCATGTAAGGTATAAATCCTCAACCGGATATCTACATAAGCACTAGTCAAAGGATAAGGATCATGGACCATCTTGGATCATGGTCTCACTCCTAGGAGAGAGTTGAAATTAAATACCTGAGGAAGAACCTCTCGGTCAAGGAAAAATCCCAAAAAACATTTAAGAGCCCTCAAAACTTCTCAAGGGTTGTATCATCATGATCTATGTATAAAACTATCAAAATGGAATAATAATGTATCCAATTATGACTCTAAGGGTTAAATATATTAAAAACTCTCAAAAGGATAAAAAGGGTAGTAGATGATGTGTATACCCTAGTACATAGTGTGTACTCCAGCCGATCTTGGCATGTAAATTCCCAAGTACATAGTGTATAAGACATGTACATGGTGTGTACCATATTCATAGTACCTTACCATATAAATCACATGGAATAGACAAGTACTTTTCATGTATGTGTACCTCTACATGGTGTGCGACCCATATAGGGTCTAGGAATGTACTCTACACGGCCATGTGCCCCTTACACGGGTTGTCTGGCCAGGTACACGACTACACGGTCGAGTCCCAATACCTAGTGTGTATAACCCATTCATGGTGTGTACTTATAAAAATATCATCTCTATGAATTGGAAGAACACATGAAATGTATTCCAAAATAACATTCCTTGTGATAAGGATTTATGAATGGGAATCCCCTCAAATCTGCCTAAAAGCACATTTTTCTCTCCATACACTATAGATCGATCCTCAAGGGATCCTAAGAAGTGATAATAGGTATTTAAAACAAAAAGAAAATTGTAAAAAATATTTATTCATAGAAAAATTAAAAATATCCGACCTTTGGGTGAAATCTACTAAATCTTAGCCCATTTTAGTGATATGTGGCTACCACGTGGCGATCTGGCTCCTCCCAAGCTCCATGGAGGTACCTCTCTTCCCCTATCTCTATCAATATATATCTATCTATCATTATTATCTATCAAGTTCATTGAATAATAATACCACTAGTTTTTTCATGATAATACATGGAAGGAAAATAAAAATAAAATAAATAAAAAGAAGAAAATAAAAAGAAAAATAAAATGGGGTTCAGGCCTAGGCTCGACGCCCAACATGAGTTTATACCCTACCTAGGAAAAGATACCCATTACAGAATCACTAGAAAAGATTAAATCTCAATAATATGATCCATTCAAAAAATATATCCAAATTAATGTGTTTTAATAAATTATTATTTAATTAATTAATTATTAATTATTAATTCTTCCATGAAAATTCAAACAGTTCAGAATTCCACCAAACTCTTATCCTATGGTAAAAGACCTATTTTGGAACTAATGGAGTGGTGATAAAAATTATCCAATATCATATATTTGGGTAAAATGAGTGGTTATAAAAATTATCCAAGATTATTTGTCATGGTAAAATGACCATTATACCCCAAACAAACATCTGAAAGAAAAAATTCAAATTTCTGATCAAAATTTAGTCTGAAAAAAACATGAGTCTTTAAAAAATACATGACCCATAGACTGAAAGTCCTAACTATACTAGAACTACCCCTCCCCAGCATCTTCATAATTAAAGCTTCATAGTTTTCCACCTCATATGGCTGATCGACTAGCATTTTCGTGTGTAGAGCTACACAATGCCTAGTACCAATGGTGATTGTCATACATTCTCATCATTCAAATATTGTTATCTCTACTATGATGGTTGCGAAATTCTATAAATCTTCTTCTAGGGTCTTACCCTATGTGTTCTTCCTTAAACTGTATCAAGGTTATATGGCCTGAAACCTCATGTCCTGAAGGTCGAAGGTGGCTTGAAGTCTCTGTGTCCCATAAGCCTAAAACAGTGGCATGAAAGCCCAAATGGGAAGAATAATTCCAACTATTATAGTATTGTACATTACCCTCTACAATACTTGTGTGAAAATTAAAAAATCATGACTTTTACTTCATATTAGATCCAAACATCCTTATTATACCTAGGAATCTTTTTCCATGAAAACCTTTCAAACATTGTCCCCAAAATAATTATAAAATACCTCAAGATAAGAAAAATTACCATACCTAATGGGTAAAGATTTATAAATTCAGCAAGCCAATGCTGACCCCAGTATGAGTCTAAAATGATTAAAAATATGATTTAAATTCGCACTTGAGTGTTAAGTGAAATGATTCTAGGAAGGTATTCATAAATGATCAGGGGAGGATGGGAAAAATTAAAAATGATTTAAATGTACTTCATAGAGGAATTGTAATTTAGAAAATTTAAATTTATGATGATTTTGAGTGACATGGATTTTAAAATGGGAACACTCTTTGGAAAATATTTTATTTTTTTAGTTATTTAGTTGATGTTAACATGTACAGAATTCTAGATTCAAAGTTGGGGGGATTTATACTTTTTATATTGTATTCATTTTGTTCCATCATATTTATTAATTAATTGAGTCTTAAAATGTTTTGAAATTAAGGTTCTATTCCATTTTATTTGGTGAATATTTTTAAAAATGGACATTATTGTGGATTTAATTGATTTATTTAAATTTATATACAAAATGAATGGGTAATTATTGATAATACTTTATTTTAATGTTTTATAAGTAAATAAGTTGGCTGAAGTTGTTGTGTGGTGAAGGATCTAGTCGAAACAGTGGAATATAATTACAAAGCTTTTAAATGTGTATAAGTAAATATATTTTCAAATATAAGTCATCAAGAAACATCTTGGAATTCATAAGAGTAATTATACTCTTCGTGATATTCATTCTACTCTTCATAAGAGTTATTCTAAAAGGGAATTGTGATTTATAAGAATCATTTGGCCAAAGCACTGTGATTTTTAAGAATTGACTTCTACTCAACACTAAATATTCAGCTAATTATAAGGGTCCATAAGAGTAAAACTCAAGGTCTATGGTATTTCATATGATTCATTTACTTTTCCCATGGGGTCAAATACCAATTCATAAGATTCATTATAATATACATATGAGTCATTATACAAATTTCCTTAGATTCATAAGGGCTATTACGTTTTGAAAAATCTATAGAAAATCTATCCATGTGGGGAAATTTATTTTGAAATATTCAAAATAATTTTCATCCACAAAGATAATCTAATACCATGTGGAACCAAAACACAAAATAGGGAACTTGGGGAATGAACTTTTAATTAAAAAAGTGTGAATCTTGTGAAGTCTCATTGTTAAATGATACTAGGAGAGAAATATGGATTAAAAGCTACATATTTTTGTAGTCCTTTGATATTTTGGAATTTATCAATGTTCAAAGTGGAAAGAATCTCAAAAGTTTGACTAAGGGTACAACATAAAGAAATAAATAATAGGAAAAAGTAAGTGTAGGATGGATGGATTAGGGTATCACTACTATTAAAACATTTTTATTTTTATTTTATATTTTTCTACTATCATATTTTCTACTTCTCTTCCTCCCACTACCTATTACCACTTTAATGGAGGGGTAAAAAAACCTTATGTGATTGGGGTAGGGAAACGATATTCGATTTCAATGCTTCAGTTATTACGTTATGGAATAAATGTCTTATGTTAATCTATTTTTTTATTCAGTTGTAGGATATTAATTTAAATTCAATTAGCTCCATTTTATTATTATTTTTGAAATTAGTACTACTTTAGTTAATGATCACATATTTCACTTCACTCATCTTTGTTCATATATGATGGAATAGGCTAGATTGAGAGGTCAGTATCTAGAGATTTCTAGAATGTGTGTGAATGCAGGGAGTTATCCATTAATTTATTCAATGGAATCTTTCCCAATAGGGGTTTTCCTATGTATTTTAGGTCTAGTTTACAATTTAGTTCCATTTTATACCATTTCACACACATAGGTAGGATGATTGATCTAGTAATAAAAACTGCTAGATTAATCTTTTCTATATCATTCATCCTAGGGTGAATGATGAAGAAATTGTGGATTATTTAGTTTATAAATTATTTAAAATATGATAAAAAAAATTTAATACTACTATAGAATTATAATTATTAATCTAACCTTGAACCCATCACCCATTATGTTTTTTATAAAAAAACATTTTAACATATTTTAAATATCGATTAAAAGTGAAGTCATAAAAAATCACCCATTTTTACACACTGTGAAAACTATATTTTTCACCCTTATCAAGAGAAAACCATCGTTTCTTATAAAATATATATATAAGCCTCTGATTTTAACTAGAGTTTTTCACACCCATTAATGTTTTGTAAAAAACATTGTATTATTTTCGAGGAGGTGGTTCTAAAAACATATATCATTTGAATTGTTTGAATTTTTCTAACATTAAAAAATCATTTCCACTTGATTCAAAGATTGAGAGAAACCTTTTAACAAAACATAAATACTTAAGATATATAAAAATTCAAAAACTAATTTGATTATATTCTATTTTTAGACTCCAATGTGACTCAAAATGTTCATTGTAATCTTTTAATAGTGTAATATCACCCTAAAAAACTTTGAGGGGCCTTTGTTAACCTCACTTCATTAACCAGAATAAAAATATTTCCATTTATACAATCCAAACTGAATTTTAATTAAAAATTATTCTAATACAATTGTGACCTATATTTCATGGTCTTCTAGTAAAGACCCAAAAAATCACATTAATAAATTCATATTATTCTTCTTCATACTAAAAACCAAAGGAGTGGAAGAAGATCAAGTGAATTAGAGAGCCTTTCTATTCTCACAGAAAGTATTATAAAGGAATGGTTCTATTGGAAGGATATATATTCCACAGGGTAAGCATCAAAATAAAAAAAAATTATAAATAATAGGAATGATTTTAGAAATTGTGTGAAATTTTTTATCATCAAGCCATAGAGGAGAATAACTTTCTAGTATATTTATATCAATACTTTCTTGATATTGAAAAAATATGTCAGATTTAATATTATTATGAGGATATCTAATTGAAAAATAATTATTGGAGGTCTTAGAAATTATAGAGAAGATCATTTATAATTCATAACAATTTTATACAATAGACATTGGTGCAAGGGGACTGTAGAATGTAAGATATTATAAATCACCCATTTTATAGTCTAAGATTGAGGAACTAACAACCCTATTCAAAAAAATGTATCTTAAACAAACCATTGAGTAATAAGTTCCAACTAATGTATGTTATCTATATTCATCCCCGAACCATTTTACTAATCAATTAATTGTCGTGCGTGAAACTGAAAGATATGAAACTACACACCAAAAAATGTAATTTTAGTGACCATATCATGGATGGAGGGACAATTAGAATGTCTAATAAGGATCTATGAATAAAAAAATCAATTCATACCACCTTTCTAGTAATAATGTTAATAACCTCCATCTATTCAACAACCCTACAAGTATCCCTACAACCAAAAATATGACCACCACCACCCCGTCAAATAATATAATACCTTTGATCATTCATAAACCATTTTACTATAGCCTGGGTAGAACCAACAAGGTTTATAGGTTTAATATTTAAGAAATGAAGCTAATGGATTGATTAATTTTCTATGAATTCTTATATAGAGATTATCTAAAAACTCAGTTAAAGTACCATCTAAACTAGTTCCAAAATCCATCTTCAATGTGAGTCTAAAAAAATACAATATTCATAGATATGTACCCTCTTACCAAATATAAACCCAAAAAAACCAACCCAAATATGAAAAAAATGAAGAATAGGTTTCTGAAGAGAATAAGTTGGAACCTGAAAAGGAAATTATGAAGCATCCTAAGGATAAAGAATATAAGGAAGAGGAATAAAAGTCTTGAAGGAATAAAATGAATCTATAAAAACCCTTGAAAATAGATAAGTTAAAATAGAGACCTTACACTACTATTTCCCCTAATAATTATCTGATCAAAAAATAAATAGGAGGATGAAATTAAAAATAATATTTTGAAAACCTTCCAAAATGATAAAATCAATATACCCCTACATGAAACTCTAAAACATTTTCTCAATAGTCTAATTTGACCAATTAACTATTTGGAAAAAATTGTAGACTTACTCGGTACGATAGAGTAATATTTTGAATAAGTTTTTTTTCTTTTATCTCAAAAATAGCTTCTAACCTAATTTCATGATAGATTAACATTTTAAATCCCTTGAACAATTAGATCAATGTATTTTAGAGATGAATTATTTGATCATGGGGCCTCTATTAATGTAATTCCATGTTCTTTTTTACTATTTTATATATGAGAGAAATAAAAAACATGAGACTAGTTGTTCATCTTATAAGTAGATCCATTGAATTTCCAAAAGGAGTCTTGGAAGATGATCTAGTTCAAATAAATACTCGGATCTTCTCAACTGACTTCGATATGGTGAATATAAAGTTGAAAAGAACCCCCCAAAATTCACCCCATCCGATGGATATAACCATTGTAAAGACAATAAATACTATCATAAATGTATATGAAGGAAATATCACTATGGAGTTTGGAGAGAACACTTTCCACTTTACCGTTTTTTATTAGATTAAGTACCCATAGGAAGATCATTCAATTTTCACAATTTCACGCACTAGAGAATTTAATCCCGAAAAAGGCTCTATTATTTTAAGATATTTTGAGTTTAGGTAATTAGTTATGATTTGAAAATTCTATTTTAAATAAGTGGGAGGAAAATTAAATCCTTGTACTATGAATAGAAGAAGAGGTGACCCATAGTTTCTTTAAGGGATTTGATTGTTTATTTAATAGTGAATATGTTTATTTTCCAATTTTTGTGAATATTTGATGGTTGTAGAGGTGAATAAAATTAATATAAATTCATCATCAATGTATCCCCAAAATATAGATTTAAAATACTTACACATTGAATTAAAATATGGGTATTTAATTGATGGAATTAATCAACATCTAATCATTACTAGAAACGTTTCTCATAACCAAGAAAAAAATTAGAAGGAATTTTGAGATAAAATGTATAGGTAATAAGCTATAATTTTAGAGATAAAACTAGGGTAACTCCCAAAATATGTATAAATATAATTTTTTTAGAATAAGATAAAAAAAATTATTAGGAAACCCCAAAAAATTAACCCAACCATGATGAAGGTAGTTAAGAAGAAGACAAAATAAAATTAGAAGCTAATATAACCTAGCCCATTTCGAACTCCCAATGGGTCAGTCTATTTCAAAAAGTCCCTAAGAAAACTAGACTTAACAGAGTTTAAAATGAGAAAAACAAAATAATCCCTATATGATCTAAAAATACTTATATAGTCTTTATAAAAAATATGAAATTAAACTAGTTCACTAGGAATGATCATTTTCCCATTACCATTATTAATCAAATGTTAGAAAGTTTATTAGAAAAAACTAATAACTATTTTATAGATGGATTTATGAAATACTTATTAGATACCATTAACACTAAATACCAATAAAGAACACATTACACATGTCCTTATTACATTTTATTACAATAATTTACCATTTGGATTTTTGAATTCACAAGGTACCTTTCATAGATTCAGGTTAAAAAAAATTAATCTTATTAAGGACTATCTAGAAGAATTTAGGGATAACATCACTGTGTTTAGAAATTATATTCATGAATGATTATCAAATATAGATAATTTTTAAAAAAACTACTTTGAAAATAATATAGTTTTTAATTTTGAATATTTTTATTGCATGGTGTAAAGATTCATTCTTATGGAACATATAATTTCACAACATTTAATTGCGGTTGAAAAAAGAAAAATTAAAGTTATCAATGAATTTCCCTTTCAAACTTGTGTGAAGAATATTAGATCATTTCTAGTAAATGTAGTATTATTCAAAATATTTATCCAGGAATTTCATAACATTTTGTTACCCCATTATATATTATTTTCAAAAGATACTGAATTTAATTTTGATGGTGGTTATAGGAAATATTTTGATAAATATAAGTGTAAATTAGAAACACCACTAGTATTGTATCCACCCAACTAGGATCACCCATTTTAGACTTTTTATTATGCTTCCAACCATTATTTTACAGTAGTTACATATTATAAAATTGACGGAATAAATCATCTCATTGTATATGGTCATGAACACTAGATGATACCCAAAACCATTTTACAACCACTTAAAAAGTGTTTTTAGAATTTTTTTTTATTTGGATATGATTAGATAATATTTTACTATTATTAAGGTTACTATATTTTATTATCATGTATCCATTAGATACTTAATGAGGAAGGAAGCATCTATGAAGAGTCTAGACAGATGGATGTAGTTTTTTAGTGAGTTTAATTTAGAAATAAAACAAAAATGAGGATTCTGTAATAAAGTTTCAAAACACTTTATAAAGCTTCCCCATACATCCAAAGTATAAATTAAATATAAAAATATTAAATAAATTCATACTAGGAGAGAATTTGTATTTTTTTAGGATATTTATCATGCTATGCTTATATGTTAAACTTTCTATAAACTTCTAAAGTCTCGTCTCACCTGACCCCCCCCAATAAAAAAAATTCTCCAACTCAAAATAAAATTAACGTTTTATATTTTGGATTATCAATATCTTTGGGAAATATTTAATGTTAAAATTATTAGGAATTGTATTTCTATAGAGTCTGGAACCATCTACCATAGAATTTTTCCGTACTCTAACATGTGGATTCCATTTTGGATATCAATGAACTATGAGGAAATTTGTATAATATATTATATATAGGCCCATATTTTTTAAATATGATAATAAGTTTTATAAAATATGTGATAAATTCTAGTTTCCTAGTAATATATCCAAAAGAAAAGAGATTATTCAAAAACCAATATGATTTTTTGAAATCTTTTATTTTTGGGAAATATATATTATGGGGTCATTTCCTATGTACTTTGTAAATTAATAAATCCTATTGGAATTGGAATATGTTTCAAGGAGGGTGGATTCTAAATCAACCATAACAAATGATTCGAATTATATTCATGATTTTATACTTTTGGAGTCCCAATAGAAATCATTTGTGATCAAGACACCCATTTTTACAATAGGAGGATAAAAGAACCAATGATAATGTAAAGAGTGAATAAAAATACATTAATACCCTACCACCCACAAACCTATTTATAGTATAAGGTCATAAAAAATATTAATGGAATCATGAAAAATACTATTAATCTCAATAGTAAGTAATGGTGTTAAAAGTTGGAAGATAATTTATGGTATAACAGAAAAACCTAAAAAATTCACATTTGACTGAATCCATTTAATTTTATATATGTGAAGAGTTTCCAATTTCCTATATATTTTAAGAAAAAATACTATTGGGAAGCTAAGGAATTAAATCTAGATTTTTAAATACATTGAAAATTAAGGATATTGTAGATTTAATAATTAGAAGAAATCAGAATGGAATAATTTAAAAATTCATGAATTTAAAATAAGAGTGAAATTGTGTCCCATGAAAAAGTATTTGAATAAAAATACTTCCATATAAGGAAATAATTTATAGTTTAAAAATAAAGATTAAAATTATTTTTAGGTAAAATTAATTACATATGGGTAGGTATATTTTTTTTACTAATGTATACCAATTTGGTTTTGTGTGGATAATAAAATAAGGAGAATAAAATCCCTTCACTATCAATGAAAATAGGCTAAAAAAGTACCATTTAAATATTCTATAATAACTAGTGGAGTAGATCATACTCCTACAACCCTTTTCCTAATAAAACCACCAGGTCATACCATTATTTAACACTTCATTATTTTTTACTTATATTAAATCTTCTTCCAATTTCAATATCTATTTGAATACACTAAGGACATTGTATACTTCATGTTTAGGGGAGGGAAACCCATTTAGTTTTAGGAATTTCATTTTTTTCAAATTTTTGTGCCTTTATTTTTCATTTTATGATGTGTTATAAAACCTTATAAGATAAATTTTAATGACCTTGAAAATTTGGAAACTATTAAAATTATTAGAAACTGATTTGACTTAGGAAATCAAATTATATAAATGCTGAAATGAAATTTTTTTCAAATAAAGTGTGGTAAATTCATGAAAATATTATTTATTTTTTAATCATATTCCATTAAATGATTCTATATATTAAAATCACTTACCTAATAGGATTTTAAACTAATTTTTTCTTCATAATTATTATTCCCTCATTTCTTTAGAGAACCATTCCATGTTTGAATAAGTATAAATTTCTAACTTATTTTTTCAAAACCATGAAGAATTAAGGACCATGTATTATAAATTATTGAGTCATTATTTTGAATGAAAATCCCTTTTTAAACAATTTTTTATTATTTTCAACCATGATATTTTACCCTTGTAGCCCCTATTATCCATGAATTTCCTTGTTATGTTGGCACATTATAATCCTCTATCCCATCCAACCTAGATGTAAAAGTTAATTCATGATCATAGTGGGACTAAAGTGTGGGTGATGGATATGGATGATCTAAACTAATGTTATATAAGTATTTTAATCTTCTATGTGTGTGCTAATCTAGAGAAGTTCGTGGGGAAATATCTAAAAATATTTTGATACAGGAATTAAAAACCATTAATGTTAATGAAAATAAAGTAAAAAATCTTCCAAACTACATTAAGGTAGTTTACACAATTTCTTGAAAATAAAATATTACTCTCTACCTATAATATTAATAGTTGAGTATAATCCAAAAAAATGAATACACCGATGTAAATAAATAGAAGTAATGTTTATTATTGAAGTGTTCAACATGTGATATTTCCATAAAATAAAAAAGGCGATGAATCTGAATTACTATAAGGGAGAGGGCATTTGGATTCCATATTTGGGTGTAAATTAAAAAACACCGCATTTTTATCATATTAGAAAACAAATTACCTTACTTTCCTTATAATATTTTATCATTATAACCAACCAACCCTCTTCCATAGGAAAACCCTAAAAATTCCTAATGATAAGAATAAGTACATGACTCATTTTTTGGATATTTGGAAATTATTAAAGCCTATGGTGACCCCTACATGTGATTTAAATGAGAAATAATATTATAAAAATTCATAATAGAGTGTTGAGTGAAATAATTCAGGGAAGGTGTATATAAATGAGTATTAGATGATGGAAAATATGAAAATGAATTGAATTTAATTCATCAAGGAAATAAAATTAATAACATTTTAGAGGCATGATGAGTTTAAGTGATATGGCTATTAAAAATAAAACTAGCATTGGATAGTGTTTTGAATTTTTCTTTAGTAATTTATTTTATGTTCACTTGTCCATGAGTTCAAGGTCTATGTGTGGAGGAATTAACATATATGATAAATGAACTATATTTTTTTTATACTACATTTATTTTTTTAAATAATATTTACTAATTAATATATTCATAAGATAGTTTGGAAAAAAGGTTTTATTTCATTGAATTTTATGAATAATTCTTATAATATCCAAAACTGTGGATTTGATTGATTTTTTTAAAATTTTAAAAAATATTATTTTCTAGATATTAATAATATTTATTTATTGTTTTTTTTTTTGAAATTTATTGGATGAATCTATAGTGAGAAGAAGGACATGGTTGTAGTATAATAGGTGTATTGACTAAGTGTTAGAATGTTTATGACTAACTAATTCTGTACAGAGGATATGTTAACTAAGTCCCTGAAAATTTAAAGATACATCAAGAAACTTTTCAGAATTAGTAAAAGTATTCCTAACTCTATAATAAATAAATCATAAAATCATAGATTTTGTAGGTGTCATTCTACTCTTCATAAGAGTCATTTTACTTTTTTAAAGAGTCACTCATCTTGGTAAATGAGATTTATATGAGTCATTCATCCATGGAACTAAGATTTAGATGATTCATTTTTACTCTAAACTAAAAATTTGTCTAAATTTGAGTTATTTTTAGAGTAAAACCCATGGAAAATATCATTTCATACAATTCATTTAAATTCATGGGGGGATCAAATTCTAATTCATAATATTCATTATACTTGGTTCATGAGTCATTATTACAAGGTACATAGAACCATAAGGTATATTCCATTATCAAAATATAGAGATAATATTTCCACATGTGGAACTATATTTTTAAATATTCAAATGAAATTTCAGTCGTGGATATCATATAATACCACATGGAACCTAAACACTATAGATGAAACTTGGGGAAAACATTTGAATAAAAAAATATTAATACTCAAGAAGTCCCGTTATTGAATGATGTATAGAGAGAAATAATAATTCAAATATGTATATTATTAGGGAACCTATTATCTCAGGGAACCTATCTAGGTTGAAATAGGAAATTACCTCATGGGGTTGTATAGGGAGAATTCTACAAAGGGAATAGGAGGCTAAAGGCAAAAGGGGATCATTTCTATTTTAATTGACTAATTTTTAATTTATATTTTTTTTCTTTGCATTTTAAAGTTTTTTTCTTCCCACTCCTTATCCCCACTCGAATGGAGGGATAGAAAACCTTAGGTGATTGAGTCTGGGGAAGGAGATATGAATGTAATTGTTAATTTTATAGTCATTTATTAAAAGTTATTCTATTAATTTATTTATGTATTCATTGTTAGGATATTACTTTGAATTTGATTTGGTTTATTTTATTATCTATATGCATTTAATTTTTCCTTGGTTGATGATCACATAAGTCCCCATACTCATCTTAGTTAATATAAATTATAATAGTCTAGGATGAGTGGTGAATGTGTAGAAATTACTAGTACATGTGTGAAGGTATTGATATATCCTTGAATTTATTAAGATAAAATTTACCTAATTAGGTTTTTCGTGAGTATTTTAGGGTTGATATATTTTTTTGATGTCATTTGATTCTTTTTAATATGCATAGAAAGGATGGTTGATCAAGAAATAATAACTACAATATTAAACTTATCAATTTCATTAAAACTATGGTAAATGATGATTAAATTATATATTCCTTCATTTATCAATTAATAAGAAGAATATTTACCCAATTATAAGACTAGGATAGAATTGTAGTTGGTAATACGTCCTTAAACCCATCAACTTTCATCTTTTTGATAAAATCCACTTTTTTAATATGTATTTAATTTCTATTAAAATTAGAATCATAAAAAATCACCCCTTTTTACTAATTATGAAAAATTAATTTTTTCACCCCTCTCTGGAGACAACCATGGTTTCCATTATACTATATACCTAAAAACAATAGGCTTTAGCTAGATTTTTTCACAACCAAACAGTTTTTAGCACTGAATCCAATTATGATCACCCACATTCTGTATTCCTTACAAAATATAATCCATGGGAACCAAAAAATTTCATGACCTACCTGGTTAGTTGATCATGGTATTAACATGTGTTTGATTTTGAATTAATCTTGTAGTTAGTATCTCAGGGGTTTTCTTTGTCTCACAATTTATATATGCATCCTCATAATATCATTTATTATAGATTATATCACATTCAGTTTTTTATCTCATGTTTTATTACTATATGAATGCATTACTCTAATGATTTAGATTTGGAATCTCTACTCCTTCAAAATTAATATTTCCAAACCATATTAATGTGTAACTCTTTACATAACTCATAGCTAGTGTTATTAACCCAAAAAAATTAATATAAATATATGTGCACATATCCAAATTAATATCATATATAAGTTATATGAAACCCTTTTATATAATGTCTTAAAATTAAATAAAATAAAATATCCCCATAAAAATTAATCATAGAGTGATAGGTATTCAAACCCCACCTTTCTAGACATGGTGTATGCCTCGAGACCAATGACCATTTTAACCAAATGCCCATATTCCCATTTTTCTTTTATCACGAGATATTTAAATTTCATCATCGCTCTAATATTTAACTTGTATATACTATAATCAAATGAGAAGTTCATAATCATAACTCCATAAAAAACCAAATTCAATTTATAAGAAAACTAAATATTATATTTTTATACCAGGAATTTAACTCTTGTATACATTGCATGAAAATTTATAAGAAGTGATTTAAAAAAATTAAACTAAACTTTATTGTATTCACATAATATAAATAATTTATATAAATTGATATTTATATAGAAATATAATAAATATATATATATATATATATTTAAAATGGAATTTAACAAAATTATAAAATCATAATAATCAAAACCACTTTTGATATGGTCTAATGTTACATGAATTTGACATGGGTCCTTCAGACACGCATTGATGAAGATTTTTTAGAATAAATATTTTTATTAATTTTTAAAATTACACATAATGGTAATATCACCTAAACCTTTTTTCACATTGAAGGACTATCCTCATACCATTCCATCATGAAATTTCTCCACCCTTTTTTTCAGTCTCTCTCACTAGAGATGATGAAATAGTCTAAACAGTTTTGGACAACATTTTGTTTCATTCGTCTCACCAAGAACCACAATATGGTCCAAACTATTTTGGACCATATAGAGCAGCATAAAGGTAATAAAAATTTCATTTTCATCCTTGATCTTACCAATTATTAAAATTACATGTTAAAACCCATCATAGTGTGTTTTTTCATCATAATGACTCAGACCATGACATAAACACCAGATAACCACATCATGGTGACATAAAAAACAATTTTATGGTTATAAATAATATGGATGTTTCTTGATAAAAAATTAATTTTCCCTATTAATATTCATGTGAAATTGAGTGTTGTTAGTGCTACCACATCATTTTGAGGAAAAATATCATAGACCACAATGTAATAAAATAACCTTGATGGTGGTTCTGGAAAAAAACTGAAACCAGTTTTTATTTTTTACTTTCATCTTTCTGATTCATAATGGGTCTATAATTTTATAGAATTTATTGATATTATGGGTAATCTTTATTACCATTAGAATTTAAATAAAACACAAAAAAAATTCAAGATCATCTATGCGAGGAAACAAGAAGATAAACTATGAAATACAAAAAAATAGACATACACAACTATCCAAGCATTTTATCTTTATTGGAAGTGTGTTTTATTAAATTACCTTGTTAATAAACAAAATTTTAACACCCCAAGACTTATTTTATATTAAATAACATTATTTTTTATGGTGTACACCCCATATATCCCCTATCATAAACAAACTATGAAATATTGTTTTTTAAATATAAAAATTATAACCTAACCATTGGTTTAGAGGGTATGAATAAAAATAACCACATTATGAAAAATATATACAAATTTTTTCTATAATTAAAATGAATTTATTAATTTATAATTAATAAGAACTCAATTTTCAGTAAATTCATTTTATGTATCGAAAATACATTTTCTTTAAAAATTATTTTTATTGCATTTTTGTGTGTGGATATTATAATTAATTAATTCCTCTTTTATAAAAAAATTAAAAATGGATATTATTTTTTAATTTATCATTTCATAAAAGTATTGAAATAATTTTTTTATATTCTTTTGAAAAGATTTATTTTTGAATGAATAATGAAAATACCAATTTTTAAAAAAACTGTCATTGTTCTTATATAAATCAATAATTTAAAAGGCCCATTATATTTTGGATTAGGTTATAAATTAAAATAATATATATTTAATTAAAAATAATCTAAATAATTATAAAATAAGCAACATTATATTTTATTTTGGAATAAGTTCATTTGTATGCTTAAAAAACCAATTTTTTTAAACTATTTTTCATTTATTTTTTAATAATTTATTTTATAATAGATTATTATAGATTATATTAATTTAATCATGAAAAATATGTTCCATATTTTTAATTTAGAGGCTCAAATTTGGAAATTATTTAAATTTCATTTTTTATCATAATAAATATTAATCATGGTAAAAGTTCACCAACACGATATTGGGTAAAATATATCATTTGATTATAAAACTATTAAATAAGTCTCAAAATCAACCCAAAAAATTGATTTTTTTAACTTAATGAAATTAATTCAACCATATCCATAATAAATTTGGATATATATCATTTTTGGGCCACTTTCCTTTGATAATGACGTTTATATTATTTTTAGTTAAGAATGAGTTGAAAATGACTCTTTTTTAATATCTTTAAAATATTTCTATTAGGAAAAAAATAAGTTAATATTGGTTATAAATGGTTATAATTAATATAAATAATTTATTTTTATTATAATAATTTATTTTAAATTTTTTAGTGATGATATAAATACCTTAACTGCTTACACAAGGTCAATACAGTGCTTCTGCAAGCAGTAGAAAAATTAAGGTTAGTAGTTTTAAAAATAATAAAATTAATAAGTTTTGGATTAATTATGGTAAAAATAATAATTTCATAGGAAATAATAAAGTATAATTAATAGTAAATGTTTTTATATTCAAATCCCATTTCTATATTTGTGATGTTTAAGTTAAATTAAATAAATAGTACCAAAATGACTTTAATGATATTATATGAGAAAACAATGTTCTATTAAATGATTTAAAAATAAAAACATAAAAATTGGAATATTGGGATTAAAAATAGCCTAAATTATCATCCATGGACAATTTTTCAGCCAATTTTCACCTTAAAATTAAATTTATGCCCCTTAAAGGCTAAAAAATGTGTTACCTCACATAAGTTTAAAAAGAGTTATTGATTTGGTAAAACCAAAATATAAGGTATAAATGAATTAAAAATGTATAAATTTTATTTTTTGAACACATTTGGAACTTATAATTTCTTAAATTATAAATTATGGTTATTTAGTTTCACTTTATATGATTATGATATATATTATATTTAAATATTTTATGTAATTCCAAGTGTGTCCCTTCCCTAACTAATAATATGGTACCACTTATCCTCTCTTATTCACACCTCTTGATCCAGTTATCATGACAAATACCTAAACATATCCATTCCAAACATTCATCCTCACGACCTAGATGCTTTTTTCATCAAATGATCAACTTAGAAGGCTTAAGGTGTAAGCCAAATGTGGTTTTCTAAAGAAGTTGTATAACTTTTAATAGAGTGTTGTCATTTTATTTCCTATTATACCTCCTTAAAATATTCTATTAAAATTATCATATAATCGAATTGGTATATTCGATATAATTCAATTTTATTATTATGTATTTTAAACCCTAATTCACCTCTTTTTCATCCTATGGAAAACAAAAACATCACTCATGCATACGTATGGCCTACCATCTTGACGTAGTAGTGTAATTCATTTGTCAACATTTTTTTATTGGATTGTTATAAAGGTTTATTTAATTAATATATATGACATTTATGATATAATTATAATTCTATAAATATAATATATCTTATATCTTCTTACCCTTCAATCTATTGGGAAATGATAATGTCGTTCTTGCATATGTGTAGAATTCCACCTCCACAGAGAGATGTGATTCATTTATCATGTCCTCCTTTAATGAATGATTATAAATTTATATTTAATGTATAAAAATTATAATTATGGAAAGATTAATTTTCTAGAAATTTTTAAACTATTACCAATATGTAAGGACCATAACTAATGAACTGAATCTTGTATGAAAAATAGAATATGTAACTCTTAGGATAATGATGTTAAAAAGGAATAATTAAAAATTGGTAGATAGAGTGTTATATTTGAATCAATTATGATATAATAAATAATAATATTTTCCTATTATTGATTTTTAATAAATATAAATTTATTTTAAACGAGGTTAAGAGTGCATACAAATCAATTTGGACTTGAGGTAAGGTTAATTTGGTCTCATTTCAACTTCAATGAAACATGTTATACATTATTCACCTAATTTATTTTACATGGTGTATATAATAAATATTAGAAAATTTAAATCATTAATCCTGGTTTATTAATGGTATTAAATGTTTTTTATTCATGTATTCTCTTTAATGGTTTTGTATTCCAAATTTATTGAAGTACTAAGGGATTTTTATTACAATCTCATTTTATTTTCAGATTTTTTATGTTCATATTTCTTTTAGGAAAAGTATATGATCCAAATATCTTAAACCTAATAAAGCATCTTCTTATCTAGTAATATTGGGTATTATATGTTTATTTTCCATTTCATCTCTTATTGGATCAAGAATCAACCAGTAAGTTACATATAAGGGACTTTTTGTTAAAAATCACATTTTAAAGTTATCCTTCCAACTATTTTCCCCCATATCGATGTTATTTTAAATTATTCAAGAATGTTATTGTTTATATTTCAACAGTTGATAAAGTTACTTTAAAATTATTTTTTTATTATTTAAAAAATATAAAAAATCAATCTTTTCATCATTCGTTGTATGGGTTATTCTCTACTTTATACCAAAGTAGAAAAAAGGTTATTATCAAACATATATAGATTGAACAACATTAATGGTTTCCATAGACATTATAAGTTATAAAGATAAATTTAAAATTTTACATGGTTTTTTTATAGAAATTTTTTTTTAATATTTTGGGAATTTATATTTAAAATGTTATCAAAAGGTAGGTTTTTTTTAAGGAATGAAAATAATTTTGAATGTTATTTATAAATACATTCTTATAAAATGTTACATGGGAGTTATTTTAAAAATTTTGTAATAATTTCTTTTATAAATTCTTCGTTTTACTATAAAACCTTAATTCTTGATGAATCTATGTTCTTCTATCATTCTTTACTGATTACATATTATATCATATTTTCATATCATTCGCTTTCTTTGATCAAGTTCTCTATCAAACTCTATCATCCATTGGACATTTTTTTCACCTTCATGTCCATATTTTCAATATAATGGATGAATTTAGTATCATTTATATTGCTTTTATTATGTTCCAACAATGTATCATTTCAATATAAAGTATCAATTAAATTAATTTTTCTAATAAAGTTATTTCATTTACTAGGGAAATATTCTATATTTTTTATTTAATATGGGAAATTATTTATTTAAAAAGAATTTTTTGAATTAAATGTATTGATCATTAAACATATTTGAGTATTGAATAGAATCTTAAAGTGATGGGTGGGGACTAATTATAAATATCCCTTCAATGCATCGATAGGTTTCATGAAACAAAATAGGTGGCCACATTAGATGGGTATTTGGTTTACACCTATCCATTTATTAATAATGTTTTCTTGGTTGAGAAGAATTTTTGGGAATATTTATGATGACATGGATGAGCCCTTGTTGTAAAGTTCATGAATGTATAGATTTATGAATTTACATTATTTATAATTCAATGTACATTATCCATATTATTATTATGTTTCTATTATCCATGGATGTTCATTGAACTAATGTTTTTGATTGAATAGTGTGTGTCTATATTATCCACTCTTCCATATTGATTATATATTATTTAATCATGATTGTTTTCATTGTATGTAACCCTTACTAAACATCTGAGATATACCTTTATTTTTTTCCCTTCCCCAGTATATAAAGAATGATTTTATGAATGATTTTAAATTAAACAATATTGTTTTTCATGTTATGTTTTTAATTTGAAAAGAAATATATAATTCAACTATATATTTATTTTTTTAAGCCTGCTAAACAGATTGATCTTGGATGGTTTGATCCCTTGTATTTTTTAACAATGTTATAAGTAAGCACTGGATCTATGTTACTGGATATAGGGTGTTAAAAAAAGGGTCCAACCTTTATGGTATTCACCATCCATTGGAACTACCAAATGATTTGGTTGGACCACATTTCTTGTACATTGTTCTAGAACCTTTTCCTAAAAGATAAATAAAGAATCTTATTTGAGAGAGTTTAAGATACAAGAGAATAATCTCATACATCCCAATGAAGTGATCTAAAATCATTTATATAGAAAATATTAATCAAATGAAAATGCTCATTAGAGTTCATAAGGTATCAAATATTATGAAATAATCAAACTATTTTTCCCTAAATTTAATGATTATACTAAATTTTAAATATGTTTCAACATTTTATTCATTTTACACATCATATCATTATGTGTCTCGAGGGAAATATGAATGATATTCTGTGAGAGATTTGATCATATAATTTCATGAACTGCTATTTGATGAACTGCAATTTTTTTATGGGTTTCTGAGGATTGATTAACACTTATCCAACACAAAAAAAGAAACAAGAAACCCTTAAACCCAAGATCTACCATGTATAAAGTAAAAACCAAGATTTATAAAAAAATATGTTGTGTGTGTACATTACACCATATATTTCATTGATATTATCTTTTATCTAGATGATTAATGAAGATCCTTTAAATACATCCAAAGGACTCCCTCCTCCATGATATATCCATGAATTGACATGAATTACTCATTGTTTGGGTAATATTCCTAACACATCTAATATATACTAGTATATCATGGGGTAAATTATGGGAGAATAAAGAGGGATTTAGGGATAGGGATAATTGGTAGGAAGTAGGGAAGGCTTGAATGATCACCATGTCAATGGTTTATTCTTCATTATATAGTCGTTAGTATTCTTCCAAGCATTAACTCATACATTTATAATGTATGACTTAATCCCATATGGTAACGTCATCTGCAACCATACATTCATATAATTAATGTAATGATCCTCCCATGTGTTTTGTCATATGGAATGCTTATATTAAATATATAAAAGCAAATAAGTTTCCTAAATGATAATGGTTATCATTTTGCTATCATGAAATCATAGTATGTAAGTGTATATCATACCATAGAATTATACTCATAACATCCAATACAATATTTCCCAATTATACAATGCTATTGGATAAGGTAGTGGAATGATTTATAATATCATTCCTTTTGATATACCTAGAAAATATCTTACAATATGGCCAATGACATTACATGCATAATGGATTTCTTGAATATATCTTTCAATATCCTACTTTCACTAAATCCTAATATATTTTCTGTCATTTCACATTATATTATATCATATATGGTATCTTGTGAAACCATATCTAATACCTTTTTCAAGTCATCCAAAACACTTTTGGAATGATATCATATAATTTTCCAAGTATCACATCATTTGTAATACCCTATGAATAACCATCAAAAACTTGTTTGACAAACTCTAAAACACTTATAGAGAATAACTATGTGTAAGACTCGGTCCTCATTCAGTTAACCATATAGTGTGACCCCATGGACCTTTGTAGCATTAAAAATAAATATGAATTCCAAAATTCATAAATGTTATCAAATATTTGAATCTATCAAAGAATTAGTACTAATCAAGTGATAAATTTATTTGATATGATCTCTTTCAAACACATGTATCTACAAACTTTTTCCCACCAACTATAATAAATGAAAGCATCCATTTTCATATGATATATTTCTCTAACAAAACAAGTAACCACGAGATAAAATGTATTCCAATATCATATATATACTAATATATTCTTTATTATCAGAGTATAGACTATATAGGTTGATTAATACATCAAATTTCATTAACCTTTGTGGATGATCACACCATTTACCCCTCACCCGATAGATACACACATCATTAGTGTTATCTTGGAATGGCCTTATATTTCTTGAATATAACTCAATCAAGGGACCATATTTCATACACATTATACAAATGTAAAAATCCCATCTTGTTTAATATCTAACCTATAACATTATCAAAAACATATCCAACCACCTTCTTGGGTTATCACTTCCTCCAAAGCTTTGATATCTAGGAGAACAAGGTCAATTCACCCTAGGGAAGTCAGTATTTCTAAATCATGAGCCCCTGAAAGCCTACTTTCCAACATCAGTCCAATAAGAGTAAGATTTTTTGTATTTCAATCCATTTTATCCTACCCTTCACTGATACTAACCCTCTCAGAAACCCCTTATAGTAGACTTTCAGGGTCCCTCATGACACCATTCACTGATTCTCACTAAATCTGAACAATGGTGGATGCAATTGGGGTTGACATCCTTCAAGAATAACCCCCCATAATTTTATTAGAACTTACTTGGAGAACAATAGACACTAGGGTTCCTAGAAAAGTTGACATCTCAGGATCTTAAATTCCTATAGTGTTGTCCACTGACCTCGGATTAATTACAGTAAAGATTGATGTAACCAAATCCTCATTCAATCCCAATATCTGGGGAATCTATACTACCACTAAATCCCATTTCTAAAAGAGAAGGAGTTTTAGGATATTGGTTATTGGTTCTCTTGGGAACATAGAATTAGTTACAACATCTTCACAAGAAAACTTTTCAAGAATACACCTTTAAAATAGTTTGTAGGTTATGCTAGGAAGTGTAATACTCACCTTGTATTCCTGACTGGATGCATATCATAAGCATCTTCACCAACCTTCACCCCATGGTTTCCTATGAGGATAGTCTCATAGGAGGTATAATTGTTGGTGGTGAAGGTGGGAATACTCCCACATTAATAGTAATAATTTTCCACATATTCTCTTTAATGCATGGAGAGTCCTCTTCCATAATCCATTAATTATAAGTAACATTTACTCCAATGGTTGTTCTCCTTAGGTGTATTGTGGAGAAAAAAATAGATGATTATTTTCCTCTATCCTCCTAAAAATAAGGGGGGTTGAGAATAGAATTAATAGTTGTATATCATTGTAATGATAACTTATTCTACCACATCCTTAGAGCTACTTACTTAACCACTTGTTGTTAGAACCTCTTTTACTTAATCAAACCTATAAATTAAACCTTTAAAATAATTTATTGAAGAATCTATCTCTTTAATATAAGAGCTTACTTCATCTGGTTATTATTCAAAATCAATATTCTTAGGAGTAGTGATATGCTCAAATCCAAGAAAATCAATCTCCTTAATTTGATGTACTCCCCAGACTTCTTCATAAAAAACATTCCATCTTTAAGTGTCTCATTCCTTCCAAGACTTTAAAAATTCCACTGTTATTGGAATTGATAATATGGATTTTTTCACATTCATTGAAAGAGTGGATTCTAAACACCTCACCAGATTACTTGGAATCTATGATACCAAAGTGTTCCTAAATGTAAGATTTTTATTTTTTCCAGTTGTAGAGGATAAGGTATATCCCTAGGATTATCTATAATAGGTTAATTGAACTCATTGCTATCTTGTAAAAACAAATATTTGGTGGGGTTAGTTACTTAATAAAATTCATAATATATTACAGGTATGTAAGGAAACAAATCACCTCACTTCTTCTTCTGGATAAGTGTTTCCACTACCTTCTATTTATTAACTCCCATTAATATAAGGCTCCAACATTTTCAGTGACCAAGTCAAATATTTGTGTTGACCATGAAGTTATTGGATGGAGTTTGTGAGTTCCCAATTAATGGATTCCCCCATCATAATATGCTCTACATAAGAAATGATTCAAGGAATAGATATGCACCAATATCTTGTCAGTATTATTTCCTTCCCTTGGAGAAAAAATAATTTACTCATGATGACCATAGAACTCTTCCTAGTATCCCACTCCCTCCAAGTAATTGGATATATAGCCTTCATATGAATAGATGGTTGGGGATTTTATTTATTATTTTTTCTTTGGGGAATGAAAATAGTAGTTAGGGGAGATGAACCTCAAATAGTTAACCTATTTATTAGTATCTCATAAATAAGAGGTTTTCTTGGAGAAATTCCTTTTACAGTACAAAATGCTTTAGTTATTCACTCTCAATTATCCTCTTATGAATTCACTAATGGACCCTTGATTATAGGTACGAATTTAGCTTGCAGTCTATTAATATACTAATGAATACAAGCCTCAGTATAAGACATTGTAAGTCTAGGAATGAAGTTAAAGGGTGGAATATTTATTTGAAGTCCCGTCTCTAGTTGTGTAAACATCATCGAAAATATATGAGTTATCATTAATTTATTTCATTTAATTCATTATTAAATGTTGTGGGAAAACATTTCTAGACATAAAGGAATTGTCGAACAAACCTACATGGAGAATATAATTTGTAAATTAGCTGCACATTGATTCTGGTATCCAAAACACCTTCAGTCAAAGAAATAACATACCCACATATTTCATGGACATCTGAATCATAATTCACCAAGGTACCAGTTGGAGGTGTATAAGGATAATAATAAAACTAATTGTAATAGCTGAGTACACCCTTCACATTAGTTGGATCCAAAATCAATGGGTTCACCCCACTGATGAATTTTCAAATATGGCCTAAATTTTTCCTTTGGGATTGTCTGATCATTGAAAATTTCATAACCCCCCATATGATTTTTCATCCAACCCTAGAGAACCTAAAATGGTCCAATGAGTTTATAAGGTGACTTCTCCTTGTAGATCTATCCCATTATATGATACAGTTTCACCAGTATTGGTATTTCTAGATTCATTTGTCTCTTGGTTTATAACTAGGCTACTATAGTAAAAGTTTTGACCCATACCCCAATGGTTGATTCATGTACCGATAATAACCAACCACTTAAGAACATGTCCAAGAATGATTTTATCCATATTAGCTGGTCAATCCTAGGTTCAAATTTCCAACCCCACTGTGTAATGTTTCCCTCCTCCAATGTTGGCCAATAAGCACTTTTTTCCTTTCAGTCTTCTGATTTGGTAAAGACCATGGTATCCATACATGAAGCTCATGATCATTAGATGTAGAAAATACATGGATCCAATTAAAAAAGGAAACATATGGCCTGGGATGAGGATACATTCCCAAAATATTCTATTCCACAATTAGAAACTCTTTTTTGAGTAGAGGCATCTACACCACATCATCCCATATAGAGGAAGGGGAGGAATTAATCAAATATATCCCCCATAATTGGAACCCCTATGATCATTTATACATACCAAATTATTATCCTAACCTATCTATGTACCAAACTGAATGTGTTGTTATATGGAATCCATGAAATGTATAGAATTTGTTTAGTTATTTCTATTTTTGTATTGATAAATTATGTATGTATCAATGATAAATCATTCCCCATTTTTTATTTTTAAACCATTTTCATTTATTAACTACCTTTAGTGTTTAGGGAAAGTCATCAGAGGTCATTGGAACCTAATATCCTTTTATGATAATGGATGGGGTTGGTTTCTTACAAATGGTATCAGTTGTTTTTATCCGTCAGTTAGGACTATAACAGGATATAAGATGCATCAAGAATTGAAATGTATAAAATAAAAATATGGGGATAACCTATTTATGTTTAATTTCAAGTTACTAGAGTTATCAAGGTACAAATATTCTTCTCAAAACACTTTTAGGGATAACATCATCTCATCAACAAGATTTTAACCGATGAGCATTAAGTGGCATGCATTGGAAAAGATACTCCCTGTTATGATTGTGTTATTACATTATTATTTGATTTTGGTATTGTTATATTATGATTTTCAATGTTTTGGTATGATATATTTTATAACCTTTAAAAAATAAATAGTAAAACTATTAATTGAAATTTTTTCTATGGTAATGGATTGAAAATTCACCAGGGAGGAGAATGAGAATAAAGTAAGAGGGTGAAAAAGATAATATGGTTCTATCTGAACTACTTGTGAATCAGCAGTTAGTTCAAATTATTTTGGATGAATTCTAAGTTTTTGAGAAGGAACCTTGGTCAGAGGAACCTCATCACATGAATCACTCCTTGAAATTCAAAAAATATAATCCATTGATATTTCAGGGAAATTCAGGTCCCGAGATCTTAGAAGTATGGATGGGTATGATTAATAGAGTATTCATCTTCCCCAAAACTCTAGCTAATATGAATATCGATCCAGTGATATACATGCTTGAAGATGTGGAGATTAAATGGTGGGATGTAACTATTCATTGAAATTTAGAAAATGGATTTAATTTTTATGGGTTTGAGGAGTTTTTCAATATATTGTTTTATCCACACACCTTCCATGTAGCGAATATGATAGGCTTCTTCTAGCTGAAACAAGAGAGTTTTAATGTGATTGAGTTTGTTTCTTAGCTCTCCCGCCCTATTTTATTTTCACCATAGGAAGTGTCTAGTGAAATAATAATGGTATGAATATACAAGGGATAAAAAATCCTAGTATTTTCTCAAAATTGTCCATGTTGCTTATTACAGATTATATGGAGATGGTGAATAAGAAACTATTGGGAGAGATAGATCTTACAGGTAATCCTATTGTAGGTGGTAATTTAATCCATTAAAATGTAGTTTCAAACTCTATTATAAAGAATAAGTTAAAAATGGAGAGCTATTCATAGTGTATAATGACACAATAAATTTTTTCTATGGGATCATTCACTTATCCACCACACCATATCAATGTACTAGGTTTCTTTTAATGTGTCCATATTCATCACAAGAAGAAGTATTTCAATGCACCACCAGGGGATTGTCACAATTTTGGTAAAAGAGATCATCAAATTAAATATTTCCTTAGACCATATAAGTTAACATGAGGATATAGGTCGAACCTATCACGAACCAGACTGGGTCGCCATCCAACCCGGCCCGCAACAAGGCACGAAGGGCATTCCCGATCCCCATGGGATGGAACAAGTGCCCAAGTATCAAAAAATTACATGGGAATGATTTACCTGAAATAAAAGAAAAAAAGACAAATGACAAGATAAACAAACTGAAACTGGAAACAGACAACCAAAAACACCTTTAAACTATAAACAGGTTCAAAGTTTACAAGTCAACTAAAACCTATAGTGAACAACAACAAATATAGAGAACTAAAACTCCAATACCAACATCCAAGTGAAGACCATCAGCAACCAGAACCACCATCACTAAGCACGACACCTCAACCTATGCCACACAAATAAAAGGGTCTATATACACCCAAAGGTGTATGTAGGGTGTGATCCAAGATCCTAGAAGGATACCAAACAATAAAAATGTTTCATTCCACAACATCAAAAAAATAATTTAACATGATTATTTAAAACCATAATTTTAAAATGATTTTAAGGAAAACATTTAAAAACTGAAAGTGAAAATAAAATAGTAATGAAAGAAAAAAACCATTTCATAATACTACATTAAAATGGAAGTGAAAATTTTTGAGGAACATGCACATACTCAAGTGGTCCTCCAGATTCTGATGGAAGGCACTATGCCATGAATAGTAGAGCACTACGGGTAAATCCCCTAAGGTTTATCTAGCTCGAGTGGGACCCTAGAACCTCGTGTCTCGGTGAAACATGGCTTAGAAACCACGGCCCTCAGAAAACGTGTCTTAGAAGACCACGACCCTCAGAAAATGTGGCTTAGAAGACCACAACCCTCAGAATATATATGTTTAGTTAGTGTTTCAATCATCAATCTAGCTAAGTGAAACAGAGACGATACCACTCCGGATCACTAGCGCACTAGTTCTAGTCCTCCCACCTAGATACCCAGGGTTTTCCCTTATGCTCAATCAAGTTTCACATTCACATAGTATATTGATTTCTCATATCACAGACCAAACAAGACATTAGACAATAAAAGTCACCATTTTCATACCCAAACAACATTCCAAAAACTCACGCACAACAAAATACCTTTCCAAAATATATTCATCGTTACCTAATCATTTCACAAATACCCATTTGGAAACACTCAAAGAAGAAAATACATAATTCACACAACTTAGAAAGAATTATTTAAATAACACAACAAGTGTTGACACAAATAAACACACCCAATTTAAAATAGGAAAGACACTTCAAATCATTTTCTTACCACATTCACCTTAAAAATAGTTTCACACCACTTGCACAATTAAATAAACCATTTCCTACACTTATAAAACACTACCAAGTGACACGGAGAGGGTTTACATCAAAACCCACTTTATTTCATATAGCGACGTCACTTTAAAACCAAATACCCATGGTAACCATATCAAACATGTTTTCCATTATTCAAAAAATTTGCAATTTAATTTTCAAAAGTAAACAACAAGGAAAACGCACCCAAAGTGACTCATTTTCCTTTGAAAATCTCCATTTAAATATACTCGCACCTCAAAGGCCTTGAAAACGCATTTCACACCTACCAAACAACCCTTAGAACATGTTTTGAAAAAATCACATCAAAACACGTGTCAAAACACAACCAATCACTATATTATAATCCAATCACATCCTTTAGACATGCCACCCGCTTTAAAAATATCATCTACACCACTTGATTTAGGTAATAAACCATTTGAATAATTTATAAAACATCCACAAATGGTGAAACCAAGTTTTACATCAAAACATACTCAGTTTCACATAAAAAACACTTTAAAACTAAAAACACAACATCATCACACTAAAACATGTCTCCCACCTAACAACCAACCCATAAAACGTTTTATAAAGAAATTCACCCCTTTGCACACACCAAACATAGCCGTTTTCCAAAAAAAAATTATGTTCCCAACACTTAAACATGTCAACCACCTTAAAAATATAATTCACACCCAATAGAAAATTGATTAAACACTTCTACAAAATAATCAAAACAAAACCAAAATGAAAAACACACCATTACTAATAGAAAATAAAATTTCATCACACATGCATGTCAAAACATTTGTAAACCGCATTTCGCACCTTCCAAACACTCCTAAACCCCATTTATTTGAAATATTTCTTCAAGGTACACATAAAAAATAGCAATTTCCTTTACTAGAAGTCCATTCTCAAACAATGAGCACCCAAACTACTTCAAATCATCTAATGCACCACACAATAAAAACCACAAACACATTTATAAATTTAAATAATCTTACTAAATTTATCTAGATATGTTGAGGTATGGAACAACCTACCTCACATGAAAATTCTTCCGGAAAACAGTGTGAAACCCTATCCACACTTTGACTACACTGCAAGCAAGCAAGATTGTGCCCACGACATCAAAATCAAACCCTAAGAAACATGAAAAAAAATCCGTAAAATTGGACCCCTAAACAAGAGGAAAACCTTACAAGGAGGAAAAGATCTTACCGAGGCTGGTTGTGCAAGAGAGGTAGGGCGCCAAACTGGTTGTGCGAAGGAGATGGTGCGCCAAGTCTGGTCACGCGAGGGAGCCGATGCGTCGAAGCTGGACACGCAATGGGGGTTGGCCAACACTGAGCTGCAGCACAATGAGGGAGAGGGAGGGGATATCATCACGTCGATGGAGAAGCAAGCATCCTAGAGGGGGAGCATAGGGCGACGCCAAATGAGAGGCGCAATGAAGGAGGAGGCAAGGGGGTTTGGCGGTAGGGTTCGGGGGGTTGCCTGGGTAGCGCAATGGACCAGAGGGAGGGGAACAGAAAGTGAGGGAGTGAAAAACATAATAAAAAGGAAAATAAGAATGGATAAAAACCTAAGAAAAAATTAAAACTAACCTAAAATAATTTTAATTTTAATACTAAAACTAAATTAATGTATTAATTACAATAATAATTAGTATTATTATTGTTATGATAATTATTATTATTATTATTATTATTATTATTATAATAATAATACTTCAATATTATTATTGGGTCAACTATTAAATTATTATTATTATTATTAATCAATTCTCTTTTTTCATTTGGTTAATTAACCACCCGCACACCGGGCATGCCACACGTTAACCTGGAGAAGTCGCTTCATCCATTCCATGCCTGTGTGCTGAGCATTTTCAAGCCAAAATACTCATTTATTAGCGCAAATTGCAAAACCCCAGTCGGGATCTGCCCATATTTCATATAAAAAGATTAATAATAATTAGAAGCAGATAAAATTATAAGATAAAATTAAAAATTAGAAACATGACGCAGCACAAAGTCCGAGTGTGACAATTATCCCCACCATAAAGCTTTCCATCCCCAGAAATCCACAGCTAAGGTTGATACTCAAAAAAGAAACTGATACCCCACTATGTTTCAAAGAGGATCTCCACAATCAACCATAGAAAAGAGGCAAAATCATTGTTCTTAGAGAAAGTGACTCAAATACAACTTCAAGAAACAACTAAAATGACTTTTTTATATGTGTCGCCCACCCCAAAGAGATAGAATGCCTCCAGTTGAATGATCAAGGAAAGGAACTCTCGTACCCACAAAAACCAACTTCACAAGACAAAACATCTCAAGCACTATTAAACGGAAACCACACTATTTGTCTAGAATGAAGAAACAATGTCAAACCACGCCCAAGGAACACTCTTATCACTTATCACCAAGCCATCTCTACGAACAAAACTAAAAGGCCAATAGGGAAAAGGCCGAAAGGGTTGCCCACCAATAGAAACTTACCAACTCCCGAGATGAGACTAGAAAACTGACACAATGAGGCATAGGTGGACTCCCCACCATTATGAAAAGGGCCAACACTGACTCATTCCAGAGACACTTGTGCGAGTCCCATCATGGATATCCCCACCATTAGAACTAACATAAGGTACAAACTTTGACAATTTTCAAACGGTGACCAAACACCCCATCACAAGGGGCGGGGAGGGTGGGGTCCAACTACCAGGGCGTCAAAACCATGACCTAAGACCAACCAGAATCACAACGTCCCTAGATGAGCACTATTCAAATCTGAGGCCGATTTACCTAGCAGACCCCATAAGGACCACTAAAAGTGATTACATTCGGTGAGACGCCACCCCATAAACTTTAAGGTAATGAGACGACCACACTTCCTTGTAGCTAAAGGAAACCTCATGCACCCAAATGGGTCATTCGGAACCAAACAGCTATAAGAAACGATTTAAACTCCCTTCTCCTTCAACACCAATGACAAAAATAAGGTCGGGGTCACATACACTCTCAGGGTTCCTGACCATGTGCCAGCTTTACTTTGAGGCCTATGGCTGGAGCACTAATGTTTGAAGTATCTCCTGCCTCGCAGTTAGGCATGGAAGACTTTTGAATGGAGCTTCTCCCTTTAGTGTCACTCGCAACCACACCACAACCAAGACAACACCAATAAACACAACACACCATGACATACAACTACTCTCTCAGGGCACATCCACCAGAACAGAGGTTTGGATGATGCACATGCATCACCTATTCACCTTCACCATGAAACATAAGAAGGACAGACCCAAGAAAAACACTCCCCTTTGAACAGAAAAATTAGAGCTCCCTGAGAAGACACACTCCTATGAAAACAGGGATTCCTGAAGCATCCTACGAATTCCACCTTTTCTATTCAAAGAGAACTCACACCGCAAGACATCTCCAAGCATGACCCCCGCAGTCGATGAATTCACTACAAACCTTTCAATAAATCGGTCTGCACCAATAATTCTAAACCACCTTCACCCTTCCCAGCTAGAATTCCTTTCACTCATTCTGGGGGAAAACCTTCTGACACAACGGTGTCAAACTTCATACTCAACGAGTCTGACAACTCAAAAAGACCAAAACTCCCTTCAACTCCCCTTGAATTTTTCATTACGCTGTGAGAGGATCCGCTTAACCAAAAAGTAAAAAAGGGATATACTTGGCATGGTCACTAAAAAGGGAGAGACCTTCGATCAACTATAGGGTCGGCCAACGGCGGATTGCCTATCGCCGCACTTCAATCACATGTTAACGCTTTATGGGGGGCATTCACTAGTCAGTAAAGAAAACAATAGACCCAATAAAACTAGTCCAATGGCCAATACATACCACAAATTAACACTAAACATGTAGGGAGAACCACTATAAGGACTTCCAAAGCACTTTTCAAAGAAACTACTAACCACATGCTTTCGCACCAACTTACCAATAAGAATTCAAACTCAAAACAAGAATTAGTAAAAAATTAATATCATCTTGAAATGCATCACATCCAGCATTTCCAATATACAATGACACACCACACAATCACCGATTATTAAACACCAATTTTTTTCCTTTAACAATTTTTTTTGAAAATAAACGAAGATAGTGGGATGTGCAAACACCAATGGTGTCCCACGGGCCTTGTACATGCATATTCCTATGCCACACTGACACCCACCTCATATCCATCTAGGAACTCATATGCTCATTCCATTAACCATTTCTCTTTTCATATACACTCACAAATGTGGTTTCCCATGAGAGCGTCAAGGATCAAAACCAGACCTTTCTAATTTTCAAAACCAAACATTCAACCCACACTTTTCAAACCTTACACATCATTTCATTTTTTTAAGCACTAAATTTGAAAACATTTTCCAAGACCAAATCATTTTTACTTAGAAACGATATTCCCACGAATCCAAAAAAAGAGACAAAGAACGATGCAAGAGAATAATAGTGTCGGCGGGTAACTGAGACATATGGTTGGTGGCCATACACCAATCACACCACCAGCATAGAGAGTATTCTAGGTTTGCATCCCTGGATCCACATGGCTTTCTAGAACCTGTGAAATCACTGGGACCATTAACCTTACTTTTCATTCATTTCCCATAAACAAGATTATTCACAATGACCAATAACTCAGACAAACTTCAACTAACTCGGGTAACTCGAGTCCTACCACGAGGTGTGCTGGACAGGCACCTTTCTCGTAGCTAGAACATCGAGTTCTGACACCCTTAACTTTGATCTACCCTAACTATATCCCAGAAGAACATGACCCAAGAAGAAAAACCCCTCTGATACCATTTTGTCACGAACCAGACCAGGTCACCATCTAACCCGGCACCCAACCCAGTCTGGTTCGTGACTGGTTTTTGATAAGGCCTGAAGGGCCTTCCCGATCCCCACAGGCTGGCACATGTGCTCGGGTATCAAAACATTACATGGGAATGATTTACCCAAAATAAAAGACAAAAAGACAACTGACAAGATAAACAAATTGAAATTGGGAACAGACAACCAAACATGGCTTTAAACTATAAACAGGTTTAAAGTTTACAATTCAACTAAAACCCAAAGTGAACTATAAAAAAGATAGATAACTAAAACTCTAATACCAACCTCCAAGTGAAGACCATCAGCAACCAGAACCACCATCACTAAGAACGATTCCTCATCCTGTGACACACAATGAAAAGGGTCTACATACACCCAAAGGTGTATGTAGGGTGTGAGCCAAGAGCCTAGTAGGATAAAACCCAATAAAAAGGTTCCATTCCACAACATCAAAAAGATAATTTAACATGATTATTTAAAATCATAATTTTAAAACAATTTTAAGGAAACCATTTATAAACTGAAAGTGAAATGAAAAGAGTACTGGAAAGAAAAAACCCATTTTACAATAATACTTTAAAATGGAAGGGAATTTTTATAAGGAACATTCACATACTTAAGTTTTCCTCCGTATGCTGATTTAAGGAACCACGCCCTAAATAGTAGAGCACTACGGGTAAATCCCCTAAGGTTTATCTAGCTTGAGTGGGACCCTAGAACCTCATGTCTTGGTGAAACCTATCTTGGAAACCATGACCCTAAGAAAATGTGGCTTAGAAGACCACAAACCTCAGAAAATGTGGCTTAGAAGACCACAACCCTCAGAATTCATATGTTTAGTTAGTGTTGTAATCATCAATCCAGCTAAGTGAAACAGAGACGATGCCACTCCGGATCACTAGCACACTACTTCTAGTCCTCCAACCTAGATACCTAGGGTTTTCCCTTGTGCTCAATCAAGTTTCACATTCACATAGTATATTGATTTCTCATATCACATACCAAAAAAGATATTACACACAAAAGTCACCATTTTCATACCCAAACAACATTCCAAAAACTCATGCACACCAAAATACCTTTCCAAAATATATTCTTCGTTACCTAATCATTTCACAAATCCCCATTTGGAAACACTCAAAGAATAACATAAACGATTTTCAAAACTTAGAAATTATTATTTAAATAACACAACAAGGGCTGACACAAATAAACACACCCAATTACAAATAGGTTAGCCACTTCAAATCACTTGCTTAATATATTCACCTTAAAACTAGTTTCACACCACCTAAACAATTAAATGAACCATTTCCTCCACTTTTAAAACACCACCAAGTGACGCGAAGAGGGTTTACACCAAAAACCACTTGATTTCATATAGCGACGTCACTTTAAAACCAAATACCCATGGTAACCATATCAAACATGTTTTCCATTATTCAAACAATTTTCAATTTAATTTTCAAAAGTATACAAAAAGTCAAACACACCCAAAGTGACTCATTTTCCTTTGAAAATCCCCATTTAAATATACCTCCACCTCAAATTCCTTGAAAACACATTTCACACCTACCAAACAACCCTTAGAACATGTTTTTGAAACATCACATAAAAACATATATCAAAACACAACCAATCACTATATTAAAATCCAATCACATCCTTTAGAAATGCCAACAACTTTAAAAACATCATTTGTACCACAAGATTTAAGTAATAAACTGTTTGAATAATTTATAAAACATCCACAAATGGTGAAACCAAGGTTTACATCAAAACATACTTAGTTTCACATAAAAAAACTTTAATACTAAACACACAACATCATCACACTAAAACATGTCTCTCACCTAACAACCAACCCATAAAACATTTTATAAAACAACGCACCCATTTTCACACACCAAACATAGCCACTTTCCATAAAAAAAATTATGTTCCCAACACTTAAACATGTCAACCACCTTAAAAATATAATTCACACCCAATAGAAAATTGATTAAACACTTCTACAAAATAACCAAAACAAAACCAAAATGACAAACACACCATTTATAGTAGATAATACAATTTCATCACACATGCATGTAAAAACATTTTTAAAGCACGTTTTGGAATTTCTTAACACTCTTAAACCCCATTTCTTATAAATATTGCATCAAGGTACACATAAAAAATAGTAATTTCCTTTACTATAAGTCCATTCTCAAACAATGAGCACCTGAACAACTTCAAAACATCTAACACACCACATAGTAAAAACAACCAACACATTTATAAATTTAAATAAGCTTATTAAATTTATCTAGTGATTTTGAGGTATGGAACCACCTACCTCGCATGAAATTTTTTCTAGAAAATAGTTTAAAACCCTATCCGCACTTTGATTGCACTACAAACAAGCAAGATCGTGCCCAAGACATCAAAATCGAACCTTAAGAAAGATGAAAAAATCCTAAAATTGGACCCATAATCAAGTGGTAGAACCCTAAAAGGTGTAAAAGAGCTTACCTAGGCTAGTCGCATTAGAGAGGTAGGGTGTCGAACTGGTTGCGCGAAGCAGACGACGCGCTGAGTCTGGTCACGTGAAGGAGTGAGTGCGTCGAACCTGGTCACGTGACGGGGGTCGGCCAGAACCGAGCTACAGTGTGATGAGGGAGAGGGAGGGGAGTTTGTCGCGTCGAGGGAGAAGCGATCAGCCTAGAGATAAAGAAGAGGGTGATTCAAAATGAGAGACGCAATGAAGGAGGAGGGTGGGGGTTCGACGGTAGGGTTCGAGGGGTTTCCTGGGTAGCGCGATGGACCAGTGGGAGGGGAAGAGAAAGTGAGGGAGTGAAAAAAAATGAAAGGGGAAAAAATGAAAATAAGAATGGATAAAAACCTAAAAAACGTAAAAATAACCTAAAATAATTATAATTTTAATACTAAAACTAAATTGATGTATTAATTACAATAATAATAACTATTATTATTATGATAATAATAATAATAATACTTCAATATTATTATTATTATTATTATTATTTGGTCAGCTCTTAAATTATTATTATTATTATTATTAATCAATTCTCTTTTTTTTCATTTGGTTAATTAACCACCCACACACTAGGAATGTCGTGTGTTAAACTGGAAAAGTCTCTTCATCCATTCCATGCCCGCGCACTAAGCATTTTGAAGCCAAAATTCTCATTTATCTGTGCAAAGTGCAAAACCCCAGTCAGGCTTGTCCCGCATTTCATGTAAAAATAATAATAATAATTAGAAGTAGATAAAATTATAAGATAAAAATAAAAATTATAAACATAACGCAACATAATGTCCAGGTGTGACATAACCTACATCACATAACCTATGCTCAATTAGGATGATATCAACATAATAGTTCTCACCCTCAGAATCGGGTGAAATGGGATGACACCAGAAACACCTTTATTGTCCAAATGAAACTACATTAAGGGATAAAGGACTATTTTGTGGGTGTTTATTAATAGTTATATCGAGTTGGGAAGGCTATTTCAACTGATCAACCTGAACCCTCTACAGTGTGAGGTACCGTTATTCTGAACTCATTCCTTGTAAATTTTTTATTTGATATTGGTGCATCCACTCTTTTGTGTCCTCTTTTGTGGTTGAAAAATTATTCTTCTAAATATAAATTATGAATCATGTCATGTTCATTAATAAACCTCTCAGTTTGTGTGAATGAAGAGGATTCAAGTTCCCATATTGTAATATTAACATTAATGCTAAATAATTTCTCCTTGATTTTATTATATTAGTGATAGATATTTTCAATTAAATTTTTTGAAAGAACTGGTTGGTGGAATTCAGTGATCTTATTAATTTCTATACTCGGAAAGTAGCTTTCACATCCCTAGATAGAGCATTTCATTTATTCAAAGGGGATTGGGATATAAACGCTAGAAAAAATAATCCATTAATGGTAGTGGATGGAACCTTTTCTAGTTATCCGGAATCATTATCTTTGGGAACTGTAGAGTAAACTAGAGATATGACTCTTCTTATGATATTGGACTGATACCCATATATCGTTTTTGAATGATTTATTTAGGACACCCATAAATGGTAAATAAAATTCTCTATCAATGTAATCCCAAGAACAAGTCTTATTCCACTTCCTTCATGAATAATGGATCCAATAGAGTTTCCAGAATTAAATATCCCACTAAAAGAATTAGAAAGTACGGTTGGTTCTCTTCATAACGAAGGAAGTTGGTTCACTTTTATTTTGAGTTTAATATCATAAAATAAATCAAGTAATGATCATGAATTAGTATGATATTCCTTAAATTGATGATCTTTTTGATCAATTAAAGGGATCCAAGTGGTTCTCTAAGAATGATCTATGATTGGGATAACATCAACTCAAAGTTAGGAAAGAGGATATTCTGAAGACAACATTTTGTAGTCAATACATCCATTGTGAATACATTTTCATGCCCTTAAGTCTAACGAATTCCCCTAAAATTTTCATGGCCTTGATGAACCAAATCTTCCATAGGTATCTTGATTATTTTTTTGTGGTATTTTTTTATGATATTTTTATTTACTTGCAATGTATTAATGACCAAGAAGAGCACATGTGATTTTATTAAGAACATGTCATGATGTTAGCCCAACCAGGTTAAATACCCTTAGAGGGGGATGAATTGGGGTGTGAAAGATTAAAACTACTACCCCATTCAGATATGTTTTTCATCATTAATTAAAAAAACATTTCTCTCCCATTCTCATGGAAATGTATGAGAAGAAATGAAATAATTAATTTTACACAACAATTTTACTTGGTTCACCCACATTGGGCTATATCCAAGGACAATAAAAATGTAATGCGGCTATGTACCAAATAAAATAAAGTGAACTATTGTTACAATGTTTGGATGGGACACATTATCCCTCCTATTTTATGACCAATAATAATTTGAAATCTTGATACTCTCCCAACTAAAGTGTTCTCACTTATCCTTTAGAATATTCAACGTTTGTCCAAATTAATCAATTTTTTTAACACATTGGGTACACAATTAAGTTCTAATTTTTCCCACTTTATAAATTCCTCTTTATCATAAAAATTCAAGGTAATCCCTTAAAGTTTCATGCATCTTTCACATTCATATAGCCTTTATCTTTTGTGATAATATTGACTTCGTTGTGAAACTCAAAAATTTCACATAACATTTTGATTGTGGAAAAACACTAAATAAACTTCACCACATTTTGATTAACACATAACTCTATTGGTCTTATATACACAAGTACCTTTTATGTGTGAAACTAATGTTTTAAGTTGTTGATTCATATAAGAAATATCTTCACACAAACCTTGTGTGATTCAGAGCCCAAATATCCTCTAAGGGATGAGCTCCCAAAATGGGAGGGGTAGATACCTATTTATAGACATGGAGGACACTTCGTGAAACTACCTTTCAAGCTATCATATATATGTGTAACTTTTTTTAGGTGATAAACTTAAATAATTTAACATCTCATTTATCACAAAACTCACTACCTTTGAACAACTAAATCTCTATTTAATTGGAGCATGAAGCTCTTCTAGTGTCCTATTACTCTAAATTTCATGAAGTTTCAAAACCCGCATGAAACCCAAGACTTTGAAGTATTTTGATGTGATGACCCAGAATCATCACTTGAATGAAATTTTGAAAAAAAAATCACCCTTTCATGAAACTTTTACACTTTACTTGAAAAATATTCCTTTTTCAAAAACATCTCTCTCCTTCATCTAGATTTTTAGACCCTAAAAATTTGGAAAACACTAAGAAACGATGCCACCTTATACACAGAATTTTCAAAAAAAACTTCTAGAGCATCCATACCTCTTTCATAAATCTTTTTCAACATAAATGGTCAAAAATAATGTTAGAACTACACAAAAGACCTTGTCAACATTATTTTTCAACAAACAAAATCAACCCATAACACTAAAAAATATATTGAGGGATTTTCCCCAAAAATCTCTCTAATTGGGTTTATCGAAAATATTGCACCTTCTGATACCACATTATACCTTCTTTTATCTTCTACCAAAATTAGATTCATTCAATTCTATATAGAGATCAATGATTTAATCAATGCACACAATAAACACACATGATCCATGATCATCATGAGAAACAAGAGTAGAATTAAATGTTCTTCATTGAAATGATTTATTTCAAAAATAGAAAATTATTTTGTCATGAACCCCATCTATCATGATATATATCCTTTGATTGATCATCTTTAGCATATTGAATTTAAAACTATACTACTTCAATGATCCCCATATCATATTATCCCTCTATCTTAATGAATATATTTTCTCTCCTTTGTCAATGAACCCTAAGGTCACTCCTTTTTGGTTGTAACATTGTAAAGAACACATATCATCACAAAAGGGAAAAATACCCCAAAGGAAAACCTTGTCCTCGAGGATGGAATCTCAATTTCAATAAAAATGATTGATCAAATAGAAAATAAAATGTTCAATAATAACATAGGAGAATTTATCAATGTTTCATTTTTTAAAGAAACTACTCAACCATGTATTTTACTTTTCCTATTTTAAAATAACCAAGATTCTTCATTCATTCATTTTCATTTTTCAATATATTATTAATATGCATTCCACTTGAAATTTACCTCACATGATTTTTTCCACTCATTATTAGGGTATAAATTTATATAGAATTTAGAAAATACCTCAAAAACATGCAACTTACCATAGACTTGGAAGGCATCTAACATCTCCACTGCATAAAGACATATTTAACAATAAATCATGAGGGATTCACTATTAAGGTTAAAATAACTCTGAGGCTTCAGGGTTTGAAGGTATATAATGTAAAAGTAAATCTCAAAAAAGAGGTTTAACTCTATTTCATTTTCCATGATAATCAACAATAGCTCAATGAAGATCTATCTTTATATATTTCATTTCTCTCTTCCCCAAAAATATCAAGGTGGGACCATGATATATGTAATCACAATGAATGAATCATGATCCCTTTACCTTTTTTATGAATTTTTTTGAAAGATATGCTTAGGAAAAATCTCACATCCATCACCTAACCACATATAATCAAAAATATTTGGTCTCAAAAATGGTTAATTTTGATCCCCCAAGACACAACCAATTTTTTTCATTTTTTTACATGTTTTTTAGAATATAGGTGAATATGAAAATACAATGAAATATTTCATGGTATTACCCATATTAAAATAGAGAATCCCCCTAGAAAAATATCCTCAATGAAGTATATATTGTTACACCCAATAAATTTCCTTCCCAAACATATTATTTTAAATACCATGAAAAACATTTTAGAGGAAGGTGGGAATGGATAAAATAGGTTTGTAACATAGATCATTTCTTAACAAGGTTTTTCATGGATTATAAAGGTTTAAAAGGGATAAATTTAAGGTGGGACTCATGATAAGGGATAATAAATAGAATTACTTAATCATTTTAAAGGTTATTATGTGCATCCATAGCTTTGATAAGACACAAAGAAAGTTCTAGAACAAAACATTCCCTAGTTTCTAAAGAAATATAATACAGAAAAAATGGAAAATATTGGCTTAGTTGATTTCTTAGGAAGAAGATGAATGGTTGGGTCAATTACTCATGTAAACTAATACCAATAATTAAATGAATTTAAACAAATATAAGAAGTTAAAACATGGAAAAAAAATAATTTAAAATGATCAATATGCTCCTCTAAATAATGATTTTTTAAATCCTAATCCAAATTCTTATCTCTAATAATTATTTTTTCCCATTTTTTCATCCAATTTTATTGAAAACATAATTAAAATACTTGGAATTTTAGTTTTCCTAGGATTTTTCATGTCTCCCAATTCAGTTCTTTAAAAACTAAATCAAATGTGGGGAAAGAAATTGTAAATTAAAGCATTAAGCCATTTGAAATGTGGGAAATATAAATTTTTTTAATTGAAACGCTTACTCCCCTTGAAATTTGATGATTTAAACTTGGGTTGTACATGATTTGACTACATTTATGGACCTATAAAAATAAAATTACACAAGTGAAATTATAGTCTATAATAATGAAATTTAAAAAATAATTTAGAGAATGAGTACTTTTTCCTAAAAACATAAAATAAATAAATAAAAATACTAAAAACTTGGGTAGCCTCCCAGAAGAGATATTTTTTACTGTCATTGGCTCGACCATACCTCATTATGCTTCGGTTATTGATAGTAGGAAAAAGGTTACCAGATGTAGATCTTCAAAATGTTGAATCCTTGATTCCTCCGTGTAGATTGGTCCTATCCTGTTATCAGATACTAACTTCACTCCTACACTTTTAAAAACTTTCTCTATCTCCATAGGCCTAATCTAGAAGTTCTTGTACATTTTTGAAAAATTAAATGGCAGTTCACTGACTTCCCAATAATTTTATTATTCCTTGAATTCATCTTGATTGAATGGTCATCTATAATCTTCAGTTTTTCTAGCACTTTATTACCTTTCTTTATCTTGTTTCATATATCCTTCTTTTCTTTCTACAATAGCTACTTCAACTCTTATTTCATGACCACCAATGTAATCTTCCTTTATTTACTCATCTTTTGAAAAAATTTCCACTTCTTCATCTGAATTCAACATCGCCTAGTACAAAATTTAATTTCACTTCTGATCCACCAACTCTTAAACTGAACTCTCTATTATGAACATCAATCAGTGTCCTTACCATAGTTAGGAATGGTATTCCAAATATTATTGGTACATTATCTTCATCTATGTCCATAACAAAAAAAATATTCCATAAAATAGAACTCATATACTTTTACAATAACATATTCAAACATCCCTTGATGACGTCTCACTATTGTATCATCTAGTTGAAGCATAACTTGAGTTGGTTGCATCTCCTTCAATCATAGGCTCTTGAATGTGGAATATGTCATAATGTTTACACTAGCATCTAAATCACATAAATCTCTACCAAAATCATTAGTACCAATGGTAATTGTAATGTAAAAAATACTCAGATCTCTCTAAATATTTGGTAAGATGATTGAAACTACTGCTGATCTTTCTCCTTCCAGTGGAATGGTTTCTAATTCTTCATTCTTCTCCTTGTTCATCACCAACTACTTTATGAATTTTATGTATACATGTATGTTTACAATTTCCATAGTGAATGGGATGTTTATGTGTATATTTTTTAACATATCAAAAAACTTATTCTTGGTCACATAAATATTTACCTCCTTCACCCAATATGGAAATGGTAATGTCGGTTGTATAGTGGTGGTGCTTCTTCTTCCATATTCTCCTCAACCTCTTGATTTTATTCAACTGGTGGTATTCCATTATTTTGATAAAATTCCATGTTTCTCTGTCTTTTCTTCATTCAACTTCTTAGTATTATGGATTTCACATCGTCATTAGGATGTTGTTCTGGGAATCCTAGAAGCTCTCCTCTATTTTCTCTAAGTGTCTCGGTAGTCCTATAGAATTGACATTATATGTTCCTCATTTCATCTTGTTGGTTATGTGATATACTTTTCAATTCATTAATTTCATTTAATTGATCTCTTTATTATGTTGTCAGTCCATTAAGTGTATCTCCAGTTGTGGTCATGAATGTTGTAAGGGTCTCATCCAGTTGATGGACTTGGCTGGTAAGTGTTGGCCCTTGTTGTTGAGGTTGAAAACCCTGTTATTTTGGATAAAATCCTTGACCTTCATTTTTATTATGTTGTTGTGGTTCTTGTGGAATCCATACCTATGCATAATTTTGAAGATTATAATCTAAATAATTTTCCTCTTCAAAATATGTACATTGGGGATTTTTATTGGCCATCATTACAACCATATACTTTGTCATAGGCTCGATTTGTGTAGCCATCGATATATTTTCCACTATATGAACTTCTTTATCTATCCCTTATTATGGCTAAAACTGAAAAACTATTGTTGGAAATCTCATCCAGTAGCTCATAACTATCCTTTGGTGACTTTCTCATAAGAAAACCTCCTGCAGCTCCATCAACTATGTAATTATATTCCTACTATAAACCTTTTTACAATGTTTAAATTAATAACTACATTTTGATTCCATAATAAGGAAATCACCTTATCAAATCTTTAAAACATTCACATGAACTATACAATAATTCTTCATTTAATTACTCAAAATTTAGAATACTTACTTTCAAATCCATTGATTTTGAGGGCGATAAAAAGCTGGTAAAAAACTTATTTACCAAATCTTCTCATATTGTAATTGAATATGGAGGCAGACTTTGTATCGACTCTTGTTCTTTATACTTTAGTGAAAATATTAACAAGCATAGCCTCACAACATTATTTTTTATTTTCTAGAGTTAGAACATGTCACAACTCTCTAATAAACTTCCAATGTGTGTGTTGGGGTCTTCCTAAGGATGCATGACAAATTGAAGTGAGTTTGTTATCATTTGAATGACTTCCATATTTATTTCAAAATTTTGAGTATCCATTGGGGGTATGAGAATTCTAGGGTTTACTCTTATGTTTTAAGTTTCTTCTATAGTTAATTAGCACTTTCCCCCCATGATTTATTCCTTGGACTTGTGGTCCCACTGGTTGGCTTAGCTCTTTATAGGATCCTTCAAATTGGTTTTTTCCAACCATGTTGTGTTGTTCTTGTTCACCTTCACCTTCTTTGTTCTCCTTCCTTCGGTGACATAAAGTCTTCTCCAACTCCTTTTCAAATGAAAGATCTTCAATTTTTTCTTTCTCTCAAGTGGATTACATGTGCAATTTGTTGTTACCTATAACAATGGACCAACAAGAAAAGGTATAAAATAATTAATCAAAATAATAATAGATATTTAAATTCCTAAATAATTTTAACATATCGGCAACCATCCCTGAAAAAGGTGTTAAAATTTTGATAGCCCGTGGGGTGTTGTTAAATCCCAGAGGGATAACCAAATTTAATAATTTATATAGACTCATACAACCTAACAAAAAAATTAGTACATGGTAATCTTGAGTGTCAAACCCATATGTACAATTAGTATATATAAAATTTAGTTAGGAAAATATAATTGAAATTGTTTCATTTGTTCAGAAAAAGTGAAAGAGATGAGAAGATTTTTTGGGATGAAAATAAATATGGGAGACATGCCTAGTTTAGTGATTTTCAGGTTTGTGTTCTAGGTATTCAATTGTAAATGAATTTATTTATGTTCGGTGTCATAATTGGATCAGCATGGATAATTTTTCTTGGTATCCCACCATAATCCTGTGATTGAACCATTCGAATGGTTATCTACTAGGTTCAATCATAGAAATAGATGACCCAAAACCATGTTTAAATGTAACTGACCTAGTGCTTCATAATGGTCATACAAAAACTATGATGATCAATTGATGAAATTAATTAAACTACTTCAAACCACATCAATGATCATGAAATACAAAAAATAAGAGGAATTGGAATTGAATAAGTAGTTTGCAGTAATACAAAAGATTAATAATAAAAAGAAATAATCCCTAGCATCACATCCCCCTACAATCATATCACCCGACACTAAGTGGAATACTCACACATGATAGACATGATGGGAATGAGAATCATGTGTACTCAATTAATAAAGGAGGAGAATAAGGGCTTTAGATTGTCACTCCATTTTCTGTTGGTGTTTAACTTTCCCTTGTTGGTCCTAGATTATCTTGGAAGAGTGGTAGGGGAAGTTATTTATAGGCCAATCCAATAAAAACTCACGCAACTTCGTATTTAATTTTCAGTTTTTCATCATCATCACGACATCAAATGAGGTTTCATACCATGTAATCTTAGGAATTATTCTCTGTATCTTCTGAATCTCCACAAATATTGAATGAATCTTGTTTTCTAACTTTGACTCCAGTCACAACGTGGGATACTAACTCATGACATGAAACTTCACTACACATCTTGTAATATTGCCCTGACTTGTCCCATGCATCTAATTCAACTTGAAGAAGTCACGATGTGTAATTACATTACATGGTGTGTAATCATTTTTCTCCATTTTCCAAATCTGCTTCATCTTTCAAAATCTAGTGTCGCACCGCTTCACTTTGCTTGCGATGCGATGGTTCTTTTTGCTCATATGTTCTCCTCTTTTCATTCATTATTCAAATATCTTTTGTTGCCTAACATAAAACATAAAAAATCATATCATTCCATGTTTTTCAATATTTTCAATAAAATAGAAAATCAGTAAATAAAATACCCTAAAATATATGCATGAAATAGACTTATCAGTGTAACATGGTGAAGAACACATATCATCACATAAGTTAAAAACACCCCATCCCTATAAGAGAGGGGTTCCCATGTACACGCTTGTTCAAATGTGGGGAGTCGATTGAACTCCAAGAGCTATTTGATGCCGTGAAACCCCATATTTGGGTAATTCCTTCATCAAAATTTCTGTAACATGTAGTTTTGAAGGCATGTACTTTAACTTCAAAAGACTAAGATCCAAATTATCTTTGATAAAATGATACTTTATTTCAATTTTCTTCATCTAGGAGTGATGGACTAGATTTTTCTAAGAATTATAACACATGAAATTTTGTAATGGATTCTTATCAGAGACTTCATTTCAACTCCCATATCTTCATATTTTTTCTTCATCCATAATAACTATATAAAATCTTGAGTGTCTATAATATATTCAACTTTTATAGTTCTCAATGGAATTAAATCTTGTTTCTTTCTTAGCCAAGTAATACATGATCCAATAAGATAGAATGCACCACCTGAAATTGACTTTCTATCATCTGCTGAACCGGCCTAATCTACATCTATATATCCTAATAACTCTTGCTGAGATATTTCATTATATAGTTAACTGAAATCCACCATAAACTTGATATAAATAAGTATTATTTTTATTTAAATTTATGGTATTTATTTGGGATCTATTTGATACATTTCTTCATCGAATGTGGAAAAACAATATCGGGTCGTGCCATTATTAAGTTCAAAATATTGAAAATTATTTGTCTGTATTCTGTGAAATTAATTTCTCTAACTTCATCGTCTCATGATAGATTCATCTAGGTTTCCACCAAGGTCATCATATCCTTGGAATTATCCATTCTAAATATTTTCATAACCTCCTTGGAATATTTTTATTGATAAATTAATGTTATATTTCATCCTTATGTCACCTATAAACTATGGAAAAAGTTCGTTTAACCAATCATTGACATTTCAATCTCACTTTTCATGAATTCTATGAACTTTTTTCACTAAAATTCATATGATCCACCAAATATTATTTAATAAATATAAAATAACACCATCATAATTTCATTATTTTCATTTTTTACTTAGATATTGTAATCAACTCCACCGTGATGAAATTAACGCTTCTTCAAAGAATGATCAAGACTTGAATACCAAGATTTTGGTGCTTGCTTCACCCATATAATTCCTTAATAATCCAAAAAAACTCTATTCTCATAATCATGAAAGAAAAAACCATATGGATACTAAATATACACTTATTCTTCTAGAACCCCATTTAGAAATGCTGATTTGATGTCCATCTCAAAAACTTTTAATTTTTGTTTCACTGTTATGGCTAAGAATAGGTGAATAGTCTCAAACCTTGAAATAGGTGAAAATGTATCACGAACATAAATTACCTCAATATAGGAGTATCCATTACACACTAGTCATAATTTGTTTTAATTAACAACCCATATTCATTTAGTTTGTTCTAGAAGTCCCATTTGGTTCTAATGACATTCTTATCTACCAATCTCAAAATAATCTCCCATGTCTGATTTTTTCAATTTTTTCTAGATCTTTATTCATAGACTGAACCCATTTCTTATCTACAAATTCTTGTTTAAAATATTTAGGCTATACTTGATATAATAAGGATGCCTTCTGTAAATATTCCATTCTCCATTTTTGAACTAATGTTTCCTGATCACTAATGATCTTTTTTCCTTTCCATTTCATCTCAAGTCTTTGGCTTCCATATAGATATATATTTGACTTCCGCTTTCTCAAAATTAGTATCTTCTTTTTATCAACATTTTCCAAATCTACTCCCTATGAGTTTCTTAAATCATCATCACTATCATCTGGGAACTGTTCATTGTGTTGTTAAATATTCTATTCAATATTTTGTATAGTTACATCATTGTTTTCAACTACTTTTCCTAGCCACTTATTGAATCATCTATAAGATTTTCTTTTTCCTATGTATTTAAATAATATCCCCTCATCTCCATGAGATTAAAATTTCTTATGTTTCTCCTTATTGAGAATAAAAAACATAATTCCAAAGATTCAAAAGTATTTTAATGTTGGATTTTTTCCATACCATATCACGTTTAGAGTCATTTATTATTTTAGACATAAAAAATCCCATTTGTATATATATATAAATGTCAAGATTGATACCTTATATAATTTCTCTAGTATGTCCTTTTTAATAATAATTCTTCATTACATGTTGTTTATGATCTTATTTCTCCTCTCAACCACTCCATTTTTTCAAGGAGTTATCACTTCCAAAACATAATGAATTATCCCATGTTTCTCAAGATAAACTTTCACTTTGCTACTTATGAATTTTGTACCATTATCAGTTCAAAACTTCTGAATAATCTATCAATGTATCCTTTTAACTTCCCTTTGATATTTATTTATGAAACTAAACATATCTAACTTTTGGGAAATGAAAAAAACCCCATTCCATTATTCTAAAATCATCAATAAAGAGAACAGAATACCTCTTCACATCAATGGATCTTGCTGATATAGGCCCACACACATCTAAATGCACTAATTCAAGCATTTTAGTTTACTTTTGTTCATTTTCCCTATATATATTTCTGATAATATTTAATTATAGAAAATTATTGAATGTGTGAGAACAATCACATGATAGATTGTAGAGATTTCAAGCTATATCAAATTTGACTAGATCTTATTTGGATGGTTGGAATATATGGAAAATACATTTATCCCACAACCTATTTTCTTCCTCCTTTGATATAAAGCTAATATCATCTTCACCTCTCATAAGGTAGATATTACCCTTTGTGTGTTTCCCTATAAACAATTGTATCATTTTTTCCTTTTACAATACACAACTTCTTGGAAAAGAATATATCATGACCTAATCCATACAGTTGACTAAAACTTAGCATGTTTTGACAAAGACCTTTGACAAACAAGACATCAACAAGTCTAATATATTTTCTCCAAAAATTTTCTTTTCCTGATCCAAAAATATTTAGGTATTCATAATTTTCAAATTTGACAACACCCTCCTTTTCATATTTTAAGCTTATAACAAGATCCTTATTTCTCATCATATGGGATTATCATCCACTATCAAGGATATATACACCAATAAAATCTTATTATTTAAGGTAAATATTTGTAACCACTTCCTTTATAGATTTTTTCTTTGTGATCCATGCCTTTAACTTCAAAGCCGTTATTGATTGATAATCTTGATCTTCATCAAAGTTAGATGGACCAACCACATCTTATAGATCTACAAATCAATTTTTCATTTTCTAATAATTTGATGATTCATTGATCTATAGCTTATGACCACTTTGGATCTTCTTTGGAACATTACTCTACATTATTGATGATAAATTTCTAGCCATGTGTCTGAATCCTCCACACCATAAATAGTGACCATCAAAATCATTCTTGGAATATTTAACTCTATGTGGCCAGATTTTTTTATCTTATTTTCTTTGGTACATTATTTCTATCAAACCTAAATTTTTAGAATACCCCATATTTCCATAGAAATAACACCAGATAAGAGGTGTATTCCTATAAATTATTGTAGAAATGATTATTCCATGGGTTTTATGGGTCTTCTGATTTTGACATTGTACCCAAATCAATTTTCAACCATGGAGTGGGTGGTTACAATCTGACATTAATCACCAAAGCTTTATTCTTGTGATAAATCCCCATATATTCATTATCATTTTGATATGATTATTTCTTATTTTGATAGAACTCTATTCTCCAATTATATATTTTTTTTTCTTGTGTAATTTGTTTTCCCAATGTAATATTATGAATTAAGAGTCTCTCTATATCATAGAATTTTTTTCATAGGTCATAAACTTTCTCTTAATGTTCTTTTAAATGTTTGATTTGATATTTTTCTTTCTAGTAAAACCATTGATTAATCTTTTCTATTCATCAACCTTGAGCATGTACTCAATGACCTTTTATGAGTTCTCTATCATTGAAGACTTAATCTTTTCCATTTGTAACGACCCAAACTTTTGAATAATATTTGTTTCTTGAATTATTGTATATTAAACAATACTATATACTTTAATTAATGGAGTATAATTAAAATAATACCACAGCTTTTTTACTGTTATATGACTATTGGTCAAAATGACCATTGTAAACTAAATTCATAATGTAATGATTATTGTTTATCAATACATGTGATCATGGTTAATTAATACAGAAAGAAGAGTTGATGGCCTCATCCAGTACACTCAGACCATATGAATCCCATCTATCAGAGTTTGGGAAAGAGGTAGCATTTTTGGGCTTTGCTCTGGACCAATCCCAAGCTGAGTTTCAACAAGTGAAACTAGAACAGAATCGCCTACGGGATAAGTTCAAGCTAAAAGAAATCACCACTCGGACAATGTTGTCCAAGCCACCCCAAGATTCTATCACCATTTCACATCTTACTCTTAGGTCCTATTTTGGTGTTATAAGGGGTTATGTAATGAGGCCTTAGATACTTTTTGTAATCCCTTGGTATAAATAAAATTGTTATTTCATCATTTTTGTTTTTGGAATAACTTTTCTTAATAAAGTACATGTTTAATTAAGACAAATTTGATAAATTGATTTTAGAAGTAAAAAATTTTACTTTTCAAAATTTCTCATAAATAGAGTATTATTATGGTAAAATAAACTTCATTTCTAAATTTCAAATGTCAAAATTAACCTAGGATGAATTTTTAGGAATTTTCTAAGAAGTTTCAATTTAAGGAATAGTGTTTTTGAATAGTGTTTTTTATGAATAGTATTTGACAAATAGTGTTTTTATGAACAGTATAAAAATATTTTATTATTAAATAACTTTTTCTGTGAAATGTTTTTTGAGAATCGGACATACATGGTGGTAATCAGGGTGAAAAAATGTGGTTTAATAAGATCAAAATACTTTTTGGGGAATAGTAAATTATAAATAGTAATATTACCCTTATGAATATTAATATGACCTATAGAATAGTAACCTCACTTAAGAAAGTATAAAATTAATTTAGAAATCTTATTTGTTAATGTGATATTGTAGCATTAGTAAATAACTATTTCAGAAATTATTAGTTAGTATTGGTATTTTTTGGGTAAATAGTGTTTTTACTTATAAATTAAATATCTCACAATTAGAAAATTATTTTCATAAAATTGAGTTCATTTTTTAATTTAAATCATCAATAATAGGTTAGGGTGAATTTATGATATTTTTATAAAAAAAATTTGTTGAATAGTAAAAATACAGTTTTGGGTTTTAGTGTGTTTAATGAGATCATTAATGGTGTAATCGTGATGTAATAATTCTGGTCGACTTTTGAATAGTAAGATGTTTTATGAGGTGTCCTAAGTGGACAATACCGTGGGAAGATACCATGGGCAAGCCCCTGGTTTTTCAAATACCACCGATGAGGTGTCCCTTTGAATTTAATTAAATATTATCTCACTTTTGTTATAAATACCAACTCATTCCTTCATTAATTTCATTCCAATTCCTTGTCAACTAAGCTCTAGCCCTTTTACCTCCCAAGGATTCTTCCCAAGGTTCTCTCAAGCCTCCCAAGGTCCCAACCTTCGAGCTTTCGAAGTTACTCTTCAAGGTAAGGGAACCTTTTGCCCTCCGCTTTTAAGTAATGACTTTCTTTATGTTGTGTCTTCTAGTTTTCATCTTATTATATTGGGGTATGTTCTTATATATCATTATTTATATCCATGTTATTTCCAATGATAATATACCCTTTCAACTCTCATCAACTTATTTTTCTGAATTTTAAGCGATGTCGTTAGGCTACTGAATTGTTTCATAAAAAAAAATCACATCTTCTCTCTTCTTTCATGTTTCCTTTTCATGTGGTATTTCATTAAAATATCAATACCATGATCTTATTTATTTTTTATTTTGTACCCATACTATATTATGAGTTATTTATGAGTGTTTTACCCTTGTCCCATCTCTTTTCAATGTTTTCTAAGACCATTTTTTTAGCCGTTATGCTGCAGAATTTTCGTCTCAAAACCTCTCTCTCTTTTTCTCAAGAAATTATCTTATTTTCTTTATGTGAATACACAAACCTATTTCAGTTCTGGTGTTATTCATCATTAAATAAAAAAGTTATATTTTTTCTGGAGTTTACATACCTAAAACCCTCATTTCTTTTCCATGGGTTATAAATGACATAATAATAATGTTTTTAAGAACTTTTAAAATGTCATGATTTTGAAATGAAACTCATTTCTTTTATTCTCTATGGGTTATTTATGAAATTTTTGTTTATGATATATGTGGATCACATGAAAATAAAGACATATTAAGGGTTATCCCTAATATATCTTCAATGAATTGGGTAACGAATTAATCTCTGGAGGTTATAAGTTTCATGATACCTTGGCGAATAACCCAGGTAATATTTATAACACCTTAGGGAGGAAGCTTGGTGAAATTTTCATAAATGTCTAAATTAAATTTTGTTTCCACATTTTAAAGTTATGATTCATGTCACTGTTTATATGATATGACTATTTATCATTCATTTATGATATCCCTCAAATTCTTATTAATATCGCTCAATATCACATGTAAAATGTTTCACTTGTTTTCCTTACTAGGCCTTCTGCTCACCCTTTCCATTGATGTATGTCTCCATATTATGGGATGTAGTAATTGTACTTAGGATGAACCTATGATGAAGCCTTAAAATTTTATTAGAATAAGTTCTAAAATTTTCATGTATTTTTCTTCTAATTTCCAATATATTAGACTTTAAAGATCCTCTGTTTTTAAAATGTAATGAAAAGTTATGTAATATAAAGGTGGGATGATATAGTTGGTATCGAAGAATAGTTTAGTTATTTATAAAAATTAGGATATGAAAACTTTAGGAAGAACCCTATATAAAAGTTTAAATATAAGATAACTTCCTTGTATTTTGGTGAAGTATTAAGTAAGTGGTTTCCAAACAAATAAATCCATGTCTGGATATAAACAAGTGGATGTGGATCTGGCACAGATGTACCTAGGAGTGAAAAATATAACAAGGAGTTTCAGGCTTGATCCAGGGTATCCTGGTACACAACAACGGGCTTTTCTGCACTCATGGTTTGACACTCCCAGGGGATATATTTGGTTAATCACATGCTTTTTATGAATCAATATGAAGGATTTATAGAGAAATGTAATTGTTTAATCATGAAATTTTAAGACATAAAAACATTTATAGTTTAAATATTAGTAAATGAAATAATATTATAAATGAGGTTTTATTATTTTATAAAATAGAGAGAAATAGGAGGAACTTTTCAAATGGTGACCGCAATGGACCATGCGTTGATGGCCCTCTGATGGAAGCCAAAATGGAAACTTTCTTGAGAATGACGAACAAACTGACTCATGTTATGGGAAATAACTTGAATCAAGCTGAGATAATGATCTCATCACAAAGGGAACAACATTATATTGAGTCCTTTATGTGTCAGTGACCACTAAACTTCAGTGGATCTACCGACCCATTGATTGATGAATAGTGTATCAACACCCTTGAGAAGATCTTTTCTATGTCCCACTGTTCGGAACAAGAGAAGGTCACCCTGAAAGTTTACCGCTTAGAGGGAGAAGTTGATTAGTGGTGGGAGATGATAAAAAAACAATATTCCAAGAGTGGAGGTTTAATATAAGGAGTGGGAAGAGTTTAGAGGGATCTTCTTCAATAAGTATTTCCTTATTCGATGGGAAGAAAAATGGAGAAGGAGTTTCTCGAGCTGAAGCCGAAAGAGAATGAATCTATTTGAAGCTACGAGATTAAATTCCCTGGACATTCCCATTACACCTCAAGCTTTTTCATGGATCCTAATGGGAAGTTTGATATATTCTTTAGTGGACTGAGACCTCATCTATGGAAGAATCTAGCCAACCAAGACTATGACATCTATGAGGAGATCGTACAGAGTGCAATGAACATCGAACTGGAGTTTGGTGAGACACACTGGTCTCATAAATCCAATGACAAGAAGAGATAAATGGAGACAATATTAGGGAGGATCTTCAATATGAGAAGAGGAGGAAAGAAAGTGAAACATCCCACATGTAATAAATGTGGGAAAAATATTTAGGGAACTGCCTTCTCAGGAGCGAGAAGTGATAAAATTGCAGAAGAGATGTCCATATTGTGAGGAATTGTCATAGTGAGGTGAAGCAAAAAATTACCAACACTAATGAAAAAGTGAATATGGAGAAATCCCTACCTGATGTCCAATTCTATAAGTGTGGAAAACTTGGGCACTTTTCAAATCACAGTCCAAATATGAGGGCAGTAGAGGGGAACCACCATCAACCTCAGCAAAGGCCCAGAGAGTAAGGTTGTGATTTTTCTATCATGATAGATGATGTTGAAGCTCCAAATGATTTGGTAGTTGGTACTCTTTTTGTTCTCTCAAATCTAGAAAGTACTTTGTTTGAATCTGTTTCTATGCATTCCTTTATTTCCTCCAAGTTTGAAAAGAATTTAGAATCCACCCCTGAATTTCTAAAAGTAGAGTTATCAATCAAGACTTCTAGTGGGATTATCCAAGCATCATCATTGTTTAGAAACTCTAGTATTTACTTTAGTGAGAACAATATTATTGAAAATATAGTAGTCATTCCCATGCTGGAATTTGACATTATACTAGGGATAGACTGGCTCAAAAAGTATAATGCTAAGATCAAATGTAGAAGAAAGTAAATCTTAGTAGTCTTGAATAGAAAACCTACATTTAACTTCTAAGGAGAGATATCTCAACCTGATATTTGTATAGAAGAACCTCCTATATCCTTCTTTATGTATTTTATCAGTGAAGAAGGAAATAAGAGTATAATAATAGAAAATGTCCCCATCGTCCAGGAATACATTGATGTATTTCTAGAGGAGTTACCCAGACCTCCCCTAGAAAGATAGGTAGAGTTCTCCATTGAACTTGTACCTAGATCTCATCTGATATCAAATACCCTGTATAGGATGGAAAATATAGAGATGGAGGAATTAAAGAAACAACTCCAAGATCTTTTGGATAAGGGGTTTATCCAATCGAGTGTGTCTCCTTGGGGAGCACCTGTTCTCCTTGTGAAGAAGAAGGATGGATCAATGCGGCTATGCATTGATTATAGAGAACTTAACGAGATCATAGTAAAGAAAAAATACCCTTTACCAAGAATTGATGACTTATTGGACCAACTTCATGGGACTCATATATTCTCTAAGATTGATCTTTGATATGGTTATCATCAATTGAGGGTGAAGAAAGAATATATTACAAAAACTACTTTTCGATCAAGATATAGGCATTATGAGTTTGTTGTTATTCCCTTCGGACTAACTAATGAACCTACTATTCTTATGGATTTTGGGAATAGATTCTTTAAGGACTACCTTGATAAATTTGTGGTAGTTTTTATTAATGATATTCTGATATATTCCAAAAGTAACAAGGAGCATGAGAATCATATAAGGGTTATTTAGAAAACTCTACAAATGGAGGGGATTTTTGGAAAGATCATAAAATGTGAATTTTAGTTACAAAAAGTTACTTTATTGGGGCACATTGTAACCGATGAAGGAATCACAGTTGACCCTATAAAGAAAAAGGTTGTAAAGGAGTGGCCACAGCCTACAACAATAACTGAGATTTGTAGTTTTATTGGATTAGTGGGATATTATAGGAGTTTTTTGAAAAGATTTTCATGAATTTCTAATCCATTAACCACGATAACTCGAAAAGGGGTCAAGTTCATATGGAAAAAGGAGTGTGAGGAATGTTTCTAATAGTTGAAGAAGATATTGGTTACTGCACTAGTGTTAACTCTTCCCTCAAGTGGATAAGGATTCGTTATTTTTAGCAATGCATCTCTGAAAGTTCTTGGGTGTGTCCTCATAAAAAATGAAAAATTCATTTCTTATGCATCTTGACAGTTGAAGACTCATGAGAAGAACTATCCTACGCATGATTTGGAGATGTTTTCAGTATTTTTTGATCTAAAGATATGTAGGCACTATATTTATGGGTAGAAATGTGATATATACACCGAACATCAAAATTTGAAGTATATGTTCACACAAAAGGAATTTAACATGAGATAAATGAGATGGTTGGAACTTCTTAAAGACTATGATTCTTCAATTAATTATCATCCTAGAAGAGTAAACAAAGTAGTTGTTGCATTAAGTAGGAAATAAACAGTTATTCTTTCCATGATGAGGATTCAAAGAGATCCTTTGATTAGTGACCTAGTAAAGATGGACATGGGAATTATAAGGATAGAGACATCATCAACCCTAACCCAAATGATTTCTCAACCTTCATTACTAGAGAAGATCAAGAAATATTAGAAATAAAATCCTTTTTTACAGAAGATGTGTGAGGCTATGAAGGATGATAAGTTTCCTGAGTTCAATATTGATCAAGAAGGTGTACTAAAATTTCGTACAAGACTATGTGTTCAATCTATTCCGGAAATAAAGAAGGATTTGATGAATAAAGCTCATATCCCTATGTTATCTATATATCCTGGAAGTACAAAAATGTATAGAGACCTTCGTGATCTTTATTGGTGGGATAATATGAAAAGGTAGATTGCTGACTACACTTCAAGGTGCCTGGTATGTTAGCAAGTGAAGGCAGAGAAACAACTTCCAAAAGGGGTATTATAACCACTACCCAAACCAGCATGTAAGTGGTATAATATCACAATAGACTTTGTCACTGCTCTCCCAAGGACTTCCAAAGGAAACAATGAAATATGGGTTATTGTGGACTGTCTCACCAAGACTGCCCATTTTATCACTATTCGAGAAGATTTCTCTTTTGATCAACTTGCTAGGATTTATGTGAAGGAAGTGGTAAGGATGCATGGAGTTCCACTTTCTATCGTATCTGATCGTGATCCAAGGATTACATCAAAATTCTGGAGAATTCTTCAACATGCTCTGAGTACCAAATTGAATTACAATACGGACTATCACCCCCAAACTGATGTCCAATCTAAGAGGACTATTCAAACACTTGAGGACATACTGAGAACATTATAAATAGAATTTAAAGGTTGATGGGATCAGCATCTCCCATAAGTTGAGTTCTCTTACAACAACATCCTCCACTCGAGCATTCAAATGGAACCTTATGAAGCTCTATATGGGTAGCGATATAGAACTCCTACTTGTTAGAATTAACCCGGTGAGAGAAAGCTTCTTGGGCATGATCTTTTGAAGGAGATGACATAAAAGGTCCTTGTCATCGAGCAACACATTAAGGCTGATCAAAATCAGCAAAAGTGATATGCCGACAACCATCGAAGGGGCTTGGAGTTTGATGTTAGTGAAAAAGTCTTTCTTCGAATTTCACCTTGGAAGAGAGTCATGAGGTTCGGTATGAAAGGGGTGGTCATACCTATGTACAATGGCCCCTATTAAATATTTGATAGCATAGGAGTAGCGGAATATTGGCTTGAACTTCCCCCAAATCTAGCACAAGTTCATAATGTCTTCCACGTATCCCTCTTGAGGAAGTAAATACCTAACCCTTCACATGTACTAAATCCAGAGGTGCTACAAGTGGAACATGACCTCTCTTATGAAGAGTAGCCAGTGGAGATATTGGATCATAGAGAAAATATTCTATGCAAAAAAAACTACCCACCTTGTTAAGGTGTTGTGGAGGAACCCCAAATATGAAGAAGCCACGTGGGAACCATAGGACTCTATAAGGAAGAAGTGCCCACACCTTTTCTCTTCTGAGGGTACAATTTGAAATTTTGGGGACAAAATTTATTAAGGGGGGAAGAATGTAACAACCCAAACTTTTGAATAATAGTTTTTTCTTGAATTTTTGTATACTCAACAAAACTATATCCTTCAATTAATGAAGTGAGTATAACTTAAATAATACCACTGGGTTTTGACTGTTATATGATCATTGGTCAATATGGCCGTTTGAAACTAAATTCTTAGCATTATGATTATTGTTTATAAATACAAGTGAACATGGTTAATTAATAAAGAAAGAAGATTCTATAGCCTCATCCATTAAACTTAGTCCATAAAAAGCCCATCTGTTAGAGCTTGGGAAGGATGTAGCATCTCTGGGATTTTCACTGGACCAAGCCCAAGTTGAGATTCAACATGTGAAGCTTGAATGAAATCACCTATGGGATAAGTTCAAGATGATAGAAATCACCACTCGAACAATGGTGTCTGATCCAACCCAAGATTCTATCAGCATTTAACATCTTAATTTTAGGTCCTATGCATGTGTTATAAGGGGCTATGTAACGAGGCCTTAGATTGTTTTTGTAATCCCCTGGTATAAATAAAATTTTTATTTCATCATTCTTGTTTTTGGAATAGCTTTACTTAATAAAGTATATGTTTAATTAATACAAATTTGATAAATTGATTTTAGAAGTAAAAATTGTACTTTTCAAATATTTATCATACATAGATAATTTATATGTTAAAATAAACTTCATTTTTGAATTTCAAATGTCAAAATTAACCTAGGATTAAGTTTTAGAAATTTTCTAAGTATCAATTTGATGAATTGTGTTTTATGAATTGTGTTTTTTTATGAATAGTATTTGGTGAATAGTTTATTTGATGAATAGTATAAAAACATTTTCTTATTAAATAACTTTTTCTATGAAATGATTTTTGAAAATCGAACATACATGGTTGTAATCAGGGTGAAAAATGTGGTTACATAAGATCAAAAAATATTTTGGTGAAAAGTAAATTATGAATAGTAATATTACCCTTATGAATAGTAATGTGACCTATGGAATAGTAACCGCACTTAATAAAGTATAAAAATAATTTATACATCATGTTTGGTAGTGTGATATTACAGCAATAGTAAATAACTGTTTCAGAAATTATTAGTTAAGTATTAGTATTTTTGGGTAAATAGTTTTTTTACTTATAGATTAAATATCTAAAATTAGATAATTATTTTCATAAAATGGAGTTCATTTTTGAATTCATATCATCGATATTAGGTTGGGGTGAATTTATGATATTTTTATAAAAAAAAATTGGTGAATAGTAAAAATACAGGGTTGGGTTTCGGTGTGTTTAATGAAATCATTAATGGTGTAATCATGATGTAATAATTTTGGTCGACTTTAATATATTTTAAAAGGTTTCCATTTTGGCCAATACCACGGTCAAATACCATGGGCAAGCGCATGGTTTTTTAAATACCACTGATGAGGTGTCCCTTTAAAATTAATTAAATATTTCCTCACTTTTTCTATAAATACCAACTCATTCCTTCAGTAATTTCCTTCCAATTCCACCTCAACACAGATCTAGTATTTTTACCTCCCTAGGAGTCCTCCCAAGGTTCCCCCAATCCCCCCAAGGTCCCAACCTTCAAGATTTTGAAGCTACTCTTCAATGTAAGGGAACCTTTCACCCTCCTCTGTCAAGTCATGACTTCCTTTATGTTGTGTCTTCTAGTTTCCATCTTATTATGTTGGGGTATGTTATTATATGTCCTTATTTCAATCAATTTTATTTAAAAATGATTAGATACCCTTTCCAATCTCATCAACTTATTTTTTAAAATTTTAAGCAACATCGTTAGGCTATCGAATTTTTTCGTAAAACAAATCACATCTTCTCTTTTCTTTAATGTTTCCTTTTCTTGTGGTATGTCATTAAAATATCCATACCATGAAATTATTTATTTTTTATTATATACCCATACTGTATTATGAGTTAATTATGAGTGGGTAACCCTTTCCCCTCTCTTTTCAATGTTTTCTATGATGATGTTGTATAGCTATTATGCCGCATAATTTTTATCCAAAAATCTCTCTCTCTCTTTATCATGAAATTATCTTATTTTATTTATGTGAATACCCAAACCTATTTTAATTATGGGTTTATTCATCAATACAAAAAATTATTACTATTTTTTATTTTACATACATAAAACCCTCATTCCTTTTCCATGGGTTAGAAATGGCATAACGATCATGTTTTAAGCACTTTTAAAACGTCACAATTTTGAAATGAACCCCATTTAATTTATTCTATATGGGTTATTTATGAAATGTTTGTTTATTATTTATGTGGATCACATGAAAATAAAGACATGTTGAGGGTGTGACCTGATAGTGCTCCAATTCATTCGGTAAAGAATTAATATCTAGAGATGGAAAGTTTCATGATACCTTGGTGAGTAACCCTGGTAATTATTATGACACCTTGGGGAGGAACCATGGAGATATATTCATGAATGTATAAATTAAATGTTGTTGCCACATTTTCAAGTTATGATTCAGGTTATTTTTTCTATGATATGCCTCTTCATCATTCATTTATGATATCCATCATGTTCTTATTGATATCGCTCAAGATAACATGTAAATTATTTCACTTGTTTTCCTTACTAGGCCTTCTAATCACTATTTCCTTTGATGTATGTCTCTAGGTTATGAGATACAGTAGTTGTACTTAGGATGAACCTATGATGAAGAATTAAAAGTTTATTAGAATAATTTTAAACATTTTCATGTATTTTTTTCCTGATTTCCAAAACACTAGACTTTAATGATCCTATTATTGTAAAATGTAATGAAAAGTAATGTAATAAAAAGGTGAGATGCCATACAATTTATTTAATCAAATCAAACTTCTATTCTTCCTGCTACTGTATATAAATTTTGGAATCATGCACCACTGTGTTTTCATTCCTTATTTTGTCTCTCCAAACATATATCTCTTTAAAAGATAGTATCAATTAATCTAGAAGATCAACTCTTCCTTTGACTTATTATTCTTCATTATCTCATTATTGCTTTATTTAGGAGCTACGTAAAACTAACACCATATAATTTTATTCATGATCCTTATAGTTATACATCTCTTCAACCTCATAATCTTCTGAACTATCATTTTCTTGTGAAAGAATATTCTTCTTTTTTAATAAATTTGTATTACCTTTCACAAAGGATGAATAATTCTTCATGGGAATTTTGAATTCATCCCCATCATCCTCTTGAATCTTCTTAGGGAACCTTTTTGTAATATATCCAACCTTTCCACTTTGGAATCATGCAAGTGGAGGTTTTCCTTTTAACTTTACTTTTCCTATTTAAATATTTAACGAAAAGAATGACATTAACTCATTTGTCTCCTCTTTTTCCTATCCATCATCAATAGTGAGCTTCTTTATGGCCTTGAATTCCACCGCTTTGGACATCCATTTTTCTATAAAATTGATATCTTCATTTCCCAACTCATATGTGACAAGAGTACTATGAAGGATATCTAGTGTAATCTCCTTCGGATACTTATCATCTAGTATGGAGACTTTCATATTGAACTGGGGTGGAAGTATTCTCAGGTTTCACTTTAAGATCTTTATATAATCGAGGATTTATCTAAGACCATGTATATATTCTGAAAAAACAATCACTTGTTCCAAGAAGGAATCAATTGACTCATTATAGTGTATTATTATATCCTCATACTTGTTCCACAGAACCTATAAATTTTATACTCTGGCTTTTGATTCAACATCATAAATATTTCAAAAAGTATCCCAAATAGCATGTGATAACTTACATAAAAATCAACATCATATAAATTTCATTGGATAAGGCTCAACATAAAGCATTAATTTATCTAGAGTCATTATCCACTTACCTTTGGTCATCCTCTAATAAGGTACCACTATCCACATTGGATGAAATACCATGCATTGATGATGTAAAGACATCCATACCTAATGATTAAAAATCAGTGTTGCATCTGATTCTTCCATATCTGAAATCTGTTTTCATCGAATATCACAATCCCTTTATGATTGAAAACCTCCATTAAATCCATTAAGAGAGAAACACTAATTTTAACCTTTCCCTATAATTTCAATTTTTATCCTAACCAAGTTAGATAACCTAAGAGGGAGGGGTGAATCAAGGTATGACATATTAAAACAAAATCCCCTTAAAATATGTTTTCTTTATTGAAAAACGCTTTTCTATCCCATTATCATAGCAATGTATGAGTAGAAATGAAATCATGTATGAGAAAAAAAAAATTTACATGGTTCACCCACATTGGAATACATCCAAGGAGCATACAAAGTTAATGTTCCTATGAATGAAATGATTATCCCTCTTGGTTTAAAATCAATCACAATTTGAAATCCCACTAATCTCTCAACTGATGTATGCTCCCTGATCCTTTATAAGATTAATCTTTTGATCACAAGAATGAATATATTTTTCACCTAATTGGGTGCATCATTAAGTTTCAATTTCATCCACTTGATTAATACCTATTTACCATATAAATTCAATGTAGTCCCTTATATGTTCGTGAAACTTTCAATTTCATGAAACCTTTTCATGACTTGCGTACAACTTCACTAAATTCCACCTAAAATTTATATTTTTTTCCACGAATCATTATATTTTTTGTAACTATTAACCTCATCCTGAAACTCTAATGTTTCGTACAGTATTTTGATAGTCAGAGAATACTCAACTTTTCAAAAGTCCCTTTTCTATGCTCTATTAATGTTTTTGTTGTTACTTTACGCAATAAATATATCCATGCAACTCTTTAATAATTCAAATATCTAATATTATCGAAGGTTTTATCTCCTAATAGTGTAGGGTTGTCCACTTATTTATAAACACAATCAAACACTCATGCAACTACCTTACACTCTTTCACCTGTGTACACAAATTTTATTGGGAACTAAACACTAATGATTTGAAATTGCCTTTAGCATGAAACTCACCACCTCCACACAATTTCACCTCTATTTCATGGGTATATGAAACTATTCTTATGTCATGAAACACTATTTTAAAAAAAATCATAAAATTCATGAAACCTAAGACCTTTTTATATACTGAGGTGATGGACCTGAATATTCACTTGTACATAACTTCACAAATCACCTTCTCCATTTTGTGAAAATATTACATTTTACATGGAAAACCTTCCATTTCCAACACCTTTTTTCCTTCATACAGATTTTAGGACCCAAAAAAATTAACAAATACTAAGAAATGAAACCACCTTGTAAATGCAAATTTCTATACCACTTATAGAGATTCTATACCTCTATCTTGAATCTTTTTCAATATATCCAGTCAAAAATCACACTATAACTCTTAAACATACATTGTAAACCTTCTTTGTCAATAAACATAATCAACCAACAACTCTACAAAATAACATGATGGATATTTATCCAAAACATGATCACTAACTTTATTATAAATTTTAGATGTGTGACTTCTGGATAAAATAAGTTAATTTAATTTGGAATGCCATTTCTGAGCAAGGCATATCAGTTGATGATGGGAAGATCGAACCATTCATTTCATGGAATACACCCAATAATGACTTTAATATTAAAAATTTTCTAGGATTTGTTGGGTATTAGCAATGATTTTTTAAGATATCTCGAGACTCAATTATCCTATAAATACTATGTAAAGGAAAGGTATTCCATTAAAATGGATTGATAATTATCAGAAATCCTTTCAGAAGCTCAAATATCAGCTCACTTTGACACTTATAATTGTCTTATAAAAACCAAGTCTGGGACATATGGTATTTTTGTGATGTGGTTAGATCTAGAAATGGTTGTGTTCATTTATAGGTAGATAATGCTGTGTCTTATGGATTAAGGTGGTTATAAACACTTTAAAATAATTTTCTAATGCATTCATAGAATTAATTATAGTGGTCCATACCTTAAATACATGGAACTACTATCCTTTCAAGGAAATTTTCATGATTTCATTGATCATAAAATCTTGAAATATATATTCTCTCAAAGAGACCTGATCTTGTGGAAATATCATTGGTTTAATTTTCTCAGGATGTTTGAAATTAACTTGGTGTTTACACCTAGGAAAGGGAACTTAATGGATGATTATTTGAGTCATAATTTTTATAATAAAATGGCCAGAGATGGTCATGACCAAAAGAAAATGGTGAGATTAATTTTTTACATAAATCTGGACTATACTGAATAGAACGAAAATGAATTTCTCTTTAGAATTACTCTTTTTCCTTATTTGATGAACTCGGTAAAAGAGGATCAATGAAAAAACATTTATTTAATCTCTATTAGGTAAAAACTAAATTACAGGGAGACCATTTATGATTTTAAAGAGGATAAAAACATACTTTTGTGTTTTCAAAAATGAATTTATGTACCCCAGCCTTTCTAGGAATAAATTATTTCAACATATCACTATTCTAAATGGTATATTTTCCCATGTACTAAAAAATTTTACAAGGAAATTAAAGTTCATAAATAGTGGTTAGGTATAAAAATAAATAATTTGGATCATGTTAACAATTGTTTCACTTTTCAATTGGTAAAGGCTAAGAATCGACTTCCTTCTAGTATGTTACAATCTATACCTATAATTTTTTGGAAATGGGAATATATTATCATAGACTTTTTTCATAGTTCTACCATGGAAACATTAGAGGATTTATAATATTTGGGTGACTATGAATCAACTCAAAAAGCTAGAAATTTTTTTCCCAATTTGATATTTCCAACATGGTAAAAGATCTAGAAATGTTTTATATTTTGAAAGTAGTTAGACATTATAGAGTACAACTATATTTTTTCTCTAACATAGAACATTAATTTACTTCTTGATTATGGTTCAATTTGAAAAAGGTGTTTGGAACCCAGTTGATCATGAGCATGGTATATCATCCTCATATGGATTGGCAGTTAGGACAGATGATTCAAAAATTGGATGATATTCTTAGATCTTGTGTCGTAGACTTTGGGTCTCAATGGAAGATTATATTGCATTAGTAGTAGTTCTCATATAAAAGTAGTTTTTAGGAAATGAAACATATGGATCCATTCAAGCAATGGTCTGTCCATCCTTTTCTATATCCACTTTATTGGGTGGAAATAGGAGAATATACATTAATTGTACCTAGCCTTGTTCGAGAGACTATAGAAAATATTTCAATGATCATTAAGATAATGGTTGTAGTCTAGAGACGACATTTGTAAAATGTCAATCATCGCCTTAACTCATTATATTTTTTCATGGGTGACTATGCCTTTCTAAAAGTATCATCATGATTCAATTATCATCAGTTTTTAAAGTAGTGAAAATTAGCTCCTTGATATGTGGAACCTATGGATATTCTAGAATGAATCAGCAACATAGAATAATGATTATATTTCCCATTAAGATTCAGTGTTTTCCATAATTTTTTCTATGTCTCTCAATTGAAGAAGTACCTGAAAGATCCTAGTCTTGTACATAGAAAATATCATGTTACTATTTATCCTAATGTGACATTTATCCATGAATATATTCTGATTCTATATACATAAGAAAATAACTTTTAAGGTAGATATATTTCCTTGGTAAGAGTATTATTGAAGCATGGTTAGAACCAAGAGGAATCATGGGAAATAGAAAATTATATGCTAGAGTAATAGCTTAAGATTTTCAAAGACACTATAGACCTTAAGATTAATGAGGATGGAAATCAAAATGGTGGAAAGAATGTAGAACCCTCAGTTTTAGGTATGTCATAGTTATATACTTGTTATGTTATCTTTGGAGTGGTTGAGTTGAATTTTTTGAGGAGTTTTGAGGAAGAAACATAAGGGAATCATAAAACTAGCTACAAGATTATTTTCATGTCATGAATAGTTATTCACATTGTAAATAGTTTATAATAATATGTTATAATTTTCATCAAGGGAGAGAATGGTTCTATAGAATATACATTTGTTTTATTCCAAGACCAATCATGTTGTGAGATTTCTTTAATGGTGTAAATAGTTTTTTGGAATTATAAATTTTAGGTGACTAAAATTTTGGCATATGTGGAATATCTAAGATTCATAATCCGAATATCTATATCATGTTGTGATTAGCTTCTAGAAAAACTAGACTTATAATTCATGGGATCATAATGGTTCTCATTATCTACCTTCTCTTAATATCTACTTCTAGAGTACTTCTAGGTAGGTTTTCAATGAGATTTGTCTTCCTGAATCTATTTTAGATGATACTTTAGGTGTTGGATCTCAGAAATGAAAACTGCGGCCTCTATTATCCCTTGATATCATGAAGCTCCTAGTTTCCCCATGAACAAAACCATAGTATGGGGTGGATGTTCCCGAACTTATGGTTAGGAAATTTTTTAATAAATCTTTATCAGGATTAAAATGATAGAATGTTCTAGGCCTACAATATCACTAGAGGTTTTTTTTACATTGAACGCATTCATGGTAGAAAGTTTTCCCTCCTTACACTTTCTATGGAATGTGAAGTCTCTTTAATTTTTTATATTTTTTTCTTATACTTTTGGTTAATAATATCTTGTTGAGAGAAAAATGTGGGGAGAAGGAGGGGAAAATGATGGGAAGACCTATCCTAGATAGTCTATAGAGAGAATAGGGTACCCTAGTGAGAAGATGTTCGTATATATACACACACACACACACTACAAGGGTTAAGATTCTAGCTTCCAATGGAATCTAAGATAATTAAAGGTGACGATTGAAGACCCATGAATTGTGGTCTATCAATTGATGGGTCACAATAGTGGTTAAAAGAAATCCTTGTTTTGGGTATAATCATCTCGAAAAGACTGAGTAAAAACAAAAAGATTCCATTTGGAATAATAATAATAATACTAGATTCAAAATTGAAAAATTATTATGAAAAAGTTTTTAGGTGTGATGTATGTCCAAGATTCTTCAAGAAGCATCCCTATCACTATGTTGAGGTTCATTTAGATCGAGGAACTATGAAATAGTTCCATGGTCTTGTCCTTATTTCCAAAGGAAGGTTGATAGTGGTAGAATAATGTTATTAGGTCTACCTCATTGGAATTTTGATGTAGTGAAAGTAGATCTAAGTAGTTCCTTCGATGGTGATGGTGGAGGTTCAGCTAGCTTATGGGAGAAGGATTTGTTAAATAGTCACGAGATGAAGTCCATGAGGTTGAATATAACCAGGAGGAAGATCAGATGATGGTGGTGATATGATCCAATGGTCATGATATAACTGAGGTTTTTAAAAAGTGAATAGTGATCAAAGTAATTATCCCACATCGAAACCAAACCCAGTTGTCCACTCCCTTCTAATCCAAATGGTAAATTCAATCGGCCAGAATCTTCTAACGGGGTCAACACCCAAGGGCCTTATACACATGTATATGTAGGCGTAAGGCCTAACTTATGCTCATGGGATATGGGCTACCTTACCAATACATGGTCAGGTATTAGATGAACCTATACCACCATGCTAGCTTGGCCAGAGCTCCCTTAGGTTGAACCTGCTCCCATTGGTTGTTGGATTTTCCGAGCATATGCTTGAATAGTCACAATTTTTAATAAAAAGTAATATTGAATGAAAATGGAAAAAAAATATTTTCATCACAATTAAACACTTTTATTTTTAAAACATAAAAGTGTATTTTCTAATTAAAATTTCATACATACTAATTACTTATTATTATTATCAATTATTATGTATAATGTTAATTAATATTTTATAATTTCAATTTATTTACTTTAAAAAACAATGTACCAATGAATAATTATTTAATAATATTTTACAATAAGGGTTTTAATAATTATTATTATAAATTATTACCCAAATAAAACAATTTTTTTCATTTTAAAAAACAATTTAACAAATAATTAAAGCACTTAATTATCACAATCCTAAAAATACTATGTTATTTAATTATTAGTTATTTTTTAAAACCACAAGATCATGAAAATATAAATAAATATAATGTTACAATTATCGTAATTTTAAATACACATTTATTAAAATAGATATAGTTTAAAAATGAAAGTTCATATTAAATTTTATTTTAATAACCTAATAAATAACTTATAAAGGCTAAGTAAAATTAACACATTAATTCATATCTTATCAAAAAAAATATTTCATCTTGATTTGTAAAAATAAATTTATTTAAGAATATTAATATACTAACATATTTCATAATAGAAAAAAAATATAATATATTAAAAGAACCAAATTGATTAAGGAAAACATTTAATTTTTTGTTAAATTATAATTTAGTTTATTTAATTATAAAAAAAATATTAAATAAACATTTACTAAAAGATTAAATTCTTTTTTTGCTACAATATACCCCCTTAATGGGAATTTCTCAATCAAATTTATTTTTTTCTACATATGGAAAATTATTAAATTCTATTTTTAGAATTTTAAAAACTAGAATGACTATAATTTTATATTCTTAAAGTTCTCTTACCTTCCTAAGAGTTAAAAAAGTTGACTCTAACTCAAATAGTCTTCGATAATTTTAAAGGTTTTAAAACAATGTTTTTAATAAAATAATATACTTAAAAATTGAACCTATTTTTAACCAAATGTATTAATCTCCAAAGTTATCTAAACTGTTACTTTAATACCAATTGTGATTCCTCGATACCTACACTTCTGTATCTGATACAAAATATTGTATTTTTTATAAAAATTACCTAAAAATACACATTCATTTAAATCTAAATATATTTTCTAGTCTATACTTTGGAGGAAAAGGATTACTATTACTAATTATTAGAGTTAACACAATCAATAAAAAAATAAGTGATTTAACATTGTTTATGTTATCTCCTTATCGAAGATAAAATCCATGAAACCTCTAAACGATCCTGAAATAATTTTATAAAACAAAGGCTGATAATAATTTCCTATTAATGGTTTCTAAAAAGCGAGTGAAATCCCTTTTTTTAAAAAACATTTTTGAAAACATTTTTCTAAATATCATTCTAGGGTTTTGAAAATATATTTTTGTAAAAAAAATTTAAAAATAATTTTAAAATAATAATAATTTTGAAAACATCATTTTGAAAACACTTTTTCAAAATATAATATCTTTAAAAATTATTTTAAAAATTATTTAAAAACATTCTTTTGAAAATGATTTTGAAAATACTTAAACCTTAAAAATATTATAATACTTCTAAAAATTCTTACACTTTTGAAAACATTATAATACCTTTGAAAATACTTATTATTTTTAAAACATTATAATAGCATTGAAAATAATTATGCTTTTGAAAATATTATAATACCTTTGAAAATAATTATGCTATTAAAAATGTTTTATAATAGTCTAGTGAGTTTTTAGAAAATACTATACATGATTTTGAATACAAAACCTTGGTGCCTATTGAATCATTGATGGCTATCTAGGTCTTCCAATTTTATTGAGGTATGGATTTTCTCCCCACTTACTTATCACATTTACAATGTCCAAGTGCCGGATTTTATAAATACATTTTGAGCTCAAATTTTTAAATATATATATATTCAATGGATTTTTACTTAAAAAACATAAACAGTCATTATGTAATTATATTTATATAAATATATATAAATATGAACCTTTATAGAAATTACTTGCGAGTTTTGGTGCAACAAAAACTCATAAAAAATATCATTTTTATTCATGCATGGGATGTTAACAAAGGAATTATTAACACCCATGTATTTAAAGTCTCATTCATAAACTCATAAAATCCATTTTAGTGAAATTGGAACTAAAATGATAGAATTTTTCGTTTCAAATTGAATCTTAAAAAAATAAATTACACACTAATTTACTTAGTTTATTTTATACATAATATAATGGTGTGAAGGTATGAATATCTCACACATAAAATAATAGTATTTGTAAAATTATTAATGACATAAAATAATACTCCTAATAATATATATAATTTTTATTTCATAATCAATCATAAAAAATAAATTATTCAAAAAACATATAATTTTGATAAAAAAATTCTATTATACACATAAAATTATAAGAAGTAACATTTTTAAATAAAACATTCAATCCTTGCATAACCAACTTGAGTATGGTGGTAAATTAAAATCAAAAAAAACCTTCATACATGAGTTGATTAGTCATTCATTTAATAATAATGGAATGTATATATATATATGTGTGTGCATTCACAAACAAAATAACAAGTTTAAAAGGGTATAAGTAATCTTATTAATTTTTGAAATAATATACATCCCTTAATATAAATTGAAATTACATCCTTATATATTTATAAATTTTATAAAATAAATGACTTATTATGCACACACATAGATATATATATATATATATACCCTTCTATAAAAAAAGTTTAGAAGTATATACATAATTAAAAACATTGTAGTAAATAGTCATTAAAAACAATGCATATGTATATGTATAGGGTAGTATTTTTTAAAGTAATTTTCATACATATGTATATAAAAAAAGTATAAATCCCCTTACATGGATATAAATCTTAAGGAAAATATTTACTTGAATAATTTGAAAACAACAAAATCATATATATATATATATATATATATATATATGCTTGAAGAACTTAAAATTGAAAATTATATATATATATATATACATACATATACACTTGATGAATGTAAATTTTGAATTTGAAAATAATATATATATATATATATATATATATATAATTATCCCTTACCTCATTGGAATTGGAAACCTAATTGAGTGGAATCCGCCTGCTTTGAGTATTCAAATCAGGGGAAAGAAGGAGGGAATAGCGGTGGGAAGACTTTTCTCAACCTCTTCTAGTTGAGAGAATAGGGTATCCTAGTGAGAAGATATTTGTGTGTATATATATACTACAAGGGTTTAGATTCAATATTCTAATAGAAGCTATGAAAATAGAAGGTAATGATTGAGGACCCTTAAATAGTGGTCTATCAATTAATGGGTCCCAATAGAGGTTAAAAGAAATAATTTTTTAGGGAATACACATCCTGAATAAATTGGGTAGAAAAACTGGTTTTATTTGAAATAATAATAATAATAATACTAGATTAAAAATTGTTAAATGATTATGCAAAAGTATTTAGGCGTTCTGGCTGGGCAAGATTCTTCAATAAGAAAGGATTGTCACTGTATTGAGGTTCCTTTGGATCAAGAACCTATGAAATAGTTCTAAGGCTAGGCCTTTATCACCAAAAGAAGGTTTATTTGGGTAGCATAATATTATTAGGTATACCTTGTTGGAATTATTGTGTGGTGGAAGGAGATATAAGGAGTTCCTTCGATGGTGACAGTGGTTGTTCTGTTGGCTTTTGGGATAAGTATTCGTTGAATAGTCATAGTATGAAGGCTCTGAGGTAGAATATAACAGGGAGGAAGATAAACCTACAATGGTGATCTAATCCAATGGTCACGATATAACTGAGCTTTTTAAATTGTGAATAGTACCTAGAAGAATCATCCCACATCAAAATGAAACCTAGTTTTTCATTCCCTTATAAATCAGATGGTGAATTCAATCATCCATAAGCTTATAATGGGGTTAGCACCTGAGGGTATTATACACAGTCCTAAGAAGTCATAAATCCTAACCTATACTTGTGGGACGCAACCCACCTTACCTATACACTATTAGGTATTGGAAAAACCTATTCCACCTAGCTATCTTGGTTAGAGCTCCCTTGGGTTGATCTTAGTCCCCTTGGTTTTAGGGTTGTCTGAGCATATGCTTAGATGGAAAAAAAATTATACAAAGTAAGAATGAATTAAAATTAAAAAATATATAATTGTTTCACCATTAAACATTTTTATTTTTAAAAATTATAAGTGTATTTTCGACTAATCATTTTACATGTACTAATTACTTATTTTTATTATTATTATTATCATTTAATGTGTATTTCATTTCAAGTAGATGTTATCATCTCAATATGATTACTTTTTAAACAAAGCACCAGAGTCATTATTTAATAATGTTTTATAATAAGGGTTTTAATAATTATTATTATTATATATTATTAATCGAATAAAACAATATTTTTAATTTTTCAAAACAATTTCACAATTAATTAAATATCTTAGTTATCTTAATTCTAAAAATACTAAGTTATTTAATTAGTAGTTATGTGTTAAAACCATAAGGTTATGAAAAACATAAATAAATATACATTATAATTATATTAATATTAAATTAACTTTTATTAAAAGGGATATAGTTTAAAAAGGAAAGTACATATAAAATATAATTTTAATAACCTATTAAACAACATGTAAATACTATGTAAATTAACATATTAATTCATATCCATTCAAAATAAAATATATTTTAGTTTGATTTGATAAAATAAATTTATTTATAAATATTAATATACTTATATATTCCATAGAATAATAAAGATAATATCTTAATAAAACCGAATTTATTATGGAAAACATTAAAGTTTATGTTAAATTTTTCTTTAGTTGTTTTAACTATAAATAATTTTATTTAACAAGTATTTATTAAAAGATTAAATTCATGGGTTGTTACACTCTCAAGGGTAAAACATTACCCATGATATATTGTTGAACCCTTAGAATTTATTACTAGAATTGGGTGTCCAGGTAATGTCACCTAAGGTCATTGGGACCTCATCTCTTTCCAATCTAATGTATGGGGTCAGGATGTTTCCAAAATTGACAAGTTTAGAAAAAAAAATGACTTTTTTACTTGATGAGTTTTTAATGTAAAAAGATAAATGAAATAGAATCAGATTAAAGATCACTTAAGGTTGATCATTCCCAACTTCAGTTTAGTAAATTAGAATCTATTATAACTAAGAGGTTTTGAAACAATATCAACAATATGATTTTCTATTTTGATAAAGTTGAGAACAATATCTTTTGTTTTTGTGTGATCCCTAATGAAATATTTTCTTACATCTATTTTCTTTTCTCATGAGTGATATGATGTGTTCCTAGATAAGAAAATATCACTAGTATTTTCATAGAAAATTTTGATTTGAATAAATCTTAGAAAAAAATATTTGAGTGTGTGTTACATCTACAAAACATGAGCATAAAAATTTCGGCTTATATATATTCTATTTCAGTAGTGTAAAGTGCTAAAGAATTTTCTTAATATTCTCCGAGATTAAATATTCTCCAAAAAAATAAAATGTTTTAAAATTATATTTTATATTTAATATATAGCCTCCAAAGAAAGAATCTGAGTAACTTTTTTGAACAAAATCATTTCCAAAAGAACAAAATAATCCAGTTTATGAAATACTTTTATGGTATCATAAAATTCATTTTAAAAATTTCAAATGAGATTATTATGGATTAGATTAAAATATCACAAATAAGAATAATGAAAACAAAATATTTGGTCAAATTTTAGTATAATATAATAATATTACGATCACACTTTTGTAAATTTTTTAATCAATTCATTTATTAGTTTCATTAGGATCTAGTTTTATAGAAGTTGATACTAGTGTACTTATATTTGATCCATTATCAAAACCAATTTTTTTGATTAAATCTTTACAATATTTTTATTGAGTTAAAATATTTCCTTCATATTTTTAAAAAATATTAAAACTGTGGTAATGGTTAATATCTCCAATAATTCTTATTTTAAACCCGTTTTTTATAAATTTAGAAAAACAAATTAAAATATATTTTTGAGTTGAACCAAAAAAAATACGTCAACATATATTTGAACAATAATAGTGTTTATGGAAATTTTCTATACAAAAAGGGTTGGATAATCACTTCCATTAACAAGATTATATTGAAGAAAATATATGGTAATTCTATCAAACCAAGATATTGGGACCTATTTAAGTCCATAGAGAAGTTGGGGTGGTGCATGAGTGGTATACCCCTTAATCCTACATAAAAAACCATGTTCAAAACTGGTCAGGGGTGAATTTATAAATAATTTTAGTGGTTATTGTAGCAGGTATTATAATAGTTACTATAGTAATAATTGTAGAGGTTATAGCAGAGTTAGAACTATTCACCCTATTTGGGCCTATAGACTATATGTTTGGGCCTTCGGGCCACTATTAGACTTCAGGACACAAGGCCTTGGGACATTAAGTGGTCAAGTCAGACCACATAGAAGTAGTCCCCAGAAAAGGAATTATAACAAGTAGCTAGCTCCACAGAAGAGCTAACCATATTGGGAATATAGAGAGGCTATAGAAAATTTTCCATCTGTACCAGGAATTGTGCAACACCGCATGGGGAAATGCTAATAAATCAACTATGCGAGGTGGGGAGCTAGTAACCACTAATAAATCATATTATGGGGACGTTTGGTTCAAAATATAGTAGGTTATTTTGGAATTTGATTCATGTATTAGGTCTTGTGTATTTGGGCCTTCAACTCATGTATTATAAGTTGTTCCTTTATGCCTATGGTTCATGTAAGGTTTCCCTAACAACATAGTTAAAAAGGGACTTTTCTAAAAAAAATAAAAAACTAAGGCCTTCAGGCCATTCCAACTAATTCTATAAAGTAATTTAGTATGTTTGAAAACATTCTTAATAAATTAAATATCTTCAGAATTGTGAGGTTGTTTAACATAAAATTCCTTTATAATATAACCATTAAGTTATTAACTTTTCACATCCATTTGAAATAAATAAAAGTTCTGATGAGATATAAAGGCTAATAAGATACTAATATATTCTAATATAGTTACCAGTGTAAAATCTTCACCATACTCTCTGACTTTTTTTTGAAAACATCCTTTATCAATTATCACTACTTTATTTCAAATAATAATTCCATTTTCAACACATTTTTTTCCTAAAAAACATTTTAAACCAATTGTATGTATATTTGTAGGATGTTCATCTGGGGTCCAAACTTGGTTTTTTTCAAATTTATTGTGTGCAACTTAAATATACCTTATCCAAATTTTATCACCTGTAGAATCATTTATTGTTTTAGATTTAAATTGTGATGGAAAGTAATGATGCTAACAATAATTTCATAGGGAACTTCTAGTTTTCAACAGTTGACATACATCTCCAATAATATAATCAAAAGGATGATTCCTTAAGATTTATTTTTTTTTTTGGGAAAATTTATAAGTTGATATTTAACTAATGAATGTAAATAATTTTTTGAATTAATTTATAGATATTGAAAATATGATGGTCATACATCTTTAGGATTTATTATCAGTATATGTAAATTTTTATTTCATAAAATAATAGAATAATACTCAAAAAACCAGAATTATGAATTTCCTATGGTTTTACCAAAATATAAGGGTTAGTTTCATCAAATTTTACATGAATAATTTCCTCAACAACATTGGTTCTTTTATTAAAAATATATAAGCCTTACTAATTATATAATAATCCATAAAAATCCTTCATTGTTTTTTAGTTCAAATTTATTTAAAAGATTTTATATATTCAAGATGAATATATTACACTAAAAACTCTAAATTCAAAAAGTTTTAGATTTATTCTACTCAATGACTCATAAAGGGGTTTAATAAGAAAAGGTATGAGTAAACCTAGATTTATATTATCAAAAGTTAATAATATCCTCAACCCAAAAATTTATAATAATAGAGTACTCACTTAGCAATGTTTCAGTAATTTCCTAAATAATTCAATTTCTTATTTCAACTTCACCATTTTTCTATGGTTTAATCAGTGTAGAAAAATTATGATTAATACCTTTTTAACTATAAAAAGTTTCAAATTAAGAGTTCACAAACTCATCACTATGACCACTCTGGATAGTAATCAAATATAGGTGTTTATCATTTTTAATAGAAACATGAAACACCTTGAAGGATTAAGAGCTTAATTTTTTTTACTAATAAAAATAACCCAAGTAAATCTAGTGAAATTATCAACAAAGAAATATAAATTTTAATTTATTCCTTATATACAGTCTATGTAGGACCAAATAAATCCATCTATACTAACTCTAAATACTCCATAGTAGATAATTCACTTTTTTATTTAAAACAATAATTATTTTTCTTACTAAATTGATAAGGATCAAAAACTCTAGTTTAATTAAACTTAAGTTCTAGAAGATCTATAACATGTCCTTTCCCAGAAAGTTTAATAAAATTCTAAAATTTATGTGTCCTAAACTCTAATTTCATTTCCAAATAATCCTTAATTTGAACATAAAGAAGGAAAATTCTCAGGACTTAATTTTTCTAAGTTGAGGGTGTAAACATTTTCATACCTATTTGTGGATAAAATAGAACTTCCTTCATAACTTTAAACAATTCATTTATCATTCAGGAATTTTACAACATATCCCTCATCACATAAAAAAATTATGCTGATAAGTTTGTGATTAAATCCAAAAACATATAAAATATTTGAAAATAATGTTTTTTCAAAGAAAATAAATATTACTAATTCTGATAATTTATCCCTACACATTATCTCCAAAAGTTACTTTTCTTCCTTTTAGTTTATTCAAATTTCAAAAATTTGATATTAATCCTATAATTTATTGAGAACAACCAATGTACATATACAATTTATTTCTACTACTGGTACTCAAATTATTTTATTGTAAAAAATAAAGTTAATTTCTTGTACCCAGAAATGTTTGGCTCAAGTTTTATAGGAAAATAAAATTTTAGGAACCTACATCAGCCTAACTCTTTTATGTTGTAAAACTAAAAAATATTTTGAAATAAAATAGTTGTGGAATCCAAGAAAATAAACTCTATTTAATGAATAATACATGATCTAGTGACCTCCTATTTGATATTTGGTACAAGAAGGTAGACTTTTAGGTAGAAAATAATTTGATTGAAAATAACGTTTATCAAAAGTATAAGCAATTAAATTTGAAGTTTTAGAGAAAGTTATTTATTTATTAATTTTATAAAAAATATTTTTACATGAATTAAATTTAGATTAAAGGTTATATAAATAATAATCATATTTAAGTTGAATAATAAAATTCTAATTATCAAATTTTGAATAAATGTATTTATCATCAACTAAATTCATATCAATGGAATTAATACAAGAATTAATTTTTTAATCAAATTTAGTTGAAAGTCTGTAGATTTTTTAAGTTAATTTTGATATTATTTTATTATTTGTAACATTTTTTGGTTCAATAAACACATAGGAATTTTCAAATTTATTATTTTCATAATTTATAAGATTTATATATATTCATTTCAGTTATAGTAGGTCAAGTTTCTTCATCCTTTGATGAATTTACTTTTTCAACACCAAATCTATTACCTTGTTCACCATCCCTTGATTTTTAATAATCCTCTTTAGAATTATAAGTGGATTTATAAATTATACTTAATTTTTTAAGGGATTCTAATGTTTCCTTTTCCATACATAATTTTTCATTCATCAGAATATATTAATAGAATCCATCTATTTTCAGGTTTTCTACAATATTTTGATTAACTATATAAAGGTGTGTCACTTTCACTAATGCTTCAGGTGTATAAATATTTCAATCTTTTATTTCATTTTCTTTTAGAATACTTTCTTGGATTTCTATTTTTCTTCTTCAGTTTAGAAAATAAGGTTTGATATGACCTTCCTTCTTATATTCATATCAAATAACCTATAAATATTCCTTCTTACCTTTTTTATATTTCATGTATTTCCAATGGACATTTTTGAAATTTAAATTACCAAAGATCTTATTCATTCATCTTTAAATTTAATAAATTTCATTTTTATTATAATATGAATCAATTTTATCTATATAATTACATTTCCTTTTCGAAATAAATTTTTTGATGTTTTTATAAAATTATTAAAGGTATTGGAATTAATGTTACAAGAAGTATAATTGAATGCTACTACGTTCTTCCTTTTATATTTTTCAGCATCCCATATAAGTCTACTCTCATATTTCATTAATTTAATAATTAATCCATCTATTCTTAACATTATTCAATGGTCAGTATCATTGATTAATTTTCTCTTGGACTCTCATTTGTATGGAATAATATAAATAATTTTTTCAGTGAGTTGAACTTTATATAACTATTTTCCCCCAAATATTTTAAACTATTTACTATATTCATAAATAAATTATGTGTTTGAGTTACTCCTTATCAAGGTACAAAGTAAAATGATTGATAATCAACTCGTAACATAGCTCTAAAAGTTTCCAAAACATTGGATGTTTCAAAATGTGTAATTCTAGATTTTTCTAAAATGGATTTTTTGTTTCACGGGTTAATATTTGGATATATATGTTCCTAGTAATATAACATAATAAAGTGTAATGAACTTTATGGTATACTTTATATTTATGTTTTTCTTCATTAGAAAATTTAATAAACACATTCTCTATAATTTTATTGTTTCCTACTTACATGATAAAGTTTTCAACTGTGTTATTAATGATATATTATTTCATATGATTATGCTAGTAATCATATTATTCTCTATCAAAAATTAGTGGTCTTTTAGGATTTATGTTTTTAGGTATTCCAAATAGTAGTTCTTATAACATAAAATATCCTTCATCTTCCAATATAGTGAATGCAAGTAAAATGAGTTGAAAAAATGATAAAATAATGAAAAAACTACATTAATTAAAAGTATTATAGTAAATATATTAATATAGGTAAAACCCTTTTGATAACTAATGTTATACAAAGGTGATATGGATAATAAAATACAAGAGGGGTCAATTTTAGTTTTCAAAAATACATAATACTTTCATCCTTTAAAAGCATTATGTTGATTGATTTTTCAAATTACTCATAAAATAAAAAATAGACTAATAAAACTACAAACTATATGAAATATAGCTAACATAGTGGAAATAAAATGACTGATATTTTAACTATTATCAATGAAAGAGTTAAAACATCATAAATTTAAAAACAAAATATGAAGTATTGGTTAAAAAACCAAATACTCCTTTAAAAGGATATTATTAAAGCCACGCTTTTAAACAAAATGGTAAGGTGGATCTATTGACTTGATCCAAGTTATCCATGAATTTAACACTATGGTAATATATACTTTATTTTATAACCATTAGAAGGTAATTCTATTTATCCTTCGAATACCTTGACTAAACCTGTTGGTGGAAACTCAACTCCACATACAAGAAGTACTTGATCACTATCTTCATTTCCATTAAATCCCTCAATCTATATGATCATAAAATCATTTTCCATTATAACTTTGGAAGGACTAAATAATTAAATAATATAATAAGAACATTTATACTGTAAATTTCTATGAACCATACAATTTAAAACTTATAATGGTAGATCTTAACCAAAACACTCAGAAAGAAAATTATTACTCTAATTAGAAGTGATTTCAGAAAGAAGAAATTTTAAAGCTTCCAAATGAATAATAAATTTTAGAATTATTAATATTTATGTTCATTCATGTACTTACGATGATTAATTTCTAGATTTATTTATGGGAATATTTCTAAAAAACTCTAATGGTTAAATTCTGTAAAACTCAATGTCAGTTGTAACTACATCGACGACAGCTTCTTCATCTACTATTGAAATCTACAAGTTGCTTCATCTACCAATGAGTTAAATCAATACTACTATAATGTTTATAAATCTGATGGATATAATCTAGTTTCAAACTTCATATCATCATATTTTCATAAATTAATTTATGTTCTCTGAGATTTTATTTACTAGATGTTCATTTTTTACAAGAAAAAGAACTTAAGAAAAAACTCAATTTATATCATTTTCATATAAAGTATATTGTGATTTCAAAAATAAAGAAAGGTTTTGAGTCATTGACTTGACACCTAGGAATGTCTCTTGACTACCAATCCACCAATCAAAATCAGATATCACTCCTTATTCCCAATTCTGAATAGAATTGAACACATTCCCATTATCTATTAACTAAGCTAGGATACAACATTTTCTTGAAAATCCTACAAAGATCACAAAAACACATCAATAATATTTTATATGATGCATATAATAGGGTCTCTACCTCACAAAATCCAATCATATGTAAAAACACTAGTTCGTCCTCCTCTTTCTGATTATTTCTCAAAATGATCACCCACACCCACAAATGAATTATCAAATATCTCATAGGTGATTCCATAATTCCTAGAAGAATCGCTAGATTATAAAAAATCCCAAACCAAAGTCTGAACCCAACACTCAATGTAAATCCATCATTTCGCCTTTAACCAACCAAATCTACCAACATACTCTACTCATGAGCATTGATGCATCTATGATCTGACTCACACTCAAATTAAATCACACATACATTATGTGAATCGAACACCAAAATACACTATTCACTACATATAAATCCCAAATATGATATTTATCATGGAACCATATAAAATTGGATCCACCTACTCAGTGATATCCCAATGTCATATAAACATTCATGTTGCCAGTTTCACTACATTCATGACCCCTCTTACATATAGATTGTATATCCATGACCGATTTGATGCTCCTCACCATAGTGTTATCCTTATCATATCTCTACATAACCAAAATTCCTAATCTTTATGGCCCACATCATTTTTATTACTAAACATAATTACTGAACATGAGAGTTCCACTCATAATTTAGTATTAGCACCAAACAACCATCACTATCTATTCTCATCTCACTAGGAATGCCATCCTAAAAATTTATAAAAAATCACCCTAAATAAAGGTTATACTATTCAATAATCAATGGTTCTATTCACACCATATGGATTCCCTTACACTAATCCTCAATAATAATTCCCAAAAAGTTCCTTCATGGCATGTGTGTCACTCCTTCTCACCCACACTCATATCATCCTAAAAACACCTATTAAGGACCATGTTTAGATAAATCATACCATGGTGCTATGACCCATCACTTATTTTACCTCTTTCTATACATTCAATACATCTCATTCTCATTAAAACCTCAATCCATCAAGCATGAAAGTGTTACATCAAACCCATCAGTCCTCAACCCACACACGATCATTCATCGATCAAAAAACTCAATTGTCACCGTGCAATACTATTGCACACTTTGCCTCATGAATTGAGACTTTTCCATAAAAAGTTATGTAATCCTCACTCTCCTCTCATAGGTACTCACTCAATATCCAACACAATTTCATCCAAACCCAAAGGGTGTGCTCTCTCATACTACCTAGTCACTTAAACTAACACATTCTCTAATGAGTTACATCCCATTTAACCTAGGATCGCATGTTGAAAACATTAAAAATGATTTCTTTTATGTCAAATACATTTGAACAAAATAAATCCATGATACATTATTTCCAAAAATCCTATGGAATTTCACTCATGTCAAGACCCAACCCTTGATCATCTACCAATTTTGAATAATTCTAAAACCACAAACATCTAACCACACTCTCACCCTTCAAGATCCATTCATATTGGATCACAATTCATTATCCCGTCAGAATCCATACTCAAAAACCAATAAAACTTGGCATACAATTGATCTTTCTATCTAAATCGAACCTCAATACCAAAATGAATAATAGTTATTTGTATTAAAAAAATCACAAGGCATTCCACATGACATTCCTAAACACACAAATGGGGACTTTAATCCTCAAGGAAACATATGTCCATTAAAAATAATCTCTTAGGAATACCTCATTTCATTGAACCACCAATGGGAATCCTTTTCCATAACTATAACACCCCTAGAAAAGTGATACTTAAAAGGATAAGTTTTAGTATCTATTTCAAAAAGGTGAACCTTTATTTTTAGGAGTATGCCTAATTAGAAATCTACAGTTATGTGAGCTTTTTCTACAGTAGTTTCAAGATGGGTGACCTCCATAGAAGTTTACTAGGGTTTATGAGTGGGGAAAAAGTATACTAAAAAATCAAGTGTTGCCTTGTGGGGAGATTCATTAGTATGATGACCTATTCAGGCACATTGGTGGGTCCCAGGGGAGAACAACACTTATCTATATGGAAACTATTAGTTCCTTGGGGGTTATTAACTTAAAACCATATTAAAAATGTATTGTGTGGGGGATGAAAGTGAGTCAAAGTTTCTACAGTGTTAACAAAGTGATAATCATTAATAAGTTAATTGGAACTACCTAAGTTAAAATCTGGATTCCATAATTTGGGTTCTATACTTTAAATGGAGGGAGAATTTAATACCCTTTTAAAATTAATAATTCAAATACTAAATGTTACTACTTATTTGGATAAGGTTTGCCTTTATTTTTGGGATCCAACTTAATTAAAACTCTACAACTAAGAGAGATTAGACTGGAATAGTATCATGATGGTTGACCTCTTTGGAATTTTCATAGGGTATGTGAGTGAGAAAAAAATAATGAAAAAAACATGTGTTGTCCTATGGGGATATTCATTAGTTTTATGACTGTTCAGGCACAGGTGTGGGCCACAGGGGGAAACACGTGTCTGTATGGAAATTTTTAGTGTCTATATGGACTAGACCCAATGACTATATTAAAATGAAAGGGTTCTTGTGATTAAAATGAGGCCCAGTTGTTAGGATGGGTGGACTCTAGAGAATTTTCCCACGGTGTGTTTGAGTAAGGAAAAATCACACTAAAATAACATTTGTTGGCCTATGGGAATATTCATTTGTCAAATAACACTTTTAGGCATGTAGGTGGGACCTAGGGGAATAACTCATGTCTATGTAGAAATTAGTGGTACCTGGTGGGATGAGACCTGAAGGGAATATTAAAAAGGTGGGTGCATGTGTTGTCAATGGGGCCAAGTTGATAGATGAACCAACTCCACAAGGGTTACTATACATCCCTTGAACTGAGGAAGTTTATAGTAATCATTAGAGGATATCCCACAATAGGATCCACATGACCAGTCATCAGAAATAAAAACTATCACATATAAGCACACATGTGTCATGTGAATCCTATATACCCGAAATGATTCATGTACATATTCCACCAACCATTACAAACCAATAAGAAAAATGGAAAATAACGATCTTAATACACACATCATTCCTGAATAAACATCCCAAATATAACAATGAAAACAAAAAACAACAATCTTATTACCCTAATAACTTGCACCTCCCACTGGAAAGGTGTTTATGATTTTCTAATTTTAGTTCCATCAAAAACTCCAAACATCACTATATCCATATATACCATATTCCAAATATTATGAAAAAAATAAGAGATACTCTAATACCACTTTGTGATAACTCATCAAAAAACCACTCTTAAGTGTCCTGGATGAAATGCCACATGACCATAAGGGAACATCAATATACACCAGAGGCTGGTTACTCCAAGAAAAGGCTTAAATCATACAATAGTGAAACTATGAACTCGATATCATAATCATTAGTAATAAATAAACAACCAAACAAAATGCACTATATTTAATTAGAGTATTAATATTGAATACAACACATCCTTGTTATATCAAATGAACTACATTCATATTGTTATACATCTCACTAATCACTCACTATTCTAATCACATATATAAATAATAAAACATAATAAATACAAGGAGGATCTACTACCATCCCTAGGTCTTTAATCAATCCAAATCCTTAATCCCTATTGAGATACTCCAACCCAATCCACTGCATAACCTATGATCAATCCTAAAATTCAAACATAAGGAATGTATACACACTAAAGTTCCTATATAGGGTGAAAGAAATAAATCTTTGTGGGGTCTCACTATGTGACCAAAATATAAAATATCATATACATGTATATTCATGAGAAAAATAAATATAGAATCATAACATAAAATCATGCATGTATAATCGCCATGCACTAACCAGGCCATCGTGACACCCCACCATGCTTGCTTTGTCCTAAGACAGAATCAACCACTTCATGCCACATACCATGAACCATGACCAAATATATAGTATAGGGTTGTATACCATGCCTTGGACTCTACAATGTTTCTCAAGGTATGGTATATACCAAGTTCACAAACCATCCCCGCTCAGGGGATTTCGCACATCAAGTAAAAAAGTAAACCCCTCATAGAGGAGGTCACACATTAAGTACCCATACCATCCATTCTCACTCAAGGGAGGACATGTATAAAGTCCCATAAAGAGACTTTATTTCAAAAGCTCACACATAAAGTACCCAAGCCATCCCCACTCGAGGGAGGGCACAAATCAAGACCTATACCATACCCTCTTTTATAGGGGATTCCATCTATCTGTGTCTTACCACATCATCAAGATCAACCTAAACACTTCCTTCTCACTTAAGGTATGGTCCATTAATCCAATCTCTCTATCGGGTAGACACACAAAAGATCACATCTATTCTATAACAATTTTGGCACATAACACATACCATAAGATCATTATCTCATCACTAGGGTGCTAGTCACCTAAGACCTAGCCCTATTTATCAAAACAAGTATCATCATCCATCTAGCCACATAGAATGATCTCAGAAATACCATATCAACTACACATTCACAACATTTTGATACTATTTACATTCTCATCATCCCATAAATACATTTACAAGGTTCTATAAACCTAACCTGGTATCTGGTCATCGATACCAGCATTCACTCACCACCCTATAGTGACTCCTCTTCCTGAAATCCCTACCCAAACTAGGCCTCCATATTTCATTCCATTCCACTTCCAATTTTCTCCTTATAAATAACTCATACTAACTAGAGACTTTCCTAAGTAACTTTACCTAAGACCCTTGAAAACCCTATATTAAATCATCAACAATGCCTATAGCCCTAAATTAGGTCTCATCTCACATATCCCTTATGATAGATTCAATCCCATCATATAAATGAAACCCTCCACATCTCATTATGTCATGACCTAAAGGACTTATCCCACTCATAAAACACATCAAGTATCCACTCCACCCTTAGGAGGGTTTTCCATTATGCATGATACATACAATCATCCCACCTATAACCACTAGGACTAAGACTCTCAGGTCTTCCTAACTAGCCCTAAGAAACAAAACAAAATGCTATTAACAACTCATATCAAGCCCAAGGACCTATCTCGACCCTCTAATAACCACAACTAATGCCTTATACCCCTTGGATACATGCTCTTCAAGAGACTCCAAAACACCCAAAGTGTAAAGAATGACTTATTCTTACTTTTTTAGGATTATTTATAACCTATATTTTTACCTATTTCACTTTTAGACCCAATCCCTTTCACCTGTCACACAAAAACTCCAATAATCATGCCTAAAATGCATATGGTTTTATATCAAATGGGTCTCTAACCTCACAGAGAGAGTTACCATACTCAACAAGTGTCTTTTGTCATCAACCAAACTCATATATGCCTATTATAAGACTATATAAATACCCAAGGACCTATATCAAGCCATAACATCCCAATAATTAATATTAACCATTTATAATTAATTTTTTTATTTTGAAAAATGAATAATCCCCTATAAAATCATCGGGAATTTCGTGTCCCTAAAACGGCACATAACCTAATGTGTAAATCATTTAGGGATATCCTCTATCCAATATGATAAAAATACCCAATATTTGGGGTGATTTACAGTATTAACTAGTGAAATCATCATTTAAACTCTTACCAAAGACACCAAAATCAAAAATTAATAAATAAGAAAAAGAATGAAGGTAAAATAGTGAATAACTCACCTTAAATTTTTCATAAAAACACCTCTAAAATGTTGTTCACTAAGGGGTTCAAAAGAGGGATCAATAGAGGAGAATCCAACCAAAATACCCCTCTAAGTATTACCCCTTTACCTTAACCTGAAGGGGGATAATCTATTATTGATGATTCTCACCCTCATTTTTAAATACTAGAAAGAGGAACCATCGAGGTATAACCTGTGTGGGTCATTTTGTGGTACACTCTCACGATTACCCATCACAAAATTCCCCCCTAGGTCATGACCTGACATATCTCCCTTATAAGGAACCCAATTCCTAAATCCCACACCTTAATGACATGGCCTAATCTATCCATGGTGTGTCTTTATCCCTCAAAAATGTGTCCTTCACACTCTACCCTATGATGCCTCCTCATGGGAAGCCCTTCAGGATGTGGACCATGGGTCTTGGTTTGACAACATTTCCCCACATTAATTTGTAAATGAAAAATGTAAGGGTTTCTAATCACTTATATAGGGGTCCTTACCTTTACCAAATTCTAATATTCAAGGGTGATCACCACATAATGACACCCTAAACACAATGTGATCCCCATTCCCCACATAGATAACCCAATAACTAAGGTTCATCCTCATGGTGTGGTGCCCCAGGCTTTGACAAGTCCATATGAAATAGTCTTTCCCGTATTTAAAATACCACAAAAAATTATAAAGAAAACATTTGGTATTATATACCTTTCAAAATAAAATAATTAATTCTATAACTTTGTTACATGACATGATAATTCCATAGAGTTTCTTAAACCCCTTCAGGCATCTAAGAAAAATTCCTTCATATAGAAACCATACCCTTATGCCTATATCTCATTAAGGTTTCTATGATCTTGTATAGATTCTTCAAAAATATTTGTTGGATTAATAAATATTCATTTTCTTTGAATTTTCTACCCCTTATTCTTTCAATAGAGAAATAAAACGTATACATTACATGAATGGTTCATCTATCCTTAACACTTTACGAAAAATGTAGTAATCTTTTCTTGAATTCACTCACCTTGTTAGAAAATTTCTAACAATGGAAACATAATGAATTCCATAGTCAGACTAATTATTAGGAACCCTATAGTGAATTATTATATGCTTCTCATAAGAATCAAGATTCCATTGTTGAACATATTCAATAATAAGTTACTCGGGTAGGGTTTTCTCCAACACATATGTTCTCCATAAGAACATTTCTTATGTTTTTTATGAATCTAATAATCTTCTTACATTAAGATTTTTATTTATATAGGATTGATCTCAAGGTAAAGTTGGATGATGATGGAATTTATCTTCACCGTAATCTTTTTATTCGATGTGTAGTATATTTTACAATCATTCAATAAGGAATTTTGTTAAATGTTATCCCACTAAAATTATGACCCCTTATAAATTCATCATATCCATTAGTGTGTCATGATCTATATTTTATCATGAATTATGCTGGTTAAACATGTAAATATGCCATGACTATATCTAGTTTAAAAAAAATTCAATTATATTATATATGATTCTTGTATAGTTGAATGGATAAATTTTTACCCAATCCAACTACTGATAAAAAATTCATACCAAACCCTCACATTAAATAATTAATTTAGTTTTAAGTTTTTTTGTAATTGAAGGAACATCTCATTGGATTTTCTGAATATTGATTAAAATGTACAAAATTGATAATTTAATTGATTTATTTAATTTCAAGAATATAATTAATTATCATCTATTGATATTTTTTTTAAATTTTTGTTTTAAAAGAGAATGATGTGGATAAATAATCAGAGTAATATAATTTGTAAGAATCATCATCCTTGCTGCAAAGGAATTGACAAAGGGCTCCAAGTAAGGCTTCATATTTCAGGTTTAATGTTCACCTTACTGAAGCCCTAATATATAATATTCATTGTGATTCAACACTCTTGGTAATTTGGTAAAGTATGGGGATCTGTAAGAGTCTATAATGTGATACATAAATGTTCCTTGTCCAATAAGTAAAGGATAACTCATGGATACACTCATGAATTTGATTCATGTAATGATGCATAAGATTCCTTAAAAGGTAATGAAAAGGGAAATTGATAGTATTGGGATTCATAAAGTGTCCCCAAGACTGATGCATACCGGTAATCATGCGGCCCAAGTGATGCATAACAGTCAATGCCTTTTTTTGTGTGGATGAAACAATCAATGTGTAAGGGTATTTTCAATATCCCTTAGAATATGTTGGTCAGAGTATATTACTCAAGAAGGGTTGAATTGAGTATCTATAAAAAAAATTGTTACAAAATTGGTTCTTTGAAAACTTCCCCCAATTAAAAATAATACAACCCAGTTAATCAAGGTAATAAGGTTATAATAGTTTGACTGTTCAAATAACTTCTCATAAGATTGATTAATTCTCGGTAATATCAATTTGAGTTATTGATATAACTTTTGAAGTTATTCTAATAAATAAAAATAGTTATAACTTGTATCCAAGACATACTATCAATGTAAAATCTAGTATTTTCTGTGATATATTTTTAAGTATAGAAAAACTAAATTAAAAGACACAGTGGATAAAACAAGTTGTTTAGTCTCAAGATGAGACCTAATCCACTCCACTTGGTGATCACCTTCCACCAAGCAATTTATATTAACAAACTTGATCCACACCCTGGATCGTGGAAAACAACAGTGTACAAAACTGTCCAGGTCACATAACCTCTTCCACTTTTTTCCATGGGTATAAACTACCAGGTCACACAAGGACCTATTCCACACTTATATGTGGGAGTAAACAAATGTAAGAAGGTTTGAGAAGAAGGATATATTGTATACTTAATTTTAATGTAGGAGACAGTGTGTGTTTTTAATAAAGACACACACACACACACACACTTTGTGAAAGATAAGAATATTACACAATAGAGAAAGGAAGATGGGAAAGGGTTAGAAGTGTTCTGAGTGTTATTCTATACAACTATGGTCTTGTAGGATGAAGCATATGCAATTATCGAGTATTCATGTGAAAAATAGAGTATCTCAAGACTGATACTCTGGTTTTTAGTCTGAATATATAGCTCATGTTCTTCTTAGAGTTGGTACTGCGAAGATGAATTTTGTATCTGATCTATGTTAGTCCAGTCTTTAGGAATCGTGAGTGAGTGCTTTTTGTTTTCTTCAGTTGTATCTTGTTTCATGTATCAGTTCACTTCTCAAAACAACAACTCATGCTCTTATGCTACTTACTTTTCTTTTTATCGTCGATTGCATGTGTTAGAGCTGAGATGATGCATGTATTATACACCTAGTACATTGTACTATCAGGTGAAAAGTCTAAAAAAACATTAATTATGTCAATTCCTTTAAATGAATCAAATATGACCATTAGAAGTTAAATTAAAAATTATAAAACAGATCAAAGAATGGTTTCATAGTTTGTCTTGAAACGATATCTCTTGTAAACAGTGTCACCATGAAACGGTGTCCTGTTCTTTTCCTTTGAGCGGTGAGATAGTCATGATGCTACAATTTCATTAAGATCAGAAATAGGTAGCACAGATGTGTTGTTAGGATCACGGTGTCTGGTCCATTGTCAAACATTGAACGGTGTCTTGGTAATGGTAGAAATGAACCAGTGTCACAAAATTCATGAGATCTCAAATCGGTTATAGTGTCTAGGTCATGGTGTTTAGATTACGGTGTCTGGGTCATGGTGTTTGGGTCACGGTGTATAGGTCATAGTGTCTGGGTCACGGTGTCTGGTCAATTTCTAGAAAACCAGAACTGGTGGAACACTCGCAATTTCTCTAACTTAGCCACATATATGTAAATTTTCTTAAGCAGTAATACTCACATAATGAATTAGACTTAATCATTCATTGAAGAAAATACTATAGAATAAAAATAAATTTTGTTTAAAATAATCCAACATGATTTTTACGAATCAAGATCTTATTCATGTTTAATTAAAGCATAGGGAAACCATTCATCTCTAAACATGATTTTAGATAGAGTAAACATGGTTAAAAGGATCTGTGATCATTAAAACATGATTAAAACATGATGAGTCCAACAATCTCCCCCTTTTTGATGATCAAAAATAAAATGAATAATATTTATGTTCTTAGTGTTCTTTCTTCCCCTTAGTGTGCTTGTCTCCCCCTTTTGAGATTATCAAAAAGAGGATAGGAAAAAGAGAAAATAAGTAATGTAAATAAGAGAATAGAAAACAATAGTTCACAATGCATTAGAATTGAAAGATATGTTTCATTACAAGCAGTAAGAAAAATTTCAAAAAATCCTTATCAAGATATAGTTTTCACTTTTATTTAGCACTATTTGTCTTCTCTTTCTCCTTGGTAATAGCAACAGAAGGAGCCACAGGAATAGAAGAAGAGGTTGAAGAAGGAAGTGAGCCAACTATCATAGAATGAAGATGGATCCTTTTAAAAACAAAAGGTGCCAAAGTGGGTTTAGTGGGAGACCGAGGCAGGTTTTAGTCAAGGATAATAGGTCTGATCTAGCTCAGAGCCTTAGATACAGACATGGAGGATGAAGAAAAACTAGTGGATGAGGAGGGAGTTAAACCAGGCCACAAAGTTGTAGCTACAGGGGCCACAATGGCAGTGCTTTTCACATGAGGATAAGGCTTCAACAACTGAATGAAATCAGTGGTGATCTCACCACCATACTGAATTTCCTTCTCAAAATCATCTATGTTCTACATGAACTTGTCCAATATAGGAGTTAAATCTTTGAGCTTTTGGACTTGTGTGTTGAAGTCTTAAGTGACATGAGGTATTTTCAAATTCTCTACAAGATATTTTAAATCATTGGTCATATCATGCTTAGAGAAAATCCTGTTAAAGTTGAAATCAACTTTCTTAGTAATTTCTTACTGAGCATAATTTTCAATATTTGAATGAATCTTCACTAATTCAAGTATTATATCACTATTCTTGACAATAGTAGATAAACTCTCCTTTTGGAAGCCACTTAACACTGATTGAAGTTCCTCCTTAACAACAGTTCTGAGCAGATCACTTTCAATGGGTTTAGATGACTGTCAAGAGGCATTATATGTTGTAATATCTGAAGTGAGGGACTTGAGATGATTTAAAACTTTCTGTAGACTTACCTTGTACTCATTAGTCATTTTTTTGAGATAAAAAATAAGCTCACACATCTCATTGACTATCTGGATGTTTATCTCAGCCACTTTTTCAAATATTTAATTCAATTTTGGTTCAATCAAAGATGAAACTTTTTTTTTATTCTAATTAATAACATCCTCAACAATATGAGCAATAAGATATTTTCCTAATTGTAACACATTTTTCATATCTTCAACCATATCTCAGAGAAACTTCACCTCATCACTCAATTTCTTGTTTTCAATTCTAACCTCTTTTATTTCATGAATCCTTTTTTGTTGAATCTTCCATATGATTTTCTCTAATAGCAAGGCATCATCTCTTTCACTATGATTTTTCACAGGAGTAGGTTGTGTGTTCGTGATATTTTCAACTATAGTTAATAAAGTAACTCAAAGGTTTTCAAATCACTTTGAATTATAGAAGTAGAAGGTTCTTGTGAAGGTTCAGGAACAGGAGCTGAGACAGGTTTAGGTTATTTAGTAGATATTACTTCTAAAGAAGATACCAGTTTCAATTGAAACAGAGTAGAAAGGTATATTCCTTTAACAGAGGTCTCCTAGGAATTATATACATAAAATTAGCTAGGGAACTTATACCTGGTATCCACAGTACTTTGATCAACCATATTAGGAACATCAACACTTTCTAGACTGGGATGATGCTCCCCCTCAATAGGTACATCTCTCATAGGACAAAGAGATTCAGTTCCTTGATCTGTTTCTAAAATTTCATCTCTAATAAACTCACCCATTTATTTTCTAGCTAGCTGGAAGTATTTTTCCATTATTTCCTCGGATGATAAGATAATTTTAGGATTAGGTTGTTTCACTAAGTGTTCCTCAATAGTAGACTCTTCCTAAATAATAATCTCTTCTTCTAGTTGCTCCTTAGGAACAACATTTTCTTTTAAACTAACTGCAGATTTATTCCCCGAAGAAGGTTATTCTTCTAAATCTTTACTTCTTTCTATAATAAGTGCTTCCTTATCAACTATATTTTTTGAAACAGGTAAACCATTGTATTCTTTATCCAAGAAATTTTCTTCTATATGTGAAACAACTTCCTCTTCTTCTTCATCATTAGTATAATAAACAACTTCATCTGATCAAAACCAGGATCAGAAATGTTCTTAGGTCTTGAAGAATGGTCAACCAGATTAAAATTTTCATATAACCTTTCATTATCCTCCACCCAAGACTTTTTTGAATGATTCCAATATATTTTCATCTTTTAGACTCTAAACATTGAGATAAATAACTCATAGTCTTTGATGACTTCTTCATTCCTTCCAACCATTCCTTTAGCAGACAGCATTGCAGATATTAACCTTGAATAAATCAAAGAGGTAGAATTTGAAGTTGTCTTAATCAATTTGATCATGTGATGTATAACATACTTACATAGATTAATCTTGTGTCCATTTTTCTTAAGATGTATCAAGAATACATCTTGATACATGAGGGTAGAAAAATCTCCTTTCCTTAAACTAATCAGATTCTGGATAAACATAAATAGAAATTTTGTTTCACCATCCAACTTAGTAGAAATTTCTCTTCTTTTCTTATTATTCCTAGTCAAACTTCCTAGATCCTCTTCTAAGAAAAAAAATATATCATTTGGAGGAGGAGGACCTCTCTGGTATTCCTCAAAAATTTCTTCATCAGGTATCCCTAGGCAAGAAACCCATAACCTTGAGGAAAAGTTACATCTTTGATCATTAATCCAACTTCTTACAACAAAACTGTCTTCTGTGTTGAATGAAAACTAGAAAAACTGATAAAACTGAGTAACAAGATTTGGATAAATCAGCCTTGTCTCCTTCGTAAACTAGTTCATCTATACCTGCTCTTCCAGTAATTTCAAAAATAAGGACCTACTTGTCAGCAACCACTTAGGATGGATTTCCTTTTCTGGTACTACTATTTTATCTATAAGATTTGGGTTCAACGGTCCTTCAGGTGCTACTTTCGGTACCCTTTTCACTTTCTTCTGAGATCTGCACTTCTCAAGAGTTGATGAAGATGGGAACTTCATTTTGGGCATTAAATGAGGGTTCGAGAGAGAGAGATAGATGAAGGGATAAAGGAGGACTTGTGTATTGAGAGAAGGGTTTTGGTTTCGAGATAAGAGAGATCAAGTGAAGAAAAGAGTGAAATATATTTCGTTTTTATCAATTAAGGATTTCAAGCATCACAAATTCAAAAAGCACAGGATAAAAACAATAAAATAATCAACACAGTGATATGGGTAATAAAGCATAAATAAAATGAAAAGTGTCATTACGGTGAGACCAGAATAGATTGTCATGGTGAGACCGGAACATATTGTCACGGTGGAATCTTTATGGTGTGACTCCAAATGGTGCGACCATATCATGTTTGATAGTAAGTACAAGACAGTAATTGAGAGATAGTAAACATGAAATAGTAACTTCAAGACAGTAACCTGTAGAACTGTGAGAGTGAGACAATAATCTTAAGATAGTGACTTGGGAAATCGTAAACTATGAAACAGTAAGCTGTGAGACAATAATTTTTGAAATAATACACTTTCTACTTGAGATTTATCATTACTAATTCATGTATTAGGTAATCTATCCATTTATAATTTAATGGTTTAGTGAATATATCAGCAAGATAACATTCAGTTCCAATGAATTCCAAGGTGATGTCACCTTTTTTATAATGGTCTCTCAAAAAGTGATGTCTTACATCAATATATTTTGTCTTCGAGTGTAAAACAGGATTTTTTGAAATGTTAATAGCACTTATACTGTAAAAATTTATAGGTACATGACTGAATTGATATCCATAATCTATTAATGTGTGTTTCATCCACAAAATTTGTGCACAAAAACTACTAGTAGCTATATATTCAGCTTTGGCAGTAGATAATGCAATAGAGTTTTGTTTCTTGCTACACCATGATACTAGAGACTTGCCTAGAATGTGACCTATTCCAAAGGTGATTTTTTTATCTAACATACAACCACCACAATAAACATCATAATAGCTAACTAACTCAAATGATTTTCTTATAGGATAGAACAGTCCTAAATTGTTTGTATGTTTGATATATTTAAAAATACTTTTAAAATCATTTAAATTAGATTCCTTAGGTTTTTATTGAAAATGAACACAAATATATACACAAATACAATATCATTTCATCTAGCAGTTAAGTAGAGTAAGATTCCAATCATTCCTCTATAAGTGGTTTGATCAACATATTTTCCATCTTCCTCAAGATTCAACTTACAAGTAGTACTCATTGTATTATCACTACTTTTAGTGTTGTCCAATTCAAAACGTTTTAGAAGATCTTTAGTGTATTTTTTTATTTAATATAATATCATCTTTATTTTGAAAGATTTGAAATCTATGAAAGAATTTTATTTCACCCATTAAACTCATTTCAAAACACTCAATACATAAAAAAAATTAATATCAAAAAATAATACCATCTATATAAATTTGAACTACTAAAACAACATTGGAAATTCATTTTATAAAAATAGTCAAATCAGTTATACCTTTTGTAAAACCTATGGAAATAAGAAAAGTACTTAATCTATCATACCAAGCTCTTGGAGCTTGTTTTAAACCATACAAAGCTTTTTATAATTTTAAAACATGATTTGGAGAGTGAGGATTTGTGAAACCAGGGGTTTGTTCAACAAAAACATCCTTAGTTATATACCCATTTAGGAATTCACTCTTGACATCCATTTTATATAGTTCTAAATTCAAATGGGTAGCATAAGAAAGTAGTATTCTGATGTCTTTAAGTCTAGATATTGGTGAAAATGTCTCCTCATAGTCCATTACTTCTTCTTGAATATACCCCTGTGAAACCAATCTAGCCTTATTTCTAATTATATTACCAGCTTCATATACCTTATTTCTAAACACCCACTTCGTGCCTATGGTAAAAATGTCTTTGGTTCTATCAAAAACTTTCCAAACATTGTTCCTTTCAAACTGATTAAGTTCATCTTACATATCCATCACCCAAAATTCATCATTGATAGCATCATTAATGTTTTTAGGTTCAATTTGTGACAATAATACTTGATGTTCAACTTTATTTCAAATAGAAGCTCTAGTTTGTGTTCCTTTATCTAAATATCCTACAACAACATCTAAAGGATGGTTCTTAAGGGTACTAATAGGTCTAGAAAAAGAGGGTCTAGTGATTTCAGGTTCTTTAACAGGTTTGGGTTCATTATGACTTGAATCTGGAGAATTTCTAGAACTAGAAGTTTTTACAGATTTCTTTACAGGATATTTGGATTATTTAGCATTGATGTCTAGATTTGACATATCATACTCATGATTCTCTAGAGAGGACTCAGGCTCATGTGGATCTGCCTCATAAAACTTAACATGGATAGATTCCACCACACATTTAGTTCTTTTGTTAAACACTCTATAGGTTTTACTAGAGATTGAATATCCTAGAAATATTCCTTCATCACTCTTGGTTGAAAACTTTTCAAGATTTTCCTTAGTATTATGGATATATACTTTGCAATCAAAAGCTTTGAAGTAGCTGAATTTGGGTTATCTATTGTTCCACAATTCATATAGAGTTATTTTAAGAATTGATCTAATCAATACCCTATTAATAAAATAGCATGTTGTATTTACATCTTCATCCCAAAAGTAAAAAGGTAAGTCATATTCACTAAGCATGGTTCAAGAAATTTCTTGTAAGGTCCTATTTATTCTTTCTACAACTCCATTTTGTTGAGAGGTTATAGGGGAAGATAAATTATGACTATATCCATTTTGTGAGAAAAAGGATTAAAAGTCTTAATTTTCAAACTCATGGCCATTATCACTTCTTAAATATTTAATTCTAATTCCACTGAGGTTTTCTAAAATTTTATCATATTTGGTGAAATGAGAGTAGGGTTCACTTTTGTGAGCCAAAAAGAAGGTCCAAGTATATCTAAAAAATTAATCTACAATAATATAAGCATAGTTATTTCCATTTAAACTAGAAAATCTATATGGTCCAAAAAAATCCATGTGAACCAACTCGAGAGGTTGATAAGTTGAAACTTATTTCTTTGGTTTGAAGGAAATTTTGTGTTGCTTTCCCTTTTGACAAGGATTACGTACTTTATCACTTGGAAAATCTAGTTTGGATAGATCTTGGACTAAACGTTTTCTACTTATCTTTATAAGGGAGTGAATATTGTATTGTCCTAGTCTTCTATGAAAAATCCAAGATTATTTATGAAATACACTTAATGATGTACCATTTTGAGAAACTAAAAAATATAAGTTAATAGAATATACATTTTCATTTCTTAATGCAGAAAATACTAATTCGTTTTTTAGAATTAAAAACATTGCAAGCATCATTTTCAAATTTAACATGAAATCCATCATCACATAGTCGTGAAATACTATAAAGATTATATTTCAATCCATCAACAAAAATGTACTTTGGAAATTAAAACTGAGTTAGAGTTATCGATTTGGCCAAGGCCAATTATTTTTCCTTTGGAATTGTCACCAAAGGTGACATGTCCACCATAAATTTTTATTAGGTTGTTGAAACATGAATAGTCTCCTATCAGGTGTCTTGAATACCCACTATCCAAGTACCATAATATTTTACAGGATATCTTCAAACAATTTTCCTAAGATGTGTTTGTCATAAAACACATATTGGCTTTGTTATCCTATTCATCATGTGAATGCTCTGAGTCACTTGAACTTTCCTCAGAAGCACTCCAAGTTGATTTCATTTCCTTTTTATACTTTCTATCTGTGTCATCATATTTTTTTTATACTTGATATTGGGATAGTCATCCTTTACATGTCCCTTTTTCTTACATTCATAACATATTATCTCAGCAGGATTGTCATTTATTTTCAAATCTTTCTTCTCCCTTCCCTTTTGATCATATCTTCCTTTGAAGTTAAGTTTTTTGATAAATTTCTTCCTTTTGTAAAATTTATTAAACCTTATATCTAATTGAGCCATATCCTCATCACTATTAGGTGATGATTGTTCACTGTAGGAACTTTCTACAAAGACTTGCAGTTTCTCCTTTTCTTTGTGTTTAGAGGTAGTGGTCTTAAATGCCACATATTTTCTCTTGGGTTCATCCTATTCTTCCTTGTTGACTTTTATCTCTTATTCATACATCATTAGTTTCCCAATGAGTTATTTTATAGGTAATTTTCTGATGTCACATGATTCTCTAATAAAGACAGAGGTTCCTCTCCCTCTATCAAGTAGGCATCTTAGAATCCTTATGATTTGTTCTTTGGTAGTAACTTATCTTCCTAGAGAAATAATTGTGTTAACAATTTCATTGAACATGAGATACATGTCAAAAATAGGCTCATATGGATTCATTTTAATGTTATCATATTTAATATTAAAAGTATTGAGTCTCATTTCATTAACACTAGATGTCTATTCATGTGAAACAGAAATAGTGTCCCAAATTTCATGGGTAGTTTTACAAGAATAAATTATGTTAAATTAATCATCTCCTAGAGAGAAATATAAGAAATTCATGGATTTGAAATTGTTATTGTAAGAAGTCTTTGTTAGTTCATCCCATGTAGTTTTATAGGTAGTTGGAATCTTATACTCATCTATAATTGAAGACCAAATTTCAAAACCCATACTTTCTAAATGAATTTTAATTTTAATTTTCCATTGGGAATTATTGGTTATATTAAAAAACAGTGGTCTGTTTTTTGCATCACCTTTGAGTCTATTATCCATAATAAAGAAATACTTTTAAAGAGATAGAAATTTTGAATTAACACAAATTTCCAGATCTATAAAGTACAACTAAAATCACAATTGAACAGCTTTAAAAACAGAGTCTTAATAAGAATAAATGCCTTTGATACCAAATGTTGGTCGGAGTAGATTACTCAAGAGGGGTAAATTGAGTATCTACACAAATTTCTGTTACAAAATTGGTTCTTTGAAAACTTTACCCAATTAAAAATAATAAATCCCAGTTAATTAAGGTAATAAGGTTATAATTGTTTGACTATTCAAATAACTTCTCAAAATATTGACTAATTCTTAGTAATATCAATGTGGTCTATTGATATAACTTATGAAGTTTTTATAATAAGGAAAAATAGTTATAACTTCTATCCAATACTAACTATCAATGTAAAATATATTATTTTCTAAGATATACAGTAAAGAAGATAAAAACTAAATTAAAAGACATCGTGGATAAAACAAGTTTTTTGGTATCAAGTCGAGACCTAATCCACTTCACTTAGTGATCACTTTACACTAATAATTTAATATTAATAAACTTGATACACACCCTAGATTAGGGTAAACAATCGTGCACAAGATTATCCAGGTTACACAAACTCTTAAACTATTTTCCATGGTAATAAACTACCAGGTCACACAAGGACCTTTTCCTTACTTATCTGTGTGAGTAAACATATGTAAGAAGGTATGAGAGGAAGGATATATTATATCATTCAGTTTAATATAGGATACAGTGTTTGTTTTTGATATAGACACACACACACTTCTCGAAATCTAAAAACAGTACACAACAAAGCAAGGATGATGAGAAAGGGTTAGAAGTACTCTGAGTGTTATTATATGAATCTCTTGGCTTGTAGAATGAAGTAGATTAAATTATTGAGTCATCTTGTGAAACACAGAGTATCGCAAGATTGGTGCTCTAGTTTCTTGTCTGAAGATCTAGCTCGTGTTCTTCTTGGATTTGGTACTGAGAAGATGATTTTTGGATCTGATCTACGGTAGTCTAGTCTTTAGGAATCAATAGTGAGTTCTTCGTGTGTTATTCCGTAGTATCATGTTTCATGTATTAGTTTTCTTCTCAAAACAACAACTCACATCCTTATTATGCTTCATTTTCTTTTTATAACTGAGTGCATGTGTTGATGCTGATAGGATGCATGTATTCTGCACCTCGTACATCTTACTATCAAGTGACATGTCTAAAAAGAAACATTAATTATTCCAATGCCTTTAAATGACTCAAATATTACTGTTAGAAATTAAATTGAAAATGAAAAAACATATCAATGAATGGTGTCATAGTTTTTCTTGAAATGGTATCACATGGAAATGGTATCACCATGATATGGTGTCTTATTCTTAATCTTTGAGTGGTGATAAAGTCGTGATGCAACAGTTTCATTCAGATCAAGAACCGGTAGCACAGATGTCATGTTAGGATCATGGGGTCTGGTCCTTTTTCCAAACTTTGAATGGTATCTTGGTAATGATAGAAAGGAACTGGTGACACAGACATCCTGATATCTGAAACTGGTTATGGTGTCTAGTTCATGGTGTCTGGGTCACGGTGTTTGGGTCACGGTGTTTGGGTCATGGTGTCTGGTCCTTTTCCAGAAAACCAGAACCGGTGGCAGACTCACAGTTTCTCAGACTTGGCCACATATTTGTAAACATTCTTAAGCAGTAATATTCACATAATGAATTAGACTTAATCATTCATATAATAAAGCATTATAGAATAAAATTAAATGTATTTTACAATAATAAAACATGATTTATAGGAATCAGGATCTTGTAAAAGTTTATTTAATGCATAGGGAAAACAACCATCTCTACACATGATTTGAGATAGTGTATATAGGGTTAACAGGATTTGTGATCATTAAAACATGATTAAAACATTAGGAGTCCAACATAATACATAAGATTAATTTTGAGCACATGTAAGTGTCTCATACTTTGTTACTAGGGAGGATTTTGGTTGATGTATGAAGGTCCACTTCATATCAAAGAGAATACATAAGGGTCATGTATTTAAGATAATTCAATCCAAATTTCACACATAATATTTTATATTTTACTAAAAAGAAGAATATGATGTTTTGGCATGAAGGTTTAATTCATGCTGTAATGAACTATTTGGATAAATATGTTTGGGAGTAACTACATGAGATCATGCTGAGGCAATGGAAGTTTCACTCTGAGTTGATAAGTCTAGTTGAGATAGGCAGATCTATAACATTCATTTCAGGACCATTTCCTTTTTCATGAGATGATTCATTCAAAGTACCGATATTGTGCAGAATTATTCCTTTCATCCTTACACATTAATAAAATTTATATTATTTAATGAATACATTAATTCAAGGGATATTTGAAGAAATAAGACCAAAGATAATTGAATATTTGAAGGAATAAAAATATGTTTATTTTTCAAAATTAAAGAGGGAAATTTTATCAAAGATTAACTAGAATTAAAAAACATTTTATCGATTGAATAATAGTACATGATTGAGAGGGAAATTTTCTTTCAAAAGATCAATCGATCAAGTAAGTAGCCAGGAGGAAATAGAGACTTAAGTCTACCCATCCATATTCATTTAATTCCATTGATAGGGTGATATAGTGGTGATTTTTGGATCACCTTTTGTGTCAAGTATTCTTTTATATTTTATTTGAATTATTCTTGAAATTTTTGTACCTGAATAATTTTACATAAAATTATTCTTGAATAATTATTTTTATGGTTTTTCTTCTTCTATTATGAATGAATACAATTGTTTTTATTAACTTTTGAATGAAACATGATGTTCCTTCATTTTAATTATATTGGTTTTGGTCATTATTTAAACTTCTTAAACTTCTTTGGGTTTTAAGAGATAGCGGAATAGACTAGGTTTAATTTCTTAGTGATTATAGAGTATGTGGATCAATTCTAGAGAAATAATGTCAAACATACAAAGGATTTTGTCACACCTAGACATTAATTTTCATCACTTTTTTGAACTATCATTTGGTTCATGGTTTTTCTCTCATGTTCACAGTGTTCCAAATTTAAATTTGGTGTTTTAGGTGCTCTTCATTAAAATTTTGAGTCATGGATGTTTTGGGTGGTATTTGTCCTTGTAATTTTTTAGTGTGAAATGTATGTAGAATAAATGGCTTGATTGAGAGTGTCTAAAATCCCAAGTATCACTCCTCTGTGATGTGTGTTTGATGAAGGGTTCATTTCCTAGAGTTATAAGAGTTTTGGGGTTAAAATGGTGTTTGGGGGGGTTATTCTCCAAGTATCATGGTTATGGTGAATGGTTAGTTTAACAATGAAACTAATGGGTGAAGGGGTCTCATGGTTTAACTAACCATGCAGCCTAAGTGTGCAGCTCATCCAGCATTAGACATTGGTGAATTGAACAGTTTACACATGGTTTGTTAAACCGTGCGAGCTAACCATGTAACCCACTCAGGAAAAGTTATTTTGGGTTTTTCTCATTCTTTTTATTTGGGGTTTATTACCTTGGACCCTCCACTCAAAATCCCCCATCATGGATGCCATCCTTGGAAAATTTTGGCTCCTCTAACCTCCTACAAGGTGATTTTTATGTGGTTTCTTGGTGATTCTTCACCCAGATCAAAAGGTTAGGGATCCTTTCTCTTTCAACTTGGATTTTCTTCCATTTCCCATTCTCCTGTAACACTAGTGTCCATGTTTAGATTATTTGGGTATCTAGGGTGGTGTAGAATTGGGGGGTTTCCCTTATCAGGGTTCCTTGTGGATGTTCTCCCTTATTAGAATCTTTGTGTAGTTTTTTCATGTTGGTGTTGTTGAAGTGCATGAAATTTGAGGTAGGTTTACCTTTCACTTGATCATTAAATTTAAGATTCATTCATTTCTTTCTTTTAGAACCATACTTGGATGTTAGATATTGATGTATGAATTTTTGAATAATTTTTTGATGTGAAATGAAGTGGTTTGATTATTTTTTTTAAATATATGGTGTGGCTTTATTGAGTTGTGCTCACCAAGTGGTGGGTAAATTTCCTGATTGGCTTTTGCAAGTGATGTGTGATTTTTGAAAGCATGGTTTAATTTTTTAAATGTATTTATGTCAACTAAAATGGTGTTTGGTGTTTCTAAAATAGATTTTAAATTGTTTTGGACTTGAAATTGGGGTGTGTTTGGTTATTTGAAAAAGGGTTATCATGTGATGGATGTAACATCCTAGATTCAGATGCCACTCTACTAGTGCACCATACCTGGTTGGCCAAATTTCCTCAAGTGCATTTCCCCAAATGCCAGTGGTTTCTGACTAGTAGTGAGGGCCTAAGGTGTGATAATGGGGAAAATATTCCCTCATTGGCAGAATGTAACATAGTGGAATAAATAATAATATAATAGAGTGATCATTAAATAGCACACAACAGAAATAAATAGTGAAAGACTAATAAGATAAATAACCAAGCATCATTCCATAGAAATGATTTTGCATCATGTTATATTTTCTAAAAAAAACATTCAATACAAGTAAACTGCAGTAATACAAAATATATGTCTCAAGGTCACAAAAGAAACAAAAAGAGAGTAGAAAGAATCAAAAGTCATGGCTCGGTCCCCTGCTCTCCTACTCCTAAGCAGCACATCAAGTACCTATAGTAGGGCGCTTTCCCTAATCAACACTTGCAATCATATAATCTATTTTGGACCAAAACCATGACTCAAACAGTATGTGAGACTAAATACCAATAGGCAACCACCTAGGATTTGTTCTAATATGTCAGTGAACATATAGATATATATATATATATATATATATATAACAGGTAGTGTACAATATTGAAAGTGGTAAATAGTAGGTACGCAAAAATTAATCACAACAGATGTCTCAGAAGACAATATAATCAAGTATGGATGAAGACTGAATCCAATCTTGTTCTTTGTCTTGGAAGATGCATCATTAGTCATTTCATTTCATTGTTCAATTTATAACTGATCCTGGTCTTGACATCCTAATGTGGAATTCAAGTATCACTCCTAGTGTGTTCGGCCAAAACCATATAACCATGGTGTAACATAACACCCAACAGAATCAAAACCATCTATATAAGCATTTCAGTTGTCGGTCAGGGTTGAAACACGGTATATAAGCATTTCAACATGTTCTAGGGTCAAAACCCAGTATATAATCATTTCATCATGTATCAGGTCCAAGCCCACAGTATATGAATTTCATCATCAAAACATCACACACAACTTACACTATTACATGGTTAACAACTTAAACTCACATGGGCATAAAATCATTCAATAAACCAATTACTTTTTAAATAACCCATAAAAGGAAATCAAATTCATTTCAATAGGCATCCTAGGAAAAATGGCTAAACGTTGGACATCTAAGGGGAAACGCACCCACATAGTGGCCCTTAATCAAGGATAACATTCTCAAATATTCCTTATAATCATTTAATCAATTTTCTAATCAACATTAGGTAACAAAATTGGTCAATATTCAATTTGGAGAAAACCTTAAATGGGTGTGTGGAACTCCGTAATATACAGTCAACTCGAAAATTAATTAAAGGCACAATACCACCTACCTCGCACTCGTACGACTCTCCTCGTCTAGCACCAAGCTTTTATTCGACCTAGAATGGTGTATATCTACAAAATAATCAAAATTCTCAACATTTGATAACTCAATATAGAGAAAAAAATATGGATGAAAGGATCAAAATTAATCGATCACTCACTGAGGGAATTCTAATGGATATGATGGTGTTCGAATCGGGCATCGGACAATGAAGAAGGAGGCAAATTCCCGTTCGGATTTCATGAGCACACTGCTCATCAAAGGAGGTTGTTTTCTGTCCATATGGAAAATAAATTCTACTACCTAACTTAATAATAAAAAAATTACATGTCATGTACTTGAGACTACATTCTATGTCTGTACATTTCTTTTCCAGACCATTACATAGTGGTGTATTGGGATTACATGGTGTCTAGCCCTCCATACACGGTGTGTACATAAAAGTACATGGTTTGTAGTCCCCAGTCACATCCTATAATATTCCTATAACCATACCTTGACCTCTTTTCCCCCATTTTATTATGTATAAACTGATATGTAAATATCCTTAGTTGAAGGGAAGAACTGGTTTCTTACAAACTTCCCCCCTTAATGTAATTCATTCCCAAAATTCCCTTTCAAGTGTGATGAAAAACTATCTGGGAACAACTCCAGCCATAGTGATTTTAAATTGGTTGCCCTCTCCAAAGTCTCTTCCTATACTCATTCATGTTTCCATAGCACCAATACCAATGTAATAGACTGTCCATGGATAACCTTCGTGATCTGATCCACAATACGAATGGGATGGTTCTTAAAGGATGCATCTTCCTGCAACTCCACCTCCTCGGGATGAAAGGTGTGAGACTGGTTCGAAAAATAACATTGGAGCTGAGAAATGGGTATGAATCCATGTATATACCTATACCTATGAGTTAACTATAACCTATAGGAAACTGGACTAACCATCTCTAGAATCTCAAAAGGACCGACGTATCTCAGCGAAAGCTTACCCGATCTCCTGATCCTCTTACGTCCCAACCTTGGTACAACAAGTATGAAAACTCGATCCTATACCTTGAAATCCAAAGGTCATCTATGAAGATCAGTGAATGATTTTTTATGAGAATTCTCAGTATACATCCACTTCTGAATCAACTGAACCTGCTAAGTGGTATCCTAGACAAGATGAAGACCATGCATCACTGCCCCTACCTCCAGCCAACACAGGACTGATCAGAATGACCTACCATACAAAGCCTCATATGGTTCAATCTAAATAGTATCTTGGAACCTATTTTGTGTAGGATAACTCAACAAGGGTAATGTGTGTCTCCCAAGAACCCCCAAAATCTAGGAGGTATGACTAAATCATGTCCTTTAGAACCTGAATCATATGCTCTGACTGGCTGTCTGTCTGGGGTGGTAAGTTCTGCTTAAAAGCACCTATGTACCCAAATTTCTCTGTATGCCTTTCCAAAGATGAGAAGTAAACCAGGAATCCCTGTCTAAAATGATAGAATATGGGACCCTGTGTAGTCATAAAATCTCACGGATGTACAACCTCCCAATCTCATCAACATAGAAGGTTTACTTGATCAGCAGGAAATGTGAAACCTTAATAAGCCTATCAACCACAACCCATAATGCATCATTAACTCTGGTATAACATTGTAAATCCATTACTAAATCCATCTCAATTTCATTACATTTCCATTTGGGAATGGGTATCTGCTGCAAAATTCATGTCGGTCTTTGGTGTTCCTCCTTCACCTGCTGATAGGTGGTACATCTTGTGAATAAACCAGATACATATCCCTTCATACCGAGCCACTAGTACTTAGGATATAAATCCTGATACATCTTAGTGACACTAATATGCACTGCCCACACTAAAGCATGAAAATCCCACATCATCTCCTCACGCATGTCTAACAAAACCCATATGTGACCATGTAACCACAGAACATCATCCTCACATATGGTCCAACCAGGAGGAGGGTCCTCACTTGACATAGACTCCAATAGAACTAGGACTTCATAATCTAATAGCTTCCTTATCTTCACTCTATCAAGTATTGTAGAGGTAATATATAAGGATGCAAGGAAAGTCCCTCCCTAAATTTTGTGAGCCTCCAAGTGCTTCTTAGAGAACAACGCCATAAGCTACCACTCGCTACTGTCCTGTTGCACTGACTACATCTGAGTCCTCCTACTCAATGCATCAGCCACTATATTTATTTTTCTAGGCATGTAGGAAAGCTCAATGTTAATGAAATTAAGGTATTCCACCCACCTTCATTGCCTCAGATTTATATCACACTGAGTAAAGATGTACTTGATACTTTTGTGGTCCATGTACACTAAAAAATGATCCCCCAATAATTAATGTTTCCAATAGTGTAAGGCATGAAAACCCATGGATAACTCAAGATCATGCATCGGGTAGTTCCTCTAATGTGGAATTAACTACCAAGACCTATACACAATGACTCGATCTCCACGGATAAGTACTGCTCCCAACCCGATACCTGATTTTTCACAGTACATAGTGTAACTCTTTTCCAGCTCTAGAAAGATCAGTATTGGTGTTGATGTAAATCTACCTTTCATCTCCTAAAAGGTTGTCTCACTATAATCTAAACATACATACTTCACACACTTCTTTTTCAATCCCTTCATCGGTGCTGATAAGGGTGAGAAGTCCTGTATGAAATTCCTATAGTAACCAGCCAACCCTATGAAAATATTCACTTCAATGACGTTCTTGGGATTCTCCCAAGTAACTATTGCTATCACCTTATCTAGGTCCACTCATACTACTATCTTCATGATGACATGACTTAGGAAGTGAATCTGGTCCATCCAGAAGTGGCACTTTGTGAGCTTATCATATAACTAATGATCTCAAGATGGTTGTCATGGTTGTATAGATTTTGATAATACACCAAGATTTTATCCACAAAACCACCACAAAATAATCCAAGTAAGGATGGAATACACAGTTCATCAATTCCATGAAAATTGATGGCATTTTTTGTGATACCAAATGGAATAACCAGATACTCATATATCCTATACCTGCTACGAAAGGTTGTAAAAGGTATGTCTTTAGGTAGAACATGCACAAATTGATATCTTGATCTCATGTTGATCTTCAAGAACACTTGATCTCCTCAAAATTGATCAAAGAGTTCATCTATCCTTGGTAAGGGATATCAGTTTTTAACCATCAACTAGTTCAACTTCTGATAGTCCACACATAGCAAAAGGGTATCATCTACCTTTTACACGAAAAGGGATGGTGAACCCCATGGATAACTATTGGGTCTAATGAAACCCTTTGCCTCTAAATCCTCTAGTTTCCACTTTATCTCTTGTAATTATATCATATCAATCCTATAAGGATGGATGGGCACTGGTGCAGCTCCTGGAACTAGCTCGATAGATAACTCCACCTCTCTTATAAGAGGTAAGATTGAAAAGTATTCTAAGAAGATGTCCTTGAAATGATCAATCACTGGAGTGAAATCCATCTGATGTATTCCCTGGTCATCCAGATAAAAAATGTAAATTTGTGTTGCCATCCCACTCAACCCACAATGCTCAGGTCCATCTTGGCTTACCTGGACATCCCACTCTCCCTTGTATAAAAATTATCCACCCTCTGGTGACATGAAACTCACTCAACAATGATAGTAATCAAAAAAGTCCAGAAAGGAAACTATCCAATCCATTCTAAGTAAGAAATCAAAGCTTTTCATCTCTAAGACATAGTGGTCCCAAATGAAGTGACACCCACAAATTTCAAGGGGGAACTCCTTGAACTGTCGCACACATGTCGTTCTAATCTCTAACAGAGTATCCAGTTTCATAAATTCCTTAGAAGTGAAAACACAGAGCCCAAGGATCTTCACAATATGCATGATTATAAAACTATGTGAATCCCCTATATCAAAAAGTAAAGAAGCTAAAATAAAGGTGACTAGAATAGTACCTCTGAAAGTATAAGGTCTGAGATCCTACTCCTACTGGATCTACTGCACTGCAAAAGTTTTTCCTATACCATGGACCTATGACATAGCTTAATTGCCCATAGCATATCAGTTCTACTGTCTCAGAAAAACTAGAGTATGTCTACCTCATACATGAACACCACCTCATCTTGAGCGGCCTAAAGTATTCCATTTCCCCAACTTGTGAGAAGTTGTTGGCCCTATTCTGGAATGGGGAGTCTATGTAGATCCCTTCTCACTAGTTGCCTATGGAAATGTCCTACAGAACTGTTGAAGATGACCCATCTTACAGCATTCTCAGCATTCAACTAGATCTATAGAGCAATAAGTTTTTGTGTTCCCATATTTTCCACAATAGTATCACCTCACCTAGCTACTTGAATAAATGTTCTGAATACTAGATTCACCATAATAAAACTCTAGATGATGCTTTCTTCAACCTGTTGAGACAGTACCAGATCTCTGTTTCAAGCCACCCTAGCTCGTACCTCTATATTTCCCATGATTCTTCTTGGTAATAAGTTCCTGGTCCACTATTATAGATATAGTAGTCATAAGAATGATATTCACCTACGATCAGATTTCATACATGATACCATCCTCGAATCTCCATTCCTGTGAAATATTTTCACCCATTAGAACAGGTGTGAAGCACTAGAGTTCAGTAAAACAAGCTAAGTAATAAATAACTGATCGACCATCCAGCTCCAGATGCATGAACTCCTATGATTTTTCATCCCTTAATGTCTCCGGATATAAATAGTCATAGAATAGTCTCTATAAATCTTCCCAAGGAATATCTTGATGATTCCCCTTTCGAGTAACACAGTCCCACCATCTCTTAGCGTAGTCACACAACATATAATTTACAATATTGAACTTCCTCTTAGGAGGAATATCTAGATGCTCAATGATAGATTACATTGCTTCTAGCCATGACTCTACAACCTGCGGTCCCCCATACTCAAAAAATATGAGAGGATATTGCTGCTTGAACACCCTAGTCAGCTCGGCCATAGAATTTGCGGGCTGATGTGATCCCTATAAATTCTACATAAATCACACAAAGTTTTCATGGAACTATGCATTATCACCTATGTCTAGAGCAACCATTGGTTCCTTATCTGGTGCGACTGGAGGATCCATTGTTATCTCGTGGCCTACCACTACTAGGGTATGCTTGTCACCACCCTCGTGGAATACTACTGGAGGTCTTCATGGTGTAATTTTTCTATAAAGTCCTATACATATGCCTCATTATTAGATTATTCATCAAGGTATGCAGTTCAAGAGTGCAAGAACTAAACATGAGATGAAAATTCTCAAACATTAACCAATGTTGGGTACACAGCATGTAGAACCTAAACACAGTGTGTCCCCTTAAACACTCACATGGTAATGTAAGTTTTCTTTCCTTGTTCATGTAAACATCCCTAGTAAGTGGCATGTCATACTGACACACAATGTGTACTCAAGTTTCCCCTCCTAGATAGGTACTTCTACATGACTAGACTCACACAGGTTCAACCTACGTAAAACTACATGGGGTGTACCTTTGATACATGGGGTGTTCTACCCAAAACCCCACATCTCGTGTTCTCCCTCGCTTGGTCAAACCCACATTCACCAACCACATGGTGTGTACTCCGATCACAGAGTGTGTACACTAAAAAAGTACTCTCTTCCCAAATATAAGAAAACATGGTGTGTGTTCATAGCATCACACATCGTGTTTTCTGGGTTTCTAGACAGTAATCCTTTGAATCTTCCCCAGAACCCCTGTTTTTTAGAAGAAAAGCAATGGTGTGCCAAATTCCAACTCGTGGGGATCCATACTCCCCGCAAATCAAATCTTGGAATCCATATTTATCATATAACAACACAATCTATATTACCTGGACGAAACATGATCCACCAAATTCTGATCCAAGGGGGCCTATACACCTCATGGATCAAATCTTGGCATACATCCAAATCGTACCATATCACATACCAATATTCCTATCACAACAGCAGGAATATCTATTAGGGTAATACAAAATAGCATGCATATCTTTCACGACATCTGTCACAATATCATGAAATCAACAATTCTCCCTAAATGGTGTGGAAAAATGCATGGAATGTGATTTCTAATAATTTCCTATATGATTCATGAGATGCCATACCCTCATATCATTGGGTTGAAACACAATAGAACCCAAAATGATATCAAGACTAATAGCACAAATATGTGTTTTTCACCCAACAGTGAAATCAAATCAACTGTAATATCTCAAAATCCAAAAGCACAATTCAATTCGAGGCAATTTGGATTTTCCCTAAACACGGGGTAGCTAATCCTGGGCACGGATAATTACCAAATTATATTTCCTTTATATCATCTACAAATAGTTAGAAAAACTAGAAAAAATCCCCTCTGATACCACTTTGTAATGTCCAGGATTTAAAGGCCACTCAACTGGTGCCCCATACCAGGTTGGCCATAAGGCCTCAAACACATTTCTCCAAATGCCAGAGGCTACCAACTAGCAGTGAGGGCCTAAGGTGTGATAGTGGGGAAAATATTCCCTCATTGGCAGAGTGTAACATATCGGAATAAATAATAATACAATAGCGGGGGCTATAAACAGCAAACAACTGAAATAAATAGTGGAACACTGGTATGATAAATAACAAAGAATCATTCCATACAAATGATGATGCAACACATTATATGTTCTATGAAAGCAACCAAAACAATTGAACTAAATTAATACACAATATATGTCTCAAGAGCACAAAAAACAAAAAGAGACTTGGAAGCATCGCAGTCCTCAGATAGGTCCCCTACTATCCTACTCGTAAGAAACACATTAGTTATACGTAGTAGGGCACTTTCACTGATCAACACCTGCAATCATATAATCTATTTGGTCCCAAAAGCATGACTCAAATAGGGTGTGAGACTAAATCCCAGTAAGAAACCACCCAATATCTATGCTAATCTATCAATGAATATATATATATATATATATATATATATATATATATATAGCAGTCAGTGTACAATAGTGAAAGCAATAAACATTAGTTATGAAAAATTAATCACAATAGATCTCTCAGAAGACAATGTAATCAAATATGGGTGAAGAATGAATCCAATCTTATGCTTTGGCTTGGAAGACGCATTATTAGTCATTTAATTTCATTATTCAATTTATATGTAATTCGGGTCTTGACATCCAAAAGTGGAATTCAAGTATCACTCCTGATGTGTTCATCCAAAACCATATAACCATGGTGTAACATAACACCCAACTGAATCAAAACCAACTATATAAGCATTTCATTGGTCAATCTAGGTCAAAAACTGGTATATAAGTATTTCATCATCTTCTAGGGTAAATACCCAGTATATAAGCATTTCATAAATGATTAAGGCCAAGCCCAATGTATAAGCATTTCAACATGAAAACAACACACATAACTTACACTATTACATGGTTAGCAACATAAACTGATGTGGGCATCAAATCATTCAATTAACAAATACATTTTTAAATAACCCATAAAAGGATATTAAAGGCATTACCATAAGAATCCTATGCCAAACTACTAAACTTTGGTCATCTAAGAGAAAACCCACCCACGGGGTGGCCCTCAATCAAGGATAACAATCTCAAACATGCCTTATAATAATTTAATCAATTACCTAATCAACATTAGTTAACAAAATGGATCAATATTCAATTAGGAAACACCCTAAAATGGGAACGTGACACTCCATCATATATAATAAAATCAACAATCAATGAAAAGAAAAAAGATCATCTAACTCATACTCGTACAATTCTCCTCATCCAGTGTCTGGATTTGATTCAAACTAGAATGAAGTAGATCTAAAAAACAATAAAAAATCTCATCCTTTTATAACTCAATAGAGATAAAAAAAAATTGGGAAGAAAGACTCAAAAGGAATCAATAAATATCCAAGGGGATTCCAATGGATCTGAGGGTGTTTGAATCGGTTGTTAGATGATGAAACGGGAGGCAAATTCCCATTAGGATTTCTTGGACATGTTGCTCGTTGATGGGGGTTCATTTTTTCTATCTAAAAAAGTGACACTACTTCCCAACTTAATAATTAAAAAATTTACACAGTGTGTTCATGAGACTACATGTTATGTCCATAAAATTTTTGTCTAGACCATTACATGGCATGTATTGAGATTACATGGCATGTATCCCTCCAAACACGGCATGTACATAAAAGTACATGATGTGTAGTCCCCAGTCACATCATCTAACAGGACTACAGCCAGACCATGACCTCTTTTCCACCATTTTATTAAGTATAAAATAAAAAGGTAAGATTTTTACCTCAAGGGAAGAACCTGGTTCTTACAATGAAAATGTGTTGGTTTCATTTTTGGAAAAGGGTGATTTCTTGAAGGGTGTTTTAGGCCCAGTTGGCACTTTTATGAGAATTATTGTGAAGAAAACACTCCTTGGATAATTATATTTCCTTGGTTATGATTTATTGTTTCCATAGTCCCATGTTAAGAGGATCCCTTGTGCTATAATGGTTTAATGTAAAAATAATAGTTCTTAAGGTGACTCAGGTGATGCCTATTATTTGAATTATTATTATATATATGCATATGATTTGATGATCAGTTGGCATCAGTTGGATCACCATATTTTATTAATCATGACATGGGAACCTTTCTAAGTGTAAGAATTTTCTATGAATAATTACTGCACTAGTTTATATTATGCACAAGCTAGTGGCCCTTAGTATGGAATTTCTTCTTTTAGATTAGACCCCTTGATCATGCCAGGTAGGGTGACAATCGATCATTTGGGCATTATGATGTCATTGGGTAAGGCATGCCATTGAGATGAGTCACATGTATTGTATTATTTAGATTATTCATTAGATCCTAGGTTCTCTAATGTCTCTTGGAACTTATTTCTCTATGACAGATGCTTGAGATACTTGTTGGTTAGTATTTCTTATGTTCTTATTTCCATTTCCCTTATTATGTGATCATTGTTTGTTCTATCATGTGTGGTGTACTTCCTAAGAATGTAATGAGTTGGTTTTCATGGTTTTATGAAAATGGTTTGGGAAAATCTTTACACTCTTTCCCTATTTTCAAATTAAATTTTTGTGTTCTTCTTGAAAATTAAAATAGTTTCCCCTTGGAAAGTAATATAGTTTTAAAGTGGAAAAAGAGAATTTGGACATGTTTTTATTTGAAAAATGGAAATGAGTAGAAAATATTACTTTTATATATTATATTTTAAAATTGAAATTTATTCTACTTTTATTGAAATGAAGTACATTGGGAATAGATTATTTAGTCTTTCCTACTGAGTTGTAATACTCACGCATATAGTTATTTATTGTTTTTAGTTTCTTTTGTAGGTTCTAGATCTGGTTGAATCACCTTGGGAAATGGTTGGATATGGATAAGAGAGTGACCTGTGGGGTCACATTGAGATTTTAGGGTTGTTAGGTTCAGTTTGGGTTTTCTTGTATAGTTTTTCTCTATAGTTTTTTTTTTATTTTTATTTTATGTAAAAATGATTTTCAGCCTGGTAATCATATTTATAATGGGATACTCAATTTATTTACGTTGATTGGTTTATTTATATTGGGATAAATCATTCCCATTGATATTCTTTTGATTCCCTTGCACTAGTCATCTGCTTGTGGGGATCTGGAACTCCCTTTGGGCCTTATCTCAGGCTAGGTTAGGTTTCATATTGGATGGCATCCTAGATTGGTTTGTGAGAAAATATTATCATAGGAAGGTTAGTCCCTATAGGACCTTGATTTTAGAGTTCTCTTTGGTATTTGGGGATGTTAAGGTGCATGGAGTAAGTATTTCAAAGCCTTAGGGTGTAGGTATGAGGGATTTTTTAGCCAACACATTCTATACAGAACCTTGGGTTACTATGGTAAGTCTTGTTATTTTTTGTATCTTTGGTTCTTGTGGTTTGTTGGGTATTTGGTAAATGAAAAGGGAGTTGGGATAAAGGCCTCAGTGATATATCATGGCTTGGAAATCCATGTGTATCCAGGTACATGGTCCTAAAGGATTCCCTATGATGGGGTCATGATTGGTATATGGCTTCCAACCATATGGCTATGTCACCCATCGACACTAGTTTTACCTTTTGATCCGTTTTGAGTACCTCTTGACTCTAAAATTGTTTTGAAAATCCTTGAATTGAAATAGTGAAAACTGTAATTTTGGTGGAAATTTTTTTTTATTTTTGGAAGATAGGAAATAAATTTTTAGATTTGTTTTAGAAAAGGGTTTTGGAAATTTTATTCAAGTATGAAGAATATTTTTGATAAAATGAGTCTTAATCAAGTTATTTTTTATTGAATGAGTTTTTAGTCAAATTATTCATGATGAAATGAGAATTTTAAATTTGTGGAAATGTTTTGAATGAGATTAATGGGTTTTATAATTATTTATGATTTTGTTCTCATTTTTTCTTTCGAGTTTTGGTGATTTAGATTTAAATTTTGAGTTTCAAGGTGTTTTCTCTTTTTTCACAATTAGTGAAAATTTTGGGGAAACCATGAGGCTTGCTCTAGGTAACCATGAGATCTTTTGTGTGATTATGTTTTTGGTAAAAGGTCCCAATAATGGTTTTTCAAACTATGTTTAAAGTGTTTAGGAAGCCAATATCTCGAGACAGAACCATTCTGCATAGTTGGCACACAGTTTGTAAACCATGTGGCCAAACCATGAAAGTACTTTGGGTGTCCAGTAAGGGGCACATGATTGGTACATGTATTGGTAAACCATGCAACCTAGCCTTTCGTAGATCCTAGGTTTCTTAAAAATGTGAAAACTTGGGTTGAATATTTTTTTTAGAATGTGGAAAATGGATTTTCCAAATTAACTTTTAGGAATACATTGGAAAAAAATAGATTTTTGTGAAATGACCATTAGGGTAAAACAAAAGTGTTTATTGAGGTTATATTTTTATAATCCAAATCTAGATCTTATTGAAATTGTTTTTTTGGAAAACAGTAATTTATTTTAATGATAGTTTGTAATTTCATTCAAATGTGGAGGAATTGGTTTTACGCAAATGATTTTTTATGAAAAGGGATTTGTTATGTTGCTGAAAATGTACTGAAATGGTACAAATTGAATTTTTGGATGGAACTCATGGAATTTTATTTTTAAAAATAATGAAAAGTGTTGGTGTGTGGAGTTTAAAAAAGTATCTTTTATATTATTGGTTGGTGATATTTTGAAAAGTTTTATAAATCATGAAGTGTGAAGTGAATTGAGATTTTGAAAACATGGGTGGAATGTTTTGTTTTGAAAAGTAGATATTTTTTGTTTTCACCATTGGTATTTCCATGAGTAATCACATGCATGGATATGAGTGGAGATTCTGATGGATAATGGAATGAGAATATGAGTTCCTGGATTTTCATGAGTTATTGGGTGTCTAAGGTGGCACGAGAATGTGCATGTGCAAGGCTTCATGGAATACCATTGGTGAGTGATCAATCCACCAACTTTTTTTTATTTAGAATTTATTTTCAATGGAAATTTTTAATAATTTGATAACAAATGATGGGTATTCCATCTTCTTTTAAGTTATATATGTTTTTTAGTGTGTGTCCCAATAAGGATTTGATGAAAATTCATGATACAGCTACAGGTGTTTCCCCACTAGTAGGATTTCCAGTTGACCAACCTATGGATTTTGTTCTTGGTTTTTGAAAGGTAAATCCACCTCTATTTTTCAGTCAAGAAAAACCTCTTGAAGTGGAAGATTTGATTCATAAATTTGAAAGGATATTCAGTCTCCTTGGCCTAGTTCTACATTAAATTTCCTTGTTTTTGTGTGTGTCCTTCCAATTATAATGCTTCTTGTTGTCATATCACTTGTGCCTAGTGGTGTTCTCCACATTTTGGGAAGTTAGAGGATGGTGTGGAACTATTCAGTACTTCTGTTTTAATGAATGTTTGTTTTATTTGGGACATTCTGAACTTTTAAATTTTTTATGGTGTGTTGTGATATTGGATCTTGACTTAGAGTAGAAGATGCTTCAAACATCAGGTCTCCAACCATTGGTTCTAGAGTGGATCATTTCTGACGGTTTAGAAATCAATGGGGGTATGGGTAACTATGGTTCGGATCTTGTCTCTAACATTGGGGTGAGACAGTATATATTCTCTTGTTGAATTTCTCCTTGTTACAGTAACCCACCTTGTTGTTAAAATATTGGTGGTATAATCATCATTCAATACTGTAAGTTGTTTCCTTTTGGATATGAGTCTTTAATTTATTACTCTTGTGAGGTTATTCATTTGGGGAAGTTCTCATTCGTTTCCCTCTCCCTCCTCCCCTTATGGATGATGGATTTTGTTCTGTGTGGGAAATTTGGCCTATGTAGTTCATTTAATCTGGTTGGTTCTTAATAGTGGGGAGAACCATTATGTGTCTCATTGAGATTTCTTTTAAATATGATCAGTTCTAGTTGGTTTCTAATGGTGGGGAGTCTATTACAGAATCCCATCTCGATAATCTGATTTAGTTTTTTTGTGTTAGATTGGCTCTTGGTTATTCATCTAGAGTTACCGAATTTTGATTTCCCTTTTTGGTTTCGGTAAATTTGGGGTTTTTGGAGTATGCCCAATGGTATTATTAGAAGCATGGTTGTAGTGGTTGTGGCTCATTTTTTCAATCTTTTCTTGGAAAATTTTTTTTTTTTGTTTTGTTTTTAGTAAGACGCATGATTTATGTTTGGTAGTGGGTCATATGTTCTTGGTTTGAGTGGTTGTATTTTGTGGATATGGAAATCCTTAGTCCTTGATTGATCAACTAGAAGATGTTGTGACTTTCTGGGGGAAGAAAGTGTAATGGTGGGGATAATTGTCACTCATGGATTTTTATTTTCATCCTTTTTTTAACTATATTTTTTATTGGTTTTTCACTCATGTTCTAAGTGTTTCAAATTTAAATTTGGTTATTTTGGTGTTCTTGATTTATGTTTTGAGTCATGGAAGTTTTGGGTGGTATTTGGACTTGTTCATTGTTAGTTTGAAAGGTATGGGGAATAAATGGCTTGGTTGAGAGATTTTGAAACCCCAAGTGTCACTCATCTATGGGATGTGTTTGATGGATGGTTCATTCCCTTGAGTTAGAAGAGTTTTGGGGTAAAAATTATGATGTTTTAGGGATTTTATCTATGTCATATAGTTATGGTTCATGGTTAGTTTAACTATGCATCCAAAATGTGAATGTGTCGCACGGTTTGGTCACATGGTTTAACTAACCATGCATCCTAAGTATGCAGCCCATCCAGTACTAGATAGTGACGAATTTCACAGTTTTCACATGGTTTGTTAAATGGTGAGAGATAACCATCCAACCCACTCAGGAAAGAATATTTTGGACCCTTTTTCTTCATTTTAAGTGGGTTTTCTTCACTTGGACACCCCACTTGAAATCCCACAATCTTGATGCATCCTATGGAACATTTTGTCTCCTCCAACCTCTTACAAGGAGATATTTATGTGGTTTCTTGGTGATTCTTCACTCATATTGAAAGGTTAGGGCTCCCCTCTCTTTATCCTTAGATTTTATTCCATTTTCCCTTTGTTCTCTAACTATAGTGGACATTTTTGGCCGATTTGGGTATTTAGGGGGTGCAAAATTGGGTTTTTTACCTTCTTAGGGTTTCTTGTGGATGTTATCGCTTCTTAGAATCATTGTGGAGTTCTTTTGGGATGGATTTGTTGAAGCTTATGTGATTTGAGGTAGGTTTCCCTTTCACTTATCATTTAAATTTAAGATTCTTTGATTTATTTATTTTTTTCTCCATCCTTGGATGCCAAATATTGATGTGTGCTTTTTAGTGTAATTTTTTTATGTGAAATGAGGTGTTTTTATTCATTATTTTAAATATATGGTGTGACAATGTTGAGTTATGCACACCAAGTGGTTGGTAAATTTCCCAGTTGGCTTTTTCAAGTGATTTTTTATTTTTAAATTCAAGGCTTGGTTTTTTAAATGTATTTAGGACATCTAAAATGGAGTTTGGTGTTTCTCAAATTGATTCAAAATTGTTTTGGACATGAAATTGGGGTGTGTATAGTTTTTTTTTAAATGGTTTGGCATGTGATAGAAATGCGTTGGTTTCTTTTGGAAAAGGGTGATTTATTGAAGGGTGTTTGAGGCCCAATTGGAACTTTTGTGAAGATGGTTGTGGTGAAAACTCTCCTAGGTTAAATATCTTTCCTTAGTTATGATTGATTGTTTTGGGAGGCCCTACTGAGAGGATCTCTTGTTCTTGAATGGTTAAATGGAATGAGATTAATTATTGGGGTGACTCGGTTGATGCATGTTGTTTGAATTATTATTATATATGTGCATGTGATTTCATGCTCGGTTGGCATCGGTTGTCTTACCCACTTTTATACATCTATACATGGGAAACCGGCATATCGAGATAATTTTCTGTTAATGATTGATGCACCAGTTTAGATTATCCATTGGCTAGTGTCCCTTAGTTTGGACTATTTTCGTTGGGATTGGGCCCCTCAGTCAAGCTAGGTAGGGAAACAATTGATAATTTGGGTGTTATGATGTCATCGAATAAGGAATTACTTTGGTATGAGTCACATGTATTGTATATTCTATATTATTCACAAGATTATAGGTTCTCCCATGTCTCTTAGCCCTTATTTTTTTACAGTGGATTCTTGAGATACTTGTTGGTTAGTTACTCTTATATGATTATTTCTATTGCACTTATTATATGACCATTGTTGGTGCTCTCATGTGTTGTGTACTTCCATGAAATGTAATAAGTTGGTTTTAAATATTTTATGAAAATGGTTTCCTTAAATCATTACACTCTTTACATGTTTTCAAATGAAATTTTTTTATTATTCTTGAAAATGAAAATGGTTTCCCCTGGAAAGGAATGTAATTTAAAGTGTAAAAAGGGCAATAGAACATGTTTTGTTTTGAAAAATGGAAATGTGTAGAAAATATGACATTTATATATTGTATTTCAAACCTCAAATTAATGTAGATGTTTTTTAAAGGAAGTGTATTTGGAATAGATTATTCAGGATTTCCTACTGAGTTTCAATACTCAAGCCTATATTTCTTTCTTGTTTTCAGTTTCTGTTGCAGTTTCTAGCTCAGGTTTGATTACCTTATGCGATGGTTGGTTATGGATTAGATAGTGACCCTAAGGGTCACATGGAGATATTATGGTTGTTGGGATCAGTTTGGGGTTTTTTGTATTTTTTTGTTGTCCAGTTTTTTGTATTTGTAGCTTATGTGATAATGATGTTCAGTTTGGTAATCATATTTATATTGGACTTCTCTATTTATTTTCGTTGTTTGTTTTATTTATATTGGGTGAAATTTTTCCCTTGGTTACTTTTTTGATGCCCTGGAACTATTTGGAATCCCATGGGGATTAGGAATGCCCTTCGGCCCATATCTCGGGCCAGTTCAGGTGTCATATTGGACGGAATCCCGACTTGGTTTGTGATAGTTTTAGTATGATTTTTAGTAAAAATTAAATGTTCATTTTTAACTCTAAGAGTGTGCTTCAAAGAATTCAATATGATATCTTCTCATGAAAATTAAGAAGGTAAAATATAAGACTCAAAATAAGTTCACATCCATTGAAATTTACTTATTCTCATACTTTCATCACTTGATTTGTTCTTTTATCAACATTCACATGATTCTTCATAAAAATTTTCAATCAACTTTACAAAACATGAAAATAATAATATTAATTGATAATTTTAGATTATTTACAACCTCTAGTGTGACTAACTTTCAGGTTGTTATTATTTAATCCCTAATAGATAAATCCTCAGTAGAAATTCATGAAAAAACATTACCATTAAACTGGATTCATTTTCAGGGAGGTGTCTTAAGATTCTAAAACTTTTTTTTGTATACTCGGACATTTAAACACTAATTTAGTTTCTTATGAACCAAAAATTTATAGAAAATATCACTCTAGGGGTAATGAAATTATATATAAGGAAGAAAATAACCTAGTTGTTTAAGTGATGAGTGGGGGAAATTTAGTAAGCTCGCATAAAATTTATCCTACTTTTTGTGAATCCACTAGATAACTAAAAATAGAATATTTTAAGCCTAAAAGTTAAAAGGAATATAATTTAACTCTTAAGAAAATATTTACATAATATGAAGATAATCAACATAATTATTCACAATATCTCAAGGCACCTACTCATTTTTAAATAAAATGATGTTTCATTCATCAACTGTCAACATTCCATGGAATTATTAGGAAATATCCACATGAAAACCATCAATAGTTTAGATATTTATGTTTTAATATTAAACCTTCAAGGGTGAATTTAGATTAAATAAACCTTATATATTTCCCTTTTTTCTTAGATGGAGGGGGAAATTAGTGGTTATACTATAATCATGATACTCTAAAAAGGAATTGGAATGAATTAAAGATAGTTTTACCTAAAAAAAATTCCTTAACTCTAAAGAAACTACCATAAGAAAAGAAATACTTGAGATTAGAAAAACTCAATATTAAACTCTATATGAGTACTGGGAGTGGTTTAACAGGTTATTTTTTGGTTCCCACACAAATATATATGTGAACAATTGTGGATATGATAATTTAATGAGGGATTACTAATACTAATAAATTCCGGATATATTATACAATTTGTATTGATTTGGTGGATAAAACCTCACTTGTATCTAGAACTCAAATTGTTAAAATAACAAAAATTCCCCCAAAAAATTAGAACTAGGGGATTGATTAATGTGTAAAATACCCATGAAGTACTAACTTCCAATTTTAAAACCAACATAGTTATGAGTTATCTTAGTGATGTTACAACCATGGTGAGGTCCATGATGTTATCAAACACTTCATTAAACTAATATTAATCCAAAATTGGTTTTCAAAATCAAGTTAGTTGTGAAATTTTTCCTTCAAACGATAACATTAGTTACTAATTCCCACAAATTAAAGAGTCCCTTGAAGATTTCAATTATATCTTTCTAGGAAATAATTTTCAATAGAATAACTAGTCGAGGCCATTCCAAATCAACCAAGACTATAACCATAGTTGGAATAACTAATAAAATGATAGGTTAAACAACCTGAATAGAAAGGAAGGTTTTTATAAGGTAAAATCAATAAATCAAAACCTAGATACTTATAGGAATAATCCAATTCTCAAACCAATAGAGAATTTCTATCTTTTATGTGCCACTCTAAAATCTAAAAATGGCCTAGATGAAACTATTAAACAATAAAAAACATATTGAACACTCAGTTAACCCAAATGGGGAAAATTTATACTAATAGTAGTGGTAGAATAAGAAATCAAATGATTAGGGGAATTCTTTAATAAATAATAGTGAACCCCACAAGGAAATAGAATGTTTGTGTTATGAAACATAGATTTGGTATTAAGTTGAATAGATCTTAGGATGTGAGTTATGAAATTGAACCCTTTGAGGAAAGTTTCACACCATTTTCACCTTCTTTAAACCTTTTAAATAGATTCCTATGCATGTTCGTCATGTTGAAATTTCAAAAAGTTATTTAATATGAAAACAATTTTCAAAATATGATGTTGTTGTTAATAGAACCCAGGAATACAAGATGAGAATAATAGGGTCTTATTGTCATAATAATGGTGTTAATGACAACCATTAAATGCCCAAAACACCACTATCTTACCATCAGGGTAGTCTTGGAGTGAAGAAGATTGTTGAGAGTGATTTACACAAGAAAATTTTAGTGAAATTTAGGAATGTTTTTAACACCCCAAAAATTTAGAATACTATGCTCGATAGCTTTTTTAATATACAACATCGATCATTAAGTGAACTATGATATACTATTAAAATATAATTATTTAGTGTAATAGTTATCACCTAGAAGTTATATTTTTGGGAATTATTAGGGTTAAACACATTATAAAAAATATTTATAAAGGTTTTATAAGAACTCAATTTTTAGTAAAATCATTTAATAATTTAAAAATACATTTTTTTTAAAAATGGTTTTTATTGTATTTTGTGCATGGAAATTATAGTCAATTTGTACTAATTTTAGAAATTTTATGATATAAAATGAACATAATTTTTTAAATCCTCATATCAAAAATTAAATTAGGGTGAAATTTTGGGATTTTTCTGAAATGATTGATTTTTAATGAATATTGTAAAATACCGATTTTTCAAATACTCTCATTTATTTTCATTAAATAAACTAATTTAAAAGTTTATTATTTTTTTAGTTGACATTAAATTTAAATAGGATCCATTTTAATTTTAATTATCAAATTAATTCCATTTTATTCATTAATATTCAGGATTCTAAATACGTTGATTTTTATGCATAAAACACATTTTTTCTAAAAAAAATTCATTTCATTTTAAAAATTTATATTAAAATTGATTTATTCCAATTATATAAATTTAAAATTTAAAATTGATAACATATTTTTAATTAGTAGGATCAAATTTGGTAAATATGGCTCATTTAATTTTTTTTTAAATTATGAATAGTTACTGTAGTAAATATTTGTCAACTCGGTACGGGTAAACTGGATAATTAAGGTTAAAAATAATATGATAAAGACTAAAAATAACCCTAACACTTTACTTTAATATATTTGATTAGTGGTTATTTGAAATACACATAAAATATTCTAAATTATGGAAATTTTGTGCTATTTTTCTTTAAAAATGACTCATATATTATTTTAAGTAAATATAAAGTCAAAAGTGTCACTTTCTGGATCTTAATATCTATAAAATTTTGTGGTGGGGATAAAATCCTCTTATTTTAAGTTAAAAAAGTTTATTTTAAATATGAAATATTTTTTTATAATTTTAATTTATTTTTAAATTTTAGTGATTGAATAACTTGCTTAAATGGTTATGAAACACTGACATAACACCTGTACAAGCTTAAGAAAAAACATCTAAATGATTTTAAAAACACTAAAATTAGTTTTTTAGTGATTTATAGTGTAACATTAATTTTATAGATAAATATAAAATATTATGTACGTTTTAAAGATTTTAAATTTGAATAAATTTTATTTCATATTTTTTTCAAAGTCTAATTAAATGAATAGTCCCAAAAATGGCATTAATGATATTTTATGATAAATAATATTTTATTAAATGTCTTAAAATTCATAAAAATAATATATTCATCCAAGTGAATTATATATAGTTTAAAATATTAAATATGGTCCATTTATAGGTCTATTTTTCTTTTATGGTAACATTCTTGACTGATAAATGGTATAAACCATTAATATTATGAAAACTGTCAAAAGGTTTAATGGGGGTTAAAACTAATAGATATGGGTTAAAAAATAACAAAAATTTGGTCAAATATAATTTTATGGGTGTATTTATAGTACTACTCATATTATATTACAATTATATAAATTTATATCCATTTTTAAATGAATGATAATCTATATTAATTTAATACTTTAAGAAATTCCAAGAATGCCTCTCACGTCACTTATAAGGGGAAACCCCTTATCTCTTTTATTGACACCAAATTGAGCAACCTAGATCAATTAAATACTACCCATTTATCTTATAAAAGTAATTATAAAAGTTATATATTTTATGTTATTTCCAAAAGACAAACCCTAGGTAGATTGAGATGATATCTAAAGGAAGTCTACTGAAGAAGAGGTAATCATCTTTACCAACTCTTTCAAATTTTATTCTTCTTTTACTTCCTCAAAATATATTTTACCCATTATAAAATAATAAATTAAGTATAAAAAAAATAATGAAATTTTAAAATGATTGTGGGATAACCATATTCTATATCTTTTACATCCTATGAAAAGTTGAAACATCGCTCGTTTGTATGTACGTCTTATCATCACCATGTAGCGGTGGAATTTGTTTTTCATCAACAATTTACTTGTATAATTATAAATATAGAACTAATGAATACATATGATATTTATTAAATAATTATGCTTCTTTAATTATAATATCATATCTTCCTTCATACATTACAACCCTTTTTAAAATGATAACATCGCTTGTGTGTATGTGTGTACGTGTGGACTACCACTTCCATGAAGTGATGTGATTTATTTTCCATTTTCTCTTTACAAGGATGAAAACAGGGGTATATTGAATGAATATATATGATATTTATATCATTGATAACATTATTTATATTATGTAACCATGATAAATATTCAAGGGCTAAAATTATTGAATAAAAACCTATATGAAAAATGAAGTTTTTAACACATTAAACAATTATAATAATGAATAATTATTAACAAATGGGTGTTAAGATGTTATAATAGGATCATAAATGATATTATAAATACTAATATGGTTATGTTATAAATTAATAACATGTTTAAACCATTATACATTTGTTCATATCATTTTCAATTGAGGGGGAACGTGAGGTAATGGGTTTCTTAACTCCATTTCAATTCATTAAGTTATATCAATTCTCCATTGATTATATTATTCCAAAATTATATGAGAAGTAAAATTTAATTTATATATTATATATTTCTAAATATAATGATTGGATTTAAATTTTTCACACATAATTACTTTATTGATTAATTATTAATTCAATGGTATGATCATTGTAAGGTAGTTCATCTTAATTTCCACTCAATTAAGACATACTTGGTATTATGCACTGATTTACATTTATATGGTTTATATACTACCCATTTGATGTATTTAACGTGAATAACTATCTATTGATAATGATTAATTTTTAAATTTACGTTTCTCTTTCATACGGTTACAATTTAAAATTTACTAAAGATATAATAATTTATTTTACAATCTCATTTTTTTGGATTTCCATTATTTTAATTGAAGGAATATTATAATCTATCATTCATTAACTCTATTAATTTTATTATACTCTATATATTTAAGAATATTATATATTTTCTTAAAAAAATTACTCTCTTTGGAACTTGTCATGAAAATGAATTTGTAAAAGAAAAAATGGTCTTGTTTCAATTTTTTATTGGGTATATTTTTCTTCCATGTCTATATTTTTCAAAATTAATTTACAAAATTACTCATTATTTGGTAAAAATATTTAATAATTAAATTTTATGTTATCTATTATTTTTTACAACATTTTAAAATAATATTTATAATATTTTCTAAAAGGTTCATTTTCGGATTTCTTTATAATAAGTCAAAAGGAATGTTTCTTTTTAATGTATACAGATTTAATGGATTTTCCAACCACTATAATAATTTGACACTATTAATCAACTTCTATGATATTCTAACTATCCTAAAATGAAAAATATCCTATGGAAAAATATTTTAAATTTTTATTTCATTTTATTATATTATTTAAAATACATGATTATGCTAAAAATTCTTCTTTCTTGATGAATTGATGGTTATCTCTCATCTATTAAGTAATTTTGTGGTCATTAAGTTCTTATTATAACATTAAATTTATTGTGATCATTGGAAATTAAATTTCTATTAAATATCTATATTCTTTGTTTCATGAATATTATTATCTCCTAAACTGTATACCATTTTCAAATACAATGTTTTACAATTGAAAGTTATTTGATTCACTAGGGAAATATTGATATTCCATATTATTTACAAAATACAAATATTTATTGATAAGGAATATTGTTCATGAATTAAATTGAACACTCAATATATGATGAATGCATTATACTTGTAGTTATAGGTGGAGCCTATAATTATATAGCCCCTTGATGCATCGATAAGTCTCATGACACAAACCACTTGTACAAATATATTAATTGATTTTTTGGTGTATACATACCCAAATTTGAAATGATCTTGGTGCAAGGACTTTATGGTAATGATATAATAACGATTTAGATCATGACATATAATATTATACAATTCATTAATTGATAATTCAGTTATTATTATCCATGAGATTACTACATTGATATTATCTATGTATTCTTTTCATGATCAGGTTATTGATTAAATGGTATATGTTTTCAGTTATCTACCATTCCATATTGATTATTCCTCATTTAATTAATATATATTTAGTTTTACATAACCCTTACTGAGTATTTGATCTCACCCTTATTTTGTTTCCTTTCCCCATGATATAAAGAAGTAATATTTTAATGATTTCAACGACATGAAATATTTACTTTAATAATGTTTTATAATTTATTTCCAATATAAAATGGGAAGAATTTATGTATATTTTTAACTAATATTAATAAAATATTCATTCATTTGGGATGGAATATCTTGTATCTATTGTCAATGTAATAAAGAAGACACTAGCTTTATCATACTAGGATCAGGTTCATTATAGTTGGTATTAGATAAAGTTTAGAAGAAACCTTGAGAACTATATTTTGGAAATAATATATTAGAGAACATAAACCTATTATATAATTTGAGGATATGTCTATTTTTTAAAAATATCATAAAATATTTTTCAAGTTAGATATTATGTGGTTTTCTAAGAAACAAATTCCTATCTAAATACTATAAGTGGATGTTGTTTTATAATAGATTAATCTAGGGGTAATTTACCTAAAAAGAATTAGTTGAATGTATATCTACCATTATTTTGGTTCATGGTTATCACTCCCTTAATACGCACCTATTTTTAAAATATTAGGGAATACACTTGGGTTAATTCACATTTTCTTTACGAACCATTGGGAATGATTTGAATAGATGATGATCATGAATGACCTATATTAAAACTAGGGTGTATTTGATTGAAAATATGGTTTCATGAATATTTGGTTTCACACAATGATTATTGTTTCTCACACTATTCTTTTTGGTTTTATTCATTGGATGGAAATAGGAAAAAATCATGTTAGCACTAAATCTAATAGACAATATAGTGATTATGAGAAATAAAATTTGTTGATGACTATATTGAATTACATGATTATTATTCCTAATAAATTACCTGGATATATGATTAAAAACTTTCACATTAACCAACTCTATGACTCTCTAAATAAGATAAGGATAGAGTTTTCTGAGATCTTGAGTAGTGGAGACCATAGACAAAAAAGGCTTAATTTCCTTCATGTGAAAAATGTGGAAACCAACACCCCGTAGAATTCCACAAAGGAATAAGAAAATATTTTATTTTTGGAAAACAAGGGCATGGATCAACAAATTTTCCAAGAAAAAAGAATATTATGATAGAAAGAAATAAATTTCATCATACGACACCATTTTTAGTTTAATGCCTTATGTATAGATAATGTGGGCATTACTTGATTCAATTCCTTAATCTAGGGGTTGAAACCTAGTCTAGGGAAGGACAAATGTCGTGTAAATAATTAATGTGGAAGTATTAAGTTGTTTATGTATTGGTATTTGAGAATTATATTATAGAAGTTTTAAATCAATGATAGTCTTGCTATAAAAATAATTAATCATCTATGGATTGTTTTGCAGTAGTTTTTCTTTAAGGATCTGAAGCCATATATTGAATAGTACTAATAACCATGAAAATTTATTTAGTGGTAAGGTGATATTTTTTGGAGAACAAATGAATAAGGTAAAGATAACACATAATAGATGACTATCATTGTTGAAGTAAATGGAATAGTATTGGTCTCCTTGAAATTGGTTAGTGAATTGTGGATTGGGTGATTTAAATAATCTTTAATAAAGTTTATTAAATTTTTAGATTTATGAAATATATTAAATAGGCAATGACTTTATTTTAGTAATAATTATTGTGTTAATTTTTTAAGAATATATATTTCCATTGAGGTCTTATAGTGATTTAGGTTATTTTTATGTTTTAAGAGAATATATGATCATGTTATTTACATTTTTTTATATGACATTATGAGCCACTTTATGTTGTATGGGGATAAATTTGTGATCAAATATTTTGGATTTTTGGGTTTTGGATTTGGTTATACATATTTTGGAGGTTTTTTAAGGTTAACTATGTATAGAATGGATTATGTTAATCTTAAAGTGTTATTATTGATGTTTTTTTGATAAATGTATTATATTTATCCATATTGGATAACTTATTATAAACATTTTTATTTTTTAAAATATTTATAGAAATAAGGAATGAATTTTCATTATTTTAGGGATCTTATGATCTATTAAAAGTTAATTTTAGTGCTCCAGACATGAAAAATTTGTCTTGAATATTTGTTTATTATAATAAGAGTTGAAGTGGAAATTCATCGAACCAAAACCAAATGATGAAATTGTGATTATAAAATGTAAAAAAACCATGTAAGTACATTTTATCATGTTCTCTATCATCATATTAAAATAATACATTAACTTTAGGAAAATGATCTTGAAATAGAAATATTATCCTTTTGACTTCGTTTTTTATGAATTAATGGTCTTTTGACCCCTCACTGATATAAGGTTTTGTCATCATTAAATTTTTCATTAAAATGTTATTTATGACTTAATATTAGTTCTTTTTGGTTATTTTTATACTCCATATCTACATTTTAACTTCCCAATAATGTTCTCCTTATGTAAAAGCCCAAATATGTGATATTTCATGTAACCTTTATGTTTCCCACATCCCCTTTACAAAGGATGTTTGATTTTCCCTCTTTATGATGTGGGTTTGTTCCAAATATATTTTCAAATATTGAACCTTTGATTACTGAGATAAAATTTTGTGGGGAAATTTTATTTAATGGGGGTGGAATGAAAAACCTAGAAAATTTAGAATACAATTCTCAACAGATTTCTTAGCACGTAACACCAATCATTAAGATAACCATGATATACTATTAAAATATTATTATTTAATATAATATTTATCTCCAAGAATTTATATTGTTGGGAATAAATAGGTTAAACCACATTATTAAAAAAAATATGCATAAAGGGTTCATATAATTTATAATTACTCAATTTTCAATAAAATCATTTTATACATCAAAAATATGTTTTCTTCAAAAATGGTTTTTATTCCATTTTGTGCATGGAAGTTATAATTAATTTACAACACTTAGAAGTTGTATGTTATAAAATGAGAATAATTTTTTAAATCATCATATCAAAATAAATTAAAGTGAAATTTTGGGTTTTTTCTTAAATTAATGATTTTTAGTCAATATTTTAAAACACTGATCTTTTAAATACCCTTGTTTATTTTAATAAATTAAGTAAATTAAAAGAACCATTATATTTTTTTAAATTAAATCTAAATTTAATCCATTTGAAATGTAATAATATAATTAATTCCATTTTAATCAGTAATATTCATGATTTGGATATAAGTAAATTTTTAGGATTTAAAACTCATTTTTCCTAAAAACGGTTTTTCATTGGGTTTTATGCATTTATATTAATATTTATTTCATACACGTATATAAATTGAATATTGAAAATTTGATACCATATTTTGAATTATTAGGTTCAAATTTGGTAAATATTACCCTTTTATTTTTTGTCAATATTAATAGTAACCATGGTAAATATTTTTCACCTCAGTAAGGGTAAATCAGATAATTAAGGTAAAAAATAATATGATAAGGACTAAAAAATAACTCTAACACTTGAATTTAATATATTTGATGATTCTTATTATATAATAATCATCTAATATTCTAAATTATGGATATTTTGAGCTATTTTTTGAAAATTTATTATATATTATTTTAAGTAAATATAAAGTCAAAAGTGTCACTCTTTTACTTTTAATATCTATAAGATTTAATGATAGGGATAAAAACATATTTTTAGTTATAAAATTATATTTGAAATATGAATGAGTTTTTTATCTTGTAAATTTATTTTTAATTTTTATTGATTGAATAGTTAGCTTAAATTCTTACACAATGAAGACACAACCCTTGTGCTAGAAATTGAAAAATGAAGTAAATGATTTTAAAAACTCTAAAATTAAATTTTTATAAGTTAAGGCATCAAAAGAAATTTATTAATAAATATTAAATATTTGATATGTTTTATTAATTTTATATTTTAATTAATTTTCTTTCATGTTGTTTGCAAATTTAAATTAAATGAATAGTTCCAAAATGAAATTAATGATATATTATAATAAATAATGTTTTATTAAATGATTTAAAATTCATAAAAATATTATCCTCAAACAAGTGGATGAGATATGATTTAAAATAATAACCATGTTCAATTCATTAATCTCTTTTCCTTTTGTGGTAAAATTTTTGACCCTTAAATGGTAGAAAAATATAATATTGTGGTAATTTTCAAAAGGGTTGACGGGTGTTTAAACTAAAAGTTAATGGTGAAAAAATAACCAAACCTAGTCCAAATTTTAATTTTTTATATAATTTCAATAATTAATAATATTATATTATAATTATATCAATTTTTATCCAATTTTAAATTAAAAATAATTTATATTAATTTATAACTTTAAGAAATTCTAATAATGCCTCTCCTCTCACTTATAAAAGGATACCCCTTATCTCTTTTCTATACACCACATTGAGTAACCTAGATTGAAAAAACCATGAAAATTTATCTTCTAAATATCCTTATATATTTTCTATATATGATAGTATTTCTAAAAGACAAACCCTAGGTCCCTTAAGAGGATATATAAAGGAAGTCTACCAAAGAAAAATTCATCTTTACTGGCTCTTTCAAATTTCATTCTTCTTCTACTTCCACTAAATCTGATGTAACCATTATAAAATAATAAATAAAGTTTAATATCTCTAATTATATTTTATTATTATTATGGTAACCTCAAATTCCATCTCTTTTTCATCCTACAAAAAGAAAAAACATTGTTCGTGCGTATGTATGGCTTAAACTCTTTATGTATCGATTTAATTTTTTTGGAATCCCCACATTACATGGATAGTTATAAAAATGAAAATTATGAAAATATATTATATTTATAAAATAATTATTATTCTGAAATTATAATATCATATCTACCTCATTAACTTGCATTTCATTGGAAAACAATAACGTTTCTTATTCGGGCGTGTGGACCACCACCTCCATGAATTAATGTGATTTGTTTTCCATTTACACTATACATGGACGGTAATAAAGAGAGATTTAATGAATATATATGATATTTATATCATTAATATCATTATATATAATATATAACCATGATAAATATTTAAGTAAAATAGTATTTAATAAAATATGTATGAAAAATGAATTATTTAACACCCGAAATAATAATAGTAATAAAATATTGTTAATGAATGAGTGTTAAGATCTTATAAAAGGATCATATATTACATTATAAATATTAATATGGTTCTTATATAAATTATTATTTTTTCTAACACCATTATACATGATGTTAAATCATGTTCAACTAAGGTAAAATGTGAGCTAAGGGGTTTCTTAACTCAATTTCCATTCATTGAGTTATATCACTTCTTTATTGATTATGTTATTACAAGATTATGTGAGAAGTAAAATTTAATTTATTTATGTTTTTTTTACACTTTCAATATGTGGTTTTAAATTTGTAACACATAATTATTTCATTGATTAATTCTAACTTCAATCGTATGATCTTTGTAAGGGATTTCTTCTTAATTTTCACTCCATTGAGACATATTTGGTATTATGCTCCGATTTACTTTTATGTGGTTTATATACTACCCCTTTGTTTTATTTAACATGAATACCTATATATCCATGATTATTAATATTTCAATATAATTTTACTATTTCCAGGGGTTATAATTTGAAATTTATCAAAGAGGTAAAAATTTATTTTACAATCTCATTTTTTGGGAATGCTTTATTTTTGTTGAAGGGTTCTTATAATAAATCCTTCAAAAACTCTCTATATTTTATAATCCTCTATATATTTATATAGAATCCATGTTTTACTCAAAATTTTATTCTCTTTGTAATTTCAATCAGGGGTATATATTTTTAAATAAAAAATTGACCTTATTGCTCTTTTTGATCGGGTATATTTTTCTCCAATGTCCATTCTTTGAAAATTTATTTTCAAAAAGTCATATTTATTAACACAAAATATTTATTAATGAAATTTTTTGTTATATTTGAATTTTAATTTGGTTTTAAATGAATATTTATAATTTTTTCCAAAATTTTTATTTTTGGATTTCTTTAAAAAAATGTCAAAAGGGTTGTTTATTTTAAACATATACAGTGTGAACAAGTTTTCTCATCACTATAACTATTTTTTACTATTTAGATTCTTCTATAACATTTTAATGGTTTTATAAAGAAAACTATTTTATGACAATGTATTTTAATTGTTACATTCTAATTTTCATATATTATTTAAAATACATGATTTAACTATAAAATGTTCTTTTCTAATGAATTAATGTTCATCACTCATCTCTTGGTTGATTTTGTTGCCATTAAATTAATCATGAAACATTAAATTTCTTATAATCATAGGACATTACATTTCTCTTAAATATCTATATTATTTGTATCATGGATATTATTATTTACTAAATCATATACAATTTATAAGAACTGTGTTTTACTTTTAAATTTGTTTTATTGACTGGGGAAATATTTATATTTCCTATTATTTACTCAATATGGATATTTATTGATAAATAATATTATTCATGAATGAAACTAATCATTAAATTTATGAGGAATTTATTGGAAATGCAGTGATGAGTGGGGCTTAGAATTTTATATACCCTTGATGCATCAATAGGTCTCATGAGAAAACCCATTTAGAAAAACCTATTAAATGGTGTTTTAGTGTATACATACCCATAGTTTAAATTGTCTTAGCTGAATTCCTTAATAGTAATTATATCATGATGTTTGAGATCATGAAGTCTAATATTATTAATTTTCTTCACTGAGATTTTAGTTATTGTTATCCATAAGATATATTCATTGATATTATCCATGGATGCTTTTCTTGCTCGAGTTAATGAAGAAATGGTATGTGTTTTCAGTTATCTATATTTTCATATTGATTATGCCTTATTTACTCAAGATAGATTCCATTTTACGTAAAACATACTAAGAATTTTAGCTCACCCTTGTTTTTTCCATTCCATGGGATATGAAGAAGGAATATTTGATTGAGTTCAAGGATGCAAAATAATTACTTTCACAATGTTTTATATTTTCAATAAAATTTAATATGGGAAGAATGTATGTGTTTGGTTTACCAATACTGCTAAACTATCTAGTTCTTTATGATGTGATCAATCATATATTACACCAATGTAATAATGAAGACACTGGATATAGGTTAATAGGATATGGTTCGTTACAAAGTTCATGTTAATATTCTTTTCAAGATATATTGTAACAAATTACAAAAAATTTATAAATTTCAAAATGAGATCAGTTTTGAAAATATTAAGTTGAAGGGGGGAGAAAGTGAACCTTGGGAAAATTTTCTTATCCATTATTCAATGTTACCTCCCTATCAAGTGAAATAATTTAGGAAAATTAACCGTTCCATGAACTATAAGGTATTTTGAGTTTAAATATTTTATTTTAGGCTGATTATGTTTCATAAATGTAATACCTCAATTTTTTTACTTCACTATATAGGTTTTATAAATCTATCCTACTGATAATGTGATCTAATTAGCCAATAAAAGTAAAGCTAAACTTGCTGGTGTCATTGAAGATGTTCTAGTGAGAGTATGGGATATGTTTTTCCCTACTAATTTTATGTTTTTTGTATAGAAGATGATAGGTTCAGCACACCTACACCTATAATTCTAGGAATACCTATTATTAAAACTATAAAATAAATTATAAATGTTCACAACGCAACACTGTCTCCTGAATTTTGAAAATAAATGATCCAATTTAATATATTTGAATTTTTGAAATAAACAATGGACAATCACTGAGCTAACCAAGTCAATATGATTGATTGGTTCTCTATTAAACTATTTCCATATTTCAAAAGTAATTAATAACAATTTTATGCTTTTGAAAGTGAAATTTTCCCTACTACTAAGAATTACATATACGATTAAGATAATGTATCACATGAGGAGGATTTTACAAATGAAAAATTTTTAACATGAGCCTTTTAAAAATAAATATTTTTTTATTTTTCCATTAAAATGTTGAGATATTTCCACGTTATGAATTTGTTGACTATATTTTCACAAAAATTTATATATTTAAATAAATTATTGAAAACTTTAAAACAATTAACAATTAATTTCATTAATGGACACTCCATTAATTTGTTGAATCAAAAAAAATTTATGAGTATGAAACTTCTGCACATCTTGTTGAACACTTGTTTTCTAATTCTATAGATAAAGAATATTTTTGTTTTGGGAGTGTTTTAAGATCTTATTCGGATACTATTGAGTCAATAAAACCTTCGTTTACAAGTTAAGATAACCCACCTGATATAGAACTAAAAACATTGCCCAATAATTTCAAATATTCCTTTTAATAGGAGAATGAAAAGCTTCATGTTATAATTGAAAAAGGGATATTTATAAACAAAAAAAATAAACTCTTGGGAGTCCTTAAAGATCATCAAAACGTCATAGGATGGACCATATCTTACATTATAAGGATTATTCCTTCATTATGTATGCAAAATTATTATTGAATGTTGATGGAAAATCTATGAGGCGATATCAATGGATGTTAAATCCTATACTTTTAGTGGTAGTTAAGAAATAAAAGACCACTTGGATGGATAATAAGATAATTTTTCCAAATGCTGATAACCCATGGGTTATTCTTGTCCAAATTGTGTATAAGAAGATTGGTTTCACTATTTTAAAGAATAAATTTTGAAAACATTACCCTATTAGACTTTCAATCAACTGGAGGGTGTATGTAGACTATAATAAACTTATCATTGTGACTAGGAATGATCACTTCCCTCTTTTATTACTTGATTTAATTCTTGAGAGTCTTTTATCACATCACCACTGCTATTTTATGGATAGTTTTTTAAGGAACATCTAGATTCACATTTCAACTGAGGTGTGATTCCCCATCTTGATACCAATCCTCGGTGTCCTAAATGAAGGGACTTGTGACCTAATGAATGCCTCTATAAACACCAGAGGCTACTAACTAGAACCTAGGTCCTATATCATGTGTTTGGGAGAGTGAACCATTGATATCATAATCATAAATAAAAAATAAACAAACAAAAAAAATATCTACTATAAGAAATCAAATTACATGAAATCAATAAAGCACATCCAAATTATATCAAATGAAATGCAGTCATATGGTCATGAATCCCATTTATCACCCATCTGGCTAATCACATATGAAGATAATGAAAACAAATAAATATGATTAACTACTACCATCCTTGAGCCTCATATCAATCAAAATCTCTAATCCATATCAATCTACCCTAGGCCAATCCACCACACAACCTATGCTCTGTCCTAAAGGTCAAAAATAAGGTTTGTATATACACCAGGGTTACCATAAAAGGTATGGAAAATATATATCAGTATGGTATCACCAAGTTCCTATAATATACAACATAATATCCATCTGTATAAAAGAGGAAAATAAATATAGAATCATAACACGCAATCTTGCATGTCAGATCTTCAGGCACTCTCCAGGTCACCATAACACATGACCATACATGTTTCAGCCAATACCAAAAATAAACAACCTCATGCCAAAAACCTCTAACCATACCCAAAAATGTAGGTTAGGGTTATATACTATGCCTCAAACTATACCTTTTTCCTCAGGGTAGGGTTCATACCAAGTACCCAAACAATCCCCTCTTAGAAGAGGTCACACATTAAGTATCCAAGCCAACCCCTCTCAATGGAGGTTACACATCAAGTACCCAAGACATATATCCTATCTTATGGAAGGTTAGACATCAATTACCCCAACCAAACCATCTCTATGAAGGTCTCATATCAAATACCCAGCTTAGCCCCTCTCATGGGAGGGCGCACATCATGTCTTGGATGATCCCATCTTCCATGGATATGGACATACATCAATATTCAGAAATATATCAATAAAAATCATGTAAAAGGCCATATACCTGAAGTTAGGATCCATTCATCTAGTCCCACCATCATAAAATCACACAATCATGCACATTAATGAAATAATAATATGGTCACATAGCCCATCCAACAATATCATTAGTTCATCATCAAGGTGCTAGTCACACAAGACTAAGCCCCATACCTCAAAGAAAATCTCATCATTTATCTAGACCTAATGAATGATCTCTAAAATACCATATCATCAACACATGAAAAAACAATTGAGAACCTTGGACTTTTCAAATATCAAATAAGGGAATCTATTAGGATATCCAAACCTGACTCGGTCTATTCTCATTGATACTAGTAGGCATTAATCACCTCATAGTTAATTCTCAGGATATAGACTCAACCTATCCAAAGCATTAAGAAGCATATTCAGTACACTTCTAATTTCCTCATCAAAAAAAGGTACCATTAACCATGGAATATCCCAAGAAACTCACCCTAAGACACTTGGAAACCATATTTTAAGCTATTAATAATAGACCTAATTTTCACTTGGGTCCCATCTCACATCTCCCTTAGGATATATCTCTAGCACATCATTTGGGAAAGTTATCCATGTCTTTTTATATCAATTCCAAAATAAATTATGCCACTAATGGTCCATATAGAATCTCGTATCCACCCCTAATAAGGTGATCTTGTTATTTGTGAGATGTACAACTATCTCAACCATCACCACTAAGCCTAAGCCTCTCATTACTACCCATATAACCCTGTAAATTTGAACTGGGATATTCACAGCTCATCTCAAGCCTAATAACATATTCTGACCATCTCAATGAAGTTTATGGGCGCAAAAAAAGGCACCTTGGTGGGTGGATAACAATAAAGGTTTTTTCAAATTATATGGATAATTCACCAATTGTGAAAGACATAAACATCTTGACCAATTAAATTTTTTCATATAATATTAAAATAGAGAAGCCCAGAATCTATAAGGGATGTCTCATATTAAATTTCTAATTAATTTAATTTTGGTCTAAAGAAAGTATACATCTTATTAAGAAATTTCTTTGATGAATATGTTATTGATCATCCTAATAACCCTTTTGATATAACAATTTTCGTGCTTATAGAACCAAAGTGTAGAACTCCTCTAGCGGTGATCCGCACATGATCTTTTGATCTCTGAATGACACTGATTGATTATCGAGTGCTGGAATAGTAGATCAATCATCTTGTGTTTTTCATCTTGATCACTTCATGATCCTTCAGGATTGAATGAGATCTTAATCTTGAGAAGATGAGAGAAGGAAGAATTCAAGAGAGAAGTTTGTTGCGCATAATGATTCTTAATTCTGGATTAACCCTACACAATATACATAACCAGCTATTTATAGATCTAGGGTTTATGTTAAAATATTATTTCATTTTTCAAAAACCCTTAAATAATATAATAATCCTAATCTTATCCTATGCTATATAAAATAATAATATCATTCTTTTATGGAATATGATAATTGGTTCAATGATAAATATTATTTTACCATTATGTAATTTAATATTTATTACTGGACATGATCTCATTTCACTTGTCTTCCGATAGATTTATTAAATACACAAATAAATATTTAATTAAATATTTTTTTCATAAATAAATATTTTATTCACAATCTAGTAAACAAATATTTATTAAATATTAAATACATAAAATAAATATTATATTTTCAGTCTTGCGAAAAAAATATTTATTTAATATTTTTGATCGATAAAACAGGAATAAAATTATTTTTTTGTTCTTGAGAATAATATTTATTTCATTAAATAAATTAAAATATAATTTAATCAAGATCAATAGAAACACGTTGTGTGTGACCTGCTATTATTTTTTCTCATTGGAATTAGGCATTTTTCTTTAAGCCTGGGATTAATGTCTAGAAACATGTAATGGAACTCAAGATAAATAACTTAATTTCACAATTTTTACAACCAAATATAAGTGATCATTGTATAATATAATCTCTTTATCACAATGTATCATCAAGAATGTTGCACATTAGTGCCACCAACCTATATGGTTGATAAGTATTTAGTTTACTATCTGAAATAAACACATAGTTACACCACAAAAATAGAATTTATTGTGATGGTTCTATTTCAATAAAAGGGATAAGATAACAAATTCAATAAATATGGAAGTTAAAAATCCTTCCTCAACTTATCTAGTAATAATATTTCATCCATGGTTCACCAAGTGTACCCTAATTCCCATGAACATATGGCATCAAAGTTTTGTTTAGTAAATTTAAGTTCTTGAGTCATGATATGCATTAATGAAAATATTAAACTCTAAGGACCATTAAACATGGTCACATATTGGAATATTCTATGACACATAAAAAATTAAGAATTCACTCCAGTATTTTTGTTACCATATTCTTCCATCTTGTAGATTACTAAGTGTGAACTTTATGAGATCATGTCTCGTCATCTTATGAGTACTCATACCTAGAATTCAACATACAATGTTCCCCATAATATAATGTTGTCCGACTATAGAACTATGTTAAAGAATATCATTATAGCATTCCAGGTTTCTTATCATAGTAGAGAACTACTACAACCTTATTAATGTGATAGATACCCTAGGACATTATTACATCAAATTCATTCATAACAATGAAAAATATATAATAAGATGTTTTATTAATATTCAAATATTTGAAAATAAAAGTAATACAAAATAAAGAAATAGTTATTTATATAAAGCCAACTCCAAAATTCTCCCAATTCTACTAAATCCAACTAACTATGTCTTTCAGTCTCTTAGATCCCACATGATGATCATGCTTCTGGTAAGTCAATTATTTAGCCTAGGGTCCTACCACATTGTCGTTTTTAGATATTATACTCACTAAAAATTCCCCTCTATGAGAAAAATCCTTCAATAGATGATACTATTGAAGTATATGATTCATCCATTGATATGAACTTGGCTCCTTAGCAAGGGAACCCATTATATTATAATCAAAATAGAGTGTGATAGGATATTTTAAACTAGATACCATGTCATTCTCTTATAAGAAGTTATATATCCAAAATAATTCTTTAGTTTCCTAAAAAGATGAAATATACTAAGAATATACTTTAAAATTTACAACTATTATACGCTTTGAGCAATTCCATCTCATGTAACCTCCATTTAGAGAGAAGATATATCCCATATATGATTTCATATCATCTTGGTCTATTTAGAAATTAGCATCTACATATCTTTAATTACAAGTTTCTATTCTCCTCCATAAACTAAGAACATATCCTTTGTATTCCTCATATACTTAAGGATAGTATTGGATTCTATCCAATGGAGGTCACTTGGTTTATCTTGATATATTCCTACCGCAATTAAGGTGTAGTCAACATCTATCCTAGTATATAACATATAATACATGACTAAAAAATCACCACCACATATATAATCCTTGTGATTATTTATCTTTCCCCACAGGTTTGAGAGAACATATTTTTTTGAAAGAATAATTCCTTGTGACATTAGGAAAAATCCACTCTTGGATTATTCCATAATTAATCTCTTAAATATCATTTCAATATATATACATTGACTTAGAAAAAGTTCCCTCTAGGATCTATCATGATAGATATTAATCCCAAGAATATATATTGTATCACTTATGACCTTAAGGGATAAGTATTTAATCACTCATGACTTGACATACTATAAGATTGGTACTTAATTTCCAATAAGTAGTATGTAAATAACATATACTATTAATAAAGCGACCACGCTTCCACTAAATATCTTATAGATAAAAGGCTCTCATTATTTTTTTTATGAAACCAAATTCTATTATGACTTCATAAAACCAAATTTTCCATGACCTGGATGCCATTTTTTATCCATAAATGGATATTTGGAATTTTCAAACCCTGTTGGAATCATTCAGTGTTGAAACCCCTTTAGGTTGTTCTATATAGACATATTCTATAAGGTTCTCATTAAGGAAATATTTTTTGACATCTATTCTCCAAATCTCATAGTCATGGAAATATAAATGGAAAGTATAATTATGATGGATTTAATTATAGAAACTGGTGAATATGTTTTATTATAGTCAATTCATTGATGTCATTTAAACCCTTTTACAACTATTAATGCCTCATATGTAAAGACTTTTCCATACATGTCCAGTTTCATCTTGAATACTCATTTATAACCAATGGGATTTACATCCACTAGAGGATATACAAACTTCCAAAATTGGTTTTGGTATATGGAATCCATTTTAGAATTCATATATTCTTACCACTTGGAATCATTTATGCCACATACCACTTCCTTATCGGTTACATAATCTTTGTTATCAATTAATAATGAGTCACTATCCTCAGTGACTAGAAAACCATAACATTCTATTTCTATAACTAATTTTGTACTCATACATAGTAATTTTATTTCTATAACATCTTATTCTGTGGGGATTTATGCAATATGTTATTGTGTTAACTCTTGTGCACCTTGATCTAGGATTTTTTCAATGTCTATCTCACTCCCACTATCCCTTTTAGTGATGTGATACCTGTAAAAGAATAAGGTTTTAATTACCACTATTACCTTTTTATTTGAGGGTTAATATAGGCAATATAACTTCATTTCATTAGGGTGTCCTATAATGATAAACTTTTTTGCATTGGGGTGCAAGCTTGTTGACAAAAGAGGACATAAAAATGATTCACATCCCCCACACATGTAAGTTGGAGAATGTGGGTTTCTTTCCACTCCAAAAATGGTATGTAATATCATATATCACATTAGATAGTGCTCAGTTTACAATGTATACTATTGTTTTCAACATGTTTCCCCAAAAGGATAATAAAATACTCGCATTACTCGTTATTGAACTTAGTATGTCTAACAAGGCATGGTTCATCCTTTCACTTATATCATTCCATTTAGGTGTATAAGGTGGTGTGAGTTGAGATAGAATCTCAAACACTTGTAAAAAAATCAATGAATTCTTGATTAATATATTCTACACCATAGTCCACATGGAGTTTTGTAATCATAATACCAAGCTAGTTTTCAAATTCATTCTTGTATTCCTAGAATCTCTCAAATGAATCTAACATATATCTCATCAAGTATATATATCCTTATATACTAAAATAATTACTGAAAGTTATAAATTTTTCATACCCACTACTTAATTAAATAGTAAATGGTCCATATAAATTGATATAAACTAATTCAATAAGATCTTTGGCCCATTAAACTTTTATACTAAATGTGGATTTGGTCATTGTTTCTTGTAAACATGCATGACATGAACCAAGTGGTTTTTGTTCAAAGGTATCCAAATATCCAAATTTGTGTAAATTAGTCAAACCTTTTTCATTTACATGACCTAGTTAGTGATTCCAAATCTGGGTGTGGTAAGATTCATGTGAATTAGTTTTTTTATTGACTGACATTAATCAGTTTGTGTAATATGACACATGAAAATTTTTATTTAAATGTTCCTTTCCAAAAAAATATATATTTATAAAAGAAGAATCATTTATTCATGAAAATAAAAATAAATCTGCCCCAATAAAATCTGGATATAGAAATAATGTTTTTGTTAATATATAGTATATAATAAAGTTATTTTTAAAACAAGATCATTCTCCTCGACAATATATGGTTGTAGTCTCCAATAGCCATGACAACAATTCTAACTCTGTCGGCTACTCATAGATCTGCATCCCCTTGTTCAATCTTCTAGAGTATACTTGGTTCTTTTGTTTTAATCCACATGTGAGAACCACATACTATATTTAATACCTAATTTTTCTAAATAGATAGATTACACACGATAAAAAACACACATGAAGTTTCCCCTATATTATTTTTCTAGGTGTAGTTTTTCTTCCAGTAGCCCTTCTTGTCACATGGGAATCATTAAACATCTTTTACCCTTGATTGTCCATTGATATTTACCTTCTTATAATGGTTTTGTGAATAATATTTGTCCTTATAGTTCTTCGGTTGGCCTTTCCATTTATTCACTATAAGGATAAAAGGCTTTTCATGCTTGTTCTCTTTATCAACTTAGTGAAGCAATGTAAGAAGATCTAGAAGAGACTTATCTATATTGTTCATATTATAATTACTAAAAATGTTAGAGAAGATCTGAGGAAGTGATGTAATAATGATATCAGTGCACAGTTCATCGGAATTCTTAAACCCTAAAACCTCTAGATGCTCAATGTATCCAATGAATTTGACTATGTGAGACTTGTCCTATACACCTACTCCAAGATTACTTTAAAAGAGAGCCTTGGAAATCTCAACACATTTTAATATATCTCTCTCCTAATATAGGTTGTGTAGATATTAGATCATGATATAAGAATCCATTTCTTAATGAGACATCATTACTTCACTATACATGGAATATGTCATTAAACATTGAAAATCTACCATTTCATTTAAGTGTTTATAATAGATAGTGAACTCTTCATCACTTGCCTCTTTTAAAGAAGAATTGGGTTGTGAGGATTCTAGCATGTAATATTTTCCTTCAAGGAACAACACAACCTAAATGAATCTAAACCATTCCTAGAAGTTACTACCAATGAATATATAGTCTTTCTCCAAGATTGGTCATAGGGATAATATTGATGATGAACTATCCATTTTTTCACAATTAAAAAAATAAGATTATTAGTACTTCAATTGATTACAATTATGAGAGTCATTGATTAATTTAATTTTATTAATTATCCTACTATTTTATCATGTAAAAATAGCCTTCACCATTGAATTTGGAATATCCAACTACTCATACATTCTAGTGGTAGGGATCCATATGTACCTTATCATGACCCAAGTGTGGTCTTGGTCAATTAATCAAAGGTATTTAGGTAGGAAGGTCCTTTCCAACTATGGTCTTGGAGATCATTGATATATTGAGTGGACTCCCCAATCAAGAAATAATGACTTTTATTTCCTCAACACTTTCCCTCAAGTTACATAAATTATATCATTGGATACTCTTCTTGATTTAATTTGGTTAAGTCAACCCCAAAATTATAAAATAACTCCACAATAAAAGTAAGTGCCCCAACATGGGTTAGTCAAACACTTAGTTTAATGGTTTTCATGCCTAATCAAGTAATGGAAGGCTAAGTCTAGATTAATATTAAGTTTTTGGATTTTGTTTTATTATATATAAAATATTTCATGTTTTATATTTTACATGCCTAGTTAATATTAGGTGGATTTATATTTAGTGATTAACCATGTTATGATAAAACATTTATCTATTATTCATTTATTTAAATTATATATTTTCAAATTAATCCATTTATTTATGTGATCATAATTTTGAATCTGTAAAATAAATAAATCATAATTCATAAATAAATAAATTACTTGATCATAAGCTTATATAATAGTTTTTTATTGAGAAGATAATGAATCAACCTAAGAACTGGGGGAAAACGCATTGTTCCAGTCTTGCCTTGAGTTGTAGCATTCCAACTATCAACTTATGTATCACCAGGTTTGGTATCACCTTGGTATCATATTGAACTTCCTCCACACAGCATAGAATAATCCTTTTATTACTTGTATTTAAAACACATACATAGGTGAGGGGAACCAAATGATTTATTAAGGGGAATTACATAAATAACATTGGAAAATTTGGTCCTACATAATAAAAGAGGGAAGGATGAACCACATTTCATCATATTTAATTTAATAATTAATAATTATAAACTCGTGTAATAAATTAAATTAAATTACACCAATGCATACACAATCCTTGGTCATGATTTTGAATGATCATACACATGCAATGAATATAAAAAAGTTCCCTGGTTAACATTCATTTATATTCATTATTTATTATTAAGATAAATGAAATTGTATTAATTAATTAATTAACTCACTTCTATATCTAGGGTCACATGAATTATCTTGAATATACTCATTATAAATTCATTCATGATAAATAAATGGCATGAATAGTAATTATAGATAAATATAATCATTAAATTGATCATTTTGGATTCTTCAAAACCTTTATTACACTATCAAACCTATTTGGTGTCAATTATTGTAATAATATTTTAATGTTTTAATTAATTATTATAATGTAATTTAATTATGTATTTTATTGCGAGACTATATAGAAAGTACTATTGAGCTACACAATATGTTCCTCATTTTTTGTGTTCCTAGGAAAAATGCTTTGTGATTTAGCAAGTCCCCAATCAGATAGCATGGAATGTATTATCAAGATACACACTTTTTATAATGCTTTAAATGTGTCTGTGTAACCCACCAAAGAAAACATAATGTTCTTCAAATATAGAATAGAACAATGTGTACCCCATCTACACACCCAATGTTCTTCTAGTTGTGTGCCATGATAACTCACCAAATGACTGGGCATGTGTATTAGATGAAATAATTATTGAACTAAACATCATGTATGATGAATACATGCCATGTGTTTCATAATTACATAGACTACTAGACTCACATGGTCAAAAACCATGTATTTGACAATACAGTTAGCATGGATTTTCCTGCTAAACTATGAAGACTATATGATGTGTATACCAGATGCACACCATGTAATATGACATTTCATGATCCAGGTTTCCCCGGTCTATATATGGTGTGCTATAAATACACTATGTAGAGTTACTTCTTGGTGTTCCATGTATCCCTCAACATATCCAGGTGTAGTGCACTTGGATATATGGCATGTACTTTGGCTACAAACTGTGTAACCAAGTCTCATCATCCAAAATCCTTGGAACTTCTCCATGAAATATTTGGTCATTATTCATTTATTCCAAGACCCTTAAAAAATATGAATCTTGAATGAAATAATTAAAATTTCAAAATCATGTTAATTAAACATTAAATTAAATAACTAATGATCAGGAAATGAAATATCCAACCATAATTATGAATAATCAATTGATAATTAAATAAATAATTATCAGTTCAAAACATAACCTCCCTTTCATACCACTTGGAGGTTCTAAGTGCAGCGGAAGTACCTGTTGGGTAGATAACTATAAATTTTTTTTTCATATTTTACAGATCATTCACCAATTGTGCAAGAAGTAAATTTCATGACCAATGAATTTATTCCATTGAATATTTATATAGGGAAACCTGGAACCCATAGATTATATTTTCATATTAAATTTATAATTATTTTAATTTAGATCTAAAAAAGTTTACCACATCTTAGGAATTTTTTTCAATGATGATATTATCAATTGTAACAATAACCCTTGTTTGTTTTGATCACTTTAAGATTTTTTGGGATTGAAGGAGTTCTTATCATTTTTAAGAAGATGATAGAAGTAGGAATTAGGAAGATAAGTCTATTATGCATTAAGATTCTCAATTCTTAATTAACCCTATACAATATACATAACCATATTTTTTTAGAGTTAGTGTTTATGTTAAAATATTATTTAATTGCATAATGACCCTTAAATAATATAATAAACCAAATATTACCACATACCATATAAAAAATAATATTATTATTTTATTATGTGTGTTAACTGTCACAATGATAAATATTATTTTTCTAGAATGTAAATTAATATTTATTACCAGACATGATCTTGGTCCACACATATTCCTCGACATTTATTGAATACCAAAATAAATATTTTATTAAATATTTTATTAATAAATAAATATTTTATTCACATTATAGTGAAAAATATTTATTAAATATTTAACAAATAAATAAAATTTTTAATAAATAAAATAAATATTCTATTTATATTCTATTGAATAAATATTTATTTAATGTTTTGAATTGATAAAACATGAATAAAATTATTCTTTGGTCTTGAGGATGATATTTATTCCATTAATTAAAATGAAAAAGAATTTAATCAGCATCAAAAGAGACACTTAGTGTGTGACCCTATAGGATTATTTCTCATTATAATTAGGTGGGTTTGACTAAATTATAAGATTAATTTCTAGAAACAAGACAAGATACCCAGGAGAAAGAACTTAAAATCGCAACATCTAAATCAACATATGAGCATTCGCTATATATTATAATACCTTTTTTACAATATATAATCAAGCAGGTTTGACATTGGTGCCATCTACATATATACTTGATACATATTTCTTTGACTATATGAAATAAACACATATTTACACTATGGATATGGAATTTAATGTGATGGTTCCATTTTAATCAAAGGGTCTATATATCAACTTCCAAAAGTATGGAAGGTAAAAATCCTTCCTTAACTTATCCATTAATAAAATGTCACTCATGACACACCCAAGGTACCCTACTTTTGTGAATATATGGTATCACAGTTTTGATCAATAAATATATATGCCTGAATCATGACATGAATTACTAATAATCTTAATGTATATGGACCATTACACATACTCACGTATAGGAATATTTTATGATGTATAAGAATATATAATTTCTATAGGAAGGTATCTTCTCATAATCTCCCATATTAAAGATTAGGAAGTGTGAACTTAATGATATGATGTCTCATATTCTTACTAGTACCCAAACCTAATAGTCAACATACTATATTCTCGATCATAGAATTTTATTCGACCACAAAATTGTATTTAATAATGTCTTCATGGAATTTTAAGTTTCTCATCATATCGGGAAACTATTATGACCTTATCAATGCAACCAATACCCTAGTACATTATTACATCAAATTCAAGAATAATAATTAATAGTATGTAATAATATGTTTTATTAATATTAATATATTTTAATATACATGTAATAAAAAGTTCAAATATTTGGTTCTAGAACACCAACTCTAACACTCACAACCAAAACTAGTACCTTCACCCCCTTAGAGACAGAGTCATTTAGAGATTCCAAAACACATAAAGTGAAAATGATAACTTGTTCCCACTATAAAATTATCAATGAAAACCTATATTTTTACCTAGGGAACTCTCAATCCCAATATCTTTCACTTTATGACATACAAACATGAAGGAATTCATTTTCATGCATAAACACTCATATAGTTTTCTATTAAAGGGACCACCCACCTCAAACATAGAGTTAAAATCCTCCAAAAGCTCTTCCCATCCTTAGAAAAGTTCATACATGCCTCCTTGAAGCTCATATCAACACTTGGGACCCTAAATCAAGCCATGACATCCAAAAAAATTAATAATAACCATTTATAATTAATTGTTTAATTTAAAAAAAAGATGTACAATTTCATAAAAACTCAATGAGAAACACTAAATCACCGGACTCACACATAAACTAGTATATTCATACTTATAGGACATACTATAGCTAATCCAAGAAAAAAACCGACCATTCGGGATTATTTCCATTGTGTTCTAGTGAAATCATCACAGAGACCCTATCCCAAGGCACCAAAATTTATAGCAAAAAAATGGGAATAATAATGATAGAGATGAAGAGAATAACTCACCATAAATCCAACATAGAAACAAATTCAATTTTCCCATCACAAATGGTGGTAAATGGGGAACAAGAAGGGGAGAAGCCAACTAAAATGGCCCTCCCCACGTTGTCCCCCAACCTAAAACTGAAGGAGACTGACCGGAAAATGATGAGTCATCCCATCATTTTTTAAAAATGGAAAATGTTACCATTACAACATGACCTATATGGGTCAAGGAGTGATTCCCTCCATATTTTACATGTCACTCCATAACCCATTGGGTCATGACGTGATATAGTTACCTCATTCAGAACCAAAATCTTAAGACCATTACCTTTAAGATGTACCCTTCATTCTCTATAGTGTGGCCTTAACACTCTACATAATGATGCCTCCAAGCGGGAAAACCTTCACAGTGTGGCCCACGGGTCATGGCGTGACCACATTTCCCTATGAAAATTTTTCAAGGAAAATTGTAAGGCACTCTAACTCTATATATAAGGGTTCTTTTCCTTTCCAAATTCTAACACACAAGGTTCATCACCATTTTATAATACACTAGCCATGATATGATCCCCATTCCCCATATAGATAACTCAATACATAGGGGTCTTCCTCATGTATTGGAACACTAGTCCGCAACACAACCATATGTAAGGTTATTTACCATTAAAAAAATATGAAAAAAAAATCCACCACACTGTGAAACTCGCATATCACAGTGTGACCCGCTGCCTCTACACTGTGGTGCCTCTCTATCCACAACATGATCCTACGACCATCCCCTCATCAAGGTATATAAATTTATTAGATACTAAATAGATTTAATACTTTAGGATTACAAGTAATCACTATTTTAAATATTAATAATCTTTTTTTCACATCATTATTTTTCTTATGTGTGACATAGTATTTGATAATGCCCAAATACTAACTATATCATTGAATGGTCATAAAATTTACAAACTATGATGAGAATCTATAAGTTCCATGATAGTATTCATAAATATATTTTCTATAACTGGATTATATCATCTAATAGGACATAATTGATACAAGCTGTTAAGGGTGGGACTTATAGGACTTTGTGGCACTTTCTCATGGTGTACACCCTTGGTAATTTTTAGTGTAAGAGATTATAAGAACATGACTCACCAGTAGGAAATCTACATTTATTTGTGTCATTGTATATTCTTATATGTGTATGTGTTTATTGATACTTATAATTCAATATTTTTATTATTTTAAATAATTAGTCATGTGCTATGATGTATTGATAAAAACCATGACAATATATATTCACAGTGAAGTATGATACATTAGGTGCATCATGAGTAATATTACATTAGAGAATAATGTGAGAAAGGATTTTCCCTTATTTTATTTAATAGAATATGATATTTTAGGACCATTGATTTGAATGTAATATCCTAAATAAATCCATTCCCATATTGTTATGTGGGAGGTTCATTTCTGGAAATTCCAAGAAATATACATTGAGCACATAGGTTGATGACACCAACATATGACCTTCTTGATTGGAGATATCATGATAGAGGTATTATATTACACAATAATAATTCTTATGATATTTTATATCATTTATACATTAACATAATTCTAAATGGATGTATTTGTTTGTTGTGAGATTCTAACCTTGGACTTTAGGTGGCTCCACCTAATGTGATCGAGAAATAGTCCTATAGGGCCACACACTAAGTGTATCCAGAACCCCAGTTAAATATTAAATATTTTTTATTATTTAACATTTTGAATAAATTTTATTCCTATACATGGTTTAATAAATATTCATGTTTGATTGATTATATATTTTCCATCACTAGTTATTTGAGATAATATTTGTGAAAAGAATATTTAAATATTTATTTTCTATTTATTAGATATAATATTTATTTAATTATTGGTGAATAATATAGTGATATTTATTTATTAAATAAATATTCATTGTTTTAAGTGTAATAAATATTGTGGATAAATGGTGAACTATGTTTATTTCAAGTGAGAAATAATATAAATTAAATATTATTTCATTAAATTTTAAAAAAATTATCCAATAAATAATATTTAATTAATTCTCTCATTTTTCATATTTCAATAATTTATGTTATTATTATTATATATATGAGGTTCCATGGGGATTAATGGAATAATGAGGGTGTGTGTGAAATTACTCTTTTCTAACCCCTGGACAATTTAAACCAAAACATATTATTTCCAACCCTAAAACTAACCATTGTGTTAGTTATTCACAATGACTCTAGATAATTATCTATATAGAACCCCAGATTTCATGTAATTGACCATTTATTCATTTTTTTTAAGGTTATATAATGATTGGGTTAAGTTTCAGGAGTTCATGAGGGGTTTTGGAAGTTGTTGGAGGATTTTTTGGAGGTTTAGGGTTTGTTCACGGTCAGTATAAACCGTGAAACACCTCCAGGAAACCATTCAAAGGAAAATAGAGGTCACTGGGAAGGTGCACGTTGGTGCATAGTTTGTCCAAACCATGTGGATTCCCAAAAAAACTACGCTTCATGAGATAGTGGGGACACACATGGTTATCACGCGGTTTTTTTATCCCTATAAGGGATGGTATAAAAATTAGCTCATGCACTGTTGGTACATGATTTTTATAACCATGTTTTCCAACTATATGAAGTGTTGTTTTGATATAGTAACAATTTCATGGTTGGAAAAAAATTCCAAACCACGTGGCATGTAGTTTTAGATCCAAAGATTATGGATCTAACCCAGTTATGTCATGAGACCCCATTAAATTATCTAATCCTTCTTAATCTAGAATAAATTTTCCCCCCAAACCTTGAAAATTGATTCCCTTTGATCTATGAGAAAATTGTAAGCACTTCAACACTATTGTAGGTCTAGATTCATTGGTAAGTGCTCATTCATGGTTGTTCTTCTTATATCCTTCATTATTCTCTCTCTTAGAACCATAGATATATTATTTTAATGTCAAATATATGTGTTATGGATTTTTTTAGGATGAATTATTGTGGGATCTAATGAAGGGAACTTGGTTCATGATTGGATCAAGAGAAGTTTTTTCCATTCTTTGTTTTTTCCAAAGTTTGAGAGTTATGTGGCTTCTATATGAACTCATATTGATTATAACTTAAATTAGTGGTTTTAAATAGATTTAATTTCTTGAATTTTCTTTGAAACCCTTGTGTAATTTGATGGAAACCACTTTAGTGATGTTTTCTTGAAATTTTTGGAAATTGTTTGGTTTTGTGGAATGTGATTCTAGTTTAGGATTTTAAAATAATGATTTTAAAATTATGGTTTGGTATTGAATCATGGAAAATGGATTTTTAATTTGTTTTTAATATAAAAATAGTTTTAAATAAAATGGTTTGTCTTGGGTTATAGTAATACATGGTTGGTGAATTTCAATTCATTGATGTGGCCTTGGATAAAGAGTGTATACCACTGAGGTATAACAATGTGACCCTGTATGAGGGGTGTGTGATATTGGGTAACTTTAGTATTGTTGACCTTGTGATTACTTTCTAGATTAACAAGATACTTCTCATGAGTATGGAACTATCCCTAGAGCATGCATGTGTGGGTGTGTGTGAAATCATTGAACGGGTATGCCAATTTAGATGAAAAATGTGTTAAAGGTTGGTTTGATTTCTTTCCATGGAAAACTTTTTTGGTTCAATATAAACTGATTTAAATTACTTTTAAACAAATTTATATAAATTTTATAAAAAAAAATTTCCTATTGGAATGAGTTTGGAAGTCACTGGGGAGATCCTACTGAGTTTAGACTCAACCCTACCTGGGACCTATTTTGTGTTTGTAGATGTCATCTACTAAGACACAGGTAAAGGTAAGGTATCTCATCTATTTAGTGGTTCTTTTTGACACCTTTTGTTTGGCTTATTGATTTGGATCTTATATTATGTTGGGAGTTGCTGGGTTGATTTCTTTGGTGTATTTGGGTTTTTTCCTTCATTTTTCTCTTTTACTCTAATATATTTATTGGTTTAGTTTGTTTTTGTTTCAGTTGTATTTTGTACCAATACATCATATAGATGTTTTTTTTGTTATGGTTATCTTGGTTTGGTTTTTTATCTTCAAAGGTAAAATCATCCCCCAATTGGTTATGAAGCCCTTTGCATTTAATTACAGCCTTTGTTGTCATGGGGTTTCCACCTAAGGCCAAGTAACATCCTTCCACCTCTTCCCAACACAATGTGTGAGGGGTTGAATGTTACAAATGGTATTATTTTACTCAATCCTTGAGTATCATTCTTGGTATGTTTTATATCCTTGGGATTATAACAAGGATTATTATTGTCAAAAAAATTAAACGTATAGTATAAAAAGGCATAGCTAACCTATTTATGTTGAAAATCATGTTACCAGGTTGTTTGGGTACAAGACTATTTTGAGATACTTCTAGGGGTTTTCACATCATCATCATGGGTTTATAAAATGGTAAGAGCATGGCATGAATTAATATTAATGACTTCCCACTATTAGTGCATAATTCATTTTGAGTAATGATTTATGATTTGGTGCAAATGTGTTGATTTTTTATAACAGTTTAAAATGGTTTGATTTTCAAAAAGCATGGTGGAATTTTCTAAAATGTTTTGAAAGTAGAAATTGTTGAATTTTTTAAATCCTTATTGTGATATGTGTGATTTGGTAAATTTTTAATTTCTAATCCTTCAGTTACTAGTAATTGAGACTAAGTGGAGTTTTTTGTTATCTAGAATGGCACCGGGTAGGCACCATAGAAACCAATTAGAATAGGATGCAGAAAATATAGTTTCAACTGAGCCATAGGTGACCCAATAGTTGGTTCATAGTATTGTACAGGGTTTTTAGTCCATGTATATAGGGAATAGAAAGGATTAACAAAGATAAGTGGATCATTTGGTTCAGTTCCAAAACAATAACCCACCCATGTTTTGAGAGGAATTAGGGCCATACAAAGCAGAAGTGTGGATGAATATGATGAATTTAATCTTTTATTTTCTTACCACACAATATGAGCTTAAGGTGGATCTAGAAACATATATTTTAGGGGATCTATCACACCAATGGTGGGATTTAGTAGTTCAAGCTAAACTCGACCAAGGAATTTCATGGGAGGATTTTGAAGAATTGTTTAATAAACAATTCTACCCTCACATGTTCAAAATTTTAAGAATAAAAAATTTCTTCAATTTGATGTAAGAGAATATCTTGGTAACATAGTATGCATCTAAATTTAGGAATTTAGTTTTCTTTTCCCTGGAATTTGTCACAATTTCATCCTTGAAGGAACACATTTTCGAGTCCGGGTTAAAACCATAAATTCACTTAAGGATTTTTTTTATTTGTATCATGGATGATAAAGATATGGTCATTAGATTGATGGTGTCAAAAAATAAATCTTAGGAAACACGGTTGGAGGAAGAATGTTTATTCCTGTGGGAAATAATGGGAACTCCAATGTTGGAAACAAGTGTAGGAGGGACACCTATTCTCAGTGGGGTGTAGTATCTCAAAATTAGACTATGGGGTTCATCAACCTTCCTCCTTAACTAAAAGTCTTGTTGATATTTCTTCAATGTGGTTCTCTTGACCATATGAAGATATATTGTATAACACCACCTAGAGCATGTCACAACTGCAATAAGATGAGACATATTCAGTGTTACAGTCACAGTTATCCAAGTTCGGGTTCTAGAGACACATCTCATACTTATTAGGAATCGTATACTTTTATGGGAATAGTGTATTAGAATAGATATAGTAAATATAATTGAGAAATCCATGGTGATCCTAGGAATACCATGAATCCTCAATAAGTGAAATCTTAGTAGGTTCACCATGTGAAATGTGCAGTGAGTTAGTAGTTATATGGAGCTAATAAAGTGATCAAGGATAATCAATTAGGACCTTATATGGTGAGGCATGTGATTATATTTAATTCTACCCTTATACAAGATTGTTTTGAAATGATCACATCACATTTTTTTATTTCTTCTTGTATTATTGATCTAATGGGTTTACATGTTGAGATGATGCCTTATGTTTGGAAACTCTAAACCTATTTGGGACAACGAGAGTGTTGAGACTTGAAATGTAGAGTGTGTTTTATAATAATCGTTAGGGATGAGTTAGTATGGTATTTCTCTATAATAAATATTGATGTTTATGCATTTATTTAGGTAATGGATTGGTTGATGAACTTTGTGGCCCATATCGATTGTTCTGCATGGAATTTGAGTTTAAAATCTTATAATGTTGTTAGATATCTCTTTAAATGATATTGGGAAGTGGATGCAAGGTGAGGACCCTTTGTAATTATGTTTGTAACTATCTCTTACTATTTGATGGCATTAGATTTGGAAGAGGAAAACGAGATCAGGAATAGATGTTTTTTAACCTGAGTATAGCCGTTTCTTGATGTTTTTCCTGAAACTTTCATAGGGTTTCCACCCAAAGGAGAAGTGTAGTTTCTGATTGATCTCCTTCTAGGGACTAGTATTATTTACCTTCCATATTATCAAATAGAACAAACAAAATTGATGGAATCAAAGGATCATTTGGAAGAGCTGTAAAGGGAAGGGTCCATTTGATCAAGCGTGTCTCCATGGGAAAAAATTATTTTTAATAAGAATGAAAATAAGATCTTAGGATTTGTGTAGATTATCATAAGCTTAATCAAGTTATGATAAAGAATCTATATCTATTTCCATGCATTTATGATCTATTCAATCGATTAATGGGATCCTAGTGGTTCTCTAAAATTTACATATATTAGGGATATTACTAATTGTAGCTTCAGAAATAGGTATTCTGAGGAAATCATTCATAAGTAGATATATCCATTATGAGTTTTTTTTTTACCTTTTGGTTTTTTTAATTATCCATCTATCTTTATTGAATTTATGAATTATATTTTTCAAAGGTATCTAGATTCATTTGTGGTTATTTTTTGGATGATTTACTAGTGTATTCGAGGGAAAAGGAGAACCATGAGAAACACTTGGCTATAGTGTTAGGTATCTTGAGGGAGCATCATATGTATACCAAGTTATCAAAGTGTGATTTTTGGATACAAGAAGGACATTTACTTGAAAATATCATTTATGAAAAAGTAATATCTATAGATCCTAAAAATATAGAAACTATTATCTCTTGGAAAGCTCTAAATAATTTTTTTTATAAAAATATTTTCCTTATCTTGGTGGGATACTACAAATGTTTTTTATGTGATTTTTCACATTTAGAAACACCAATGATAGCTTTGATGAGGAAAGGTCTCCCATTATGATTGAATGAGTAATCTTAGAAATACTTTCTAGATCATAATATTAGACTAAATTCAGAACCTATCCTTACATTTACAAATTCTAGAAAGGGATACGTAGTCTATTTTGATGCATTAATATCAGGGCTTGGATGTATTCTCATGTAGGGAGGTATGTTGTTGCTTATGGATCATAACAGTTATGATTGCATTAGAATAACTACCCAACACATGAATTTGAATTCTATATTGTCATCCATGATTCTAACACTTGTAATAATTATATTTTTGGAGTGAAATTTATGGTTTTTATGGATCATAAGAGTTTGAAACACATTTTCTCACAAAGAAATTTGGATCAAAGGAAAAGAAGGTGGATGGAATGTCTTCAAAATTTTGATTTCAACATGATGTATACACTAGGTAGAGTAAATTTTGTGGTATATCAATTAATAAAAATTCATAAAATCATTTGGATAAAGAAGATTCATATCAGTGGTAGCTGAAGTTTTTCACAGTAGACATGCACCTGAATTATACCAACAAGGGTGATGTTGCATTTTTCTTCTCAGTTTTTTTTGTTTCTAATTTGGTTCAGTATGTGAAAGAGGATTATATATATAATTATAAATGTTTTTCTATGAGGTCAAAAATCAATGGTGGGGAGACCATTTTGGGATGGAAGTTGGATGGGAGTTTATTTTTGTGGTTTAGAGATTAGATCATGGTATATTTTCTTTATTAGGGAAAAATTATTAATTCTTACCACCATTTGAAATGGAACGTTCATACAGGAATTAAAATTATGTATATTTTTATGAAAGTATAGTTTTTGTGGGTTGGAATGAAAATTGTAGTGGAAAATTATGTTTCAAGATGCCTCCCCTATTAGTAGGTTAAAGCGGAGCACTAGGTACTAGTGGTTATGTTTCAGTATTTACTAATTCCCTTGTGGAAATGGGAATAGATAGGCATGGATTTTACGACATGTTTAACAAGAATGGTTAGGAAAAATGATTATATATGGGTAATTTTGGATCATCTCATTAATTCGTTTCATTTTATCTATATTTTTGAATCTCATATGGTGGAGGACTTATCCAAAATCTATATCTGAGAAGATGTAAAGTGGCATGGTGTTCCAATCTTCATTTTATCTGACAGAGATGTAAGGTTTATGACTCTTTTTTTTAAGTCAATATAGTAAGCCCTTGGGACTCAGTTGACTATTTGCTTTACATATGATCCTCAAATGTATGGAAAATATTAAAGGATGATAAAAACATTTTAGGAAATTCTTATGTCTTGTGTAATGGATTTTTGTGGAACATGGGAGGAGAACATACTATTAGTGGAGTTCTCATACAAAATTAGTTATCAAACTTCAATACATATGAATCATTTTGAAGTATGGTATGGGTGCCCTTGTAGTTCAATAATTTTTTGGGTAGAAACACATAATACTTCATTAGTTGGAACAAACCTTATTTAAGAGAAAATTGAGAATATTCAGTTGATCAGAAAGAGAATTGATATGGATCAGAGTCTTCATAAATCATTTGTGAGTCATCATCGATGATCGTTGTTGTTTTAGGTGATAGATCATGTGTTATTAAGAATATATCCAAGGATTGATAATCTTCATTTTTGAAATTATGTAAAGTTATCTCTTCAATAAATAATCTCTTTTGAGATACTTGAACATGTTGGTGAGGTGACCTATATATTGGATTTCACAATATAGTTCAGTTTAGTGCATAATGTGTTTAATGCAACTCAATTAAAAAAGTATCAATATGAACCAGAACATGTGATTCAATGTGATCACATTGACCAATATCATAATTCTACATTGATTCATGTTTTAGTAAGGATTGTGGATAGTAAATAGAAAGTCTTGTATAAGAAAATCATCGGTTTAGTGTGGGTTTTATGGAAATATGGATATATTTGGGAAGAAACACGGGAGCATGAAAATGAAACGTTGGAGAACTATCTAGAACTCTTCCAAGACAACTATGGTTTTATACATTACAATAAAGTAAAGACCAATGTTGGGAATATAGCCCCCCCCCCCCTATTTTAGATAATTAACCCTTTATTCATGTATTTTAATGTTATGTATTGATTGAGTTATGTTTCTGGAGGTTCGGAGGGGTTTTGGTACTTACTGGAGGATTTTATGGATGTTAACAGTTTGATCATGGTTAGTAAAAACCTTGAAACACCTTTAATAAATCTTTCAAATGAAAACATAGGTCACTGGACTTATGCATGTTTGGTGCATAGTTTGACTAAACTGTTCAGATTCCATGGAGAAATTGTGCTCCTTGAGATAATGGGGACATGCATTGTTGGCATATGGTTTTTATAACTATGCAAGACAATCGTGTGAGGGATAGATTAAGAGAGTATAAAATACACGGTTGGTGCACAGTTTGTCAAACTATGTTATCCAACTATGTGGGGTGTTTTCTTGAGATAGTAGCAACCATACAGTTGGCCCATGGTTTTCCAAACCATGTCGCCTAACTATGTGGCGTGCAGTTTCCAATCTGAAAATTATGGATCTAACTCAGTTTAAGTCCCGGGACCCCTTTTAATAGACTAATACTTCTTAATCCAAAATTCATTTTCCTCTCAAATATTTATAGGTTATTCCCTTTAATCCAAGAGGAATCATCAATCTTTTCAAAGTCATTGAAGATCCAGATTCATTGGTAAGTGCTCGTTCTTAGTCGTTCTTCTTATATCCTTCATTATTCTCTCTCTAGGAACCTTATATATATTATATTATTGTTATATATATGTTCTATGGAATTATTTTTGATGAATTATTTTGTTATTTAATTAAAGTAACATGTTTCATGATCCAATCTAGTGAATTATTATATCGGTCGGAATGGCCCGAAGGCCTTCATTTTTTTTATTATTTTGATAATCCATCTTTCAAGGGATGAGGTGGAACCCTTAAAAGGCCTAAAGGATCAGAGATAATTACATGAACCGTAGGTCTTAGAGGTAATCACCCAGACAAGACAACTTGGAACTGCTCCTCCCCAGCATGTGTCATGATATCAGCACTCCACCTTCGTAGGGATGGTCAGCTAGCAGTCCCAGCATGTGTCATTCTTCATTTTCTAAAAAGTTTGATAGGTAGGTGGATTCTCTCAAGACTCCTCTTGATTAGAACTTGAAGGCTTGGTTTAAAATTGATTGAATTACTTTAAATTTTTATAAAACCATTATTTAATTTTATGGAAACCTTTTTAGTGATGTTTTCATGGAAATTGTGGAAATTGGTTGATTTTTTTTAAAGTTGTTTTGGTTCGTGATTTTAAAATGATGGTTTTAAAATTATTGTTTGGTTTTGATGCAGATAAATTTTTTGTTGAAATGTTATAAATAAAAAATGGTTTTTGGAAAATGGATTGGCATGGGTTGTTGGAATACATGGTTGGTGTGAGTTTATTTCATTAATGTGACCCTTGATAGGGGGCATGCACCATTAGGGTACACTGAAATGACCCTGTATAGGGGTGTGTTCCAATGGAGAACTTCAGTATTGGTTACCTTTTTATGACTTGGTATATCTATGAGATATCACTCATGAGTATGTAATTATCACTAGATCATGAATGTGTGGGTGTGTATGAAATCCTAAAATGGGTATGCTTAGTTACATGTGAAATGTGTTAAAGTATGATTTGATTTCTTTCTATGTAAAACTAATTTGGTTCTATATAAACTACATTTTATTTAAAATTGTTTTATATAAATGTGCTGACATGTTTTTCCCTAGTGATGTGAGTTAGGAAGTCCTTGGGGAGATCCTGCTAAGTTTAGACTGACTCTATTCTTGGGCACTATTATGCATTTTCAGATGTCATATATTGAGACATAGGTAAAGTTAAGGTATCATAGTTCATTAGTGGTTCTTCTTGATACCTTAGGTGTGTCTTGTTGAGTTGGATATTAGAGCATGTTGGGAGTTGTTGGGTTGACTTCTCTAGTGTCTCAGGTTTCTGTTGTCTTTAATTTTCCACTTTTACATTGATATAATTTTTGGTTTTTTTTGGTTTTGTTTTATTTGTATTTTTTATGCATCAATCATATAGAGGTTTTTTTTGGTTATGGTTATCTTGATTTTCTATTTTTATCTTCAAAGGGAAAATTTTATACCAATTTTTTATGAACCCTTAGCATTTATTTACAGCCTTCAGTGTCTTGGGAATGTCACTTAAGGCCAAGTATCATCCTTAAACATCTTTCCAATACAATGGTTGAGGGGGTTGGATGTTACATATCAATTCCTAGATATAACCTCTTAAAGAATTCAATCAATAACATAGAACGATTATCCACCACCACCCTCTCATTTATAGAGAGATGAAGGATAATCCATTATTAAAACTGATTCTCATGGAGATCAAGGATTAAGAATGCAATCATTAATATCTTTTTTTCAATCACTTGTAAATTCCTATGATAATGTGTAGAGTTTCTAGGTACATGTGTTGATTACTTTTTGGAGATAATTTACACCTCACTCTTACGACGCAATGATGGTACGAGGTAGAGATGTTATCAGATACATTAAAAAATAAAGAATTCATTGAAATGTGATTATTTAACTGCTTAAATAAATTATAAATAATTATTCGATGATCCTAGTTGTGGTTGTAGTGTTCTCATGTCAATTAATATTTGATTCAATTTCATTCATCTTAACATTCTTCGTCAATGTACAACTTATTTTAATCATCGATTATGAAAAAAAATAAGAGTTTGGAATTCCCTACCAGAACTTCCAATACACCTATAACCATCAAACTCTAGGTTTTGGTGCCTTTATCTCTATGGTGTGATCCCACGACCAGCCACTCATCATGGAATGGACTCCACCCATCACAACATGATGAGCCTTCTATAATAAAATTCAAAAAGAGGGTATCCCCAACCCTTCTCTAATACTCACCTAAGCACCTAAAACTCCTATCTCGACAATAGAAACATCTAAAAACATATCATTGAGGTTATATAACCCTCATAATCATGATCCAAGTCCTAATTTTTAGAATTTCCCCTACTTTGTGCCCAAAAAATAAAACTTTCTCAAAGAACAATGACCCATAAATTTGTGTCTTGTTAAATATTTCCCACCATAACACTTATCATCCCTAAGAAGAACCAATATTTTACATAGGTAAGATGTAAAATAAAATACCATATAGGAGTTGAATTGTTGTTTAAAATGATCTTACAATTTTCAACCTCTACAAGTATTATGTTGGTTGGTTTTTTGAATTATTAATTAAATAAAAAATCTGAGTAATATAATTATATACTATATGAAAAACAATTAAAACATTGGAAATAAAGTGACTAGTATTTTAAATATTAATGATGAAATAGTTAACACAGTAGAAACTAAAAAATAAAATACATAGTATTGGTCCAAAAATAAAATACTCCTTTAAAAGGATATTATTAAAACCATACTTTTAAACCAAAGTGTATGGTAGATCTATCAATCGGGTTGAAGGTATTCATGAATTTAAACTTATCATAAGTTATCCCAGATTTTATACCAATCTTGAGGGTTTGTCTTCCTATCCTTTGAATCCCTCAACTAAACCTATCAGTAGCATCTCACTTCCACATAACATTATTACTTGATCTTTTTCTTCTTATCTATAGAATCCATTGATTTATATGATCATAAAATCTATTTTATTCATATCTTTAGAAGCAATCAATCATGTAGTATTGAAAGAATAATAATTACAATAATAATATCTAAGAGATTTATAATTAAAAACTTACAATAATATCTCTTAACAAAAATACTTTTTATGAAAAAGATTACACAGATTGGAAATTAATTCATATAAAAATTGTAAAGATTCCTAATGAACTAAAACTTTCATAATTCTCAATATTGAAGTTCATTATTGTAAATTTTACATAAGGGATTTGGATTTATTTATAATAATCATTGTAAAAAACCCCAATGGTCAGATTCCACAAAAATCAGAGTCATTTGTTACTATATCGGCACCAGCTTATTCATTTATCGATGAACATTGCATATTGCTTCATCTAATGATGAGTTAAATCAGAACCAATATAGTACTTATAAATATAATTGGTGTAAGATATATTGAATCTTTATATTATAGTATATCCATAAAACACATTTATTTCTCTAGTATTTCGGTTACCATAATTTCATTCTGTTCAAACATAATTACGTAAAAAAAACTCATGTTAGACCATTTTCATTCAAAGTTTAATTTGAATTAAAAAATAAATGGAGTGAGTCATTAACTCACCAATATCCCCCTATTTTAAAAACACAAGACACACAATAAAATTTTAAAAGAACAAATGATATTAAAAATAAATCTCCTTGTAATCTTCCTGATAGATAATTCCCCCCTATTTAGAAAAAATTATCAAAATTTATTATATATATATATATACTCCCCCTTTTAAAAATATTAATTATAAAAAAATTATAATCATAGGAAGTGAATATAAAAAATAAAAAGAAAACAATAAAAATTCATAAATTTCTCCACTTTGTGGTTTTAAAAAAGAAATATAGAAAGAAAAATACAATCATAATTTATAAATATAATCATTTTTTAGAATATTATGATCACATGTTTCCAATTCCTTAAAAAAAATTATAGCACTATAGATACTTAATAAAACTTTTTTGATAATGGTTGATATAATTGAATTTCTCTACATTAATTCCAATTTGACCATGATTTATTATCTAATAAGATATTATTATAAATTATGTTCAGGTTGAGCTTCATTTTATCCACTAGACTAAAGGATATTATTAGGAATATTTTTATAATAGTATACATGGTTATGAATTATCATACTTTGAAATTTACCTTCCTCTCTAATGATGAGATATATTTCTTCAACCACATATGGTTATCTTAATACTTTTTCAAGGAAACATTAATCTTCATGGATGGCCTTCTAATATTATTTATATAAACTCTTATAAATATACATCTATTGAGAAATATTTCATTGTATAAAATAGAAGACAAAAAATTGAATATGAAAAATCATTTATATTGTAGTCCTTATATAGTCATTTAAGATTGTTATCATCCAAGAAGTTTGTATTTTTTTTACGAGTGTTTCTCAAAAAATTTCCAAAAAATTAAAGGCTAAAATATATATCATACATATTCTGTTAAGAATTAAATTTAAAATTTATCTTAATATGAAAATAAAAAGTTACCTTATTGAGAAGTAATAAAAGATACCCTATAAAATTTAATTCCATAATATTATAAGTTAAATATTTCCTTTCATGAGTATTTATTACCTTATCCTTGTATAAACAATAATAGTGTGGAAAGATTAAAATAGTAAAGGACATAGTAAAAAAGATTAAACCTCCATGAAGTTATCTTACAAAACCAATAGATGGTCTTCCTCTTTTAAGGATGTTTCAAGTAAAAGTTTATAAAAATTGTAAATATCGAACAAAAATATATAATTAAAAACTCCAAAACTATTATTTTTTAAAAATATATAAGGTTGAAAAAAAAATTCATTTAAAAAAACTAAAAAACTGATTTTTTTGGAAAAAAAGTATCCCCCTTTTTTACTAGAGGAGTTTTTAAGGTAAGGATACAAATGAAATAATAAGAAGAATGAGAATTACATAAGCTTGATCTTCCCCAAATTCTATTTAATAAATTAAAATTTATCATAAGTAAGAGGTTTTTTAAAATTTTTATTTAGTTAATTTTATAATATGATAAATCCATGAACAATATATCATTTTTGTGTATAATCCCAAAGGAAATGGTTTCTTACATCTATGTGATATACTTGTGATTGATGTGTTGGTTTTATAGACAAGAACATAGAACTATAATTTTCACATGGAATTGGAGTTTTATTAAATCTCAAGATAAAATATATGTGTGATTGTTTCATCTAAAAAACTTGAGAAAAGAAAATTCCAAAAAAATATATTCTTCTTTAACAGAGGAAAGTGCTACTAAATTTTTTTAATTTTTATACCATGAGACTAAATTTTGTTGTAAGAAACGAAATTTTTTGGAAGTATATTTTATATCTAACATATAACCTCTTGTTGGTTAGAGTATATTACTCAAGAGGGGGGTGAATTGAGTAAATATAAAATTTTCTGTAAAAAGTATTACTAAAAAGGTTTCCCCAAATATTAAAAACAGCCCAGTTAATCAAGGTTATACTATTATAATAGTTTTACTGTTTAAGTAACTTCTTATAAGATTTATTAATTCAAAATAATCTTAATTTGTGTTATAAATATTACTTTTGAAGTTATTCTACTAAGAAAATCCAATTATAACTTCTTTCCAAGACTAACTATCAAAGTGTAAATAGTGATTTCTGGATTACATAGTAAAGGAATAAAACAGAGAAAACTAAATTAAACCGCACAACAGATATGGAACAAGTGGTTCATTCTCAACTTGAGACCTAATCCACTCCACTTGGTGATCACCTTCCACCAAGCAGTTTATATAAATAAACTTTGATCCACACCCTGGATCGAGGTTAACAACAGTACACAGACTATCCAGGTCACACAGGGACCTCTTCTACAGTTTTCGTAGGTACAAACTACCAGGTTACATAGGGACCTCTTACACACTTATTCATGGGTATACACAAGAGTAAAATAATGGTTGAGTAAGGAAATCTTGTATCCTTCGGTTTAATGCAGGAGACAGAGTGTGTTGTTCTACAGGTACACACTCTACTCGAAAGGTAATAAATAGATACACAACAGATCTAAAATATGGAGATGGGTTTAGAAGTACTTTGAGTGTTAGTCTTTGCATCTTTGGACTTCTTGAGATGAAGCAGATGCAGATCTTGAGTCCTCTTCTGTAAAACAGAGTGTCGCGATTCAGCTTGTGTTCTTCGTGAGGTTCAACAGAGCGAAGATGTTCTCAAAGCTTCAAATATGCTTTGTGTGTTCTTCAGTAGTGTTGAGTTGCATGCAGTAGGAATTTTTCTTTTGAAACTCAATCTAAGTGTGTTCTTTATTTTCATGCTCATATTCTTGTTTTTCGTTCAGTATTGAGCCCTTTGATTCTTGTCCACACTTTGCTTTTATCTTGGACTTCATGTGTTAGAGCCGACAGGTTGCATGTATTCTACACCTCGTACCTCGTATTGTCCGATGATATGTCTACAAAGAAACATTAATTATGTCAGTTCATTAAAATCATCAAATATGACCATTAGAAATTAAATCTAAAGAAGACAAAATAGTTTAAGAAATTGTGACACAATAATTCATGGAAACGGTGTCTTCTTCACATGGTTTCTATATTGATCATGGTGTCTGAGTGTCACGGTGTCTCATGGTCACGGTGTCTTGTTCACAGTGTCTCATGGTCACTGTGTCTTGTTCATGGTGTCTCATGGTTACAGTGTCTTATTCACAGTGTCTCATGAACACGGTGTCTTGTTCACAGTTTCTGCTTCACGGTGTCTGCTTCATGATGTCTACTTCACGGTGTCAGAAAGACATAACCAGTGGCAGACTCATGATGTCTCAAACTTTTCAAAATAATTGTGTTCAGACTTAAGAAATGATGATAATATAATGGATTAGACTTAATCATTTGTCAAAGAAGGTATTATGAGAGTATATCAAGGATATTATAAAGTAAGCAAACTGAATGTAGATCAATTAAGATCTTGAATGGCTCTTATTAAAGCATGATAATACTTTAAACATTAATACACGTGATTTGATATAATTTATATGAGTTAACTAGGTTGAATAAGATTTGTGATCATTAAAAAATTATTAATACATGAGGAGTCAAACAATCTCCCCCTTTTTTATGATTACAAATCATGTAAAGTTAAAGTGTATATTTGATTCAACTATAGAGATAAATGACTAATAGATAGAAATTTCTCCCCCTTTTGGGATTATCAAAAGGATGGAATAAGAGCAGTCAAAAATGCACATTCCATTAAGAGAAAATAAGGTTCAGTACAAAACAAAAGAGTAATACAAAAGTAATAGTATCCCTATCAAAAAAGAGTAATCACGGTTCTTTTTCAAGGGTGGCCTTCTCTTTGCCTTTAGCTAGAGAAGAGGAAACCATAGGGGTAGAGGTCGAGGTTGAAGAAGGTGGGGAGGAGGTTTATAAAGAGGGTAAAAGAAAGGCCTTAAAATACTTATGGAGCCAAATTAGGAGCGGTAGAAGATCTAAGTAGTTGTTGATCGAGAATCATAGGCCTGATCTGACTTAGTGCATGGCCGACAGGCATAGTGGTTGAGGCTAGGGTAGAGATGATGGTAGGCAGCCTAGGTCTGAGAGGTGTATCCACTAGAGAAACAGTGGATGTACTCTAGACATGAAGATAGGCCCTCAGATGTTTGATGAAATATGTAATGATCTCTCTACCATACTGCATGGCTTTCTCAAAATCATCCTTGTTCTCCAAAAACTTGTCCAAAAATCAAGTAAACTCTGTTAGATTTTGAACTTGGGTCTTGAAATCTTGAGTCACATGAGGAATTCACATATTTTCTACAAGATACATGAAATGGTTTGTCATATCGGTCTTGGATAAGATTCTGTTGAAGTAGAAATCCAATTTCTTGGAAATATCTTACTGAGCATCATTAGTAATTTTAGAGTGGATTTGCACTAGGCCAAGAACTTTATCACTTTTCTTGACAACTTTAGATAGAGAAGCCATATTTAAACCACTGAGTACATTCTGAAGCTCTTATTTGACTATAGTTTTGAGCAGATCACTATCCAAGGAGGGTTTAGAGGATTTACCAAATGCTTTAAAGTCATTGAAAGTTGTGGTCAGAGATTTGAGTTGATTCAGTATCTTTTGAAGACACTCGGTATACTCATCAGTAAGTTTATTAATATTGACAACAAGATCTCTCATTTCCTTCACAATTTTTTTGATACTTTAAGCGACCTTTTCATCTAAGGAAGCTATATAAGGTTGAATATGAGACACAACACCCTATAGGATTTGAGGAGCAACATGTTCTACAGGAGGAGAAACAGGCTTAGATCTCAAATGTATCTCTCTCTGTATGTCTTCAACCAAACTTCTTAGGGTCTTCACTTTATTATTGCGCAACTTATTTTCAACTCTTACTTCCTGAATCTCATGAAGCATCTTAGGTTGTATTTTCCAAATAATTTTCTCAAATAATAGTGAGTAATCTCTCTCACTTAAATTGGTTATAATAAGAGGTTGGGTATTCATGATTTTCTCAACTCCAGATAAGAGGGTAGCACCAAATTCCTTCAGATCATCCTTACTCGCAAATGATGGCTATTCAGATAAAGGTTTAGGAGTAGGGACTGGTATAGGCTCAGGTTCCTTCTCAGGTGAAATATTGGAGACTGATTTCAACTGGAATATAGAGGAAATATAAAGTCTGGTTGTTGTAACCTTCTATGAGTCATACACATCATAGAAACTAGGAAACTTATACTGAGTGTCTATAGGACTTGACTTAGTTGGATGTGAAGCTTCAATAGACTCGAGATTTGAGGTTTTCTCCCCCCTCAACAGGTGCCTCCTTCTCAGGACTGAGCAGCTTGGGATCTTGGTCTAATTCCACAGTTTCATCTCTAAGTTCTTCACTCATTTCTTGTTTATCCAGCTGAAAAACTATCTCCATCCGTTCTTCAGTCGAAGGAATGATTTCAGGAACAGATTGTTCCACTGGGAGTTCCTTAAGATTGGCCTCTTGAAAAACTGGTGGTTTTTCCACTATAGGCTCTTCCATGGCATGCTTTTCATATTCTTTGACAACTAATTTTGTTTCAGCCTCGGGTTGAGTTTCTAGATTAACATCTACTTTAGGATTAGGAACTTCTTCCTCAAGAACTTCAGGAGGAACAGTAGTCCTATCTTCCTCAACAACTTCCCTAGGTGGAACTACAGCCACTTCTTCCTCTTCTTCAGGATACTCAACAATCTCATCTGGTTCCAAACCAAGATCAGAAATATCTCTTGGTCTTGTGGGATAATCCAACATATTGAATTTCTTATAAATTCTATCATTATCTTCTACCCATTCCTTTTTCCATGGATTCCATTTTATCTTCATTCTTTTGATAGTGTCTTTTGAGAGACAAAATTCACAATCCTTAATTACTTCCTCATTGGTTCCAACCATACCTTTGGTAAGAAACATGACTGAGATTAACCGAGAGTAAAATAGGGAAGTTGGCTTATATGTGAATTTGATCATCTCACACATATGATGAATGATATACTTGTACAGGTTGATCTTATGCCCATTTTTTATAAGGTGGATCAGAAACACATCTTGATATTTTAAAACAGCAAAATCACCTTTTCTGGGACTAACCAAATTCTGTATAAACTTGAACAGAAGCCTTGATTATCCATCTAATTTAGTAGCAATGTCTCTCCTCTGGGTTCCATTTCCAATTAAGGTTTTCAGGGCATCTTCTAAATCAAAGAATTTGATTGAAGTTAGAGGTCCTCTATGATAATCCTCATATATGCCTTCATAAGGTATCCTAAGGCATGCATACCATAAAATTGAATAGAATGAGCATCTATGGCCATTGACCCAGCTTCTTACAACATAGCGATCACCAGAATCAAAAGATAACTGTACATACAGGTAAAATTGAGCCACTAACTTAGGGTAGATGGGTCTATCTTCCTTAGAGACCCACTCTAACTAGCCTCGCTATTCTAACACTTTCAATACTAGATACTTACTAGATAGAATCCATTTGGGGAAAATCTTTTTCTTAGGTACAACAACGAGGTTTACCATGTTCAGATTTAAAGGTCCTTTGGGTGTCAGCTTAGGTGTAATCTTCTTCTTCTTCGAGCTGCGCTTCTTAGGTTTCGACGATGACGGACATTTCATTCTTGGAATTCACTGAAGGTTTGAGTGAGATAAGGGTTGAAGGGATGAAGAAAGGTTCGAAATGAGTAAGTAGCAGAAACCCCGAGTGAATAATCGAGTGATAATTTCTTTATTTTATCATTTAGGAATACCAAACATCGCAAAAATAAAAACGCGGGAAAATAAGGAAGGGAAAAGAATAATTACCACGATACGGGTTTTCACAAAAACAAAAAAGTATTATAAAGAATTTTTACGGTGAGACCATGTCTGGTTATTACGATGAGACAGTAGAAGCGTGTTATGGTGAGATAGTGAATGAACTTCACGGTGAGTGTTATGGTGAGACAGTAACTCCCAGACAATAATCACAGAATACTAACTGTGTGACTGAAAAAATGAGCTTTATAGTGAGACAGTAATACAAAACACTAGCTAAGAAATCATATTCATGAAATAGTAAAGTATAAAACAGTAATATATCGAATAGTAAGACCAGAGACAGTAAGAAGTAAGGTATCTATTTGAGATTTATCATGCCTATTTCATGTATGATGTAGTCTATTCTCTAAAAATTTAATGGTTTAGTGAATATATTAGCAAGTTTATATTCAGTACCAATGAATTCCAAAGTGATATCACCTTTCTTGATAATGATCTCTCAAAAAGTTATGTCTTACATTAATGTGCTTTGTCCTAGAATGTGAAACAGGATTTTTTGAGATGTTAATAGCACTTGTGTTGTCACAATATATAGGTACATGTCTGAATTGATATCCATAATCTGGTAATGTGTGTTTCATCCACAAAATTTGTGCACAACAAATACCAGAAGCTATGTATTCAGCTTCTACAGTAGATAATTCAACAGAATTTTGTTTCTTACTACACCAAGATACTGGTGACTTGCCTAAAAGGTGACATGTTCCAGAGGTGGTTTTTCTATCTAACTTACAGCCACCGAAGTCATCATCAGAATAAATAACTAATTCAAATGATTTTCCTTTAGGATAAAATAGTCTTAGATTGGGTGTATGCTTGAGGTATTCGAAAATTTTCTTTACAGAATTTAAATTAGATTCCTTAAGTTTTTCTTGAAAACGAGCACACATACACACACTAAACATAATGTTAGGAAGACTAGCAGTTAAGTAGAGTAAAATTCCAATCATTCCTCTATAAGTGGTTTGATCAAAAGATTTTCCATCTTCATCAAGATCCAACTTACAAGTGGTACTCATGGGAGTGTCACTACTTTTAGTGTTATCCAATCCAAAACGTTTTAGAAGATCTATAGTAGTTTTACTTTGGGTTAAAACAATTCCATCATTATTTTGAAAGATTTGAAATCCAAGAAAGAATTTTAGTTCACCCATTAAAATCATTTCAAATTCATTTTGCATCATTTTAGAAAAATCCACACATAACAAATTCTTCGAAGATCCAAAAATAATGTCATCTACATAGATTTGAACAACTAAAACATTATTATAAATTCATTTTATAAAAAGGTTAGGATCATCTATTCCTTTTGTAAAACCTTTGGAAATTAGAAAAGTACTCAATATATCATACCAATATCTTGGAACTTAATTTAAACCATATAAATCTTTTCATAGTTTAAAAATATGATTTTAAAAACGGGGGATTGTAAATCCAAGATGTTGTTCAATAAAAACATCCTCAGCTATATACCCATTTAAGAATTCACTCTTAAAATCCATTTGATATAGTTTGAAATTCAAATGTGTATCATAGGAAAGAAGGATTCTGATGGATTCAAGTTTGGCTACTAGTGAAAAGGTCTCCTCATAGTCAATTCATTTTACTTGACTATAGCCTTGTGCAACTAATCTAGCCTTGTTTCTAACTATTTTACCAGCTTCATCTACCTTATTTCTGAACACCCATTTAGTGCCTATGGTAAAAGTGTCCTTGGGTTTTTCAACAAGTTTCCAAACTTTGTTCCTTTCAAACTGATTAAGTTCTCCTTACATAGTCATCTCCCAAAATTCATCATTGATAGCATAATTAATGTTTTTAGGTTTCAGTTGTGATAAGAAGACTTGATGTTCAAGATGATTTCTAATAGAATCTCTCGTTTGAGTTACTTTGTCTAAGTATCCTACAACAGCATCTAAGGGGTGGTTCTTAAGGGTTATAATAGTTTTAGAAAAAGAAGGACTAGTAATATTAGGTTCATCAACAGATTTAGGTTCATTGTGACTTGATTCTAAGAATTTCCAGAGTTGGAAGCTTTCACAGATTCTTTCATAGAAGAATTTGAGGATTTTCAATTGATGTTCAGACTTGATACATCATCCTCCAGATTCTCTAGGATGATTTTAGGCTCATGTGGATCTTTTTCATTAAATTTGACATGAACAGACTCTTCTACACATTTAGTTCTTTTATTGAACACTCTATAGGATTTACTAGATATGGAATATCCTAAAAAGATACCTTCATCACTTTTGGATGAAAATTTGTCAAGATTTTCTTTGGTATTAAGAATATAGACTTTATAACCAAAAACTTTGAAGTATCTAACCTTGGGTTTCCTATTGTTCCATAATTTGTAAGGATTTCTCTTAAGAATAGGTCTGATCAACACTCTATTGATTATGTAGAATGCATTATTGACCACTTCAACCCAAAAATAAATAGGTAGGTCATATTCACTAAGAATTGTTCTAGAAATTTATTGCAGGTTTCTATTTCTTCTCTCTACAACTCCATTCTGCTGAGGTGTTCTAGGGGTAGAGAAATTTTGACTATAACCATTTTGTGAGAATAAGGATTAAACTCTTGATTTTCAAACTCAAGGCCATGATCACTTCTTAATGATTTAATTATAAGTCCACTAATATTTTCTACAGACTTGGAATACTTAGTAAAATAAGAGTAGGATTAACTTTTTTGAGCCATAAAGAAGGTCCATGTATATCTAGAAAATTCATCTACAAGAACATAAACATAGTGGTTCCCATTTAAACTAGAAACTCTTGATGGTCCAAAGAAATCCATGTGAACCAGTTATAGAGGTTGAGAAGTTGACACTTCTTTCTTTGGTTTGAAATAAATTTTGTGTTGTTTCCCCTTTTGACAGGGATTACACACTTTTTCATTTGGAAACTCAAGTTTAGGTAAGTATTTAACTAGGATTTTTCTAGGTAGATTTATAAGGGAGTGAACATTATAGTGTCCTCATCTCTTATTCTAGAGCCAATATTAGTTATGAAATACACTTAAGCATGAATCATTTTGAGAAGCTAAAGAATCTAAATTAACAGAATAAACATTTTCATTTCTTATTGCAGAAAATACTAATTCATCTTTATAATTAAAGACATTACAAGCATCATTTTCAAATATAACAAGAAATCCATCATCACATAATTGTGATATACTAATCATATTGTAATTTAAACCATCAAAAAATAGTATTTTAGAAATTAAAACTAAGTTAGAGTTACTGATTTGGAAGATTCCAATAATCTTTCCCTTGGCATTGTCACCAAATGTGACATGTCCTCCATCTACTTTTATCAGGTTCTTGAAGAATGAGTAGTCTTCTATCATGTTCCTTGAACATCCATTGTCAAACTACCATAGAATTTTGTAGGATCTCTTTAAGCAGCTTTCCTTCAAAAAGATTAAGTAAAAACAGATTTTGGTACCCATACTTATTTGGGTCTAGTAATATTAGTAATAAGTGCTTTAGGAACCCATATTTTCCTTATAGGTTTCCTATAATCATTGTGTAAAGTATTTGAAAAATAAACTGTATTTGGTCCACAAAAACTTGAAACATTAGAATATGTATCATGGATTGAAATAGTTGATTTAAGTCCAGAACTAGGAGTAAAATTGTATGTCCTAGATTTTGAAAAAAAAATTGTTCTACTAAGGTTTCTTTTACCAGGTTGATAACCAATATCAGTGTTTTATTTATGGGAAATTTGTTTTCCTAGCATTTGGATAAGGTTATTTTTCCCATTGGTAAAATTTTCTAAGTCACTCTTTAATTTATCATTAGAAATATTTAATTCATTGTTTTCTTTGAGCAGTTGAGAATTTTCCTCCTTTTTAGTTGTGAGCTCAGATTTAATAGTTATGGTAAGAGTATGATGTTTATTTAATGATTTGTATTTGTCTTTTAGTTCATTGCATGTTTCCTAAATCATGTTACAGTATTCAAACATTTCTTCATTAGTCATATTTTCAGAGTCACTTTCATCTTTAGAATAATATGATTTATGTATAGAAGAGTCCAGTTTTACCTCAGATGTGTTTATCATAAAACACATATTGGATTTGTTAGCTTTTTCATCATGTTATGTCTCTGAGTTTCTTGAACTTTCCTCAGAATCACTCCATGTTTCTTTTATTGCCTTTTTTTACCTCTTGTCCTTGTCCTAAAATTTCTTTTTATACTTGAGATTTGGATAGTCAACCTTTATATTTCCTTTGCGCCTACATTCATAGCATAAAATTTAATTAGCCTTGTCACTTCTTTTCCAGTCCTTCTTCCAGTTTCCTTTTCAGTCATAATTTCCCTTGAAGTTAGGCTTTCTGAAGAAGTTCTTCTTTTTGTAAAATAGTTTGAATATTATGGCTAGTTGAGCCATCTCCTCATCACGGTCAGGTGATGATTGTTCACTAGTGGATCTTTCTACAGGAGCTTCCAGTTTCCCTTTGTCTTTGTGCTTAGAAGTGGTGGTCTTGAATGAAACAAATTTCCTATTTGGTTCATCCTCCACTTCCTTGTTGACTTTCAACTCTTCCTCATACATCATCAGTTTCCCAATGAGTTATTTTACCAGTAGTTTGATAATATCGCACAATTCTATAACAGAGACAGAGGTTCCCCTCCATCTGTCAGGTAAACATCTAAGGATTCTCATGATTTGTTCCTTGGTAGTGACTTCTCTTCCAAGAGAAATCGTTTTGTTGACAATCTCATTGAACCTAAGATACATGTCAGAAATAGGATCATCAGGTTTCATTTTAAAATTATCATATTTGATAGTATAAGTATTAAGTCTCATTTCTTTTACACTAGATGTTACTTCATGTGAGACAGACAGGGTATCCAAAATTTCATGGGAAGTCTTAAAAGAAATCAATCTATTAAACTATTCATCTCCTAAGGAGAAATATAAAGCATTCATAGCTTTTCAGTTGTTACTATAGGCAGTTTTGGTAGGTTCATCCCATGTGATTCTATCAGTAGCATGAATTTTTTATTCATCTATAATGGATGATAAAATTTAAAAACTCACTCTCTAAATGCATTTTCATTTTAATTTTACATTGAGCATAATTGGTTCCATTAAATAATAGTGATATGTTGGTTACATCACCTTCAAATATATTTTCCATAATAAAGTATTACTTTAAGAGAGATAGAAATTTAGAATTGACAGAAATTTACAGATCTTTAAAGTGCAACTACAATCACAATTGAATAATATTATGCAGAGTCCTGAAAAACAACCTCTGATACCAAATGTTGGTCGGAGTAGATTACTCAAGAGGGGAGGGGTGAATTGAGTAACTATAAAATTTTTTGTAAAAAGTATTTCTAAAAAGGTTTCCCCAAAGATTAAAAACATCCCAGTTAATCAAGGTTATACTGTTATAAGAGTTTGACTATTTAAGTAACTTCTTAGAAGATTTATTAATTCTCATCAATCTTAATTTGTGTTATTAATATTACTTTTCAAGTTATTCTACTAAGACAATCCAGTTATAACTTCTTTCCAATACTAACTATCAAAGTGTAATTAGTGATGTATGGATTATAAATAAAGTAATAAAACAGAGAAAACTAAATTAAGAAGCACAGCGGATATGGAACAAGTGGTTCAGTCTCAAGCCGAGACATAATCCACTCCACTTTGTGATCACCTTCCACTAAGAAGTTTATATAAATAAACTTTCATCCACACCCTGGATCGGGGTTAACAATAGTACATAGACTGTCTAGGTCACACAGGGACCTCTTCCACAGCTTTCATGGGTACAAACTACCAGGTCACACAGGGACATCTTCCACACTTATCCGTGGGTATACACAAGATTAAAAGAATGGTTGATTATGTATATCTTGTATCCTTCGGTTTAATGCAAGATACAGAGTGTGTTTTTCTATAGGTACGCACTCTGCTCGAAAGGTAATAAACAGATACACAATAGAGAAAAAATATTGAGATGGGTTTAGAAGTGCTCTGAGTGTTATTCTTTGTAGATTTGTACTTATTATGATTAAGCATATGCAGATCTAGAGTCCTCTACTATAAAACAGAGTGTCTCGATTCAGCTTGTGTTCTTCGTGGGGTTCAACAGATAGAAGATGTTCTCTATGCTTCAAATATGCTTTGTGTGTTATTCAGTAGTGTTGAGTTGCATGCGGTAGGCCTTTTTCTTTTGAAACTCACTCTAAGTGTGTTCTTCATTGTCGTGCTCAAAGTCTTGTTTTTCGTTCAGTATCATGCCCTTTGATTCTTGGCCACACTTTTCTTTTATCTTGGACTGCATGTGTTGGAGCCGACAGGTTTCATGTATTTTGCACCTCATAACTCATACTGTCCAATGATATGTCTACAAATAAACATTAATTATGTCATTTCATTATCCTGAATGGCCCGAAGGCCTTCATTTTTATTGATTTTTTGATAACCTCCCTTTCAAGGGATGAGGGGGGAACCCTTACAAGGACCGTTGGCTCAGATATTACATGGACCATAGGCTTAGGAGATTACATGACCCAAAGTTCTTAGGGAATTCAACCAGACTATCTACAAGGAACTGCCCCTCCCCAACATCTGCATCCTAAAAGTAGATCTCCACCTTTGCATGACCGTCTGACTAGGATTCTCGTGCAAGCACAGGCTGGTACCGATGGCATAGCCATACCCTCTCATTCTGAAAATCCATTTGGCTCTGATCTGGTGAGCGCACCTACTCTAAATCATCAAATATGACTGTTAGAAATTAAATCGAAAGACAAAAAAATAGTTTTAGAAATAGTGTCATAGTAAGTCATGGAAAAAGTGTCTCCTTCACACTGTGTCAAAATTGATCACGGTTTCTAAGTGTCATGGTTTCTCATGGTTAGGGTGTCTTGTTCACGGTGTCTCATGGTCATGGTGTCTTGTTCATGATGTCTCATGGTTATGGTGTCTTGTTCACAGTGTCTCATGGTCATGGTTTCTTGTTCACGGTGTCTGCTTCACACTGTCTACTTCATGGTGTCTGCTTCACGGTATCTACTTCACGGTGTCTGGTTCACGGTGTTTGCTTCACGGTGTCTGCTTCATGGTGTCTGGTTCACGATGTCAGAAAGACATAACTAGTGGCAGACTCACGATGTCTCAGACTTTTCAAAGTCATTGTGTTTAGACTTAAGCAATTATGATAATAGAATGGATTAGACTTAAGCATTTGTCAAATAAGGTATTATGAGAGTAGATAAAGGATAGTATAAAGTAAGTAAACTGAATGTAGATAAATTAAGATCTTGAATGGATCTTCTTAAAGCATGAGAATACTTTAAACATTAATACACATGATTTGATATAATTTACAGGAGTTCACTAGGTTGAATAAGATTTTTGATCATTAAAACATGATTACTACATGAGGAGTCCAACCCCTCTAAATTCAATATCTGAGTAACTTTTTAGAACAAATCATTTCTAAGATAATAAAATATTCCAAGTCAAAAAGTGTCATTAAGGTATCATAAAATGTTTTTTACCAATTTAAAATGAGATTATTTTGGATTAGATTTATGTTCCACATAGAAAAATAAATAAAACACAATGTTTGGTGGACTTTTATTATGATATAGTAAACTTATGAACATAATTCTCTAATGTTTTTGATCTATTGATTTACCGGTTTCATCAAGATCAGGTTTGATAGAAGTTGATATTAGAGTACTTATGGTTGATTCATTTTCAAAACCAAAAAAATTTAGAAAATTATGAATATATTTATTTTGATTTAAAATATTTCAATATGGTTTTTGAAAAATCTTAAAAGAAAGAAAAAAATTTGTGTTCTCTCAACATGCTCATTTCAAACTCATTTTTCAAAAGTTTACAAAAATTAACAGAATGATATTTTCGAGTTGAGCCAAAAACAATATCATAAAAATATAGTTAAATAATAATTGTGAATTTAAAATTTTATTTATGAAATTTTTTGGATCATCACTTCCATTAAAAAAATTATTTCAAAGAAAATATACATTGAGTCTACCATACCAAGATATTGAGGCTTATTTTTGTCTATAGACTATTTTTATAGGTTTAAATACTTTTTATAGGAATTTAATATATTCAAAACCCGAAGGTTAATAAATATAAACTTCCTCTGGAACATAACCATTAAAGAAAGAACTGTCATCATCCATTTGAAGTAAATTAAAATTCATATAATCTATAAATACTAATAAGATACTTATTTTTTATAATTTAGCTACCAACACATAAGTTTCCCCATAGTTTATACATTCTTATTTTAAATAGTATTTATCAACAATTATTGATTTATTTATAATAAGAATTCCATTTTCATAAAAAAATTATAAGAATACATTTTACTATAATTATCTATAAAACGGTTGGATATTTAATTGGGGTGAAAACACAGTTCTGTTCAAACTAATTGAGCTCTTATTACATGGCACTTATCCAAATTTCATCACCTAAAGTTTCATATATAGTTTTAGGTTCAAATTATAATAGGAATGCATGATGATTATAATGATTTCTTAGGTAACTTCTATTTTTAACCGATTGACTTACATCTCTAATAATATAATCAAAAGGATGATTCCATAATATCATATGTTTTTTGGTTAAAGTGGTAATTTTATCATTAACTAGAAAATAAAAATATTATATTGAATTAATTTTTGGATATTGAAAATCTAATGGTCTTGATTCTATATGATTTTCTATCTGTAGAAGTGAATTATATTTCAGTGAACTAATAGAAGTATTTTTTAACAAATTATTAGAATTATAAATTTTTTATAATTTTACAAAAACAGAAGGATGATTTCCATCAAAATTTACATGAAATATTTCATAAAAACATTGATTATTTTATTAAAAAATATATTAGCCTTACTAGTTATATAATAACCAATAAAAGTTCCTTTATTTATTTTTAGATCAAGTTTCTATAACTGGTCTTTTATATTTAAGATGAATAATTTTCACTCAAGAAATCTCAAGTAATAATGTTTGATCTTTGTTCTAGTCCACAAATAATTTGTAGTTTTATTAAGAAATTTTATGAGTAAAACTTGATTTATAGTATAAAAATTAGTGCATATAGCCTCAGCCTAAAAATTTTTTAAAAGTGAATAATCACTTAGAAACAATTTAGTAATTACCTAAATAATTATATTAACTAAACCATTTTTTTGTGACCTTGTTGTAAAAAATTTATGAGTAATACCTTCCTTATTATAAAATTTTCAAATTTTGAGTTGAGAAAATCACTACCATTATCACATTGGATAATAACATAAGGTAGTTTTTTCTCATTTTTTATAGAAGAATTAAATAACATAAAATTAATAAGATATTTGGATTCTCGATTTTGAAAATAGACCCAACTAAATATAGTGTAATCATCTACCAAGACATATATATATTATTTTTCTCCTATAATTCATGGCTATGTAGGACCAAATAAATCCATGTGCACTAAATATAAATATTGGATAGTTGAGACTTCGCTTTTAGATTTAAAACTTGACTTTTATTACATAATTAATTGATAAGGATCATATACTATGGTAGAATTAAACTCAATTTCGGGTACATCCCTAATAATTAATTTCAAATAAATTTTAGTAAAATTCCAAAAGTTATAGTGTCCTAATATCTTATTTCTAGAAAAATAAGTATCTGATTGCACTTAAAAAGGTATATTCCAAAGACTTAATTCTTCTAAGTTGAGTGTGTAAATATTTTATTTCCTATCGATAGATAAAATAAAAATGACCTTCTAAACTTTAAATGGTACATTTATCATTTCTAAAGTTCCAAAGATATACCCCATCACATAACTGACTTATGCTGATAAGGTTGTTCTAAAATTATAAAACATATAAATCATTTGAAAGTAATGTTTTTATAAGAAAATAAACATCACTTATTTTGATGATTTTATATTTTTCATTGCCTTCAAAAGTGACTCATCCTCTTTTCAGATTGCTTAAATATCAGAAATTTGACTTTTCTTCAGTCATTTATTGAGAACAACCATTATCCATGTACCGTTTATTTTAGATACTAGTACTGAGATTATTTTTTGGAAAAATATAAAATTATGTTCTTAGTACCCACACATGTTTTGGTCCTATAATATTAGAAAATAAAATTTTAGGAACCAAAATATTCCCAAATATATTATTTTTTACAACTACAAATTCTTTTGAAATAAAAGTTTTATGGAATCCAAAATAATGAAATCTATTTAAATAGAAATAATTACTCTAGTGACCTCCTCATTTAAATTTATTAAAAAAGGTACATTTTAGGGACAAATTAATTTTATTAAAAATAAGTTTTATCAAATTATAAGCAATTACATTTGAAGTTATAGAGGGTCTTATTTATTTATAAATTTTATCAAAATTATCATAACTAGAAGTAAAGTTAGATAAAATTTTATTTAAACAACAAACTTCAAATTTATGTTGAACAATGAAATTACCATCATCTAAATATTTATCAACATATTTCTAATCAACAATATTCCAATCAAAAAAAGTTATATAATAATTAATTTTTAAATATAATTTGGTTGAAATTTGTGAAATTTTTGAAGTTAATTTCCAAAAAAAATATTATCTTTAATAAGTTTTCTTTTAGTAAACTTATAGAAAATTATTAATTTATAATTTTCATGATTCATAAGAGTTTTGTATCAATAAATTTTAGTTATAGTATGTAAATTATCTTTATCTTATGATGAATTTACTTTTTCAACATATGAAAGGTTATCTTTTTTATATTATGATGAAGTTTAATAATCATATTTGATATTATTAGTGAATTTAGAACCAATACTTAAATTCGTAAGGGATTTTGTAGTAAAATTTTACATGAAGAATTTTTCATTCCCCAGAATATTTGAATAGAATCTAATTACTTTCTAATTTTCTATTCCATTGTCTTCTAATTAACTATATGAAGATGTGTCTCTTTCACTAGTGTTTTAAGTGTTTAAAGATTTCAATATTTTATTTATTTATTTTTTATAATACCTTCCTGGAATTCTATTTTTCTTATTCACAAGTCTAATATAACCTTCCTTATTAAATTTATAGGAAATAACTTCTGAAGATTCCTTCTTGTTTTCTAACATTTCTGTCTTTCCAATGGAAATTATACAAATGTGAATTACCAATAAAATTATTCATTCATTTTAAAATTTGATCAAGTTCATTGTTACTATTATCTATATCACTTTGATATGTATTATTACATTTCCTTTTTGAAATAAAATATTTATAAGTGTTAGTACAAGTATCAAAGGTATTGGAATTAAGGTTACCTAAAGTATAAGTGAATGATACTCCATTCTTCATTTTCTCTTTTTAATCACCTCATTTATGTCTACTCTCATATTACATTAATGTTCTAATTAATCCATACATACTTAAAATTGTTAAATATTGAGTATCATTGATTTCTATCCTCTTGGAATATCATTATTTAAGCATACTATTAATATTTTTTTTAATTATTTTATCTTTTGATAACTCTTTTTCACCCAGATATTTTAAACTATATACTATATCCATACAGTATTAATGCATTTGAGTTACTATTTCTCTTGGAATAAAGTCAAAGGTTTGATAATCAACTCTTAGCATAGTTCTATGAGTTTCCAAAACATTATAAGTTTCAAAATGTGTAATCTATAATTTTTTTCAAATTCAATTTTCTATTTCATGGGATGATATCTTCTAATAGATTTTCCCAATCATGGAACATAATAAAGTATTGATAACTTTATGGTTTAACTGATATTAAAGTTTATATTTATGATAGAATTGAATAATATCCTACCCCAAAACACTATAGTTTAATATCACCATGATAAAGCTTTAAATCTGGTATTAATGATATAGGATTTCAAATGAACACACTAGTAACATTAATTATATCCATAAAAAATAATTTTTCTAGTTGGATTTAAGTTTCTGAGTGTTTTAACTGGTACTCATTCCATCAAAAAATATCTTTCCTCTACCAACATAGTAAATATAAGGAAATTGAGTTGAAAATTTGATAAATTAATGTAAATACTATATTAGCTAAATTTTTCTAGTAAATATTAGAATCTAGTTAAATAACCCTTCAATGTAAAATTTTGTCCTAAGGTAGGATGGAAAATAAAATACTAGGGTGGTGAATTATAGTTTTAAAATAAACTTAAAATTTTTATCCTCTATGTATTATGTTGATCTGTTTTTCCAATTACCAGTCAAATCAAAACTCAATGTAACAAAATTATAAACACTATGAAATACAGTTAAAACCATGTAAATAAAGTTTTGGTATTTTAAATTTTACCATTGAATTTGTTTACACGGTCAAAATTTAAAAACAAAATATGGTGTATTATCTTGCAAACCAAATACTCCCTTTAAAGGATTTTTAAAATCACACTTTCAAACAAAAGTATAAGTTGGATATCTTTACTGGATACATGGTATCCATGAATCTATAACTATCATAAGGTATCTTCGATTTAATACCTATTAGAAGTCTTTTCTCCCTATCCCTATAATCCCTTGACTAAACCTGTCAATAACAACTCACTTCCACACACTGGAAGTACTAGAGCTATGTCTCCAAAGTAATGGAATCCCCCAATCCATATGATAGGAAAATACTCTATTTTCATTTACTTAAAATCCCTCAATCATTTAGTTTTTAAATAAGAATAATAACAATATAAATTGATAAAATATTTACAATGAAAACTATATAATGGTATCTCTTAATAGAAACACCTAGAAAGAAACATATTGCATTAATTGGATGTTCTTTCATCAACAAGAAATTTCAAAGATTCAAAACAAATTGAAACATTCATAATGTTTTATATTTATGTTCATTCAAGTTATTTTGACACTTGATGTGTGGATTAATTTATAGGCATTTTTATAACAAACTCCATTGGTCGAATTCCTCAAAACATGAAGTTAGTTGTAACTACATCAGCAGAAACTTCTTCCTCTACCAATGAACTCAACATGTTCCATTATTTACCAATGAATTTAATTAAAACCATTATAGTTCTTATAAATCCAATTTATTTAATATATAATGAAACTTTAGATCACCATATTTTCATAAAAAAAATTAATTCTTCAATATTTCTTCTTCCAGAAGTTTATTCTTCATAAGAATAAGAACTTAAGTAAAAATTGGAGTTAAATAATTTTCATATAAAGTGTATTGTGATTGTAAAAATAAATAAAGGAATTGGGTCATTAACTTAAAAACCAAGAATGTCTTGTGACGTACAATCCACCAATCAAAATCTAACATCACTCCATGTTCCAAACTCCACATAGAATAAAATGCATTTCCTGTATCTATCTAATAAGCTCAAATAAATCATCTTTTTTCTAAAAATATTGGTTCGATCACTAAAACACATCCATAAAATTTTATATAAAACATCTGATTTAGTCTCCTCCTTACTACGATAGATCATATGAAAAAACACTAGTTAGTTCTCCTCTTACCAATATTTCCTAAAAATGACCAGTTTCACCCATTGATGCATCGTCACATCTCTAAACCACAATTACTTAATTCTTGGTGGCATCATGAGTTCATAAAAACCCTACTAAAAAAATTATGAACCCAAAACTTGATGTAATTCCATGATTGGATCCTCGACTAACTAAATCCACCACCATTCTCGACCCACAAGTACTAAATCATCTCTGATCAAACTCACTCTCAAATTCCTCAATGTATATGTTTCATGACTCCATAACCAAAATATATTATTTACCACATAAAAATACCAAATATAATATTTAATGTGGATCCAAATAAAATCATATCCACCTTCTAACCATCACCCTGGTCTCATCATAACTGGCCTCTAACCATTTTCACTATATTCATTGCCCTAATAACATAAGGATCATATATCCATGACTGATTTGATGATCCTTCCATAGAATTATCCTTATAATAGCTTTAAGGAACCAAAAAAATTTATCTCTAAATCCCACATCTTATCTATTACCAAAAGTAATGACTAAACATGATAGTCTCACTCATACTTGATCACTAACACCAAACATCTATCATTACATATTCCCAGCTCACAAGGAATTCCATCTTCATCATTATCTAAAATTAATCCACAATAAGTGTCACATTCTTAAATAACCAATGGTGTGCTCCCCACTATATGGATTCCATTATATTACTCCTAAAACACAATTCCTGAAAAGTTTGAATATCACATGTGTGTCACTTCTTCTCAGCCACACTAATATCATCCTAACAACATGTATCAAGGACCAAGTTTAGAAAAAAATTACCATAGTACTATGATCCAACATTGATGTTACCTTTTACTACAAAAGAAACACTTCTCATTCACATAAAAACCTCAAGCCATCATTCCTATAAGTGTTATGTCAAATACATCAATCCTTGACAAGACCATGGTTCCTCATTGATATAAAAACCCAACGGGCATCGCGTAGAACTTGCCTGAACTTTCCATAATGTATTTATAATTTTAACTAAAATTATATGTGAATCTCACTATCATCTTCCCAAGTATATTAAACCTCCATAAAAACCCACTTAGAGGTTCTCATTCTCTATTAATCTCAATATCATCATATCCCAATGGGTGTACTCTCCCATACTACCCATTAATATAAAATAACTCACACCCAAATTATTTTCATCCCCTATACCCTAGAATAACGTGTCTAAAATACTAAAAAATATTCCCTATATGTCCACACTATCTAGACTAAATAAATATTCAATGATTTCTTTATGACCATCAAGACGCATTCCACCCATGCCAAGGATCACCATATGATCACCCACCACCTGATCATCATTCCAAAACCACAAGCATATACCCACACTCTATCCATATTATATTCAACCATTTAGGATATTTATATACTATCCCACCGTGAATCACACTCAAAACCAACAAGTTTGGTCATCCAACTGATCTTTTCCTCTAAACCTAACCTCAATATGAAAAGAACAAGGAATAATTCATGCCTTTCCTCTACACTAAAAAAGGGATCCTTGTCCTCAAGGAAACTTATTCCCATACCTAATCATCTCCTAGGCATACCACATCTACATTTAACCACCAATAGGTATCCAATACATGAACTATAACACCCCCAAAAAAGTGATACTTAAAATACTAAATGTTACTACCTAAATGAACAGGGTGCGCCTTTATTCTCAAGAACCTACAAAAATATAAATTTTCTATTAATAAATATTGGCTTGGAATAGTTTTTCGATGGGTGAAATCTTGGGATGTTTCACATGGTGTGCGAGTGAGGAAGAACGACATTAAAATACATGTATTGGATTGTGGGTATAATCATTATTCTGATAACCCATTAAGGAATGTGGGTGGGCCCCAGGGGGGATAACACATGTTTGTGGGGAAACTAGTGGTCACTAGTGGGTCAATACCTAATATCCATATTAAAAATTAAAGTTTGTTATACTATTAGTGACGCTCAGTTGTTACAGTGGTAAAAATGTGATGCCCTTCCAGATGTGTGGTGGAACCACCTGGGTTGAAATGTGGGTTCCACAAGGGTATTGCAATTTAAAGATATGGATAGTTTGACACACCTAGAAAATTAAGACTTAAAATACTAAATGTTATTACCCATGACGACAAAGTGTACCTTTATTTCTGGGAGCCTACCTGACTATAACTATAGGGTTAAGTGAGCTTTTCCAAAATTAGTGTCAGGATTGGTAACCTCTTGGAAAGTTTCCCAAGGTGTGTGGGTAAGGAAAATCACTATGAAAAATTATGTGACGCCCTATGGGGATATTCATTATTAAGATGACCCATTCAGGCATGTGGGTGTTCCCTAGGGAGAATAACATGTGTTTGTGAGGCACCTGGTGGTGCCTAGGGGTCTAGAACCCAATGTCCATATTAAAAATGCAGGGTGTTTATATTTTCAGTGACACACTGTTTTTATAGTGGTATCAAATTGATGCCCATCCAGAAGTACAGTGGCCTTGCCTAGGATTGAATGTGGGGTCTATGGGGGTATTATTCTTTAAAGTGGGGAGAGTGTGAGACACCCGGAAAAGTAATACTTAAAATACTAAATTTTATTACCCATGTTGACAAGGTGAAACTTTGTTTTTTGGAGCCAAATTGATTAGAACTCTATGGTTAAGTGAGAAAGTCCTATAGTAGTGTTAGGATGGGTAAACACCCTAGAAGATTATCAGGGTTTTTGAGTGAGGAAAAAGAAATATGAAAAAATATGTGTTGGACTGTGAGGATAATCATTAGTCAGATGACCCATTCAAGCATGTGGGTGAAACCTAGGAGGCACTACACATGTTTATAGATAACCTGGTAGTTTCTAATGATTTATGACCTAATGTCCATATTAAAAATGCATGTCTTTTATGGTGGTAGTGAGACACAGTTATTACAGTGGTATCCAAGTGATACTAAGCCAGAGTGTAGTGGCGCTATCTTGGTTGAAATGAGTGGTCCATAATGATGTAATTTTGCTTTAAAGTTTTGGGGGAGTGTAATAACTCTATAAAATTTAGGCTTAGAAGACTAAATTTTAATACCTATATCAATAAGGTGTACCTTTATTTTCATAAGAATTCCTAATTAGAACTCCACATTTAAGAGATATTTTCCTTCAATAATTTCAAGATGGTTGGCCTCCTGAGAAGTTTCCCTAGGTGTGTTTGAGTGAGAAAAAGCACGCTAAAATAATATTTTTTGGCTTGTAGGTATATTCATTATTCTAATAATCCATTTGGGTATTTGGGTTGGCACCATGGGGAACAACACATGTCTATGGAGCAATTGGTGGTTCCTGGAGAGACAGGACCCGATGTCCATATTAAAAAAAGAAAGGTGTTTGTGCTGTTAATGAGGAATATTTGTTACATAAACCATCCCATCAAGGGTTGATATACAATCCTTCAAATGGGGGACTATATAAACATCATCAGATAACATCCCATAATAGGTTCTATATGACCTATCATCAGAAAGAAAATATTTTCACATACAACAGACACATGTTATATGAATCCTATATACCAAAAATCATTCATGTACACAGGACTCCTTCTACTATGGGATAATATCCAAAATCACAAATAAAGATCTCAATACACAGATCATTCTTGAATAAACATACCATCTTTAACAAATGAAAACCAAGAAAGACTATCTCATAAACCCAATAACATATACTTCCCATCATAAATGTGTTCATGATTCATCAATTTGATATCTATCACAAGCTCCAAAACATCCATATCTCAATGTATACCCTATTCCAAATATTAAGACAAAATAAGATATTCTATAATACCACTTCCTGATTCCTCTTCCTGAAACCACTCATCAATGTCTTGGCTATAAGACTACATGACCATATGTGCACCTCTCCATACACCAAAGGTTGTATAATAGAAGTGGGGTAATAAATAATATATTGTGGTGACTATGAATGCAATATCATAATAATAAATAATAAATAAAACAAAAAACATAAACTATAAGTAATTGAAGTATGTGGAATCAGTAAAATAATTCCATGTTATATCAAATGAAATATAGTTATACATGCATGTATCTCACTAATCACTCAATAAGATAATCACATATACAAAAAAGAAAAATGAATAAATACATAGAGTATGTACTACAATCCCCAATACTTTCATTAATCCAAATATCTAATCCCTATCAAGCTACTGCAGCCCATTCTACTTCATATCCTATGATCAATCTTTAAAGTCAAACATAAGGTATGCATTCACACCAGGGTTTCCATATAGGGTGATAGAAATAAATCTTTGTAGTGTCTCACCAAGTTCCCCTAATATACACCATAATATATATGTATATTCATGAGAAAAGTAAATAAATTATCATAACACACAATCATGCATGTAAGGTTATTGTGTGCAAACTAGGACACCACGACACTTGATCATACCTACTTCAGCCTATGCCAGAATCAACCATTTCATGCCAAAAATATTGACCCATGATCAAAATTTAGGTTAGGGTGGTATAAAATGCCTTGTAATATACCCTTTTTATCAGGGTATAATCCATAACAAACACCCTAACCAGCCCCACTCATGGGAGGTCTCACATCAAGTACCCAAGAAACCCCTCTAAGTGGAGGTTATACATCAAGTACCCAAGCCAGACCTTCTCACTCAATGGAGGTATCATATCAAGTACCCAAACCAACCCATATTTTAGAAGGTCACACATCAAGTACCCAACCCACCCCCTCTTAGAGGGTAGCACACATCAAGACCTAGATCATCCCCTCTTCTATAAGGGAGTTCATCTAGAAGTATCTAACCATGTTGCTAAGAACATTCTGAACACTGACTTCTAAATCATGGGAGGGTCCATTAATCTAGTATCTACATTGGTTAAACACACAATTGAGAATATATATAAAATAAAAAGTAGGTAACACATCCCATCCCACAAGCTAATCACCTCATCATTAAGTTTTTAGTCACCCAAGGTCGATCCCCATGTATCAAAACACATTTTTCATCCATCTTTCTTCACATATTGGTCTCATAAAGACCATGGTTGCACATAAAAAACATCTTGAGACACTTGGAATTATTAGGATTTCCATAAACAAATAAATAATGTTATCCAAATCTGACCTGGTTTCTAATCATTGATATAACCACACACTCACCACCCCATAGTGACTCCTTAGACTGCATACTCTACCCAACTAATGCCTCAAGAGTCCAGTCCAATCCTATTCCAACTCTCACATCATAACTCAGTCTTGATGATCAAATCCCATTCCAAGAAACTCACCCCTGGGCCCTTGGAAATTATATTCTAAGCCATCAACAATTCCTCTATCCCTCACTTGGATCCAATCTCACATCTCCCTTAAGGAGAGCTTCAAGCCCGTCATGTAAAAGAAACCCTCCACATATTACTAATTCATTACCTAGAGTAATAATCCCACTTATAATGCACACTAATTATCCACCACACCATAAATAGGGTGTTTCCATCATACATTATACGTACGATCATCTCACCTATCATCACTAGGACTAATCCCCTCATTTCTCCATAACTAGCCCTAAGAAAACAACCTAGGATATTTTAACTCACCTCAAGCCCAAGGGACTATATTGATGATCTCATAACCTCAACTAATACATTTTATCCCTTGGATACATGGTCTTCAGGAAATTCCAAAATGCGAAAAGTTAAAAGAATCACTTATTCCCACTCTAAGACCCTCAATTCCATCCTATGTTTTTTCCTAGGGAACTTTTAACCCCTATCCCTTTCACCAAATAACATAAAAACATATAAAATTGTTTATAAACATGAATATGGTTTCGTATTAAAGGGTTCACCTACCCCACACATAGAGTTATTATCCTCTTCAAGTGCCACTCATCATCGACCAAGCCCATATATTCCTCTTCTAAGACCATATTAATACCCATATACTTATTTCAAGACATATCATCCAAATAATTAATCATGGCTACATAAAATTAATTATTTAATTTAAACTAAAGGGGAATAATACCTTAAAACTCATCAGGAAAATCCACATCACTAAAACTACATATAACCTAGGGTGTTCATCCTTTTGGAATTTTCTTCTAGCCTATATGAGAAAAACTCATATCATTTAGGATGATTTATACCATTCTCTTGTTAAATAAGCATAAAAAGATGTTTAAAGACACTAAAATCAACAAATAATAAACATGAAGAAGAATTAAGGGAAAATAAGTAATAAATCACCTTAAATATATCATGAAAACTACTCTAAAATGATCCTTGCTAAGGGGGTTAAAAGAGGGAACAAGTGGGGGAGGGGATCCAAAATAGCCCTCCCCATATTACCCCTCAACCTAAAACTGAAGTTTTTAGATCTAAAAATGATGATCCTATCCCTCATTTTTAAAAACTAGAAAAGGGAACCATCTGGAAATGACCTATAAAGGTCAATATGTGGAATCCTCTTGAGATTACCAATCATGATGTGGCCCCTTCAATAACAGTATGTCGCATCTCCCTTATCTAGAACCAAATTCTTGAGGCTCAAGCCTTCACAACATGGCCTCCTCTTTCCAAAATGTATCCTTCACCCTCTAAAAATTGGCCTTGACACTACATGTCATGATTCCTCCCCATGTGAAACCCTTCATGGTGTGGCCCATGGGCCATGGTGTGACCACCTCCCCCCACAAAAATTCACAAATGAAGAACATAACGGTCCCTAAGAACATACGGAAGGTTCCTTCCCTTTTCCAAATTCTAATATACAAAGTTGATCTCCATGGTGTGAAACCCTAGATATAAAATGATTCCCATTTCTCTTATATCTAACCCAATACATAAGGTTCATCCTCGTAGCATGAAACCCCAAGACCTGACATGACCATATGTAAGGTTCTTTCCCTTAGTGAAAATCCTACATAAAATTCTGAAACACCATGACACTCACATGTCACATCATGACCCACTGTCTCAATATTGTGGTGCTTCCTTATCTACAGAATTATCCCTTCACTATCCATCCATTATGGAATTACCTTCATCCATCAATGCATGATAATCGTTTTATGGAAAAATTCAATAGTGGGGTCACCTCAAACCAACTCCAACACTCATTCGATCACACGAAGCACCTCTTGGGATTATGAACACATTAGAAAACATAACCTTGAGATTTTATAGCCATTATAATTCAAATATGATCCCTAATTATTATAACATCCTATCTTATATTCCCAAAATTTTAAATTTCCTTAGAAAAAACAGCTTGTAAATTTTCATGTCATTATATGAGGATCAATAAATTCAACCTTTTCCTATTATTTTGGTACTTTTTCTTATAGTAGAATTCACTTTGGGTTATCTAATTCTTCTAGAACCTTTATAAGGTTAATTATTTCATTTTTTTAAAGGAATTTTTAGAGGTTTTAATGAATGATTTCATGTTGTATGGAACCTCTTTTTAGTGTTGTTTGATGTGTATTGATGTTGTCTTTAGAACTCTATGAAATTTCATTTAATAGTGGAGAAAGGAATTGTACTAGGATATATAGAGTCAATGGATTTAATTAAGTTGATAGGTTCCTTTTTTATTTTATTTTCTCACTGACATACCCCAAAATAGTAAATGATGTTAGATGTTTCCTTATAAATGTTGGGTTCTATAGGATATTTATAAAAGACTTTAGTAAGATGGTATGACCTTTTTCCAGGTTACTCTGAAAGGAGACTCACTTTCACTTTGATGAGTGTTGTAAAGAGGCCTTCAGGTAATTGATATCAAAGTCAGTATCCCCACCCATTATCCAACTACCAAGATGGGATTTACCTTTTGAGTTGATGATCGATGCTTTATATTTTTTCTAGGGGATGTATTGAGTCAAAGAGTAGAAATTAGTTCTCTTGTTATAGATTATGAATCTATGAATCAAGATTTAGTACAACATATTTTCAAAATCACTTAAAGGAATTTTTTCCATTATCTGTGCTCAAGACTTGTTTAGGTGTTACTTTTTGGGATCCAAAGGGATTATTTTTGTTGACCTCTCTACCATGATATTTTTTATGATGAAAAATTATTCAAAACCAAAGATGTTGTGATGTATTTTATTGATAAAAATTTTAAAGAAATGACCATAGATATAAAGAATAGTGAGAACTTATTCATTAACTATTTGAGTAGACTACCCACTTTTCTAGGTGTAAAATTGTGAATATTTTCACCTATTAGGGAAACCTTACCAAATGAAAAACTCTATGTCATTGAGAGTTTTATACCTTGTTTTCTTGAACATGTTAATTACTTAGGTTAAAATGAGATTACCCACTATATTTTAATGAAACAATTTTTCAAGTTAGTGAGTGGAGATAGGAAGTACATTTGGGATAACCCTTATTTGTGGAACTTTATAAGTGACCATGTATTTAGGATATGAATTCCAGGTTCTAACATAAAATCAGTTTTACAATTTCTCCAATATTTGAGTTATGATGTTCACTTTAGACCACAATGGATATATAGGAAAGTGATTGATTTTAGTTTTTTTTTGTCTACTATCTTTAAGGATGTTTTTCAATTCTATAATGATCCATATCATTATGGGTTGTGAATTCCAGAGGAAATTTAAATTTTTCATCCATTGGAAGGGGGTATTCAATGAATTTGGATTTAGATTAGGGATATGAGTGTTTGAATATCTTGAGAAGATGTTTTTGTTGGTGTAGTGAGGCTCGGTTGGTAATTTAGATTCTCGAGTGACCATTTAAGAAGGTTTGATGTGGCCTCGTAGCTGGAATTCAATTGTAGGTGGAGAACCACAATGAAGTGAAGGGGATTATTGCATGGTTTCCCATGACAGAGGAGTCAATGAAACAATAGTAAAGTTTTCTCCATAGCAGTGATGTGGGGAAAATCTCCACACAACAGTCCTAATGCTACATCATGAAGCGTCCCTAAGAGGGAGGTCCATCAGTCTACACCCTATGGGTGGGATGCACTATAGCCTAGGGGTCATACCACAGTGTGGCCCTAGTCGAAGGAAACCATTACTAATCTTATAGGGGCCATGCTATTTTGGTGGCATGTGCAGTCAACCCCCGCTCATTTTGTGGTTGAACACACTACAGTCGGGTAGACTATGCTATAGTGTGGATGGGTATTGAGGCATCATGGAATGGTCCTCATGGCCATGTCATGTCCAAGGTCTCAGGTAGTTTTTTTAAGGAGGATGCTGGTAATTTCTAAATTGTCCCCCTTTTTTAAGGGATATTTGGCACACTAAGGGTGTTATTCTTGGTCAACCCTCCCCCTATATTTATCTCTTTAATCTCTCATATTTGGGGTGGGTTTTTAAGGATATTTTTTGTATATTATTCTATTTCTTCATATCTTCTTACCTATCATTGTATCCCTATAATTTTAGTGTAATTTTGGTTATGTTTTATTAATGATTCCCACTAAATCATGGTGGAAATCACTTATAATGAAGGGGATTTCATGTTCAGTGGCTAGAGGGGATCCCGAAAGGAGGATTTCAGGTTGTATTTCTCTGTTTCGATTGAGGTACATCATTACAATAATTTATTTAGTTATTTTTATTAAATTATATTAAATTGTAGATGAAAAGGTTTCAATTGTTAATAGTTTTTCCATGATAGAGTTTGGGTATGTTATAGACCTTTTATGGGTGGTAAATCAAGGTTTTATGTGGTTTAAATGATGTGGTGATACCCGATGGGTTTTTCAATTATTATTCCTTTTTTGTTTTAAATTAACCAATTTATTTTGATTATTATAATTAATTTTTTATTATATATGGAATGATATGGGAGATATTGTGGTGGTATAATCTTGAACAAGTTATAGACAGGATTGGTCGGGGTGGTGTAAAGCTTGGTTTGGATGGTAACCCATATATGGAGAGAGGTGGACCTTATAATAAAATTTAATATATATTTTTATGAATGATTTTTAATTATTTAAAACTTCATGGGGTTTGATTTAGATGGTTATCGATATATAATAGCCTATATAAATAGATAGGATGAAATTGGACCTCATATACTTGAAATAAGTTCTCTTTAGTACTTAAGTAAATTGGGATCTCCCAACAACTATGTTTCTAAGGGGATAATGTGTTGGTTAGGTTTATATAAGATATTTGGTAGGTTTCATGGTATAATTAGTGATGTAGACTAGTTTGTTTTGGGTTTCTAGGTTTAATGGGTAGGAAAGAGAGTCTTGGGGTTGAGTGATGATGGGTGAGATGGTCATACATCTCACAAGTGAATGGGTACTCCATCATATGTTCAAATGATAATCTTGGCATGTGTAATGAGTGTGATGAGACCTCTCAGACTTATCATGTGTGATAGATATTTTTTTCCTCTATGTGATGAGTTTGGAGATCTCCCTTAATAGATATGAGATGAGACCCAGGTATTGGTCATGGGAAGTGCGAAAAGATTTGGAATCGGAATTACAAGGGGATTATGGATAGGAATTAGACCTCATCTATTGAGGCTATTGTTAGATATAGACTATGGTTTGAAAGATCACTAAGGGGTGATAGACAAGAGTTGGTTCTAATGGTTGGGGACAAGAGGATAGGTCCTGAGTGACTGGTACCCTATTGATGAAGTGGTGATATTGTGTGAAAGATTGTGTGCTTTATTGTTATTTCATGTGTGTAATGGTTATGAAACTCACTCTAAGTGAAAGGGGATGGAGAAATGGATTGGACCCTACCATAACCAAGAGGTTAGTGGTTGGGTTATGACCCCATATTTAGTGAGAGATCAGTGGACGATATGGGAAACCATGCCCTAAGTTGGGGGGTAGTCGTAGGGATGTATATATTTTCCCAAAGTGATAGGTTATTAGTAGGTACTGACATAAGTAATAGGTTATTGTTCTACTAGTTCATTTGATACCCACATTAGAAGAGGGGAGCATTCAGGTTGTGACCTTGCCCTGAGTGAGAGGGTGGTGGATGTTATGTGTGACCTACCCTAAGTGAGAGGGATTTATCAAGAGGTTAAGTGATGTGAGATGAGGATATTATACCATTACATGAAATATAAGGTAGTGTTATGAATATTTACAACCTCACTTTGAGTGACTAGGTGTCAGCAATATCACCGTGAGTGAAAAAGAGAGTCCATAACTTGGATGTGGTGCATTACACTTTACCATCGGGTAGTGGTCATTATTTGATGGAAACTTTTATATGAGTCTTTAGGTATGTGATAAGATACAAAAAATATGTCATGAGGTAATTATAAGATTCCATAGTTCCAATGAAGCGAGATTTTTCATGTATCATGGTGTCCTATTTAGAAAATGATGACTCGATATGTGTTTGTGTGTATAACTTGTCAGAAGTCATGGTGGATTGGTAAGAACATGATGTATCAGTGAGAATGTTTATTTATGTATTTATTTTCCTCATGTATACACATGAATATAACAATGTATACTAGGGGTGATTTTTGATACCCTACTGAGTTATATTCTCACACCTTTTACAGGCACCCTAGTGTATGTGTATGCCTTATGTATGATTTTTAGGTTAGAGCACATATGTATAGTGGATAAAACTGAAGAATCATGATGTGTTTTTAGAGATGTGTTTTTTGAGGATTGGGGATATTAGTAGGGACATTTTTTATTTTTTATTTTTTTATTTTGTGTATATGATCATTCTACTGGGCAATAAGTTGTATAGTTTGAATGAAAACATCATAATTGTTAGTATATATGTTTTTTATTTTTTATAATCTAATGTGATGTAAGTATTGTTAGTTATTTGTTATTTTTGTTGTTTTATACTGTTATATGAGGGTATAGTCACCCTAATGAATATTTTAGTCCCTCTGTGCTAGTCGACAACCTATAATATATAGGAAGGTTGGCCTAAGGTCATGTAAGGCACTCTACCAAGCAACCATGGAGTGTCCACCGAATCTAGGCATTGCAAAGAGATATTAGATAATTTTTGTTTAGTATTATATTTGGGGAGATGTTGGAAAAATATTTTATTAATTTATCGAAGTTTATGATGGAAATAATACTAGTGCATTGTGAACACCATTTCTAGTTCGAAGTTATTATTACTAGGATGATAGGATTGTTGTTTTGGTTTTTTATGTCATGCTTTGGATATTGATCCAAACATTATGTGTGTATTTTAGATCATTTTTATTGATTTTTTATCTTATCCTATAGAGGAAAAAGGCATCATAAATTCATCATGGTTTTCATGTAAGACTCACATGACATTTGGGTCCTTAAATGTGATTGATTTCACCAATGAGAGGTTTGGTTGCTTAATGTTTCAACAACAACTTATATGGTATTTTCTAATATAACTTATTAGTGGAATTCAAATAAAATGAACCATGGTGTTTCCTCTATTGAAAATTCATGTGGATCTTACAGCTAGGAAACCTTTTTTGATGGTTATATAGTTTGTTTGGGGATGTATAAGAACCATTTAAGGGTTGTTTTGGGAATTCTATATCATGGAGGTGACTTGATGATAGAAGGGTACACTTGAGGGGTGATTTAAAGAGATGGGTTCATTTACTTAAAGAATTAGTAACAATCTATATGATGTTTTCCCATGTTGTTGTTTTTTTATTTCATTATATTTAACCGAAGTAGGTGTCTGGGATTTTCTTGATACAGGTCATCATAGGGAGATACTATAGTGTATGTGTGGATGCATAAAACCTAATGGTTTATGGATAAAGTCATGTAAATTCAATTTGGTTGTAGGTTAAGACATGTAATATTATCTTGGTATTGAGTATTGGTGAGAGAGTATGATTGGTTAGATGTTTGGACCTATTGGATTCATATAATAGATTATGTTCTTTGATGATTGGATACGAGATGATTGGACTGTGGAGAGACTCTTGTGATTTTAGAATGATGCATGGGTGTTAAGTAATCATGTGGTTATAATTAGCAGCAGTGAGATTTATTATGATGGTTGGATGATATTAACCTGCATGAGGATCATGGTTGGTTAGTTAGGCATGTGATTCTATTATTGATGATATGCGACTCATGGGAGTGTGAGTATGGTTGTGTGATCAAGTTGTGTAAGAACGTCCACCTATTGATTTTCAGAATGATTAGAGACTCTGTGTGGGTTGATAATTTATGTGATTGGTGAGTTTCATGATATAATGGTGGCCTAAGTTTTTTATGATAATTAGATTTTTCCATATATAGTGAGAGGATACATCATAAATGTAATGAGGTATCATGATGCATTCAACCAAGATGTTCCTTGAAATTGGTGTCAATGGTTGATAGTATGGGTAAGAATGAATTAGGTAGAGAGACACATGTGTTGTGGTGGGACCTATTTTTCTCGATGCTTGAGGAGAATTGTAAGGTAATAAATATGGTGGGGAGTGAACCATTGGTTTTTTGTGGTTATGATCCTTGTTATAAGTGGACTACTGAATAATGAGGATGGTGTTTTGATAAGTACAATAATGGGTGGCAGTTAGTGTTTTATGTTGGTACTCGGGTATGAATGGGATGATATTATATAGAAATTAAATTTGTTGGTGTATAGAGTGTGGGAAAAAAATATTGATGTTCTAATTTGGTGTAGTTATAATAAGGATACTTCTATTGTGGGGATATTCTTATCAGTTACAAAGAAATAACCCTCATGTTGGATGGGTCATCAGTGTGGTGAGACTAGTCAGCAGATGTTTGATATGCTATAAGGATTTTGGATTTCAGGTGGATCCAAGGTGGTCTTTCCCCTGAGTAAAAACTAGATTCAGGAATCAAATGTGGTGTTGGTTAGAGTAGGTGTGTTGGTATCAGTCTTGGGAAGGAGTTTATGTGATTTGAGAGTGAGCCGTATTAGTGGTGAATTAGTGATTAGGGAGAGAGAATGATGGTTTATTTTGTTTGGTATTCCAACCATGGAATTGAACTAGGAGAAAGGTTCAAACTTTAGTGTGGGTGTAGGGATGATCTTGTAATTCCTTTAGAAGGTAAGTCATTGTGATCATGTGGTAGGAAAACTTGCCAATGATTAAGGTCAACTATTTTCATAAGAGGTATTCCAAAGAAGTCCTAACTGATTTTTCGGTTTGGTAATGAATGCAACGAGGTGGAAACTGCATTGAGTGTATCGATGGACCACTGGAAGTGTGTTTCTATGGGGAGGAATATGGTTTGGAGTTCGAATTCATGATTACTTTTATGGTGGAGAGCACTATAAAATTCAATATGAATTGGTTAGAAACACCTTGGTATCTCAAGAGATATGGGTGTGGGTGACTTCCATCTTGGTATTGGTGATGGTGATGACTAGGTGGCTCGATCCTTAGTGAATAGTGAATTTTGATGGTTAGAGTTGCATAATAAAGTAATCTTTTTCATTTAGAGATGGAACACATTGAGTGAGTGCTGAATTGATGACTGACATAGGTTGTGATTAATGTTTGGAGTCCTGATGACAGTTATCGGGGATGAAAAGTGTCATGGTGTATAATTTGTAATGATCCGGGTTGTTATGGGTTGTGAATTCTAGAAGGAATTTAAATTTTTAGTCCCAAAGTAGGAGAAATTTAGAGAATTTGGATTCATTTCATGGATAAAATCATTATAAAATCTTGGGGATATGTTTTTGGATATGAAACGAGGTCTGGATGGTGGTTTGGGTGCTTGTGTGATCATAATATAAGGGTCGGGGTGGACCTGCAATTGAAATTCAGCTGTAGGTAGGACATCACAGTGCAATAGATATTATTGAAACATGGTGACCCATGGTTAAGGATTACCTAATGTAATTGTTAATGGTTTCATCATGGTCATACTATAGGTAAAATCCCCATTTCGTAGCCCTGGGGTTTCACTATAGAGGGTCCCCATGAGGTAGGGCCCTTGGGTTGTCCCTTAAGGGTGGGTTAAACCATAGCATGGGATCGGTTCCATAGTGTATCACCAATTGAAGTAAACTATGGAATAACCCATTGGTTCCACTCTATGGTGGTTATTTTTAAGGTTGATCCCCACCCTTTTTAGGGATGGTCATTCCATAGCCAGGTAAGCCATGTCACAGCATGGCCTAGCACTAAGGCACCACAGTTTGATCCTCGTTACCATTTTTTGGATTATATATTTTTTTTAATTAAGGTAATATTTGTAATTTCTTGGTTAGACCCATTCATTTTTAGGTGATATTAAGTACATAGGGGAAATTCTTGGTTGATCCTCCCCCTCTCTTCCTCCCTTTGATCCCCTATAGTGAGGGATGGATTATGGTGGTGTTTCGGTAGAGATTTTGGTTATGTTATTCTATTTATTCTTTTATTCCATACTCTTACTTTATCCCTCTAATTTTGGTATGATTTTAGTCAGTATTTATTGATTATTTCTATAGGTTTATGGAGGAAATCATTCAGAACACTGGGTATTTCATGTGTGGTGGCTAGAGAAGATCTCAGAATGAGGATCACATGAAATCCTTCACCATCTTATTTGAGGTATATAACTTCCTTAATTTATTTTTTATTTTGATTAAATTAGATGAAATTGGTGATTGGTTGATTTTTGGTTTTTAGGTATTTTTCCCGTGATGGTTTCAAGGTATGCCACGAACATTCCATGTGTGGTTGGTTGAGGTTTTGTGCAATTTCGATGATACGGTAATGCCTGGTGGATTTTCATTGATTATTCCTCATTGGTTTAAATTAAATAATTTTTTAGTTATTTATTTACAATTTATTGTGTGAGATATAATCTCATGTAGTGGTACTATCTTGGACGAGGCGTGAAGGGGCTTGGTTGGGGTGCTATAGAGCAATATTTGGATGGTAACTCCTTTATGGATGTAGGGGACCCTATAATACAATTGTATATATTTTTATGAATAATAATGAATACCTAAATATTTCATGGGGATTGGGATATATTTTTAGAGATATAGATAACCCTAGAGAAATATATCGTGTAATGTAGAGCCTTCTATGCTTGAAAAAAAATTTCTTTATCACTTTGGTAAGTTGATATCACCCGATGACTATGTCGCCAAGGGGATAAGGTGTTGGTTAGGTTGACATGATTCCTTAGGTATGTATCAGGGTATGATTGGAGATGAAAAATATCCTAATTTGTGTTCCTAGGGCTAGTGGGTAGGTATAAGAGGTTTGGGGCTGAGTGATTATGGGAGAGATGTTTGTACATCGCATGAGTGACTGGGAACTCCATCATGTGGTTAGAGGAGATTCTCAGTGTGCATTAAGAGTGGTACAATTCCTTTGGGACATAGTATGTGTAATAAAGAGGTTTTTTCCTCTAAGTGATGGGTTGAGATATCTCCCTTATGATAGGTGAGATGATACATATGTATATATCATGGGAAGTTCTTAAGGACTTGGCATTGGGATCCTATAACAGCCCCAAACCGGTACTCCCAGATCTAGTGTTAAAAACATAAACATTACATGTTTGGATTTGATACTGATAAACATAGACCAATTTTATTCATTAAAAGCGTACAACATCAAATAGAAATATTGGATAATTTACACATAAAAATACCATTTATGTTTAAAGTTTTAGAGAATTAGTAAAAACTCTTATATAACATTACCCATATATTTAAATGAGAATTTTTTATACTATACATATATTTTATTATTTCACAGTAATTCTTCAACATATCCTATAAAATTCTTCACAAAAGAAACATTTCTAGATATAATTCATTTAACATATTTCTTCAAAATATATGGAATATAAAACATAAGAAAGGGTGATATACTATGTTTTGTAAGGGTAAACATGAGAGATATCAGACAATGACCATTTGTAAGCATAAAATGACAATACGAGTATGAGAACATGATCATAAAAATAGAAAATCATACCCAAAAATTCATAGATCATAATCATGATTTGTGGTGAAAATCTTGGAAGTTAAGACATAAATCATAAGAGAATTAAACTTAATAAGCAATGAGAACATACCATAAACATATGATATTTTCAAAAAATAGTGGAATGAAGTGTGGAATAATTTAAATCATACAAATCATATGTCAAGGATTGCATTCAAGACCATTATTTCTTAGTGTACATAAAATCATTATGGAAAATCCTACCTAGTCAATTCCAATATTCTCTTAAGATTAACTTCTACCCAGTTAACTTCATCATCATAACTAAATTCATTGGAAGGATAAATAGTTTTGGTACCACCCATCACATAATAATAATCCATTCATATGTATTTTACAAGACCATAAAACATATATCATAACATTATATCATAATTCATGTAAAATTAATGGGTTTTGTAAACATATCATCATAATAATAATAAAATCATTTATTATGGATTAATTGACCCATATAAAGAAAATAGGTTTCATTTCAATTCCTAAATCATCATAAACCATTCAAATAAAAAATTTATATGGTATCATAATAACATATCCCTATTGGATCATAAGAAACACAAAATGATTTTTATATAGATGAAAATTCCTTTAAAAATATTTAACACATTTCTTTGAAAACATATAAAATTTCATTTTATTTAAATTTCTTTAAAACTAGAAAATCCAAGAATATTGAGAAAATTATTTTCTTTTAAAATAACCCTTAATAATTATAAACAAAAATTCAAATAAATAAAGTTCTTAAATGTGGAAAAATTTATTAATGTTGTATATGTTAAAAAACATTTTTTCATACTTTGTAAAATAGTCAAAAGTGCCTCATTTAGAAAAAGGATAAGAATATTACATTTAATAATTTTTATAAAAAATAAAAAAAAGTTAAAAATTACTTGAAACAATAATTGGATCATAAAATAATTTTCTTTAAAACATTTTAGAAAATTTAGACTTGGAAAAACAATATTCTCAACCATAAGAAAAAATAAGGTCGGTTTTCCTTTAAAACATTTTTTTTGGAATTAATTAATTACCAAAGAGAGGAAAATAAGAAGAAAACATGAAAAAATATTAATTAAACAAAATATAATAAAATAAATTTAATTTTATAAGAGTGAAATCATATAATTCTCCCAAAGGAAATTTAATCATAAATGATCCCAATTAAAAGTGAGATTGGAGAATTAACACTTACCTCTTTGGTAAATTTTGTATCATAAGCCCCATATTCAAATGAAAATTTATATGTCTTGATAATAATTATATTCATATTATAACATTTCAAAGTGGTATTATTTACACATCATAAAATAAAATAGGTGTGTAACATTACATATGTATAAAAGAAGATGATTTCAAGTGATAAATCATTACTAATTTGGTAAATTTTGAATCAAAACCCCTTGGATGAAATAATATCAATTGTAAATTTAAATACCATGGGTTAAAAAACATACATGATATAAAATGTAAAATTATAATTATATATACCGTATAAGCAGAAATAGGTGGATGATATCAAACATGTCTCAATGAAACAATATTGAGACAAAGAACCCTTATAAGTTTGGTAATCTCTGAATAAAACCCTCCTGAAAAATAGAACCTTATATGGATTTGTATATCCATATAATTTTAATTATAATATTCATAAAATAAATTAGTATTTATCATATACATCACACAAAGGAAACAAGTGATGAATATGACATATGTCTCACAAAAATAAAAGTTAGATGAGAAACTTTTACCTCGCATCTGAATTGATTTATAAATGATATAAACTCTTATATAATAAATTTAAATTTATTATAATTATATAATATAACCATATAAATACTTATAATATCTTATATTATCAAATTATAAAATTTCAACACTCATTTGTTAATAATTATTTATTAAAATCGTCATTTCTGTGTGTTCATTGTTTCATTTTTCATGTAAGTTTTGATTTGGAAGTTTTAGTTAATGCATCTTGATCATGGTAAGATAATATTTATGATTTTAATACTGTAATTATTATAATATTTAATCATTATATAAACTTTTATATAAAATTATTAAAATTGGTGATGAAAAATGAATTGCATTACTTCATGGAGATGGTAGTCTGTTGGTACGCACGAATGATGTTTCAATTTTTTGATGGATTGAAAAAAAGAAAGTTAAATAATAATTAAAGTTTAAAGAACCATAATAATCTGATAAATATAATATATATTTACTAAATTCATTATTATAAATAGTCATGTAAGGCGATGATAGAAAATTAATTTCATCACTTCATGGGGGTGGTAGTCCACACGTACGCATGAGATATACTTTCATTTCCCATTTGATTTTAGGAATAAATGAAGAGAGTTATGTCATTAAAATAAAAAAAAATTATTATATTTAAGATACTTATTTTATTATATTATAATGGTTAGGAAATAACTGAAGGAGGTAGAAGAAGAATTAAAATTGAAACTCTTGGTTAAGATAATCGCCTCTTCTTTGAAGAACCTCCTTTAAATCTCTCCTAAATTACCCCAGAGATGGTATTTCAAGTAGAATATAACCTATAGAATTTATATAAGGAATATAATAATAGGTGTTTAAGGGTTTTTTTGAGATAATTGGTGAAAAAAGTGTGAGTAATGGAGGATGTGTGATATCCTTATATAAGAGAGGAGAGGGACACCCTTAGAATTACTTAAAGTATTAAATTAATAAAAATTAATTTTCATTTTTATGTGCCTAAAATTTTATATATTTAGAGACTAGGATGTATTAAATTATATATACTCTAATTAAAAAATATTTATATAATTTAAATTTATGTTTTAACCCTTGTATCTTAGTTTAAACCCATGTTAACCCTATTGACGACTACTCTAATATCAATTTCTTTACTCTTTAGGAGTCAATAAAGTTACTATAAAAGAATAGGTGAAACCTAAGTTTAAAATGTTTTATATGATAGAAAATATCCCATTCACATTTCCAAATATAATATTTTTATTAATTTCTAGTCATTTAATAAAATATTATTTAACATAAGATACCGTTAAAGTCATTTTCAGAACTATTCACATTTTTGACTTAAAAAATCAAGAAAGTAATGTAATTTGAATATAAATTTTTAAAATATCAATTATAAATTAAATTTATCCAAAAAATTATTTTAAAACCATAAATAACCAAAAAAATATTACTTTTATGTTTTTAAAATCATTTACTTGATTTTCCTATTGCTTATGCAAGCACTCTGTCGGCATGCGTTAGCATTTAAGGTAATTATTCCATCACTAAAAATTTAAAATAAATTATCATGATAAAAATAATTCATTAATATTTTAAATAACCATTTATAATCAAGTATAAAATATTTTTATTCCGATGAAAAAATTTATAGATATTAAAATAAAGGGAGTGATTTTTTGTATTTATTTATTACTTAAACTAATATTATGGTCATTATCAAAGAAAAATAGAACCAATTTTCCTTATTGTTGAATTTTGACTTAATATGGTGAATATAAACTCATAAAATATAAATAATTTAGTTTCTAGCTATATATTTAAATCCTTACCAAATTATTTTTAACCTTAATTACTCGATTTAACCTTTTTGAGATGACAAATATTTATCACTGTTACTATTCACTATGATTGAAAAAAAAAGTTGAAATATTTAAAAAAAATAAATTTTTATTCCAAATATGGAATCCATTTCATCAAATTCAATTCCTATAAGTGGTGGAAATCACTTTTAAAATAAACACATAAAATGCAAAGAAAAACGGGTTTCTAGAAAAATGCATTTTTAAGTATAATATTTTTTCTATACCAAAATTAAGCATAATATAATTTAAAATTAAATTAATTGAATTAATTTTAATCAAAATTAACTAATGAAATTTTAAAATCAATTCAATCCCAAATGTGTCTCTATAATTACATGAAAAGAAAAGGCAATTTTCAATAAAATAGGTATTTTTACTATTCACTGAAAAATCATTATTTTTAGAAAAATCCTAAAATTTCACCCTTATATAAATTTAATATTATAATTCAAAAATTATATCCTTTTTATAAAATATAATTTCTTAAATTCTCAAAAAAAAAAGTTTCTCACAAAAAAATTATAAAATTTACTTTTGAATAAAAAATATTTTTGAATCATAAAATGACATTAATAAAAATTGATTACTTATTTCCTAATAATTAATTAGTAAATTTTAATTGATTAGTAACATTATATATATATATATATATCATAATGTGGTAAATCTTATGCATACACACTAATTCAATGGCTAAGTTATCACAGTCATATTTAAAATAATATTATTTTGTGGCTTGTTTAAGCTCAGTGTTGTTTGTCATATACACTATCAAACATAGTCTTATTTGAAAATATTATGTTATTATATTATTCCCCCTTAAATAAATATCATCCTTGCAATTTTATCTCTATCATGGGGATTCAAGGGTCTAATTTTGATAATCCTTTTTTTAAAAACCCTCATCATTGAAAGGGTTAATAAAAATTCCTTTTGAAAAAAGGAAAAGTGAAATATAAAGGTCATATATAATAACACATAACTAGGTTTTCACATAAGAAGAAAATTATATGTCACGACCCGCCCTCGGGGTCCGTGCCGTGACTACCCCAAGCCCGCCTTCCATAGGCCAGGGGCTGGCGACTAGCACCAAGGCGTAAATCCCGGTAAAAAGGGAAGGCATTGCCTTTGAAAAGTAAACACACACCACAGAGTAAACAAGCTGAAAGTAAACACTAAGCAAACAGAGTACGACTGTAAGTGCGGAAAGGTAAATGGGCCAGAATACAAACCCAAACTGAAAGTAAAGTACAACTCGAAAAGGGAAAAACAGCAACTGTAAAGTAAAGGCCGCAACTCCGAGCTGTCCACCGGAAATCCCACCTGAAGGGTGGGTACAGATAGCTCCTCTGCTACACGGGTCCCGCCGTCCGCTCCGAGCACGTCCCGCCCAGTGGTCCACCTCCGGGTACCGTCCCGCTCTGCAAGCCTCAGCTAAGGTCAACGCTGTCCGTCGTCTGCAACCAACACAACGTAGTGCGGGCGAAGCCCGTGCAGGGGTGAGTATAAGCTACTCAGTAGGGACCCCGAGACCCCTGAAGGTCTCTCAAATCCACAAAGGATAAACCACGAAGAAAAGTACAATCACGAAGTAACAACCGACACTACTTAGGTATATGCCCATACATATACCTAAGTCATTAATTAAAATACGCTCCAACCTCCGAGCCCAAGTACAACTCAGTCCACGCAGGAAAGTATTCGTATTCCACATAGGAAAGCAAAATATAATCCACACAGGATTGCACAACACAATCCACACAGGAAAACAACAGGATTCAGCTCACACAGGTATACTTCTTCAAGGACGATAAAGATGATCACTGATCCATCTAATTCGTCGGACCCACGAAGGATCGATAGGTAACTAACCCCCGCAGAAGACCCACACAGGATCGGGCTCACACAGAACCTGTAGGCGCTGGCTCACACAGAACCGCTGAGCGCAAGGACCCACACAGGATCGGGCTCACATAGAACCTGTAGCACTGATCCACGTAGGATCGCTGAGTGCTGTAGTCGTCGTCGTCGAATCCACACAGGATCTCTGTACTGTCGTCGTCGAATCCACACAGGATCTCTGTACTGTCGTCGTCGAATCCACACAGGATCTCTGTACTGTCGTCGTCGCAGTCACAGTAGCAGTCGTAGCAGTAGAACAGTCGCAGCCAGCACTAGGGTTCCCGCACAAAGCAAGCTCGTTCGGAGGGTCCGCTCCACGAGCCGAGAGGCTGATACATCAACTGTCACGAAGACCAGAGTTGATGTATCCAAAAGTTCCGTATCGTCAACAGGAACTCAACGCAACAGACGGCGCGTCGATCGGACGCCCGGTCTGAGAGTTATTGGCATTTTCGTCTCCGGGGCCCGGTTGGTTTTTAAGGCAAAACCAACCCGACCGTACTCCACCTGCGTCCAAACCTTGGGCGGAGTATGCCAAAAGATTCGTCTCACTAAGAGGAACACAACGCGACTGACGGCGCGTCAATCGGACGTCCGAAGCTCAAGATATGAGCGTTTCCGCTCCGAAGGCCCGGTTGGTTTCGTGAACGAACCAACCCGGCCGAACTCAAAGTTAACCGAAACCTTGAGTGCGATATATCAAAACGACCGTCTCGATCCAAGGATCGCGTTGCCGCAGACGGTTCATCGATCGGAGGTCCGAGGCTCAAGTTATGGTCCAAAAACCAAAACTGGTTCGAAACGGGGGGGTCCGGGTCCGGGCCGACCCGGCCCGACCCCCCCCCCCCCCCCCCCGGGCCGGCGGCGGTGGCGGGCCGCGGCGCGGCGGCGGCGGCGGGCGGCGGCGGCGGGCCGCGGTGGCGGCGGCGCCGGCGGCGCCGGGCGCCGCTCGTGGGTGGCACGCGGGGGGCTTGATTGCCCCCGCTGTTGGATGGCGGCGCGGCTTTGCCGCGCCGATTTTGAAGAGACGGCCCCCGCACGTGGGGGCCGGTTGGTCACGAACCGGGGGGCTGTTTCCCCCCCCCTCCTTAAAGAACCGCCCCCCTCTTAAAGAGGGGGGTTTTCAAGGGTTGGCCGGGGAATTAAATTCCCCGGTTTTAAGTCATCCGGCCGGCCAGCTGGCCGGCCGGTTTTCTCAAACGGGACCGGAATTTCCGGTCCCCTTCTTCGGCTTCCGACGCCGGCGGCCCGGCCGCCGGTCTTCCCTTCCGCCGCGGCCCGGAACCGGCCGCGGTCTCCTCGTCCCGCCGCGGCCCGGAACCGGCCGCGGTCTTCTCGTCCCGCCGCGGCCCGGAACCGGCCGCGGCGTTCGTCATCCGGCGCGGTGCGTCGACACCGCGCCCCTTCGCTGTGCTTTGATTCTTTCCAACGCGGCGCGACGGCGTCGCGTTCTTGAAGATTTTTCCTCGGCGTTGCGTAAATTATAAGCACGATCATCCGCGTGGTGCGACGGCACCACGCCACTTGCTTCCACTCGCATGAATAAAACAAGAACGATGGAGGGGGGTTCGGCCGTGTTCGTGCGGTCCGGCCCTCACCTCACGTTAAATTAAAAACGCAACTTAAAATAAATCAAGTCACACGTTAGTCTTGATAGAATCACGATCAAGAATAAAATAAGGAAACCAAAAGAAAACGACAACCCCTACCTCGGGTTTAAGATTCGAAGAATCATCTACGTCCCGCGGAAGACGGCGTCGCGGAGGTCGGGCGTCGCGGTCGTCGTTCGTCAAATCTGTTGACGAAGTGTTATGCCCGAAGAGACACGACGTTGGCGGATCTTCGTTTGCCGACGAAGAAGGTCCGAGGAGGAAGAAGAGGTCCGAAGATACCGGGTCGCCGAGTCGATGATCCTTGACGAAGTGTTGTCGTTCTTCGTTGAGGATGAAGACGTTCTTCGCCGGAGAAGATGAAGAGGAGCTCTCAAAAAGACAAACAAAGAACTCAAAATAAAATAAGACTACCTCTTATTTTATTAACACAACACAAAAGAATTTCAAAGTTTGAAATTCAAAAAGACTTAACTCCCACAATTAATTAAGAGTAACTTAAGCCAATTAATTAGGGGTTAAGTATGTTGAGAGAATTTGAAAAGGTTAGGGGTTCGTGTGGGCCCCACCACACTTAATCCTCCCAAGGGAAGTTAAGTGGGTGTGGGTCCCACTTCCAACCTCCTTTTATAGGTTTTAACTAGTTGTAATAAAATTGTTCTTCACAATTTTATTTAACTCAAACTAAAAACCCCAAAACGTAACTTTCAACCCGCAACAAACGCAACTCCCGAAAAGGTCTCTTTAAGCGAATATCGGCGCTGCGAGTTCATCGGTGCCCTCGGATTTCAATTCCGAGCACCGGATCAAAAGTTAGGAATCCCCGCTCGTTCGTTCACTGAACGTACCCGAGCCAAACTTCGGAAATTAATTCCGGGCACTCCGGGCCTCGGAATCAGGTGCCGTCAGAAACCGCGCTCTTGTAAAATTCTAAAGAAAATTAAGAAAAAATTTCCCTTGAATTTTACGGGTCTTTACATTACTCCCACCTCAGGGCTTTACGTCCCCATAAAGATACAACAAAAACTAGGGAAACAAAAGAGGGTACTGAGCACGCATCTGAGCCTCCCACTCCCATGTGCTCTCCTGGAGATTCCCGTGCTGCCATCTGATGCGCACAAGAGGAATCGATCGCCCACGCAGGACCCGCTCCTGTCGATCCTCTATCTCCACCGGGACCTCCGTAAAAGTCGCCCCATCGTCAACGTCAAGCTCCCCATGGTCAATGATGTGCGTCGGGTCGTGCACGTATCTCCTCAGCTGGGATACGTGGAAGACGTCGTGCACCCGGTGCAACTGAGGTGGTAGAGCCAGGCGATAAGACACCTCGCCAATCCTGCTGAGAATCTGGAAGGGTCCGATGAAGCGCGGAGATAACTTGCCGCCTCGGCCAAATCTCTGAATACCACATCGAGGTGAGACCCGCAAGAAGACGTGGTCGCCATCCTCGAACTCCAGTGGCCTCCGCCTCCTGTCAGCGTATGACTTCTGCCGGCTCTAAGCTGTCCTCATCCGCTCCTGGATGACCTGGACCTTCTCTGTCGTGGCCTGGACCATCTCCGGTCCCATCAGAGCTGCAAGATTTCTCCTTTGCCGAAAAGAGAAATCTGGTCTCATCCCCTGGATGAACCACATTCTTTGCCTAAAACAGTCAATCCTAACATGGATGATACTAATCCATACTAAGGATGACGTCGTAAGGCCTCGACGCTACTACTAAGAGATTCAACCGTTACTCTCGCCTCCAAGGGTTGAGTCACACTGTCGGCATCAGTGTGTGGTAACTGGACCTCCTCCAGTAGATGTCTCACAAGTGAGGGTCAAGTCAACAGCCAAAACTGGAACCTCTTAGTAACATTACGATAGAGGACAGGAACGAAAACATCACAAGGTAAGCGTCTTTTATTATTGCAGCTCGTAATACAAGACGCTACACAAAAGCAACAAGGAACCAGAAGTACAAAGGATGTATCCACTAGTTCTGCTCCTGTCCATCGGCTCCCAGAGCTCCATGATCGAAGGCCTCGGCTGCCTGAAGCTGAGCTCTCCCCTGCGGTCGGGGTGGACCTCCAGGTGGTGGTGGTGGTAGAGCCTCAAAGCGTCGTCCACCACCTGCTGCTCGGCCAGCTCCTCTGCCTCGTCCGCCTCCTCCCTGCAGACCACCACGGTCGAACCTCTGCCTCTGCCTAGGTGGTTCCTCAACCGTCTGCTGCTCCTCCGCATGGCGGGTCGGGCAGTCACGAGCCATGTGACCTTGCCCGCCGCATGCATAGCACTGTCTTCCACTCGAAAGACTGGCTCCGCGTTGTGTGCCTTGCACTGCTGAGCCAGTGCCCTGAGGTCTGGTCTGTCTGGACCCCTGAGTCATTCGTCGACTGCCAGCTGCAGATGACTCTGCCACGTGCCGCCCTGCGGTGGGTCTCTGTGCTGGTGTAGACTCAGCAAGGAAGCTCTCGATCAGAAGGGCCCGCTCCAGTACTCCTGTCTGAGTCGGTATGCTGAGGGAGATCAGCGATGCCCTGATCTCGTGTCTCAAACCCTGCTCGAAGGTCCGGGCCCGGAAGAATGGGTCCCGTACCATGTCGGTCGAGTAGCGCGAGAGATCGGTAAATCTCGCCGAGTACTGAGCGACCGTCATGCTGCCCTGCCGCAGCTGTAGAAGCTCCTGAATGCGCACCGCTCGGAGGGTGGCCGGGACGAACTCAGAGCGGAAGAGGCTCTCGAAGTCCGTCCAGAGCAAGGATGCCTCATCGTGAACCTGGAGCATCAAGCTCCACCATCGTCCTGCTGCTGCGTGTAGTAGGCTCGCAGCGAGGATCACCATGAGGTCTGATGGTGTCCTCACTAGCCTAAACACTCGAACCACTGCCTCCAGCCAGTCCTCTGCTGCCTGAGGATCCGTCTCCCCGCGAAACCTGGGCGGTCGCTGGCGCTGAAACTCATGCAGTGCGCTGAGGCGACGTGCATCGTCAGCGGCTGCTGCTGGAAGCATCGGGGGCTCGGCGGGTAAAGCTACCGCCGGTGCCACTGCTGACAAAGGGCCCTGCACCGAAGCCTCGTCGCTCGGTGGGCTGTCGTCTCGCTCGACTCTCGGAACCCTAGCTGGCTGCCGTCGTGGGGCCATCCTGAATAGGAAACAGGTGCGCCACGGTTAGAACAGTATACCTGGTGAGCTGATATAAGTAATCACAAAGAAAACTTGAGACTTTCATTAAGCAGATCAGTATACCCGGTGAGCTGACACAAGTAATCACAAAGAAAACTTTGAAACACACACGTAATCAATGTTTTCGTGCATTAAGTTGGAAATCAGAAGTCAGGGTCCTGGTGTACGGATACGTCGGCCGCCGCACCAACACTGGACTCCCTGGACTGATAACCACACTCAATACGCTAAACATTATTGCTTCACATAGAAAAGATCAGAGTTCGCGGTAGAACCGAACTCCTCTGATACCAATTTGTCACGACCCGCCCTCGGGGTCCGTGCCGTGACTACCCCAAGCCCGCCTTCCATAGGCCAGGGGCTGGCGACTAGCACCAAGGCGTAAATCCCGGTAAAAAGGGAAGGCATTGCCTTTGAAAAGTAAACACACACCACAGAGTAAACAAGCGGAAAGTAAACACTAAGCAAACAGAGTACGACTGTAAGTGCGGAAAGGTAAATGGGCCAGAATACAAACCCAAACTGAAAGTAAAGTACAACTCGAAAAGGGAAAAACAGCAACTGTAAAGTAAAGGCCGCAACTCCGAGCTGTCCACCGGAAATCCCACCTGAAGGGTGGGTACAGATAGCTCCTCTGCTACACGGGTCCCGCCGTCCGCTCCGAGCACGTCCCGCCCAGTGGTCCACCTCCGGGTACCGTCCCGCTCTGCAAGCCTCAGCTAAGGTCAACGCTGTCCGTCGTCTGCAACCAACACAACGTAGTGCGGGCGAAGCCCGTGCAGGGGTGAGTATAAGCTACTCAGTAGGGACCCCGAGACCCCTGAAGGTCTCTCAAATCTACAAAGGATAAACCACGAAGAAAAGTACAATCACGAAGTAACAACCGACACTGCTTAGGTATATGCCCATACATATACCTAAGTCATTAATTAAAATACGCTCCAACCTCCGAGCCCAAGTACAACTCAGTCCACGCAGGATAGTATTCGTATTCCACATAGGAAAGCAAAATATAATCCACACAGGATTGCACAACACAATCCACACAGGAAAACAACAGGATTCAGCTCACACAGGTATACTTCTTCAAGGACGATAAAGATGATCACTGATCCATCTAAGTCGTCGGACCCACGAAGGATCGATAGGTAACTAACCCCCGCAGAAGACCCACACAGGATCGGGCTCACACAGAACCTGTAGGCGCTGGCTCACACAGAACCGCTGAGCGCAAGAACCCACACAGGATCGGGCTCACACAGAACCTGTAGCACTGATCCACGTAGGATCGCTGAGTGCTGTAGTCGTCGTCGTCGAATCCACACAGGATCTCTGTACTGTCGTCGTCGAATCCACACAGGATCTCTGTACTGTCGTCGTCGAATCCACACAGGATCTCTGTACTGTCGTCGTCGCAGTCACAGTAGCAGTCGTAGCAGTAGAACAGTCGCAGCCAGCACTAGGGTTCCTGCACAAAGCAAGCTCGTTCGGAGGGTCCGCTCCACGAGCCGAGAGGCTGATACATCAACTGTCACGAAGACCAGAGTTGATGTATCCAAAAGTTCCGTATCGTCAACAGGAACTCAACGCAACAGACGGCGCGTCGATCGGACGCCCGGTCTGAGAGTTATTGGCATTTTCGTCTTCGGGGCCCGGTTGGTTTTTAAGGCAAAACCAACCCGACCGTACTCCACCTGCGTCCAAACCTCGGGCGGAGTATGCCAAAAGATTCGTCTCACTAATAGGAACACAACGCGACTGACGGCGCGTCAATCGGACGTCCGAAGCTCAAGATATGAGCGTTTCCGCTCCGAAGGCCCGGTTGGTTTCGTGAACGAACCAACCCGGACAAACTCAAAGTTAACCGAAACCTTGAGTGCGATATATCAAAACGACCGTCTCGATCCAAGGATCGCGTTGCCGCAGACGGTTCGTCGATCGGAGGTCCGAGGCTCAAGTTATGGGCCAAAAACCAAAACTGGTTCGAAACGGGGGGGTCCGGGTCCGGGCCGACCCGGCCCGACCCCCCCCCCCCCCCCCCCCGGGGCGGCGCGGGGGCCGGCGGCGGCGGCCGGCGGCGGCGGGCGGCGGCGGCGGGCCGCGGCGCGGCGGGCGGCGGCGGGCGGCGGCGGCGGCGGGCGGCGGCGGCGGGCCGCGGTGGCGGCGGCGGCGGCGGGCCGCGGCGGCGGCGCCTGGCGCCGCTCGTGGGTGGCACGCGGGGGGCTTGATTGCCCCCGCTGTTGGATGGCGGCGCGGCTTTGCCGCGCCGATTTTGAAGAGACGGCCTTCGCACGTGGGGGCCGGTTGGTCACGAACCGGGGGGCTGTTGCCCCCCCCTCCTTAAAGAACCGCCCCCCTCTTAAAGAGGGGGGTTTTCAAGGGTTGGCCGGGGAATTAAATTCCCCGGTTTTAAGTCATCCGGCCGGCCAGCTGGCCGGCCGGTTTTCTCAAACGGGACCGGAATTTCCGGTCCCCTTCTTCGGCTTCCGACGCCGGCGGCCCGGCCGCCGGTCTTCCCTTCCGCCGCGGCCCGGAACCGGCCGCGGTCTCCTCGTCCCGCCGCGGCCCGGAACCGGCCGCGGTCTTCTCGTCCCGCCGCGGCCCGGAACCGGCCGCGGCGTTCGTCATCCGGCGCGGTGCGTCGGCACCGCGCCCCTTCGCCGTGCTTTGATTCTTTCCAACGCGGCGCGACGGCGTCGCGTTCTTGAAGATTTTTCCTCGGCGTAGCGCGACGGCGTTGCGTAAATTATAAGCACGATCATCCGCGTGGTGCGACGGCACCACGCCACTTGCTTCCACCCGCATGAATAAAACAAGTACGATGGAGGGGGGTTCGGCCGTGTTCGTGCGGTCCGGCCCTCCCCTCACGTTAAATTAAAAACGCAACTTAAAATAAATCACGTCACATGTTAGTCTTGATAGAAGCACGATCAAGAATAAAATAAGGAAACCAAAAGAAAACGACAACCCCTACCTCGGGTTTAAGATTCGAAGAATCGTCTACGTCCCGCGGAAGACGGCGTCGCGGAGGTCGGGCGTCGCGGTCGTCGTTCGTCAAATCCGTTGACGAAGTGTTATGCCCGAAGAGACACGACGTTGGCGGATCTTCGTTTGCCGACGAAGAAGGTCCGAGGAGGAAGAAGAGGTCCGAAGATACCGGGTCGCCGAGTCGATGATCCTTGACGAAGTGTTGTCGTTCTTCGTTGAGGATGAAGACGTTCTTCGCCGGAGAAGATTAAGAGGAGCTCTCAAAAAGACAAACAAAGAACTCAAAATAAAATAAGACTACCTCTTATTTTATTAACACAACACAAAAGAATTTCAAAGTTTGAAATTCAAAAAGACTTAACTCCCACAATTAATTAAGAGTAACTTAAGCCAATTAATTAGGGGTTAAGTATGTTGAGAGAATTTGAAAAGGTTAGGGGTTCGTGTGGGCCCCACCACACTTAATCCTCCCAAGGGAGGTTAAGTGGGTGTGGGTCCCACTTCCAACCTCCTTTGATAGGTTTTAACTAGTTGTAATAAAATTGTTCTTCACAATTTTATTTAACTCAAACTAAAAACCCCAAAACGTAACTTTCAACCCGCAACAAACGCAACTCCCGAAAAGGTCTCTTGAAGCGAATATCGGCGCTGCGAGTTCATCGGTGCCCTCGGATTTCAATTCCGAGCACCGGATCAAAAGTTAGGAATCCCCGCTCGTTCGTTCACTGAACGTACCCGAGCCAAACTTCGGAAATTAATTCCGGGCACTCCGGGCCTCGGAATCAGGTGCCGTCAGAAACCGCGCTCTTGTAAAATTCTAAAGAAAATTAAGAAAAAATTTCCCTTGAATTTTACGGGTCTTTACATTATATGTAAGTGAAAACATGGACTTGTAAATAACATCAATTTAAGATATCATGTTATACTTTTCAATAAAAAAAAGAGACCATCAATTCATTATAAATGATCAAAAAATAATAACATTTTTATTTCGAGATCATTTCACTAGAGTTGAGGAATTATTTTATTATTAGTATAGAGAAACTAATAAAATATACTTACTTTATTTCTTTCCATTTTATACAAATAATTTCATTCTTTGATTTTTCTTTGATAAATTTTCACTTCTATTGCCTCTTTTATTCCATGATATTCAAGATGAATTTTTCATGCCTAAATAACTAAAATAAAATTCTAATAGATCACATGATCCAAAAAAGGATAACAAGTTATTACTTATATATTTATACATTGACCAAAAATAAAATTGTTATTAAAATTTAAGATAATATCCAATATGAATAAATACAACATTAATCTTAAAATAATGAACAATAACACCTAAAGATAAAAATTAATCATTCCATAAATAACTAACCAAAAAATCATTAAAATATTACTAACCAAGTTCAAAACCTAGAAATTATAAGGGCTTGATCACATGTTCTTATAATATCAATTTTACATTTATCTCCATACAACATTAGTCACTCAAAAATTCATATACCCAAAAATATATATGCCCTAATCATATAATCAATAAAATATGATAATATTTCCTTAAATAACCTAAATTATCATAATGACCAAATAAAATCATATATAATTATAAAACATAATTCAACCTTTATTCATAAAATAAAATCTCATCTTAGATAAAGTTATTTCCATTTACCACATAATATTCAAAAAATAGTGAAATTATTCAAAAATAATATTAATAACATAGCCACCAAATCACTTTTCAATATTATGGTTATCTATATGATAAAACATATGTTTCCAAAATGTAATAACCCTTTTTCCCAATTAACCACAATTACCTCAACATAAAATATATTCTCAATCACAATGGATATCAATACCTTTCAACTTATGTCCACAAAATATGAAAATCATTAATCTGAAAATAAACTTTTCACAATGACACAAGTTATACTAAAGGTATAAATATACCTCAAAATTTTATCAAAACTCAATAAATTTATCCCAAAGTTTCATTGACCATATTAAAATCCAATATCTTAAAACATAAAAATGGGTTTCTATACCTGTGAACTTATGATCAACCTTAAACTTATAAACCAATGATGGAATCCATAACTCTAAAGTTAACCTCACTAGAAAAAATCATAATCTCCAAAGTTATCTAAACCCAACTTGGATACCAACTATAATATCCCTGAACCCACACTCCTAGTGTTTCACCTCCGATCTTAAGTATTTAACCCTTAATTTTGGAATTTTATGTATATAAAACAATTGGTATAATTTTGGGAAGGTTTTTAGGAGTTTTTATATGTTTTTGGACTTTTTTAAGGTCAATGGTTTGAGCACGGTTAGTAGAAATCATACAGCACCTCCTAGGAAACCATTCCACTAAAATAATGTGCATTGGGTGGGTATACGGTTTGGACAAATAGTGTAGTCACCCATGAGAAACCATTTGATTTTGTATAGGGAGATTTATCATGATTGGTGTATGGTTTTTCTAACCATTTGATATGACCGTTTAAGGGGTGTTTAGAGGCAATGACTAATGCATGGTTTGCACACGGTTTTCTTAATTGTGCGCCTTAACCATGAAATATTAAAAATTAGATCCAAATTTTTGGGATCTAATCTAAATCACCTACTTAATCCCTCCCCCCCCCATTATGCTATAAAATTATTTCCTTCCCATCTATATTATGGGGAAACCTTTCCTCTTGATCTTGGAGTGATCGTTGTGTTGGAAGCCCATATTCCTTGGTAAGTGATCATTATTGGTGGTCTTCCTTAGTTTTCTTCTTTTTCCCTCTCTTGGATTCATGAATTTAATATATTGGGGATATATCCATGTTTTTTTATTATAATAATGATTATATATGGTTTTTTTAATGATATGGAACAAGATATAAGGATTGTTTTTAAAATTTTAAAGAAAATTTTATTAAAGAATTTGTATTATTCTTCATTTCCGCCTAATTTTACAAGGTTGGTGGCATCACTCTGGACTAAACTTATTAGAATATGAAGTATTGATTTAAAATTGATTTAATTGTTCGATTTAAATTGTTAAATTGATGTGAAAATATTGATTGAAATCATCAATATTTTTTTTGTAAAATTTGGGAAAATAGGTTGTTGTGAAAATTGCTTTGATTCAGAATTTTAAAATGATGATTTTAAAAAATGAATTTTTTATTCATGGAAATGGTTTGATAGAAATGTTTTCAGTAAAATAATTTTTTATCAAAATTTATTGAAATGGTTTTTTATCATGGGATTTGGCATAAGCATTTGGTGTGTGTTAATTTTCATTAATGTGGCCATGTGGAAGGGGAATGTGCCATTTAAGAACATGGTATATGGTTTCCTTGTGATGACTTGGTAAATTGATGAGAGACCACTCATGATAATGGAACTATCACCTAGGCATGCATGTGAGGATGTGTAGATGTGTGGAATGGAATGGGTTATGCCAAATGGATTTGATAAATGGTTCTAAATAATTGTTTAGATTCTTTCCATGGAAGACTGTTTTGGTTAGAAATGGATATGGTTTTGATATAACTTGTTTTCAATTGTTTTATATAAATTTTTTTATATAAATGTGATGATTTGTTTTATCCTTGTGGTGTGAGTTGGTAAGTCATTTGGAGAAATGCTATTATGTCTTATACTCACCCTATGTTTGGGAACATTGGTTTGTTTTCAAATATTGTATATCAAGACACATGTAAAGGTAAGGTATCTCATTTCTTTAATGATTCATCATGATACATTGGAAATGGATTGTGGAGTTGGATCTTGGTGCTTTTTGGGAGTTTCTGGTGGATGTATTGGTTGTATTTGGGTTGTTAATTTTGGTTTCTACTTTTTACCTTAATTTTGTTTTTGGTTTAGACTTATTACTCTGATATAGATTGGTTTGGTTTGTTCTCTTTGAGTTTTATTTGATTCTCATGTATCATATAGTGGTTTTTTTTAGTTATTTTGGTTTTCTTATTTTATTTTAAAAAGTGAAAATCACACCCCATTTGTTTGTAAAGCCCATGGAATTTATTTCTAGCCTTTAGTGTCTTTAGGATGTCACTTAAGGACTAATAATGTCTCTAACTCTTCCCAAGCTAATAGGTGAGGGCCATGATATCAAAAATGGTATCAGTTTATTCGGTCCAAGATTTGGAAAATCATTCTAGTTTAGTGAGTAAGTTGGATTGGTAACATGGAGATTGGATCATTGGAACTTGAAATTTTGATCATAAATATCCATAACTAACTGATTTATTTTGAACATCAAGTTACTAAGGATTTGGGTACATGAGTGTTTTGAGACATGTATTAGAGTTAATACCTCATTTTCATGGGTTTATCCAATGAGAAGATCATTACATGCATTGATAGAAATTACTTCCCACTAGGAGTGTGTATTTCATTTTGAGTAATTATTTGTGATTTGGTGACAAATTGTTGATTTTTGAAAATAATTGAAATTGTTTTGATTTTCAAAGATCATGGTGGAATTTTCAAAAATGGTTTGAAAACTAAAATTTTTGAATTTTGGAAAGCCTCTTTGTGATATGTGTGATGTGGTATATTTTAAATTATTAAAAATTAAATTTCTAGAGAGTGGTTCTTGATGGATCTTTATTTTGGTCATAGAAAATGGCCCCAATTATGCTTAGTAAAATAAACTATAATAGGTTCCTAGGAATATGGTTTCACCTATTCCATATATAAACCAACAGTTGGTTTAGAGTATTGTCCAGAATTTTCAAGTTGTGGATAGAGGGAACAAGAGGGATAAACCAAGGAAAGTAGATCATTCCATTTAGTTACAAAAGAAGAATTCACCCATCTTTCAGGGTGATTCAGAACCAAAAAAGGTAGAAGTATGGATGAATGTGATGAATTGAATATTTTATTTACTTAGAACACTAGTTGAGATAGAATTAAATTTGGAAATTTACATGTTAAAGGATCTATAATGTCATTTGTGGGATTTATCTATTCATACTAAATTAGACTAATCCATTTCATTGGTTAATTCTGATGATTTTTTCAACAAATAATTATATCCTCACACATTCAGGATTTTTAGAACAAGCGAATTTTTCTTCATGAAGTAGGAGAACATTGTGGTGATAGAGTATGTTGCTAAATTTATGAATTTAGTCCACTTTTCACACGTAGTTTCTGTAAGTGCATCCTTGAAGTTTTTCATTTTTTAATCGGGGTTGAGGATATAAATTCACTAAAATTTTTATGTGATTTTTATAAAGGATTATACAGATATGGTCAATAGAGTGATAGTGGTAGAATGGTACATATCAGGAACTATGGCTACAGGAATCATGTTGATAACTATAGGGAATAGTGGGAACTCTAATTCTAGGAACAAGTGGAAGAGGGACTCATATTTTCAAGAAGGTAGTATGACATAGAATTAGATATATGGATTACTGAATGTTCCTCCTAAACCAAAGATCAAGCCTAGATTTTTTCAATTTGATTCCTTAGAACACATAAATAGAGATTGTCCATCACCACCTAGAGCATGCCACAACTGCAACTAGATGGTGGAATCTTCAGTGTTATTGTTGTAGTGATCCAAGGTCGGGTTCTATGGAAACCTCTCATGTTTTGAAGATATTGTATGCTTCGACAGTGTGAGGGAATAATAATAGTTCTCATTAGTATAACTAAGTTATCCGTGGTGATTCTAGGAATACCATGACTCCTCATCCAAGGCAATATCAATTGGGGGAAAAAGAACATAGCACATTGAATAAGAAATTATATGGAGTTGTGAAAGTGATCGTAGATGATCAATATAGACCTTATATGTTGATAGGTATGATTATTTTGAATTCTAACATTGTGAAATATTTTTTTGATATAGGTTTATCGCATTCATTTATTACTTTGTATTCTATTTATCTTCTGGGTTTTCATGTTTAAAAGATGCCTTCTATTTTGAAAATTCAAAATTCTCTTGGAAAAAGGGAATGTTGAGCCTTTTTTAAATCATTTTCTATAATGATTGATGGAAATGAGTTGATATGGTATTTCTCTATTCTTGATATGGTTATCTATAACATAATATTGGGTATGGATTGGTTGAAAATGTTCAAATCTCACATAGACTGTTATACCTGAAGTGTTAGTTTCGCAACTGATGATTGCATCGATCACCTCTTTAGGGGATACTGGAATGTAAAGTCAAGTTCAGCAGGCTTGTTGGCACCAATGGTTGAAACTATATCATACCAGTTGGTATTTGGGACCTTATAATCAATGGATGAGATTGGGGATAGTGTTTTTTCCATAATTTTGGATTTGTTTTCTAATGTTTTTCACAAAAATTTCTCAGGGTTTCCACCCACAAGAGAAGTAGAATTTACGATTGATCTCTTACTAGGAACCAGTCCAATGTCATGTATTTATTATTGTATGGAACCAAAAAAATTAATGTAATTGAAAATCTATTTGGAGTAGTTTAAAATCAAATGGTTCATCAATCCTAGTACATCTTTGTGGGAAGCTTCGTTCTTGTTTGTGAAAAACATAGATGGAACTATAAGGCTTTGTATGGATTATCATAAGCTTAAACAAGTTATAATAAAGAATAATTATCCACCTCCATGAATTGATGATATATTTGAATAATTAATGGGAGCCTAGTGGTTTCAAGAATTGACATAGATTCAGGATATCACCTATTTCGGGTTCAGAAGGTTGATATTCTGAAAACTTATTTCAGAAGATTATATGGCCAGTATTTGTATGTGGTTTTTCCTTTCAGTCTTACAAATTCATCAGCAGTATTTATGTAATTTATGAATTGGATATTTTAAAGATATTTGAATTATTTTTTGGTTGTTTTTATGGATGACATATCAGTTTATTCAAGGATAAGGGTTGAGCATGAGAAACAGTTGGTGACAGTTTTTTGGAATCTTATGGGATCATCATTTGTATTGAAAACTTTCAAAGTGTGTTTTTTGGATATAAGAGGAAAATTTTCTTGGACATTTTATCTATGACATAGTTTTTTTGATGGATCTAGAAAATATAGAGTCTATGATCTCTTGGAAACTTCCAGAGAATGTCTTTGAGATATAAAGTTTATTTATCTTAGCTTATTATTGAAGTTCTGCTCATGAATTTTAATGAATAGCTTCACCAACGACATCTTTGACATGAAAAAAATTTCATTCCAATTTATAGAGGAATATCATAATAATTTTAAAGAACTTATAGTTTTCCTTGCATAAGTAATGATTTGGATATTATCGAAATCATGACAAGGGTATGTGGTTTATTGTGATGCTTTGGGATCTGGGTTGGGATGTGTTCTCATAAAGGGAGATCATGTTGTTTTTTATGGATCATGGAAGTTATAGTTTCATGATAAAAACTACACAACACATGATTTAGATTTATAATTTATAGTCTATGCTTTGAATACTTGGCATCATTTCCACTTTGATGATAAATTTATGGCATTTACAAATCATAATAGTTTGAAACACATTTTCTCACAATGATACTTGAATCTGAGATAAAAAATATAGCACGTGAGCCTCTGACTAGTTGGTGAGGACTCTTAAGTGAATCTAGGTGACCTGAGATCAAATCCAGGCAGAGGCATAATTTCCAGGTACTATAGCAATACGGTAGCAGGTACTGTAGCGGGAACTGTAACAGGCACTATTTGGCACTGTAGTAGCTGGGAATTTTCCCCCGTTTGGGCCTTCGGGCCACCGATTTGGTCCTCAATTCCTTTAAGGTATTTGGGACACCCAATCCATCAGGCCAGTAAGGCCTTCGGGCCACCTCAAGGCCTTCGGACCACCTTAAGTGTAAATACAAACCAGATAGCCTATAAGGAACAAGCTCTATAGGAGGATGAGAAATGAGATTTCACCAAAGTATAAGCTACACAGATTTCAAGAATGATAGGGTATGACACTTACCATTGGGACAATCCTGTGAATGCACAGGATAGCCTAGCTGAATATCCAGGCAAAGGTGGAGAGCTGATTTCACGGTGGAGATGCTGGGGAGGATCAGTTCCAAGTAATTAGTCTGGGTTGTATGTATGTTTGAATCCTATGGGTAATGAATTACTATAAGGAATATGGTCCATGTAATACATACACCTATGGGCCTTGTAAGGTTTCCACTTCACCCCTTGAAAGGTGGATTATCAAAAATTAATAAAAATAAAGGCCTTCAGGCCATTGGATGGATGAGACAAAAAATATAGATGGATTATCTGAAAATGTTTTACTTTGACTTGATGTATACACCAGGTAAAAGTATTTATATGGATGATGCACTAATTAGGGATTAATATATTCATCTATTGAAATAGGATTTCTATTAGTGGCAACTAATGTTGGAGATAGATGACATGCACTTGGATTGTGAAGATCGAGGTATTGTTGTGGTTTTCTTTTTGGTTTCTTTTGTTCCTGATTTGGTTGATAAAGTTTGAGAGGCACAAACATTTGATTCTTAATGTTTTTGTATGTGGTAAAAACACAATTGTGGGAAGACTATTTAGGGATGGAAACTGTATGGGAGTTATGTGTTGTGTTTTTTAGATCATATGGTCGTACCCGTGGCTTGTCAGGATAAACTTCTTCATGTGTATCACCATTACAGATGGTTTTTTATCTTGTAATATAAAATATATATAAGGTACTGAATATAATGATGAATTATTTTCATACATGGATATTACATCATTTTTATGGAACATTTCATACATTACACAAATACACACCCAAATACTATATTAGTTTAGTGCCTTTGGAAACATGGAACACAAACTTCTAGTTTGGTGAAAGATATTTAATGTTTCCCAAAAAGATATTCTCCTTTAGTACCCCTACCTAAATCCTTTATTTATAACTTGTGGAAAAGAAATCATAAAAAAGGAAGAGCTCATAGGCTCAGTAATGGTATGCAAGGAAGATGCCTAAGCATAATCATGAACATAAGGGTATTAGAACATGATCTTAACATTAAAAAATAATACCCTTCATATCAAAGATCATATACATGAGTCGTGGAATAAATAATGGTAGTACATAATAAATGAATCATAATGTAATTAAAGAACATAATCAATGAGATCATAACATTGACATAAGACATGAAATTTTGGAATACAAATAAACTTGTAACTTTGTGAACATGTATAAATAGTAATAGGTTCACTCATTAAATCCAAGACATGAAATCAACACCTTTCATAAACATATAGACATTAAAAATATCTTCACGCATAAAATTATGGATATGAAAACCATATCCACTCATAAAATTGGGAACATGAAATTAGGTTCACACATAACATATATACCTCAGGATTTATCCATATTTACCCAATGAATTGGAGGGAGATATAGGTCCCATAAATAACATAATGAAAATCATACATATTCATTCCATAAGAATGTTAAATCATTCATCATATCAAAACCCATGTAATAAAATGGATTTCATAAACATCATTCAATTGTAATATAACCCATGAAAAGAAATTGGTTTAAGAAATATCATTCCATCATAACCATAAACCATTCATATAATTAATATCAATTTTATCATTGAATCACATCCCCAATAAAACATAATTAACCACAAATAATGTTATCTTAAATGGGAAATAATTTTGAAATATCATTTAAAATAATTCTTGAGTAAAATATCCTTTCCATTTTGAAAAAAATATTCTTAAATAATAAAATGTTTAGAAAACCTTTTTAATTGAAAATAACCTTGATAACTTATAAAATAATATTTTAAAAATATTTTAAACATATTTGAAATCTTTATTCCTTTAAAATTATTAAAATATCATTTAAAACACTTTTAAAACATTTTTAGAAAAAATTATTTTAAAGGAACACATATTTTCAAAGGAAGAGAGAATAACATTACATAAAGGTTAAAATATCATGAAAAGAATAATATTCATGATAAAACATTTTACAAAGAATTATATACACTAAATTAAATAATATATATGCATAACATAACTTGTGTCTCAAAGAAGGTAAATTGAGACAAAATTACCTTACTAATTTGGTAAGTTTTGAATCGTAAACCCCATGAAAGAGAGATCATAAAATGGATATTTATATACTCATAAGTTTAATTATAAGGATCATATAATACATTCATTGGTAGTATATACACCACACAAAATAAATAGGTGGTGAACAAGGCTTACATCTCATGGAAAATAAAAGTGAGATAAAAATCCCTTACCACTTTATACTCAGTTGAATCCTATGCCCCATGAAAGAAAGAAATTTATATTGATATGAAAATACCATAAGAATATTAATAATAATCATAAAATACATTCTTGGTAAGTATATACAACATGTATAAGAAAAAATTAGTGCATAAGTAATGTGTCCCACCTAAATAAAAGTGAGACAAAAATCCCTTAATACATAAGTAACTTTTAAATCATGATCCCCATGAAAGAATAACATCACTTTAAAAATTTTAATATAATTAAATAATTTAAATTAATAATATAACTTGTCATATTTCATTTTATACACAACAAAAAATAAGTGAGTGGTTAGTATGACATGTATCTCATGGAAATAAAAGTGAGATGGAATTTCCTTACTTTAAGTCTTGACTTCATTCGTACACATTAAAATCTCACGTATAATAAATATATGTTTATTACACATCTAACATAGATCTATATTTATATATTTAATACTTTATATTATTTACTTATGACTTAATATTAATTTTTTCTTAACAATTCCATGTTAAAGTTATGTCTTGGTTAATAACCACTTTGTTTTTTATTCATGTTTTGACTTCTTATCCTTAGTAATCTTACATATATCATGATTTCATAATCTATAGAATTATAATAATTATATAAATATCATATATATATATATATATATTAATTATATATGTATTCATGGGGATTCATAATAGTTGGAGATAGAAAATAAAATACACCATTTATGGAGACGGTAGGCCATACGTATGCATAAATCCTATTTTCATTTCCTTGTCATGCTAAAAGGAAGGATAGTATATGATATATTATCATTAAAAAATAATTTTTAATCCATATATATCATATTTATTCATAAAATTCATCCTTATTATCATCCATGTGAAATATATATTTAAAATGAATCACACCGCGTCTTGGAGATGGTAAGCCATAGCTACACACGAGTGAAGTTGTCATTTCCAAAAATATTAGATGGTAAAAATGGTAGAAATAATATTATCATTAAAAAAGTATAATTATGTCATAAATAACATATATTTTATAAATAATATATTTTCCATCATAATTCCTACCATGAGAGGTGGTAAAGGAAAAATGAACAATCATCATTTTGCGAGGCAGTAATTCACTGTACACACGAACGGTAAGTTCATTACCAATTAGATGGAAGTGTGTGAAAGTTTAGGTAGGACCATAATATAAAAACAGATAAGTATATTAATTATACTTATTTTATTATATAAATATGAAATAAAAATAATTTTGGTGGTTTAAGGAATAAGTAAAATAAAAACATGCGTTGATGACCATTGCCTCTTCATTAGGTATATTCTTTTGATTTTCATAAAATAACTTATCTGGTTAGATTTATGACCAAATTAATGCATCTAGGATGAAGGTAAGAATTTTGTGAGGATACTTAGATAAATTTTCTCTGATAAAAATGGATTTAGATGTGTGAATAAAAGATAAGTAGAGGTTCCCTTTTATAAGAGAGGGGATGAGCACTTTTGGAAACTCTCAAATTATTAATTTATAATAAATTTAATCTCTATAAAAATACCTAAAAATGACATGGTTTAAAATATAATATGAGATAAATTTATAATATCCTAAAAAAAAATTTGATAGTTTTTGATATAATTTTAAACCTTATCTTTTTAATTAACCCTTAGTTAACCTATTTTAATTTTAACTATGCTGACAATGTTTTTAATATTAAGAGAATGTCATTTATACATATAAAAGTTTCAATTGGATCATAAATGGTCAATTTATGATATTTCAGACCATATATCATCCCCTTTTCTTTATTTAATTTTTTTATTCTTTTTAAATAGTTTAATAAAATATTGCTTTGATAAAATATCATTAATGACAGTTTTGACACTATTCATTATTTGTGTTTCTAAAATATCATAATAACATAATATATTTAAACAAACTATATTAACTAATCCCTAACATATAAAATTCATAAAAAAAATTATTTTAAGACATTAATTATGTAAAATTATATTTATTTTAATATTTTCAGTATCATGTATTAGGTATTTCTATTAATTAAACAATTAATGCATCATCATTAAAGAAGCCTTTAAGGTATTCATTTACTTCCAAAAAATTAAAAATAAATTTACATGATAAATAAAAAAATTATATTTTAAATTACTATTTATAGTCTAATTTATCTTCTATATAACCTTGTATTAAAAAATATATCGTTATTGAAAATATGAGTATGACATCTTTAACTTTTCTTTAAATAATATATAATAAATGTATTACTCTCATCCAAATGGAATAAAAAGGTTATAATTTTGGACCAATTATTATTTTTTATAAAACCACTAATCCAATGAAATTAGAACAAGTGTTAGGGTACTTTTATATTATATATAATATTATTTTTTACCCTTAATTGCCTGATTTACCTTTCATCTGTTAATAAAAAAATACTAAATTTTCTATTCATAATTCCCAAAAATAAAATAAAACTATTTATATAATATGGACCATATGATTCCAAATATGGAATCCATTTTTTAAAATTCAAAACATATAAATTTTAGTAATTAATTTAAAAATAATCTCATTTATGGGGTGAGAAAACGGGGTATCAAAGTTAAAACATGCCAAAGATTGAAACCTTTTTATATATAAATTCAATGTAAAATTAATTCCAATGATGTATATTATATTAATTGATAAAAAATTTATCTAATTATGCTTTAAAATGAATCAAACATATAATTTAACACTATAAATCATTTTTATGAAAAACAAATTAAATTAAAATTTATTATTTTTTACTATTCATCAAAACATGAATCTAATCAGAAAAATTATAAAAAATAAAAAAATAAATTTCTTATATCCCAATTTAAAATAATAAGTTTGTTTTTTCTAATTTAATATATAAAAGTGTCAAAAACTGGATTTAAAATGGGTTATCCGTTAAAAGGTGATAAAATTGCCCTTTTGAAAAATATAGGTTTTTATGCATAAGATTGAGTTGGTTCTTATCTTACGCCTACAAAATCTATTGGATTAATATCAAAAATATTTTATTGAATATGTAACATATATATATCATTAATATCATTCACTAATTGTAATTAATTTAATTTTTAAGACATAACGACTTTGGAAAAATTAAAATTAAAATATTTCTTTTATAATCAATTGGTATATATTTTCATTTCTAATTAATTGGTAACCAACGATATATTATAAACCTTATATCTTCATATGTTGTTTAATACTATTAAAAACCTCTAGCTAGGTTGTATCTTATTATATTAAATAATATTATTTTAATTATATTCTATTGTTCAGTAAAACTTGGTCTTACGTGTAATGAAATCTATCACAATAAATCGGTGTTGATTGCAACACATTACAAGAATATTGTTTATTATACTTAAACCTAATCCAAGTGTTGTGTGTAGAGTAATCTCAACTTGGTGTTGCATATAATGAAATACAAACATAGTGTTTTTATATAAAAAAAATCTTTATTCAGTATTATGTGAAATACAAAATATCAAATAGATTAAATTAATTTTAAAAAATATATATTTTAAAAAATATTGGGGTGTTACATTCTACCACGCTAAAAATGAATTTCTCCCTCAAAATTAATTTGGTTCATCAGAGGTTTAATACTTGAATGTTTCATTCGTAGAAACCCACATCATAAAAATAAATTATAAAACCTCCTTTTAAAAAAGAAAAGGTGGTAAATAAAAGTTACCCAAAGTAAATCATAACTAGAATTCTACATTGCAGAAGATAGGTAAGGATTTGTAAATTTAATAAAAGTGTAAATAATCATAGAGTTTGATAAAGATCACTGATCACAAGAAAGTGGGTGATAGAGAGAAATTTTACAATCAAAAAAACATAAACTAAAGAAGCATGAAAGAGGTAATTTATATCATCAATAATGATAATAATAAGACAACATTTTATTTCAAGATCATTTTCATAAAGTTAAATAATTTTCACAAGGGGATATACTTACTTGATTTTTGGACAACTTCACCCTCTATTGTGCCTTGATCAATTTCATCTTCATCTCTTATTCCAGGAAATGAATTTGAATTTTCCATTCATGAAGCATTAGCAGATCATGAGATCCATAAAAATAATTATAGGTAATTCCATATTGCTTTATCATAATAAAAGTTTAGAAAAAAGTTATCAAAAATGCATAAATACACCTAGGTGAGATAATACTTTAATATCACAAACCTCATCTGAATTTTAACTTGAACTTTACATAATTGGATAATCCTATTATCCTTTATAAATATAAAAATAAAAAACTTTATAAATAAGTTCACTAAATTGGCTTAACATTTATCTCCCATATATCATAAGGTATCTCTTAGTTGTCACATTCCAATCATGTGAATACCTTCATCATGTATTCTCTTGAAACATGGTAATAAAATAAATTACCATACATCCTTATTTAAAACATGCATGTTTCTTTATTCTAATGTTTATTGGATATATTACTTAATTACCAAAATTTGTAAACTTAATCCATGATAGAAAAAATAACTTTTCCAAAAACCCTTAATTAGTTCCAAGTAAATAATTACCGTCCAGTTCATATACAACAATATTTATCCAAAAAAACATTATCTTAACATAAGGGACATATTAAGGGTCATCTTCCCTTAGTCAAAATGTCACATTTCCATTAAATCACTTTTCCAATCCATCAAAAATATTCATCATAAACTTTTAAAACCTGATCAAAAAACACAAATTGAACAATCCTTGTATATTTCACCATTCAAATAACATAATTATAGAATTCAAATACATAAAAACTTTAATTATTCCACTTCATTCATAATACATAAGATGGATACCTAATCCTATTACTTAATACCTCTTTACTTTAACATTTAATCCATAGTCTTGTCATCATAAATAATATAACTATTATTCATACCACATTTTTTATTCTCTTCTTGAGCTTTCCACTTGGGACATGGATTTTCATAATGATCATTCATTTCACAATTAAAGAATTTAAGCTTTTATGATTTCTTAGGGAGTCCAATATTCCCATCCATTTCCTTAACCAAAATCTTATTTTTTTCCTTTAAAGTTACTTAATTTGTGTCCTTTATTTTCATATAAAAAACATCCTCTTGTTACTCTAAGACATTCACTTAGGTAAATATTTCCACATTCTTGACACAAAGTAAAGTGAATCTTCTTTCCTCCAATTTCTCCATTACCCGAACTCTCATCAAACTCCTTCCACCTCCTCCTTGGTGAGACCGAGAGTTGGTTGAGGTACACATTGTTAATCATGATCCATGAAAATAGATTAAAAATGATCACAACATACTTCACTCCATTTACCATCCCATTTTAATTATCATCAAAAAAAATTCCATCACATTCAACGTTAACCCAGTTCCTTCAGGTTCCCTCCATTGACTAAAAACAGAATGAATTGAGAAACAAACAATTATCATAGTGAGGAACCACATAATCCTAAAAACCCACTTATAGGATGTCTAAATTATGATTCCTTTCTTAATATATGACACTTTAGGTTTATCCTAGGTTATTCATATCCATATTCCATTTAAATTCTTCATGATGGTTCATAAAGAGTTTGTGAATTTCCAAATCATATCCCCCTAGAGTGTCAAACTAGGTGTGTTGGAAGACCTTTTAATGTGTACCTGGTTATGCTCGAGTCAGGCCAAACACACCTTGTCGAAGTTGCTACCACTAGTTACATATATTCTAGATCCACATCTATGTGTAGTATTCAGATAGGGATGTAATTCTAGTAAACCACTCACTCTATCTTTTACCAAAATTATAGGATATTTTCCTAAACATTAACTCAACCTTAGGCTTATCCTTAGAGACACCCCTAAACATATCCCTAGAAATGTCTATATGGATATCACTAATGTTTTCTCATCCTTGTTTCCAAAGGTTGACTAAACCTTTGCTCTGATACCAACTATAACAACCTAGTATTTTCATACATGGATATTATATAATTTTTACAGAACATTTAATATATTACACAAAAACACACCCAAAGACCATATTAGTTTAGTTCCTTTGGAATCTGGGAACAAAAAGATTTAGTATGGTGAAATATATTCAATGTTTCTCACAAAGATTTTCCCCTTTAGTACCCCTACCTAAAACCATTATTTATAACCTAGGAAAAGAAATCATAAAAAGGGTGAGCTCAGCGGCTTAGTAATGCTAAGAACGAAACATACAAAAGCATTATCATGAAAATAATGTTATGATAACATGATATTAACATTATAAAATCATGACCTAAATATAAAAGATCATATACATGAGTCATGGAATAAATAATGGAGGTTCATAAGACATGAAACATAAGGGAATCAAAGAACATAATCAATGAGATCATAACATTAAAATAAGACATGAAATTGTGGAGTACACATAAAATTGTAACTTTGTGAACATATATAAATAGTAATAGGTTCACTCATTAAATTTATGAAATGAAATCAGGCCCTTATAGAAATATATGGACATGAAAACCAGGAACATGAATAAAATTATGTACATGAAATCCAGGTCCATGCATATAATTATGAACATGAAATCAGGTTCACGCATAACATATATACCTAATGATTTATCCATATTTACCCAATTAATTGGATGGAGATATAGGTACCAACCATTCCATAATGAAAACCATACATATGTGTGCCACAAGAACATAAAATCATTCATCATATCAAAACCAATTTAATAAAGTATATTTCATTAACATCATTCAATCATAATATTACCATTGAAAAGAAATGGGTTTCATAAATATCATTCCATTATAAACATAAACCATTCATAGAAAGAATAATAATGGTATCATTTAATTATATCGCCAGTAAAACATAAGTAACATCAAATAACATTATCATAGATGAAAAATAATTTGGAAACATCACTTGAAATGATTCTTAAGGAAAATATCTTTTTGTTTTGAAAACTCTTTTTTAATTATAAAACATTTAGAAAAAAAATAATTTAAAATAAACTTGATAAATTATAAAAGACTCTTTGAAAACTATTTTAAACATTTTTAAATCCTTTTTCCTTAAAAAATCTTAAAATATCATTTAAAACACCATTTAAAACACTTTTAAAACATTTTTAGGAAACACTATTTTAACGGAAAACGGATTCCTAAATGAAGAGATAATAACATTACATGAAGCTTAAAATGTCATAAAAAGAATAATATTTATTATAAAACATGTCCAAAGGAATTATATACTCCTTGTAAAAGAATATAGGTTCATAACATAACATGTGTCTCCGAGAAGGCAAATTGAGACAAAATTACCTTACCGATTTGGTAACTTTTGAACCACTAACCCCATGAAAGTTATATCATAAAATGGATATATATATATATATAATAATAAATTTAAGTATATTAATTATATAATACATTCATGGAAATTATATACACCACACAATATAAATTTTTGGTGAATATGGCTTATATCTCACAGAAAATAAAAGTGAGACTGAAATCCCTTACCACGTTCTACTTAGTTGAATCCTATGCCCCATAAAAGTAAGAAAATTATATTGATATGAAAATACCATAATATTATGGATAAGACTCATAAAATACATTCATGGGAATTATATATACCATGTAAAAGAAACAACTAGTGTATAAGGCATGTGTCCCACAGAAATAAAAGTTAGACAAAAATCCCTTACTACATGAGTAAATTTTGAATCATGATCCCCATGAAATAATAACATCACCTTGAAAAAATTTATATCATTAAATAAATTAAATTAATTATATAGCATGTCATATTTTAGTATATACACACACAAAAAGAAGTGAGTGGTGAATATGACATGTATCTCATGGAAACAAAAGTGAGATGCAATTCCCTTACCTTAAGTCTTGACTTACTTAGCACACGTAAAAATATCCTATATAATAAATATAAGTTTATTATACATTTAACACATAACCATATTCATATATTTAATACTATATATTATTTAATTATGACATTATATTACTCTATTAATAACAATTCTATGTTAAAGTTATTTCTCGGGTAATAACCACTTTTTTCATTCATGTTTTGAATTATTATCCTTTGTCCTCTTATATAGATAATGATTTCATCACCTATATAATGATAATAATGATATAAATATCATATATATATATATATATTAATTATATATTTATTAATGGTGACTCATAATAGTTGGAGATAGAAAATAAAATTCATCGTTCATGGAGACAGTAAGTCGTACGTACGCATGAACGTTGTTTTCATTTTAATTTTGGGTTAAATGGAAGGAAGTTATATGGTATATTATCAATAAAGAATAATTTTTAATTCATATATATAATATATATTCATAAAATCCATCCTTATTACCATCCTTGTGAAATATATATTAAAAATGAATCACATCGCATCGTGGAGATGGTAAGTCATACGTATGCACAAGTGACATTATGATTTCCCAAAATATTAGATATTAAAAAGGTTAGGCATAATATTAGAATTATAGAAGTATTATTATGTCATAAATATCATATATGTCATAAAATAAATTGTATGTACATCATAATTCCCATCGTGAGAGGTGGTAAAGGAAAAATGAACAATCATTGTTTTGCAAGGTGGTAATCCTCCGTACACACGAACAGTGAGTTTGTTACCCATTAGATGTAAGTGTATGAAATTGTAGGTAAAACCCTTAATATAAAAACATATCAGTAAATTTAGGATAATTGGGTTTTTATATAAACATGAAATAAAAATAATCACATGGTTTCAAAGAAGAAATAAAATAAAAAACTTTTCTGGATGAACATTACCTCTTTTTTGGGTATCTCTTTTTACCTCGAATGGCCCAAAGGAATTATTTTTATTTATTTTTGATAATACCCCTTTTAAGAGATGAGGGGGTGACCTTAAAAGTATCTTAGGATTATATATTACATGAACTGATGGTATTAGACATTACACGACCCATTGGTCTTAGAGGAATTATCCTAACTATAACTACATGGAACTGCTCCTCCCCAACTTCTAAATTGTGATGTCAACTCTCCACCTTCACATAGTTATTCAGATAGTCTTCCTATGCATGCAAAGGTTGGTCCTAATGGAAATTTTGTAGCCTAACTTTCTTCCAAATCCATTATCTTTTACTATGGTAAATTAGCCTTCTCTAAATCCTCCTCTGTAGTCTTCTCCTTGTAGAGTCTTCTAGGTCCATTAAGCACAAATTCATGCGACCCAAAATCCTTGAGGTGGCCCAAAGTCCTTGAGGTGGCCTGAAATCCTTACTGGACCGAAGGCCTTGGGTGTCCTGAAGGCCTTTAAGGATCCGAGGACAAAACTAGTGGCCGAAAATCCCAAATAGATGAATAGTTCCAGCTACTACACTCCCAAGTAGTACCTGATAGAGTACCTGCTACATTATTTCTATAGTAACTCAGATATTATATCTCCACCTAGATTTAAACTCTGGTCTCTTGGATTCACTTTTCAAGACCTCACCAACCAGGCTGAGGCTCTTGTGTAAAACGTGGGTTGCTAACATCGAATCCTAGCGGGGGAGACCAAGCCCAAGTTCTCTACATAATCCTTAGATAATCAATGTATTTGTGTATACCTATGTATAATATTGTTTCCAATCTTGGAGGGACTTGATCATGTTCTAGTTCCCACTGAGAACGAGGTGTCCAACCAGTGGGTAAAACTCGGCTAACACCCCATGGGAAAAATGTGGGTTTCTAACAACAACTCCCAACAGGGGGAACCTGACCAAGCCCAAGTGCACTTCATGCTCCCTAGATAATTAATGGCTTTGATTCACCTTGTGTATAACATGAACAGTTCCAGAGTATGTCAGGACTCAAGCTTGTGCCAGTACCTAGGGAGAGCGAGGGGAAAAATGTGGGTTGCGAACACTGACTACCTACAGGGGTAGATCAAGCCCAAGTGATCTCTATGCTACCCAGATAAGTAATGGATTTTAATCACCCTATGAATAATATTCAAAGTTTTCGAGTCAGGTGGGACTTTATTCTACGCCAATTCCCATAGAGAGTGAGGGGGTACAACCAGTGGGTACCACTCAGCTAACACCCCATGGGCAGAAAAACGTGGGTTTCTAACACTGATTCCCAATGGGGGGACCAAACCCAAGTGTGATCCATGCTCCCTAGCTAAGAAATGGATTCGAATCACCCAATTCATAATACACACAGTGTTCTATTCTAGTGAGACTTGAGCCTACGCCAATTCCTGTAGTGAGCGAGGGGTGAAACCAGTGGGTACCACTCAGCTAACACCCCATGGGACAAAATGTGGGTTGTTTACACTGACTCCCAACAGGGGGAGACCAAGCCCAAGTGCACTCCACACTACCTAGCTAAGAAATGTCTTTAAGTCACCTTGTGTAAAATATGCACAGTGTCTAAGTATGGAGAGACTCAACCCTACGCTAGTGCCCATGGAGAGTGATGGGTACAACCAGTGGGTAAGACTTGGATAAAACCCCATGGGAAAAAAACATGGATTGCTAAAACTGACTCCCAGTGGGGGCCCCGATGAAGCCCAAGTTCACTCCACACTCCCCAGCTAAGAAATGGATTTGAATCACTCGGTGTATAATATGCACAGTGTCCGAGTCTGGTAGGACTTGAGCCTGCGCTAGTTCCCATAGAGAGCGAGGGGTGCAACCAGTGGGTAAGGAAGTTGGGAAGAGACTTGGGAAAAGTTTGACCAATTCAAATGGATTTATAGGTGTAAATAAAATATTAGGAAAGGTGACATTTTATAAGATAAGGGGGGAACTTTTGGAAACTCACACATTATTAATTTATATTACATTAAATCTCAATAGAAATACCTAAAAAATGACATGGATTCAAATCTAATTTGAGATAAATTTTTAATCTCATCAACTATTAAATTTAGGACAAGTTTTGGTATAATTTTAAACCTTATATTTTTAATTAACACTTAGTTAACTTGTTTTAATTTTAACTAAGCTAACAATATTTTTAACGGTAAGAGAATTTAAATTTTACATATAAAGTGTCAATTGGGCAATAAATGGTCAACTTGGGATATTTTTTACCATATATCATCATATTATATTTATTTAATATTTTTACTATTTTTAAATAAATTAATAAAATATCACTTTCATAAAATACCATTAGTGTCAATTTTGACACTATACGTTATTTTTCTTTTTAAAAATATCATAATAACACGAAATCTTAGAACAAACTATATTAAATTGTCCCTAACATGTCAAAGTAATCCAAAAAATTCATGGATGAAATTAATTATATAAAATTATATTTATTTTAATATTTTGAATATCATTTATTTTGTATTTCCATTTGTTAAACAATTACTACATCATCATTGTAGAATCCTTTAAGGTATTTATTTATTTCCTAAAAATTTAAAAAAAATACGATGATAAATAAAAAAAATTATATTTTAAATTTCTATTTACATTATAATTTATATTCAACATAACATTACATTAAAAGGGATATAGTTATTGAAAATATGAGTGTGAAATATTTATCTTTTCTTTAAATAAAATATAATAAATATCTTACTCTCATCCCAGTGGCTTAAAAAGGTTATATTTTTTTCCCAAAGATAATTTTGTTTGAAAAAAACTCATAAAATAAAATTAGGAAAAGTGTTACGGTAATTTTATATTATTTATAATATTATTTTTTACCCTTAATTAATTTATTTATCTTTTACCATTTTAATAAAAAAATTACTAAAGTTACTATTCATAATTTCCAAAAATAAAAGAAACATATTTACATAATTTTAAAACTGTAATTCAAAATATGGATTCAATTTTTGAAAATTAAAAACACATAATTTTCAATAATTAATTTAAAATTTATCTCATTGATGGGGTGATAAAATGAGTAATTAAATTTAAATCATGCAAAAGATTGAAATGTTTTTATATCTAAATTCAGTGTAAAATTATGGTCAGTTACCGAAACTTTATTAAATGATAAAAAATTTATCTAAATATACTTTAAAACCAATCAAAAATATAGTTTAACACAATAATTATTTTGATGAAAAAATTTAATATCATTCACTAATTGTAACTAATTTAATTATTAAGACAAAAAGACTTTGAGAAAATAAAAAATAAAACTATTTCCTTTATAATCAATTGGTATATATTTTCATTTCTAATTAATTGGTAACTAGTGATATGTTATAAACTATATATTTTCATAAGTTGGTTAATGCAATTCATAATCGCTAATTTAAGAGCTACGTTATATCTTATTATATTAAATAATAATATTTTATTAATATTCTATTTTTCGGTAAAACTTGATCTTATGTGTACTGAAATCTATCAAAAGAACTCGGTGGTGTTTTTAACACAAGCCAAGAATAGTGTTGTGTATACTGTAAGCTAATCCATGTGTTTTATGTAGCATAATCTAAACTTTTTGTTGCATATAACACAAGCCTAAAATAGTTTTTTTCATATAAAAAAACTATATTCAGAATTTTTTGAAATGAAAAATATCAAAAATATTAAATTAATTCTAAAAAATATATTTAAAAAAATATTAGGGTGCTACATTCTACCCCCTTAAATTTAATTTTACCCTCAAAATTCATCTAGGTTATCAAAAGATTAATACTTGAAAGTTCCTTTCATAGAAACCCACATCGTAAAAATTAATTCTAAAACTTCCTTTTAAAAAGTAAATGTTGGAAAATAATGGTTACCCAAAGTAAATCATAACTAGATTTCTTTTTCAGAGAACATAGGTTAAGATTTGGGCATGCAGGAAAAGTGTATATAATCATATAGATTGATAAAGATCACGAATCATAAGAAAGTGGGTGGTCCCAAGAAATTTAAAAATCAAAAAACCATAAACTAAAGAAACATGAAAGACTTCCTTGATATCATCAATAATGATGATAATATGACAACATTTTATTTCAATATCATTTTCCTAAAGTTGAAGATCTTTCACAAGGGGGTATACTTACTTGATTTCAGGAAAACTTCACCCTTTTTGTGCCTTTATCAATTTCCTCTTTATCTCTTATTCTAAGAAATGAAGTTGAATTTCTCATTCATAAATGTGTTATTAGATCATGAGATCCATAAATAGAATGATAGGTTATTCCATTTGTCTTTATGACAAGAAATTGTTAGCCCAAGTTATAAAATATGCATAAATACGCCTATGGTGATATGATACTTTAATATCACAAACTTTATTTGAAGTTTAACTTAAACATTCTATAAATGGATAATCCTACAATCCTTCCAGAATCTAAAAAACAAAAACTTTTTAATGAAGTTAACTAAATCGGGTTAACATTTATATCTCATATATCATAAGGTAGCTCTTAGTTGTCACATTCCAATCATGTGAATGCTATCATGATGTATTCTATTAAAACTTGGTAATAGCCTGAATTACCAAACATCCTTATTGAAAACATGCATGTTTCCATATTCTAATGTTTATTAGATATATTCCTTAAGTCCAAAATGTTGTAAACTTTATCCAAGATAACATAATCCACTTTTCAAAAAATCCTTAATCATTTCCAAGGAAATCAATACCATCAAATTCATATCCAACATATCTTTTCCCAAATAACATTATATTAACATAAGTTACATATTAAGGGTTATCTTACCTTGGTCAAAATTTAACCTTTCAATTAAATTACATTTCTATTCCATTAAAAACATTCAATATAAACTTGTAAACCCTGACCAAAAAACATAAATTGAACAATTATTTTATATTTTACCATTAATATAGCATAATTATTGAATCCAAATACATAAAAACTTTTATTATTCCACTTTATTTATAATCCATAAGAAGGATACCTCATTATATTACTTAATACCTATTTCCTTTAACATTTCATCTATATTCTCATCATAATCTAAAATATAACTATTACTCAAACCACCTTTCTAATTATATTCTTAATCTTTTCACTTGGTACATTGATTTTCATAATGACCATTAATTACAAAATTAAATCATTTAAACTTTGATGATGTCTTAGGGAGGCCAATATTCCCATCCATTTCATTAACTCAACCCTTCATTTTTCCTTTGCAGTTACTTACTTTGTGTCCTTCTTTTCCATAGTCAAAACATATTCTTGTTCCTGTAAGAAATTTATATGGGTGATCCTTTCCACATTATAGACAAAAAGGAAATAGAATCTTCTTTCCTACATGATCTCCATTACCTAAACTCTTAGTGAAATCCTTCTAGATATTCCTTTCTGAGTCTGAGAGTTGTTTAAGGTATATATTGTTAATCATGTTCCATGAAAACTGACTAGGAATGATCACCACATCCTTTACTCTAGTGACCATATCATGAAACTTCTCATCAACAAATTTTCCATCACATTAAATGTTAACCCAATTCCTTCTGGTTCCTTCCATTGAATAAAACTAGAAAGCATTGATTAAGAAACAAATATCGTGGTGAGGGACCACATAATCATGAAAACCACTTATAGGATGTCCAAATTATGACACCTACCTTAATCTATGACACCATATGTTTATCCTAGGTTATTCATATCCAACTTAATTTAAATCCTTCATGATGGTTCATAAAGAGTTTGTGAATTTCCAAATCATATCCCCCAGTAGTGTCAAGCCAAGTGTGCAGGAAGGATTATTTCCATGTACCAGGTTATGCTCGACTCAGACCCGTCGCACCTTATCGGATTTTTTACCCCTAGTTACTTATATTCCAGAGCCATATCCACTTTTAGTATCTATTTGGTATGTAATTATAGGAAATAACTCACTCTATCATTTATTAAAATTCCATAACAATTTACTAAACATTAAATCACCCTTAGACTTATCCTTAGAGACACCCCTAGATATATCCTTAGAAATATTCCTGGGTATATCACTAAATTTGTGTCATCGTAGTTTCAAAAGTTTGACTAAACCTTTTCTCTGATACTAACTATAGCTACAAAATATTTTCATACATGGATAGTATATCATTTTTGTGGGACATTTCATATATTACACAAAAATAAACCCGAAGACTGTATTAGTTTAGTGCCTTTGGAAACATGCAACACAAAATTCTAGTCTTGTGAAATATATTAAATTTTTCCCACAAATATCTTCCCATTTAGTACCCCAACCTAAAACCATTATTTATAACCTAGGTAAAAGAAAGCATAAAAACAGGGTTTTCTCAAAGGATCATTAATGGTAAGAAAGGAAGATACATAAGTATAATCATGAACATGAGGGTTTGAGAACTTGATCTTAACATTATAAAATCATACAATTCATATCAAATATCATATACATGAGTCATAGAATAAGTAATAGTAGTTAATAAGACATGAATTATAATGGAATCAAAGAACATAATCAATGAGATCTTAACATTGAAATAATATATCAAATTATGGCATACACATAAACTTGTAACTTTGTGAACATGTATAAATATTAATAGGTTCACTCATTAAATTTAGGACATGAAATCAGGCCCCTGCATAAACATATGGAAATGAAAACCAGGTCCATGCATAAAATTGTTGACATGAAAACCAGGTCCACACATAGAATTGTGAACATGAATCAGGTCCACACATAACATTTATACATCATGAGTTATCCATATTTACCTAATTCATTGTAGGGAGATATAGGTCCCAACCATCATATAATGAAAACCGTAAATATGTGTACCACAAGAACATAAAATCATTTATCATATCAAAACCCATGGTATAAAATGGATTTCATAAACATCATTAAATCATAATATAACCCATGAAAAGAATTTTTTTTTCATAAATATCGTTCCATAATAAAGATTGACTATTAATATAAATAATAATAATGGTATAATTGAATCAAATACCCAGTAAAATATAAGTAACATCAAATAACTTTATCTTAGATGGAAAATAATTTTGAAATATTACATTAAATAATTCTTGAGGAAAATATACTTTCCATTTTGAAAAACTATTTTTAAATAATAAAATGTTTATCAAACCTTTTTCATTAAAAAACTTTTAAAAATTTTAAAATAATATTTGAAAATTATTTTAAATATAATTGAAATTGTTTTTCCTTAAAATGGTTAAAATATCATTTAAAAAACTTTGAAAACAATTTTAGAAAACACTCTTTTCAAGGGACACAAATTTCCACTCGAAGAGAGAATAAAATTACATGAAGCTTAAAATATCATGAAAAGAGTAATATTAATGATACAAAATTTTAAAGATAATTATATACACCTCATAAAATAATATATGTGCATAACACAGCATGTGTCTCAAAAAAGGAAAATTGAGACAAAATTACCTTACCAGTTTGATAAATTTTAAACCATAAACCATATAAAATGGATATCATAAAATGGATATGTATATACTAATAAATTTAATTATAGGAATCATATAATAAATTCATGGTTATTATATACACCACACAAGAGAAATAGGTGGTGTGCATGGCTTATATCTCACAGAAAATAAAGGTGGTATGGAAATCCCTTACCACTTTATACTCAGTTAAATACTATACCCCATGAAAGAAGAAAAATTATATTGATATGAAAATAATATAAGCTTTTGGATAAGACTCCTAAAATATATTCATGGAAATTATATTCACTATATAAAAGAAACAAGTAATGTATAAGGCTTGTGTCCCATAGAAATAAAAGTGAGACAAAAATCTCTTACTATATGAGTAAATTCTGAATCATGATCCCCAGGAAAGAATAACATCACTTTAAAAAATTTAATATCATTAAATAAAGGAAATTAATGATATAACATTTCATATTTCAGTATATACACCACAAAAAATAATCAAGTGGTGAATATGACATGTATCTCACGGAAATAAAAGTGAGATGGAATTCCCTTACCTTAAGCCTTAACTTTATTCACACACATTAAAATATATTATAATGTATATATATATATATAAGTATATTATAAACTACCAAAAAACCATATTCATATATTTAATACCATATATTATTTACTTATTACTTTATATTACTTACTTATTAATAATTCCATGTTAAACTTATGTCTCAGGTAATAACCACTTTGTGTTGCATTCGTGTTTTGAATTCTAATCCTTAGTCCTCTTACATAGATCATTATTTCATCATCTATATAATTATAATAATGATATAAATAATATATATATATTCACTATATATATATATATATTCATGGATATTCATAATAGTTGGATATAGAAAATAAAATAAATTGTTCATGGAGACGGTAGGTCGTACGTACGCATGAACGTTATTTTCATTTTATTGTTAGGTTAAAAGGAATGAAATTATATGATATATTATCATAATAGAATAATTTTTATTTCATATATATCAAATATATTCCTAAAATCCATCCTTATTACCATCCATGTGAAATATATATGAAGAACAAATCACGTCGCATTGTGGAGATTGTAAGTCATACGTACATACAAGCGATGTTATCATTTCCCAAAATACTAGATGGTAAAGAAGTTAGATTTGATATTATAATTAATTAAGTATAATTATTTCATAAATATAATATATATCTTAAAAAACATATTTTTCATCATAATTCCCACCATGATAGGTGGTAAAGGAAAAAAAGAACAATCATCGTTTCAAGAGGCGGTAATCCGTCTTACACACGAACGATAAGTTCATTACCCATTAGATGGAAGTGTGTGAAATTGTAGGTTAAAACTATAATATAAAAATATATCAGTATTTTTAGGACACTTATGTTATTATATAAACATTAAATGGAAATAATTTAGGGTTCTTAAGGAATGAATAAAATAAAATAAAATTTGATGAATGTTACCTTTTCTTTAGGTATCTTTTTTTGATTTTCCCAAAAGTTCTTCTTTGGTTATATTTCTTCCAAAATGATGGATTATATGATGAAGTGAACTAATTTTATAAGTGAATTTAGAAGATTTATACTGAGACAAATGTATTTATAGGGGTGAATAAAAGAGAAGGAGAGGTTCCCTTTTATTAGAGAGGGGAGTGGCACTTTTGGAAACTCTCAAATTACTAATTTATAATAAATTCAATATCATTCAAAATACTCCAAAAAGGAAATATATTTGAATATAATATGAGATAAATTTGTAATATCATCAACCAATAAATTTTTTACGATTTTTATGTAATTTTAAAACTTATTATGAACCCTTAGTTAACCTTTTTTAATTTTAACATTGCTAATAAGGTTTTAAATTCTAAGAGGGTGTAATTTTTACATATAAAGAGTAAATTGAACCATAAATGGTCAATTTACTATTATTTATACCATATATCATCCCCTTTTACTTATTTAAATTTTTTATTAGTTTTAAATGATTTAATAAAATATTACTTTCATAAAATATCATTAGTCTCAATTTTGACACTATTCATTGTTTGTCTTTTTAAAAATATCATAAACACATGATATCTTTGAATAAATTATATTAAATCATCCCTAAAAGGTCAAATTAATCATTAAAAATATTTGATTATTTTAATTATATCAAATTATATTTATTTTAAAAACTTTAATATCATTTATTTGGCATTTCCATTAATTAGACAATTATTGCATCATCATTGTAGAAGCCTTTAAGGTATTTATTTATTTCCTAAAAATTAAAAATAAATTATCATGATAAATAAAAAAAATTAGATTTGAAATGATTATTTATAGTCTAATTTTACTTCTATATTACCCAACATTAAAAATAATATTGTTATTAAAAATATGATTATGGAATCTTTAACTTTTCTTTAAATAAAATATAATAAATCTCTTACTCTCATCCAAGTAGGTTAAAAAGGTTATAATTTTTTCATAAGTATTATTTTGGTTGAAACTCATTCCAAAAATGAAATTATTACAAGTTTTATTTTAATTCTCTATTATTTATAATATTATTTTTTACCCTTAATTACCATATTTACCTTTTACCATGATAATAAAAAAAGTATTAAAGTAACTATTCATAATTCCAAAAAATAAAAGAAATATACTTAAATAATTTTTAACCTATGCTTAAAAATATTGAATTCATTTTCCAAAATTCAATGCATAGATGTTTTTGTAATTAATTTAAAATTAATCTCATTGATGGGGAGGGAAAATGGGTTATTAAAATTAAAACATGCAAAATATTGAAACATTTTTTATCTAAATTCAATATAAAATTAATGATAATGACCAATATTATATTAACTGATTAAAATTTTATATAATTATACTTTAAAACTAATCAAAAATATAATTTAACACTATAAATTATTTTGATGAAAAAAGTTTTTTTCAATTAAAATTTAGTATTTTTTACTATTCATAAAAACATGAATCTTATCAGAAAAATACCAAAAATTAATAACATTAAATTTTTATATTCCTAATTAAAATAAGTGTTTTATTTTTTCAAATATATTATATAAAAAATTTCAAAATAGGATTTTAAATGGGTTCTCCACTAAAAGGTGATAAAATTGCCCTTTTGAAAAATATATGTTTTTAGGAATAAGGTTGGGTTAGTTATTATCTTATTCCTATAAAATATATTTGATGAATATAAAAAATATTTTTTTGAATATGTAACATATATAGTTCACTAATATAATTCACTAATTGTAATTAATTTAATTATTAGGAAAAAATTACTTTTGGAAAATAAAAATAAAATTATTTCCTTTAAAATAAATTCATATATATATTAATTTCTAATTAATTGGTAACCAATGATATATTATAAACCTTATATTTTCATAAGTTAGTTAATAATATTCATAACCACTTGTTTAACAGCTAGGTTATATCTTATTATATTAAATAATAATATTCTAATAATATATTATTGTTTGGTAAAACTTTTTCTAGCGTGTAATGCAAGCTATCAAAAAAAACTTGACATCATTTGTAAAACAAGCCTAGCATAGTTTTTCATATGCCAAAATTTAATCCAATTGTTTCACGTAATGTAATATTGACTTAGTGTTGCATATAATGCAAGCTAAACATAATGATTTTCATATAACAAAATCTATATTCAGAATTGTATGAAACATAAAATTTTGATAAGATTAAATTAATTTGAAAATGAATATTTCAAAAAAATAGAGGTGTTACACTAAAATAAAAAAATTTGGGGTTACCATGAAAAGAAATGTGGATGAGTTTTTTTTATATGCCTCACCATTCAGTAGGTTGAGGAATAGCACCAATGGCCAGTGGGTTTGTTATAGTCTTTACCAATTACATTTTGGAAATTTGAGTAGATATCTATAGATTTTGTGATATGTACCCCAATTATGGTTTAGAAACACGATCCCATATGGGTAATAGTAGTTTATCTCACAATTTTTCCCATTTCATCCCTATTCGTTAATCTCTTACAATAGATGTCTTTTCAAAAATATATATCCAAAAAGTGGTAAAGAGGCATGGTGTATGAGTTTCAATAGTATCCGAAAAACACCCAAGGTTTACATCTCGTTTTTTGGAAATCCTTATAGAAGTACCTTGGTAATAAGTTGATTATAGGCATGGCGTATCATCCTTAGACAGATGGAAAATACTAAAAGATGAAACAAACATAGGAAGACATGCTTAGGTCTTGTGTAATAGATTTTTCTATCTTATAATAGGATCACATACTATTAGTGTAATTATTTTTTTAACAACAGTTATCATGCATCAATATATATGGATCCTTTTGAAGCATTGAATGGTAGTCCTTTTCATTCTCCACTTTATTGGTTGGAAAAAGGTGATACTTCAATAGTGTTACCAAGCCTTGTGAAGGAGACAATAGAGAAGATTCAGTTGATCAGGAAGATAATGGAGATGGATCAGATTCTTTAGAAATAATATGTGGATCATCGTCAATGACTTTTTTTGTTAAAGGTGAGTCATCGTGTGTTCTTGAAAATCTCTCTAAAGATTAGGAATCGTCATTTTGGAAGCAGTTAAAGTTATCTCCTTGATACATAGACCCTTTTGAGACACTGGAACATGTTCATGAGTTGGTATATCAATTGGATTTAACACTGAGGTTCAGTTTAATGCATAATGTGTTTCATGTATCTTTGTTTAAAAAGTATCAACCTGATCCTGACGATGTGATTTAATGGGATCACATTGACTTAGAGCTGGATTCTTCATTGGTTCATGTTCCAATGCAAATTATGTATAGGAAATAGAAAGTTTTTAATGGGAAAATCATCGGTATAGTGTGGGTTTTTTGGAAACATAGTTGGATTCAGGAATAAACACAGGAATATGAGAAGTAAATTGTCGAGAAATGGACCGAACTCTTTCAAGACATTGGTGGTTTTAACTTTATGGGGATGAAAATACCAATGGTGAGGAGAATATTAAACCCACGGTTTCAGGTATTAACCCTTTATTTATGTATTTTCAATTATATAAAGTAATTTGGTTATGTTTCGAAAGGTTTTGAGGAATTTTGATAAGTTTTGGGGGATTTTATAGACATGTATAGTTTGAGAACGATTAGTAGAAACTGTGTAACACCTCCTAGAAAACCATGAAACTGAAATAGTGTGCATTGGGTAGGATCATGGTCAGGTGCGCGATTTAGCCAAACCATATAACCACTCAGGAGAAACAATTTGACATTGTATAGGGAGATTTAGTATGGTTGGAACATGGTTTTTCTAACTATGTGAGACAACCGTGTAAGGGGTGTTTTGAGGTAGTTACTAGTGCACGATTTGTGCATAGTTTTCCTAACCGAACACCTTAACCGTGCAACATTAAAAATTAGATCTGTATTTTTTTGGATCAAATCTGAATCACCTCATTAATCCCTTATTTTTCCCTTGTTTGTCTATAATACTATTTCCTTTCCTTACAATGTCGGGGGGACCTTTTGTCACACCTGGACCAATGATTTATTTTAATATAATTATTTTGAGTCTCACTTTAGAGATTTAGTTTGAACTGGTTTTAATTTAGAAAAAAAATTGGGTTCTTATATGGGCGTTTGACCGTGCGCATAACCATGCGTGGTGTCTGGCCTCAATAAATAATTTCATTATTATTGTTGATTTTATTATGTTAGTTTTATTGTTATTATTAAATTTGTTATGATTTATTAGGATTTTATTTAATTTTTTTTTATTCTCTCATTTCATTTTTTCACTCCCTCTTCCTCCCCCCCCCCCCCTCAATCTCGTCGGTCCGCACCTTCTTCCACAAACCCTACCATCGAACCGCCGGCCTTCTTCCTCCTTGCGCCTCCACCGTGACTGGAGATTCCTCCCTCTCTCCCCTCTGGCTGCATCGATCAGCTACCACCAATCCACACCACTATCCGCCTCTCAACGAACCACATTGCACCCCCCCCCCCTTGTTGCTTCACGCCACTCAGAACTGCGCCTCCCTTTCCAGCAGAGATTTCTGACGCGGCACACCTCCGATGGCCCACTGCCTTGCTCGGTTGGCAATCTACACAATTCTTGCATATTTTTTTTCTTCGATTGTTTTCTTGTTCTTCCAATTGGTAGATTTTCAGTTTGGGTTTCATATTTTATTTGGTCCATTTTTGGCATAATTAACTTGATACTTTGTTATTACGGTTCGCATTAGACCCCTTGCAGTGCGATTGTCATGCGACGGGAGTTTTGCACCAATTTTTAGAAGTTTTCTATACCAAGGTTGGTGGTTCCGCATTCAAATATTATTAAAGTAATTACTTTTCTTGTTTAATTTTTTTATCATGTTCTTCAATCTATTTGTTTTGCGCAAATTGGGTTTTCCTTGAAGTTATCATGTTTTGGTTTTTTTTAGTTGCTTGTTCATATGGAATGGAGTGCATTCATGATGAAAACCCATATTTAGTCTTTTATTAGTGTTTTTTTGTCGCGCATGGGCTTCTAATTATGTTTTATCATGTTATTGGTGTGTATTTTGCCTTAAAAGATGTTTTTGATTGGTTGTTTGTGTTCAAAGTCTTGTGATACCACTTGGAGTTGTTTCATAAAATTCTTAAGTGGTTTATTAAATCTTATAAAGTGTGTGAAACATGATTGGATTTTGTTTTGGTGTGCGTATATTTTCAAAAGTGGGTTTGATTATTCAAATGGGGGTATTTGTGTGTGTGTTCCTTATTGTGAAAATATTTGTACGTGTTCAATCAATTGTTTAAGTAGTGTGACATGTGTTTTTGTGGGTACATGAAGTGCGTATGTGTGGAAAAAGGATCTTTGATGGGAAATGTACCACTTTGAATCTGTTTTACTTGTTGTGATTATGTTAATATGTTTTGTAAATTCTTTCAAAAGATGGAAATCATGTTTTGATGTCACTTTGATGTACTTTGGTTTTAATGTAGCTTCTTCCACTTGAAGTTGAGTATGTTATTGGTGCAGACCCTGGGTTTGTTATTTTGAAACATTTTGTAGATTGTTTAAGTGTTTAATTATTTTATTAAATTATATGTGTAGTGCATTGGACCTCGCTACGATGGTTTCAAGTTGCGGGTATCAATAACGCCTACATGTGCATTCATAAGTTAAGACATATACATATAAATTCCCTCTTTGTACATATTCCCTCATGGCGCGGGGAATATGTGCAACACATCTAGGGGTATTTATTTATATGTGTATAAATTCATGTGCATGGAAGTGCGTAGGGTCAGTTCGTGTGGTCATTGATAAATAGCGACAAGTTTGAGGTAAGTCCCTTATGCCCTAATCTTTAATTAGAATTTCCATTTTTGCTTGATGTTTCTTTAAAATTATTTACTTGTTTTTTTATGTGAAATACATATTCACTATATATATATATAGTTGTGGTTCTTAAAAAGTGGTTTCATAGGGGTTGAACATGAAATGGGTATTTCCAAAAGATGTGTGATCTTTCATTCAATTTTGTTATGAAAGTGTAACGACATGCATTATTTTTAAAAAGGGGTTCTAAAGTGATTTTGAAAATGGATTTTGGTGTGAACACGAGATTAATGGATGGTTTTATCTCCTTAAAATTATTACTTCATTTTAAGTGTGATTTTAAGCTTGTTTTAAATATATAGTACCTTTATGTGTTCTAAAATTACGAATACTCTTTCTAAAGTGATGAGTCCCATTTGTCACTTTGATATTGGTTTGAGAAAATGGAAAAACCCTCTTGAGACACTCCCCTTAATTTGAAAAATGTGATGTAAGTGTTAATGTGTGGTTTGTGATATGTTCCTAGTGTAAAAGCCTGTGTGTGGTTGTGTGACGTAAAGAGGGGGAATGAGCTTAAGGAGGGAGATCGGTGGTGAGAGGTTTAATGGGTTTTAGATAAGGAAATTGTTATGTACATATATGTGTTCTTGATAAAGAAAACTCACCACCAATTGAAATAGAGCACTATAGGTAAATATGTGTATCTAGGTTGTTAACCAGGACTAGTACGCTAGATGACACGGAAGGGGTTCATCATGGTTCATCTAGCAGGATTGACGCAACAACACTAACTAAACATATGAATTACTGAGAGTTTTGGTCTTCTAAGCCATGTTTTCTGAGGGTCATGGTCTTTTAAGCCACGTTTTTCTGAGGGTTGTGGTTTCTAAGCCACGTTTCACCAAGGTACGAGGTCTCTAGGTTCCCACTTATTCTAGCTACCTATAGGGATTACCCATGGTGCTCAATTGTGAAATGTTGCTTGCGATGTAACTTTCTTTTCATTTGTTTCATACTTGATGTCTTGTTTGTGAAAACCATATTTTAATTCAAATTGGTTTCTTTTCATTTTGAAACATTAATGCATGCTTTTAACCTTTTTTGAAAATGTAGTGGGAGTGAAATGTTTTACCTAAAAATGCAAACTTGTTACTTGAATTTTAAAAGGAGAAAAATTATTTTATTATATCTTATTTTCAAACTGGCATAATTGGATTTCTTACTAAAGGTGTGGGCATAGGACGTGGTTATATTTTGGCATTCCTACTGAGCATCTTGGTTCTCATGCCTACTTTAATTTTAGTTTTAGGTTTAAGCCTTGGATTTCTTTTGGGAGCGAGTGTGGTTTAAGTTCCACGGTGACCCATAGGGTCACCTGATGTATGTCATGTCACTTCTTTAATTCCTTTTTCCGCTACCAAGTTGTTTGGTTTATTTTCCATTTATTTATATTCTTGTTTAGTTTATGTTTATTCATCTTTGTTATAGGCCAAAATCATTCCCAACTGGTTTATTTTGATGCCTGGCACTAGTTTCCAGCCCGGGGGGATCAGGAACACCCTTCGGGCCATGTCATGGACCGGGTCGGGCACTAGGTCGGATGACGACCCGGCTTGGTTCATGACACCTTTACTCTTGATCTGGGAGCAATCTGTTGGAAATTATTAGTGTATTGGAGGCCTGGATTCCTTGGTAAGTGATTGTTCTTGGTGGTTTTCCTTATTTTTATTCTTCTTCCTAATATTTGATTCATGGATATAATCTATTGGGGATATATCCATGTTGTGTGATGATAATTGTGATGATATGTGTTTGTGTTGATGGTAGGGAACAAGATCTAAGGAAGGTTTTTGGATTTTAACACCAATTTTGTTGAATAATTTGTGTCGTTTTTCATTTTCTTAAATGTTTTAAAGGTAGGTGGATTCACTCTTGACTCTACTTATTAGAACTTGAAAGATTGATTTCAAATTTATTGAATTATTTGATTTTAATTGTTAAATTTATGTTAAAATATTAATAGAAACCCTATTTAGTGATAGTTTGTAAAATTTTGGAAAATTAGTTGTTGTGCAATGTGATTTGTTTCATGATTTTAAAATATGACTTTGTTTGATTCATGGAAATGGTTTGATAGAAATGTTTTCAATAAAAGAAATTTTTTATTGAAATGGTTGGTTTGGAATGTGATTTCACATTAACGGTTTCCATGTATTTATTTTCTTTGGCATATGGAAGGGGCATGTGCCATTAGGGAACATGGTATATAGTTACCTTGTGATGACTTGGTAGATCTATGAGAGACCACTCATGAGTATAGAAGATTAACTTGGGTATGCATGTGTGGATGCATGGTTGTGTGGAATGGAATGGGTTGTGCCAAATGGATTTGGGAAATGGTTTGAAATACTTATTTGGTTACCTTCCAAGGAAAACTGTTATGGTTAGAAATGTTTTTAGGTTTGATATAACTTGTTATTAATTCTATTATATAATTTTTTATATAAACTATTTTATATAAATTTCATAACTTATTGTATACTAATCTCATGATTTGGGAAGTCATTTTGGGAAATACTACTGAGTTTTATACTCACCCCTACTTGGGAACAATGGAACATTTGTAGATATTATATATCGAGACACAGTGAGTGGAAATTTATCTCATTTATTTAGTGATGAATCATGATACCCTAAGCATGACTTGTAGATTTTAATCTTGGAGATTTTTTAGAGTTTCTTCTATATTTCTTGGTTTCCTTTGGGTTGTTGGTTTGGATTTTATCTTTTTACTCATATTTTTTTTGGTTTGGTCTTTGTACACTAATATAGTTTGGTTTTATTTGTATTATTTGAGTTGTATTTGATACTCATGAATCATATTGTGGTTTGTTTAGTTTAGGTGATCTTGGTTTGGTTGTTTTATTTTAAAAAGGTAAAATCTTCCCCCAATTTTTTATAAAGCCCTTTGAATTTTTTGCCAGCCTTTGGTGTCTTGTGGATATCACTTAAGGATTAGTTGTGTCTCTACCTCTTCCCAAGAAAATGGGTGAGGTGTGGGATGTTACACCTAGATCTCGTGCTAAAAATATAAACTTTACATTTTTTGATTTTTTCTGATAAAAGTGACCTAATTTTATATATTTTAAAAATACAACATCAAATAGAAATATTGTATCACTTAAAAACCCAAGGTCCTTTTAGTTTTAGAGTTTTAGAAACATAAGAAAAACTCTTATATAAAATTAGCAATGTATTTATGTGATAATTTTGTCTATTATGCCTAGATTTTCATATTTCACAATAAGTCTTCAACACCTCCCATAATATTATTCAAACATGAAACCTAACTAGTCAAAATTCATTTAACATAATTATTCATGACCTGGGGGATAGAAAACATAAGAATGGAAGAGCTCAAATTCTTGGTAAGGGTAAAAATGGGAGATATCTGTCAATGATCATTTTTAAACATAACATGAGAATAACTGTATTAGAACATAGGAATAATAATATAAAATCAATCCTAAAAATTCATATATTATAATCATGGGTCATGGAATAAATCATGGAAGTTCATAAGACATAAATCATAAGAGAATCAAAATTCATTGGTCATGAGAACATATCATAAGTCTATGATAATGTCATAAAAGAGTGGAATGAATTGTGGCATAATAATAATCATAATAATCATATGTCAAGGATCACTTCCAACACTATCATTTCTTAGTGTACAAAAACTCATTATGGAAAATCTTACCCGATCAGATCCAACATTCTCTTAGTAGTAACTTCCACCCAGTAAACTCCATCATCATTACCCAATGCATTATAGGGAAATATAATTTTGGGCCCAACCATCACATAATCATAATCCATTCATATGTATTCTACAAGATCATACAACATTCATTATATCATTATACCCTAAATCATTTAAAATAAAATAGTTTCTTAAACATCTCATCATTATAATCATAAATGCATTCATCGTGGTTTAATTGAACCATTGAAAGAAAAATAATTTCTTGTCAATTACCACATTATTATAAACCATCCATATAAATAATATAGATGGTATAATAATAATATATCCCCATTGGAGAATAAGAAGCATCAAAGGATATAGACATAGATGAAAAATATCTTTAAAATAACATTTAAACCCTTTCTTTAAAAACGTCGAAAATGTCCTTTTCTTTAGATATATTTAAAACTAAAAAATCCAAGAATATTGAGTAAATTATTTTATTTTAAAATAAAAATTTAAACTTTTAAATTAATCTTTAAATCAAATAAATTTCATGATAGGGGTAAAATCTGGTCATTTCGTGTGTGTTAAAAAAATTCTTTTCATTCTTTGGAAAAAGTTCAAAAAGATCCTCATTTAGAAAATAAAATAAAATATTCCATTTAAAACATTTTTTAAAAAGTAAAACATAGTTAAAAATTACTTTAAACGATCATTTTATTATAAAAAATAAATTTTTTAAAAATATTTTATAAAATATGTACATTGAAGAAAAATATTCCTAACTATAAGGATAAATAAGGTCGGATTTCCTTAAAAACATTCTTTTGGTTTTCATTGAGTACCAAAGAGATGAAAATGAGAAGAAATAATGAAAAAATTAGAATTAACCAAATTAGAAAAAAATAAATTTCATTTTATAATATTTATATCATTAAATTCCTCTAAAGTAAATTTAAAGCTAAATTATCCCAATTAAAAGTGAGATTGATGAATGAAATCTTACTGGTTTGGTAACTTTTTAATCATAAACCCCATGAAATAATAACTTCTAATGAAACTTTACATATCATGAGAATAATTATATTAATTATATAACATGTCAAAGGGGTGGTATTTTCACCTTATAAAATAATTTTTTTGCCTAGCATAATATATGTCCCAAAGAAGATGATTTGAGATGTTAAATCCTTAACACTTTGGTGCCTTTTGAATCAAAACTTCTTGGATGAAATAATCACAATTGTAACTTTAAATACCATTAATTAAGAATTATTCATGATATAATATGTCAAATGGGAAATATATACACCTTATAATCAAAAATAGGTGAATAATCACTACAAAATATTTTACATTTTCCAACAGGGGCATATCTGTTGGTAAAAGCACATTTTCTATTGGTAAAACATTTTACCAAAATATATGTCCCTTTCACTAAACTGTTGGTAAAAACTCTGTCGCTAAATGTTATTGTGACAGATAAAATAGTTCTGTCGCTATTACAATAACACCAACAGATAATATATATGTTGGTTAAAATTTTTTGCAACACAAATTTATCTGTCGGTAATATTATTATCAACATTTATATTTTCATCTATAATATTATTTTTCATTAAAATCTTATATTATAAATATTAATCTAATTATATATAATATATTTATTATATAATAATAATAAAATTAACTTATATGAAACTCAAACAAACTGAGGGATTATTTAAAAAAACATGTTCAAACATCATTTAAAAACATAACATAAAAAGAACAAATACATTATTACAAAATCATGTTCAAACATCTCTATGATTACAAAATCACATGAACCAACCCCACACAAAAGAACCATCAATATTTTGTCACAACATAGTTCCATCACCAAAAAATCTCCCCCAATAATAGACCAAATCAACAGCCAAGAAACCCAACACCACACAAGCTGGAATGGCCAAATCCATGTTTCTTACAGCATCGCAAGCAGCAGTAACCCTGAAGATGTAGCAGACAAAAACTAGTGCAAGCCAGTAGTAGAACAAGGCCACCCATTTGAAAAAAAATATTGTCGATGTTCCCTCACCTAGCGTAGAAAAATATTCTACCTCCAATAATTTTAGATTAGAATATCACCACTGAAGGCATCCTATAGAAAAAAATATGGAAAATAAAGAATTAAACCAATAGAAAAATGAGAGATAGTAACACAAATTAACAACAATAGAGGAAAGTTCCAGACCTGAGCTAGTCGTAGGTCAGATCAACCCCAGAAATGGATTTCCACCCCTGTAACAGATCCACCACCTGCAAGAGCATGAAATTGGAACTTAAACCATGAAACAACATTCAAACCATGCAATTTAGATCATTGTAGTATGATAGGATAAAAGAGGAACACAAACAACCAGAAAACCAAACCCAAAAATCTAGAATAGATGGACGAAAACCACTAAATGTTAAGAAAAGAGTCTGTTAGGAAAGGACCGACTTATAGATGGACTCTTATTTAATTTAGAATTACTGTAATTACAAGATAGAATCCTCGTGTAGATATCTGATTCTTTATGAATCCAACATGATTTAAAGCAGGAGGGGGGGTTCATGTTGTCTAACATATTTGTAAGAAATGATTTGTAGTTGCATCAATACAATATTTATTAACTTCACACAAATAAATTAAACATAGAATAAAAAATAACAACACCAGGATCGATGTACCCAAAACCCGTTAAAAACTAAAAGTGAAAAACAAACATATCTTCACTCATGATATGTGCTAAATACTGTAATACAAAGAATATAAAAATTCTATAAAACAAGTGAACTGAAATATTAGTTCACATATAACATAAAAATACATAATAATTAAGGATTTTTCTGAATAAAATAGAATGGAATATTATCTAAAAGGTAACTACTTTGAATTGAACACATTCTATATACATGAATATCAATAATTGACCAATTCAAAGTCATATTACACACAATTACCTGAGTGATCAAGATGAATTATGGACTTTTGAAATGATTTTGTTAATAATACAACCATCTTCACCCTCCAACATGATTATACAGACCCGATCATTTTAAACAAGTGTTTTTCCATTTCCAAAAAAAACATGAAGAAACATATGCAGATTCAATTCCACTGCCAATCGAAATTCCCATCATATATTTAAAAATCATATAAAAAATCTTTATCCGCATGCAAAGAATCCATTTTTATTATTATTAATGACAAATCTAAAATCACAAAGGATGACAATGAAATCCATAGTTTTCCCTTTAACACATACCCAACAAATGATGGAAACTTGAGGATCATAAAATAAGATCATGTACCCAATAATTTATCTCAGTATTCTTTGTATAGGAATAGAGAATCAAAACTGAAACTGCATTGTAGAGGAATGTCTAAGGTCATCAACATGGGAATCCATGGCCTTGTTCATGGGTGTCGGACCATAGCTCAATATCTGGATATCAGGCGTAAGAGTGGGGAAATGGTCCTCGGTCATCTTCTTTGATAAAAACCCCACCCATTTGTTCCAATCATCTAGGGGATGATTCAGAACATAAAATATGTTGAACCTAGCAGGATAGTTCTTAGAAATACCATCCAGATATTCCTTTAAAAGTATACCCTCAGATGTGACATTGGAATATATAAGATGCACATTAGTTTTGTCATTCGGGTTTTCTAATATTTCCCTCCCAAAATGAAACATTGGGGTAATCCCAGAACCGCCAACAGGCATACCAAAGGCTCTAACTTGGCCAGGATGGTACTCAAAGTGCCCCACGGTCCCTTTATAGCTAGACTGTCGCTCACCTGCATCTCTTCAAAAAGGTGAGACATTATTCTACATAGATACATCTTTATAACAAGTTCAAAATACCCAACATCTAAATCCAAAGTAACGGGAGTATACGGTTTTATAACCTCTTCATCCTTGCTATCTTTGCCTCTGCAGCTTATAAGTTTCCCAATTAGAAGACCTAAAACCGAAGTAGGAGTTGGAAGTAAAAAAATATGAACTTCGCTGCATTATAGCTCAGTTGTCTACGCTAGGAAACATTAAAGTATTTAAAGTTATCAGGATTCAAGAAGCCTTTATTTTTCATTTAAGAATAAATATAAGCAGCACCAGCTCCGACGATGACAAGATCCACCACAACACTGGTGGTCTGTATTTCAGCAGCCCCTAAAAACGTCACTATGCAAATTTGAAGAACCGTGGAAAACCAGGGATTAATCTCTTAGATTCTAATGCATTCTGAGGATTATAACTCTCATAGACCCACCTCCCTTTAAAAAATCCTTTATCCACATGCAATATGAGTTGAGAATCATGAATACTTATCATAATAATAAGTTTCATACATCATTTTCAATGAAATAATATTACAAAACATGTGATCAAGTAAATTCTAGAATTAAATGAGAATATAACACTTGAATTCACATAAAAGTTCAATTAATAATCAAAAGGCAACACACAATCTCAATATTTTATATATGAAGCCCAATATGAACAAAAAAACATATAAAATGAAAATATGAAATAAGCACAAGTATTTCATGAGGTTTTCACAAATGGTTGTAAGAAGCAATCCTAAAAATCAGTGAGTAAGTGGTTTGAATCCCTGAGAAGAAAATCAAGTCATTAGTGTTTATATTCATCTTCTCTTACACACAAATACAATAATTGCAACAAGGAAAATATAACCAAGGAAGAGTATAACCTTATTATTCAAGGTAAAAAAAATCTACAATACATGGGCCTTCGTTTGATATCACTTAATCAAAAAAATTACAACTAATATATATATTGTTATATATAAATCTATTTAGGGCCATCGTTTGTTTCTAGAGTTGATCATGGCTTCATATAGAGTCGGTTGGGGAATGATTGAGGCACAAAAATTGAAGTAGCAAAGCATTTCAACTATACTCCAACCTAAATGGCCACTATTGGTCTCCAATATAACATAATATTAAGAAGCCTCATTTTATAATTAAATACTCCAACCATAGTGTTGATACATCTATGCATTTATAGGTAGTCTACAGCCCATTACCTTATAGGCTACACTTGAATGTGCTTATAGTGATTCAATTGAGGAAATATGATTAGAACATATAACATGAGTTGAGGTACTGAAGTTTCAATGAACTATATTAAGATAAAGTATTCATTAAACTCAATAGTGATATAATAAATTTCAAAGTGTTTTCAAACAATACCATCTACAGATATATCTATTATAACTAGTTATTTAGTCTAGGAAGCCTACTTGAATATTATATCAGTTCTAAAAGTGATAAGAATAGTAATAAAACATAATCATCTAAAAATGTAAAGACCAAAACATTGAGGGGATAAAAAAAATACAACCAAATAAATGAAACTTAATCACAATGGCGAAGTGAGAATGAAACCCTTGATTCATTCCCATGAGAGGACTAGAATTAGCCCAAAAAGACCATAGCCAAAAACAAAAATAGTGGTTTAGAGAAAAAAACAATAAATTTAAATATGTATGCTATAAATTTAAATTAACAAACTACTACTACATGAAAGTATGAAGAAAATATATAGTATTTTATATAGTAGATATTAATTAAATGAAACAAAAAAATGTGATGCACTAAAATACCTTTGGAAGGATGCCAAGGTGTGACCCTAGAGGCAGGCTAGTGAAGACATGATTCCATATGTAGGATCTCAGAGAGGCATGGATGTTGGGGTTGATGGAGTAGTGGAAATGGAGTTATCAAAGGGAAAAGTGGCGATAAAGGGTTTGGGGGGTGAAATGATAGTGAGGTCAGGAGGATCAATGATGGAGTTGGGGGGAGATGGTGGCATAGTGCAATGAAGTCGCGGGAAGCAACAAGGTCGAGGGTGGTGGCGATGGCAGGGCAACAACAGTGGGTCGGCGGTGGATCAGGGGAGTGGCGGTGGAAAGTTAGGGGAGTGGCGATGCGAATGGGAGGGCTAGGGCACAGTGGGATTGGGGAGGGGTGAGGGCGCGGGTTTTTTATTTGTTTTTTATTTTGTTTTGTTTTTTGTTTTTGTTTTTTTTTTTGACTCGTAATAGGATTAATAAACATAATATAATTTTATATGTAATAAAAATTCAATATTTCTAAAAATGTTAGATATAATCTCAAAATATAGATCAATTATATTTATTTTATACTATTCATCATCATTTAATTAAATATTATTGAATTATTATTACTTTAACTAAAAATATATGCATCTATTTTTATTGTAAAATGATTTGTTAATACTAAATAATTAATAAATATATAAATAATTATTGATAAAATATTTTTGACTATTTAATAATTTATTGTAATTCATTTTTTGATGATAAGGATTTGTTAGAAATAATAATTAATTACAATGGATTTATTTGTTAGAAAAAATTGTTTTTATAGTTATTATATAACCACATATTTAATTGTTAGTAAATTATTTGTTGGTATTAAGTAATTAATAATAATAGATGTATTTTCTTGAAAACATAATTGTTGGTATGTATACTTATCACTGACAAAAGTTAATATCTGTTGGAATTACTCAATTTTACCAACAATTTTCTTATTTTTCAATAAATTTTTGTTGGTACAAGTCACCTTTTTTGTAGTGAATATCAAACATGTCTCAACAAAACAATATTGAGATAAAAAATCCTTATAACTTTGGTAATGTATGAATCAAATCCTCATAAAAGAGAAAAACATATATGAATTTTAAAATCCTAAAAATTTTAAAGAAAAAAATAATAAAAAAAATTCATATATAGTATATACACCACAAAATGGAAACAAGTGGTGATTATGGAATATGTATCATAGAAATAAATGTGAGACGAGAACCTCTTACCTCACGTATAACATGCTTCATAAGAACTACAAAATCCTTTATAATAAATTTCAATTTATTATAATTCTATACCAAAACAATATATATATATATATATAATATCATATATTATCCAATTATTACATTTCAACATCAATTTATTAATAATTATTTATTAAAATCGTCATTTTCGGGTGTTAACTGATTTGTTTTTCATTAAGTTTCGATTTGGAAGTTTTGATTATTGCATCTTGATCATGGTTACATTATCTCCATGATTTTTAATAATGTAATGATTATAATATTTGATCATGATATTCACTTTTATAACGAATCATATAAATTGGTTATGAAAAATGAATTACATCACTTTGTAGAGACGGTTGTCCATATGTACACACGAGTGATATTTCCATTTTTCAATAGATGTAATAAAACAAAGAAAAATAATAATTCACCTTTAAAACCATAATAATATCATAAATATAATTTTAATTTATTAAATCCATTATTATAAACAAGCATGTGAGGTGGTGATGGAAAATGAATCGTATCGCTTTTTAGAGGTGGTAGTCCCCCCAAACACACGGTAGATACTTTCATTTACCATTTTATTGGAAAAAGAGATAAATAAGGTTATTTAATTGACATAATAATATATAATTATTTGGGAGATACTGATTTTATTATATTTTAATGGTTAGTACATAATTGAATAAGGTATAAGAATAAGTAAAATGAAAATTATCTGTTAAGATGATTACCTCCTCTTTCAAGAACCTCCTTTGGATCTCTCCTTACGGACTCTAGGGATGGCCTTTTAAGAATACCAGAACCTATAGAATGTATATAAGGAATTTAAGAAGATTTTTTGGTAGGTCTTTTATGAGATATTTGGCTTAATAAGTGTGAATAAGAGAGGAGAGTTGGTATCATTACATAAGAGAGGAGATGAGAACCCTTGGAATTACTTAAACTATTAAATTAATATAAATTAATTTTCATGATAATGTGGAAGAAATGATATATTTTAAATATATGATGAATATAAGTCCAAATACTCTCATTAAATAATATTTATACAATTTTAGGTGATGTTTTAATCCTTATCTAATAGTTTTAACCTACGTTAACCTTGTTGATGATTACCGCGATGTCAAAGTTTTTTAATATTTAGGAGTTAAGAAATTTACTCTAAAATGAAAATTAGCTGATAAGTGTAAAATGGTTAATTTTCTTCACCATATCCCACTCAATTGTCAAAATATGATATTTTTATAAATTTTAAATCATTTAATAAAATATTATTTTACATAAGATACCATTAAATTCATTTTCAGGACTATTGACATGGTTGAATTTAAAAAAAGAAAGTAATTTAATTTGAATATAAAATTTTAAAACATCACTAATACAATTTATTTATTCATAAAATTCATATAACATCATAAATCATCAAAAAAATATTACTTTGTAAGTTCTTAAAATCAGGCTGGCCCGCGGCCTGATTATGATGGTATTGATATGTTTAATTCTTGAATTTTATATTTATGAGCAGTCCTTGAAACTTTGAATTTGAATTTTGAATTTTCATTGGGGGGATCTTGTAGTGGTTGAAATTGTAACGGTTTGGAGTTTATTTGGTTAACACTTACCCTTTAAAGGTGTCATTTGAAAATAAAAATATGGATTGTGTGTACATTCTTAAAATCATTTACTTGATTTTTCTACTGCATACACAAGAATTATGTTGGCATTGTGTAAGAATTTAATATAATTATTCAATTAATAAAAATTAAAAAATAAATTACCATGATAAAAAATTTAATTCATATTTTAAATAACCACTTAGAACTGGGCATAACCTCTTTTTATCCCTACAACAAAATATTAGAGATATTGAAACAAAAGAGTGAAATTTTTTATTTATTCTTTATGTAAAATAATATTAAGGGAGTTATTAGATAAAAATGTAACCAAGCTATAATATATTAAAATATTGGATTATTATAGTCAAAATAAATGCATCCAATATAAATGAGTCAATTCTTAGATAGATTTTTAAAGTCTTGTCACGTTATTTTTAACCTTAATTACCTGATCTATTCTTACCAAGGTGATAAATATTTATCGCAGTTACTATTCATTATGACCAAAACTAAAGTTGATCTATCTATAAAATTTATAAATTCTAATTGAAAATATTTAATCCATATTATCAAATTAAATCCCTATTTTTTGCATAAATTACTTTTTAAATAAATCCAAAACATGTGGAAAAAGTTAGTTTTACAAAGAAATCATTTTTAAGTATAAAAATGTTTTCATTCCAAAATTAAGAATAATTTTGATTATAATAAAACTAATTGGATTATGTTTAATCAAAAGGAACTAAATAAATTTTAAAACTAATTAAAATAAAAGTGGGACTTTATAAATGGATGAAAAGAAAAGACAAGTTTTAACAAAATTATTATTTTTCACTATTCACTGAAAAATCATTTTTTTCAAAAAAATACTAAAATTTAACCCTAAGATAAATTTTATATAATGATTTCAAAAATGATATAATTTTTATAAGATACAACTTCTAAACTTTTTAGAGATTATTTTTAATATTTTCTCACAAAAAGAAATAAAACCAACTTTTGAAGAAAAAGTATCTTTGAAGCATAAAATAAATTCACTAAAATATGAGTGTTTATATAATAAGAATTAAAAAATAATTTTTTATTAATTATAAGAAATATAAATATATTTCATAATGTGGTCACTCTTATTCATACCTAACAATTGAATGACTTGATTATAGTAGTTATATTTAAAATTATTTTATTGTGTAGTTTATTTGAGGTTGATGTTGTGTTTCATATATGATATTGAATATAGTATCCTTTCAAAAAAATTGGTTATTACAGATTCCAAAAGTTTTTTGGATTGTAATTATACCCCATGTATTAATTATAGGGTTAGATAGATCATGTAAGCTAAAAGACCATCAAGGGTTAACAAACATGAGTTGGTGTTGACGATTGAGGATAAGGGGAAAGGTCCCAAGTGACTAGGACCCTAATAGTGATGTGGTGATCTTGTGTGAAGGGATGTGGTGCATTATGTTGTTCCATGTGTGTTATCTTAGTGACCCTCACCCTAATTGAGAAGGGATGAAGACATGGATCGGACCTTACCCTGAGTGAGAGGGTAGTGGTAAGGTTCTGACCCTGTCCTAAGTGAGAGGGTGATAAATGATGTGGTAGAAACTACCATAAGTGAGAGGTTAGTGTTTGGTATTTATGTCCTTGCACTATGTGAGAGGATATTGGAAAATAATTCCCCAAGTGATAGGGTATTTTTTTCACCTGTGCATGTGAGATCCACCCTGGAAGAGACGAGTGGTCAGGTTGTGACCCCATCCTGAGTGAGAGGGAAGTTGATGTGATGCATAACATCCCTTGATTGAGAGGTACTAGTTAGGAGATTATGTAATGTAATATGTGGATGTTATACTCTACCTTAAGAGATAAGGTAGTGTTTTGGACATGGACACCCTCACTTTGAGTGATAAACTATTGGCAGAACCACCTTGAGTGAGAAAGTGAGTGTAGGACTTAGACATGGGATCTTACCCTAAACCTTTGGGTAATGGTTAGGATTTAGTGGATTCTCTACCTTGATTATTTGGGTATGTTATGGGATACAACACATTTGTAATGAGTAAACGATAATATTCTAGAATGGCATTGAAGCATGTTTGGTCAGGTATGATGGTGGTTTGATGAGCACACAATGACCCAACGTGCGTGTAAATCATTGGGAGTCATGGTGGATTGGTTATCACATTGTATCCCAAAGAGAATTTTTATTTATTAATTTATTTTCCTCATGAATAAACAAACATATAAAGGCATATAATAGGGGTTATTTGTTAGACCCTACGGATTTATTTTCCCACAGCCTATACGGAACCCAGGTGAGCATGCAAGCCTTATGTTTTCTATTTAAGTCAGAGCATATTTTTGAAGTAGATCATCTTGGATCATCTCAACAGGTTGTTGTAGATGGGTTTATTAAGTCTTGAGGATTTCAATAGTGATCTTGTGTATTTTTATTCATTTTTTTATTTTGTATATGTGATAATCCTAGTGGATTATTCATTGTATGTTTTGTATGGAAACATCATAATTGTTGTTATATATATTATTTATTCTTTATACTTTTATGTGATGTACATTTGGTTATTTATTTGTTATTTTTGTTGTGATATACTTTGATATGAGGTCATAGTCTCCCCAATTCATTTTTTTAGTCCCTTTTTGTTAGATAATGGCCTATGGCATGTGAGGTGGTATTCCTGAGGTCACATAACACAACAGGATGGGGTACTATGGAGTGGCCTTTAGACTAGGGAATTACAAATTATATAGTGCTTCTAAAACCTAGCAGTTATAAGGGAAGATTTTCAATAGAAATGATATTTCACAACCTCCCCATTTGTTTTATAGGGTGTTTGATGTTTAGGGTGTGGATTTCACATTACTGTATCAATATTCTTTTAGATACATTAATATTATTCTAGATATGGAAAATATGTCCAAGTGGGTAGAGGATATTCCCACTAGTAATGATGATGCTATGGTATTTTTCCAATTTTTCATAACCAACTTTTTTTCTAGGTTTTGGCTACCCATGTTATTATCATTGATCATGGAACCCACTATTACTAGAAGACTCTAAATAATTTTTTGAGGAAATATGGAGTTCTTTATAAGGTCTATGCACCATATCATCTTAAATATAATACGAGGAATGAGGTGTCAAATAGGTAGATAAAACACATCCCTAAGAAAATATACCACCCGAAGAGGAAGGATTAGATCTTGAAATTGGATGATAGTATTTGGGCATGAAGAACTTCTTATAAAACTCCAATTGAAATGTTGCCTTTTATTATGTTGTATATGAGAGATTTTCAATTGAATGTGTAGTTATACCACAATTATTTTTGGTTTTGTAAGATCTTAAATCTAGATCTGTTTGAAGTTAGAAAGGAAAGAAAATCCTTCTTGCAAGAGTTAGAAGAAATCCGAAGTAAAGATTATGAAAATTATAGTCTTTAAAAGTTTAAGAACCAGGTTCTTTATAGAGGTATAGAATATTTATCTTTCTGTAAATTATCAGTTTAAATTATTAATTATGTCTTTATTAATACACTTTTTAGGTTTTAAAGGTAATGAGAGTGTCTGGGGCTAGTTTAAATCCCAGATCCCATCTTTTAGGGTGAAAATGGCATGGCACATAGTTAGTAGAAACATTATAGGGTTGGCTGCATGGTTACTTATAACTATGTAAGTCTGGATAATGGGAAGATATAGGGCACTCATTTTGATAAAACATGTGATTTAGGGAGCACAGTCATACAAAAAAACTACAGACTTTTGATAGAGGAGTTTTTCATGATTTGTGAACAGTTATTAGAATCATATGCACTAACTATACGAGTTTCCCCTTCCTATAGTAGTGGGTGCATGGTTGGATCATGGTTTGGACAACCATACTGAAAAACTGTGAAACCCATGAATTCTTGGTAAATTACCAAAATTCACCTGATTAATCTATTATTTCAACCTACTTTTCCTTCTTCTTTCACATTTGCATCACTGAGATTTTGAGAGCTCATCCTTGATTCCTAATCTATGAAGTATGAGATCCCCTCTATTATATCTTGGAAACTATATTTTTTGGAAGTATCAGATCCATCTTGGTAATTTATCAATTACTTTTGTGTTGTTTCTTGTTTGGTTTAGTACCAGCTTCCCTATTTAGGTGCAAGTTAATATGACCTATTTTAATATTTCCCATCTGTTCTTCAATTTTCTTTCAGTATGAGTTGAATCAGTAGATGATACTAGATGATCACTCCACTATAGTCATCTGGTAGGTGGTCTAGTACATTCATTTTAAATTTAAAGTGTTTATATATATTCCTTTGTGTCGCATTCCCAATTATCATAGTGACACCATTGAAATGGAATTTAAACCTTGATTTTAATTGATAGGTATGACCTATTTAATTAACAGAGACCATTGATAAATGAATATAAGTTAAGAACCTTCAATTAGAACCACCCCTTGGGTGTGTTTTTTAGTTAATTAGACCACCATGGGTAGCTATTGAATTTTGATACCTTAGGTTGTGCATTTTTTCCCTTGCCTTGGGATGTTAAAAGATAAATTGATAATTGTAAATTGAACTGTAATTTTAATTATGATTTGAATTGATTAAATAATGGAATGGATGACCATGTCTCTAGGCTCGAATATGTAATTTCTTGTTTAAGCATGAGTTCACCTTTTAAATGAAATTCCCACATGATTTAATTAAGAGGCAATACTTTTAAGATTACCATGACTTGATCCACCTATTGAGGTGAAATTTAAATGAATTGATCATGGTGAAGATCCTTGATATAATTAAATTATATTGAATGATTATATTCCTTGGGTGATACATGGGTTCATATATGAACACCATGGACATACTCATTTTTTTATGCCTTGTGTACACCCAAGTGACATCAGGACTCCTAAGTGGAATTCCAAGGATTGACTCATGGGAGATGATTTTTATATGTTTGAGTGATACTTTTAATCCTTATGGTTTTACAAGGATATACTTAGAGTTTAATTGATTATAAATTCTTGAGTGACACTTGGAATCCTTATATGTGAAGTTCCCAGCCAGGATCCAAGTATCACTAAGAGGGGGAGGGGGTGAATCAGTGATATCTTTTACTTTTATGTTTCCTTCTTTTTGAAACAACCTTCACCTCCTATTAAAGAGTTTCTTCCCTTCTTAACACACACAACCACAGGAACACAAGATTTACCAGGTTCACTACTCAACAAGAGTAGCTACGTCCTTGGTATGGTACGGAAACAATCCAGTACCACAAAATCCACTAGAAAACAATCCTTTGATATGGAATACAATGAGCAGGATATACCCTTACACTCATGTAGCACTTGGAAAACAATCCGCAAGCACGTGTGCACCCTCTTAGCACAAATAGGGAATTTTAGTATTTCAGTGCTTCTTTACAATAGAAGAGTTGTATTCTCTAAAGTACAAATCTTCACTTTCCTACCCAGAAGCTAGTAAGAACTCTCATTTGCACAACTGAATATGTGCGAAGACCCCAAATTTTTCGCGCAGCCTTTAGGGTTTCTTGCACGAAATTCAAATGTATTGTGTGTAAAAATTGAATTTTGGCGTGAAAAACCTGTTTCAAGCAACTTCCTTTTTTCACGCAGCTTTCCACTTTTTATGCGCACCCTTCCACTTTTCGCACAAACCTTTTTTTTCGTGCAACTCACTTAGCATAAAATTTTACACGCACCAGAGCTCGGAATTTCTTCTAAGTGTAAAGACACACACAATGATAGGGGGTCACCTCGTATTTATAGGCCTTTTAAACTCCGTGCGAAAAACACTAATCCGCGCGTAAAAACCCCCTTCGTGCATGTAAAAAACTCTTTCACGCAACTTCATATTTTGTGAAATGCTCCAAGATTTCATGCACCTCATGCCTTTGGCAATTTTCGAGCTTCTGATATCGAAACACCTTTTGCGCAAAAACCTTCATTCCTCTATTCTGCGCACCATGTCAATATTTCGCACAGACTTTATTTTTTGTGAATCCCACTGATATTTCACGCACAACATTATTTTTTACGCATCCCACTGATATTTCACGCATCCCACAAATATTTCACACAGCCTTTTTATTTTTTCACGCACTCATCCCATTTTTTCGCGCACTACATGCCTTTGTCATTTTTCGATGTTCTAACCTTGAATCATGCCTTGTGTGCAAAAATCTAAAACATCTTCAATCTTGTGCGCAACATCCATTTCCAAAAACACATTTCTTCATTTCCTGATTTTCAAGCCCTAAAATTTGGCAAACACTGGAAAACAACACCACCTTAAACTATTCTTTTATGCCATCTCCAGATTGTCCATTCCTTTGTCATTTCTTTCTCCACTGCTTCCCATAACCATTCTTCAGTTTTCATCACGAACTCCACTATCATGATATATATCCTTTGATAGATCATATTTGGCATCGTAAGAATTACAATGGAAATTATGGAAACTTCCCTATCTTGTAGCAGCATCATTCCTTCCAATCAAAATTGTATATGACTGGAATCATCCTTTCTCTCTATTTCTATCATAAGGCTTGCATCACAAGTTCTCCTGACTTATGATATTTGGGAAATACATACCAGAAAAGCATCGTCTGGTTTTCAAGTCCTTTACAAAGTGAACTGATTTTTCTTCTTTGACAACAAAAAACAATACTCTGTAACAGCAAACTCTTCTTACTTCCTTATACGTCCAACTTGGTCCCAAAAATATGTACTACCAAGGATAGACTTGGGGGATGATTCTATAAACACCATGGGTGACACTTGGGCTCCCTTAGAGGACCTCCAAGGATGGACTCAATGAGCATGGATGTTATACCACACCGAGATCGATACCATGATTCCAATGAGTAATGCTAAGTATATTCTTGTAAGGTTCTTGGTTCATAATGTTCCTAGAGGGACACCTAGATTCCAAATTAGGAATACCAAGGATGGGATCAGGTTCTTGATTAATCAATTAATGAAATGATTTATATGATTCATCTTCTAAGCCAAAGAACAAGCTTGGATTCAGTAAATTCCTTATATCTTATAGATGAAATGGTTTGGAATCTCATGATTATATATTATTATGGGTGATTTTGGGCTACATGAAAAGTCATAAGACTTATTATTTATATGAAATTGATTAATTAAATGAAATTTATTATAAATTAATACATGACTGACTTTTTAATTTAGAGACTTTTTGTCTAGGCTGAAGCACGTAGTAGAGGGAGGGTGTCCATGGGAACCCAGACCTTTATGTGTTGTTTACTTTTAGTAATTCCTTGCATGTTTTATTACTTTCTACATACTATTGTTATTATATATTCACTAAATAGATGGAACTAGACCTTTGGTTAGTTATCAATTGGGATTGTATCTCACACCCTATTTGAGCCATTTATGGGTACTTGAACAGACTATACGATTGTAGGTATGGATAAGGGCAAGCACCCTGTTACAGGTTCTTGATTGCTTCTTAGGAGTGGGTGAGAATAGAACCAAGCTAAGGCTCAAGGTACTAGTGGGATAATTTTTGGTCTTTTATACCTTTTTTAAATGTATTATACACCTTCTGTGTATACCTTTTTGGCAATTTTATAGAGAAATAACATGTATCATCATCATATATGTATAAGATTACTTATGGAATTATTTATATACTCTTTTATTGTTCATTTATCATATGTCTGATTGATTTACTACTTCCGCTTCTTATTTGAGATAATATTTCCACTATGATACACTATGGTGTTAAGGGAATAATCTCCCCAATGACACACCTTGGCCCTCATTGCTAGTCGGCAGTATCTGGAATTTGGGGATATGTGTTTGAGGCCATGTGGCCAACTGGGATCGAGGAACCTTTCAATGGAATCCAAGTCTAGGATGTTAGATAGTAGTATCAGAAAATTCTTTTCTTACTTTACTTACGATTTTGATACAATATAAAGGGATAGTAAGGAATAAGAATTTTGTAATGAGTTGTATCTGGGTGTAGCTAACCCATGTGTAGGAAAAAATCAAATTTCCTCAAATGAAATTATTGTTTTATGGATTTTGACTATTAAAGATGACTAAATTCCACTATTGGGTTTCTAAATTGAATTGTGATGTTATAATTGACATGATTGTGGGATCTATTTTATTGAAACCCAATGATATGAGGTTATTCCATCTCATGCATCATTTTAGGCACCTATTAGAATTTTCATTCCATGCATACTGTCATGACATATAGGATGCATTGCTCAATTTCATGTTATTGGGATATGTTCCATGTTGGATATTCCTATTGTGTGATGGATATTTTATATAGGGAATTGAGAAAATATGGTTGGTACTTAGAGTGTCTATCGTAACCTAAGAATCATTTTCTTGATTTGGATACAGAAAAAACCCTATGTATCCAATTTTGGAAATTTGAATCATGGAACATGAGTCGCATGGACTGTAATGTGTTATGGTATAGATTTGGTGGACACCATATTTTGGTTCATGAGGAGTATGGGCCCTTATGGATTAGAATTTTGTGAACTATCTGGTTCAACCATTTTAAATGAATTGTGATATTATAGAAGTGAATAACAAAAATGAAATGGAAATTGAATTTCATTTAATAGATAACTTGATCCAGAACTAACCATATTAGTGGGATATATGTAGTATCTCTTGATTTTATATGATATGTACATCACCTAGACCTGACTCAAGGAGTAGGGAGAGTGGTGTGTTGTTATATAAGTAGGATTATACCTATCCTATTTCGATATCTATTCTTTCAGAAGTGAGCTTTGATAATGTTCTTATTTGAGGCATGTATTTGGCATTATAGAGACATGTTACCATGATGACCACCAGTTGTATTCTAGGAAGGTGGTGATGACCACACTCCGAAGGAGGTGGGAAATGGGGTAATAGTAGATCCTTCAGTAGCTCTAGATGAGTCACTGGTATTTGTATCAAAAATAGGTGTTGTGGCATAGTTCCATGAAGGCTTTATGAATTTCATGTTGATTGTCCAAGGAGTACTGTGAGCTTCCTTGACTATGGAAGAGTTGATGCAAGAGTTATAGAAGTAGCATCCACCCAGGTTTCTGGGTATGGAGGACCATATACTATAGATTCATGGATAGAGGCCATTCTATATATCTTCTAGAACCTAGATATTCCTCCTGAGAGGAGGGTAAATCTCGCTACATATATGATGTTTGATTCCACCAAGATATGGTGGAATTCCATTAATCATAAGGATAATTATTGGGAGATGTATTGGAGGTATTTTCATATGGACTTTTATGACAAATTCTATCTCGATATTATGAGGGCTAATAGAGCCTGAGAGTTCATGCACTTTGAACAGGGTGTGTTATCAGTTATGGATTATTCAACTCATTTTACAGAGCTCCAACACTTCGCACCTATTTTGATGGGTGATGAGTTATCTAAAGCTAAGAGATTTAAGGATGGTATTAGGTATAACATCCAATCATAGGTAAATTTCTTTCAATTGAAAAATATTTCTAGAATAGTGAATTAGGAACTTATCACAGAGCATAACCAGATAGAGGCTGAAGGTGTGAGCCTGGGAAGTTTAGCACCTAGATCTGGTGCTGCATCTAATGATAGTAGGAAGTGTCGTCTGAAGCTTCCATGTGGTGACATTAGTAGCCAGAGCACATACTCAAGTATCTAGGTGAGTTTCTAGTAGTGTGTTAGACTGGTACATATGATACCTCAGTGAACAAGAGACCCAGTCGATTATTGATATTTTAGTATGATGGGCATGCTTTTGTAGAACTTTTCCTCTATCATCCATTGAAGGAGGGTCTACATTGACTCGATTTTCAAGAGTAGGTTCAAAATATTCTCGTCAAGTAGGGAGTTGGATTATAATTGGAAACTTGGGAAAAGGTGGTGGTTGTGTCCATAGTAGTTAGACCCCATAATTGCAGCGATAGCATAGAAAATCTTATTAGGGGAGCCAGAATGTATCATAGGGCCATGGATATATCCAAATATATGTTGTGAAATTGATACTTAAGGAGAATAATCATGGACCTTATACTATGATAGGTACTATTCTAGTAGCCTCTAATTTATCATCTATTATTTTTGATACATGCGCTTCTCATATATTTATATCAGTTCCCACTATGGGGAGTTTTGGGTTTGGTGTTCAGTGTTTTGATGGATTATGGAAATTTGATACTCTGTTGGGGATTAGAACAGAGGATGTATGTTAGTGTAGGGAGTTCCCATTTGATATTTTTGGGTGTAAATTCATATGGGACCTCTTTCTACTTAAGATGATAGGTTTTTACATCATTCTTGAGATAGAACAGTTGGTTCTCTTTCATGATTTCATTTTCTACTGTTGTTTAAGGGTGACATTTACATCACCAGGGGGTGGAGAGTTTATTCGCAAGGGAGAATGCGATGTGTAGGAAATCCAAGATCAACCATAGCATCATGGGATGGGTGAGAATATAGCCCAAATTGTGAGTTTATATCTTGATGATTATGGAACACATCAGTCATAATTTACTCCAGTATTTGATCATTTCATGAATGTTTTCCCCAAAAAAAAATTCAGGATTACCTCCAGTACGAGAGGTAGAGTTATCTATCAATCTAGTTCTAGGAGTTTCACTAGTATCCCTTCCTCCTTAAAGGGTATCTACTACTGAGACATAGTATCTTAATAGGAAGTTAGATGATTTAGAGGAAAAGGCGTTTATCCATCCTAGTACTTCTTATTGGGGTTCCTAAGTCCTTTTTACAAAAAAGGTGGATAGAACACTCAGGATATGTATAGATTAATGGAATTTGAACCAATTGATAGTTTAGAAATAGTATCCAATTATACAAATATATGATTTCTTATACTAGATCTGAGGAGATTTTGTGTTCTCAAATATTGATTTGAGATTGGGTTATCATCTGGTGTTTATTATACCATCAGACATACATGGTACAACTTTTCATTGTAGTTATGGTCTATATGAGTATTTAGTTATGTTGTTAGGTCTCATAAACACTCCAGCGGTCTTCACAACATCGATGAACTGAGTTTTACATCCTTATCTGGATTCATTTTCCATGGTATTCGTGGATGATATCTTGGCATATTATAACACTTGATACGACCACACCAAATATCATGACATCATATTGAATACACTGATAGAGAATAAATTATATGATAATATCACAAAGTTACACTTCTAGATGAATCATATTAACTTCCTAGGTCACATTATCTCAGTAACTGGAGTATTAGTTGACCTAGAGAAGGTGAGATCTATAGTTTCCTAGGAGCATCCCAAGAACGTCTTTGATATACAGAGTTTCTTGGGGATGTATGGATATTATAGGTGTTTCATACAAGACTTATCACACCTTGAAGCTCCACTCATGATCTTGACTAATAAGGTTTTGAATTTTTTATGGTTAGATTCATGTGATTCAGACTTTTAGGAGATGAAAGGGTGGTTGAATTCAGTGTTGATACTGATTTTTCTAGAGTTGGGATGGAGTTACACTATTTACTATGATGCTTCAAGTATTGGTCTAGGAGAATTTATTATTCATGGGATAGAGTCATGGTGTACATGTCTCAGTATTTGAGGCCACATGAGAGGAATTAATCGATGCAAGATCTTGATTTGGCTGTAGTAATTCATGCATTACACTATTCGAGACATTAGGTAATTGGAGATCAGTTTTTGATGCACATAGACAACGAAAGCCTCAATTATATATTTACATAGCTTGATCTGAATTTGAGTCAGTGAAGGTAGGTTTAATAACTAAAGTATTTTGAATTTGAGCTTTCCTATATGCTTGGTAGATGAAATGCAGTGGTTGATACACAGAGTAGAAAGACTCGTATACAGGTAGTTTAGTAGGCCATTAGTGAGTGGAAACTCATGGATATTTTTCTCTAAGATGCACTTGGAGGTGCAGGATAGTAAGTGGAAAACTTTTTTATCATCCTTAAATTTTACATCTACCCTTATGGATAGAGTGTGGATGAGGTAGCTATTGGGTTCTAAGGGCCTAGTCCTACAGAAGAGTGTGGAAGGTGAGGACCCTCCTCCTAGTTGAACCATAGGTGAGGATGATCTTTTGCGAGTACATGGTCATGTATTCATTTTAGAAAACATGATCAAGGAGAATATCATCCTTTATTATGGTCCAACTAGGATGAGGGTCCTCACCTTCCACACTCTCCTGTAGGACTAGGCCCTTAGAACCCAATAGCTACCTCATCCACACTCTATCCATAAGGGTAGAGGTAACATTTAAGGAGATGATGTGATACTTTCATGCTTCATATTGGGTAGTAAATACTATCATCACCAATATGTATCAGTATTTACATCACTAATAATGTTGGTAAAGTATGAAAAGAGATGTAGTTGGTTTTTTCATGAGATGTCCCACCAATCAATGGGTGAAGGCGGGACACCAGCAACCAGCCTAAATTTTACAGCAACTGTCGATTCCTAAGTGGAAATGTAATGATTTCACAATGTATTTCTTGATATGTTTACTAAGGTCACCTTGATTTAATGATTTTGTTTGGGTTTTTGTTGATAGGATCACAAAATTTTCTCATTTCCTGCCTATTAAGGATACATTTTCAATAGATTATCTTGGTTGGGTTTATATTTGTGAGATAGTCTGACTTTACAGAGTCCCTCATTATATCATTTTAGAAATGGATGTTCAGTTTACTTCACAGTTCTAGAAAGGGCTACCAAGTTTGTTAGGTACATAGAATCTTCTCAGTATATCATACCTCCCTTAGACCGATGGCCAGTCAGAACACATGATATAAGTTCTTTAAGAAATTATTTGAGCATGGGTCCAAGATTTTGGGGGCTCTTGGGAGGGGAATATACCCCTAGTTTAATTAACCTACATTAAAATATTTCATTCTACTATTTAGATGGTGCCTTATAATTCTTTTGATAGTAGGTCATTCCAATCACCATTGTTCTTGTTAGAGGCTGGTGAGGAAGTTATGATTGGACCTTGTATCATTCATGAGACTATAAATAAGGTTCCGTTGATTTGGAAGTAGATAGATATTACACAGTCTTGATATAAATCTTATGTTTATCACCGCAGATGACCTCAAGAGTCTTGGGTCAAGGATTGCATCTTTTTTAATGTCTCTCTAAGGATGGGACATAGGATTATCATGAGATAGGGTAATCTTTCCCCATAATATGTTGGTCCATTCAAGATTCTCGAGAGAGTCGGGTCCATAGCCTATCGGTTACAGTTACCTTAGAGGTATTGGTCCATGAATGATGTCTTCCATGTATCTTAGTTTCACTCCTACCATTTAGACCCATCTCACACTTTTCATCCCAAGTAGATTGAGTTATAGGTAGATGCATCCTTTTAGGATAATCTTATACATATTGTGGATCGTATAATTAAGGTTATCTAAGGTCTTTCAATTCCTCTAGTATGGGTCCTATGGAAGCATGATCAGGTATAGGATGATACCTAGTAAATGGAGTTTGATGTACAATAATAGTGGCCTATGTTGTTCAAAAATGAAGATTCACCGCCCTTGAGAGGGAAATTTGGAGACGAATTGCTTCAAGGGGAAGTTTGTGAGAACACGGTTCTTTCTTGAGGTATAAAATATTTTAGTTTTCATAAATTATCATTTTAAATGATTAATTATGGCCTAATGGATACCCTTTTGAGGTCATGGAGGCGATGGGGGTGTATGGGGCTAGATTGGATCCCAGAACCCAACTTTTGGGGTAAAAAAGTCATGGAACATGGTTAATAGAAACCATGCGGGGCAGACCACATGGTTACTTCTAACTATGTGAGGCTGGATAGTGGGAATCTACAATATTCATAGTTTGATAAACCATGTGATTTGGGGAAAACGATCATAAAAAAAACTTCACAATTTAGACATTGGAGTTTTGTACAGTTTGTTCAAGGTTAGTCAAACTGTATGCACTAAACATGCCAGTTACCAATTTCTATAGTAGTGGGATCATGTTTTGTCCAAAAATGAGGTGAAAATGTGTGACCTAAGAATTATTATTAAATTACCAAAATTACCCTAATTAATCTATTATTTCATCCTAATTTTCCTTCTTCTTTCACATAGGCTACCTTGAGCTTTTGGGATCTCCTCCTTAATGCATAATCTAGGAAGTGGGAGATCTCCTCCATCCGAGCTCAGAAACTAGATCCATCAAAAGAATTAGATATTTCTTGGTAAGATCTATATTCATTTTTTCATTCCTAATTTGTTTTGGTATCAGATGTGTTATTTAGGTGAAATTTAATATTCCATATTTTTAGGGTTCTAGTCTGTTCTTAGATTTTCTCTCGATATAAGTTGAATCAAGAGCTGATACTGGAAGAGAACTCCACTACGGACCTACAATAGGTGGTATCATACATTTATTTTAAATTCAAAGTTTTTATATATATTATTTTTTGTTTTGTTCCCAATTATTAGAGTGATTCCCTTGAAATGGAATTTAAACATTGATTTGAATTGATAGGTATGACTTATGTAATTAACAGATACCATTGATAAATTAATAGAGGTTAAAAATATTTAATTTGAACCACCCCTTAGGTGTGTTTTTTAGTTAATTGGGCCACCATGGGTGGATATTGAATTTTGATACCTTAGGGTGGGCCTTTTTTCCCTTGCCTTGGGATGTTAAAATATAAATTGTAAATTGTAAATTGAATTGGAACTTGAATTGTGGGGGTAATTGATTAAATAAGGGAATGGATGAACATTTCCCTAGGATAGGCCCTGTAATTTCTTGTTTAAGAATGGGTTTCCATTCTAAATGAAATGACCTCGTGAGTAAATTAAGATCCAATACTTCTAAGACTATCCATTCCTTAAGCCGCCTCTAGAGGTGATATTTAAACAAATTGATAATTGTGATGACACTTGATATAATTAAATGATATTTAATGATTATATTCCTTGGGTGACACATGAGATAATATAAGAATTCCATGGATATACTCATTTGAATTATACCTTTCATATGCCTGAGTGACACTTGGAATCCCTAGTGGAATTCTAAGGATGGACTCATGGGGATGACTGTTTTATGCCTGAGTGATACTTAGACTCATTGTGGTTTTCCAAGGGTGGGCTCAGAGAGAAATTTATTATAAATTCCTGAGTGACACTTGGAATCCTTATATTAAATTACAAGGATGAACTCAAAGGGATGATTCTATATACACTATTGGTGAATCTTGGGCTCACTTATCAGGCCTCCAAGAATATACTCATCGAGTGTGGATCTTATACCACACCTAGAGCGATACTAGGAATCCAATGAGGAATTATTTCAATGGTCTTATAAGGTTATTGGTTTATAATGTGCATAGAGTGACACCTAGATTCCAAATTAAGAATTCCAAGGATGGGCTCAGGTTTTGGATTAATAAATTAATGAAATGATTCACATGACACATCTACCAAGACAAAGCACAATCTTGGATTAATTCAATGTCTTATTCCTTATAGATGGTATGGTTAGGCATATCTTGATTAAATATTATTTTGGGAAATGATGGGATACGAGATAGGTCTCAAGACTTATTATTTTAATGAAATTGATTAATTAAATGAGCTTGATTATAAATTAGTATAGGGATATCTGGTTAATTTAGAGAATTTTTGGCTAGGCTGATACAAGTACCAGAGGGAGGGTATCGATGGAAACCCGGACCTTTATGGGTTGTTTACTTCTGGTACTTCCTTGCATGATCTATTACTACTTTCACACTATTGTTATTATATTTTCAAAAAATATATATAGCTAGAACTTTTGGTGATTTCCTATTGGGATTCTATCTCACACCATGTTTGGGTTGTCAATGGGTACATGAATAGACTATATGATTACAAGTATGGATAAGGGAAAGACCCCTACTATTGGTAATTGGTTGTTGCTTCACAGTAAAGGATAATAGGACCGAGATGAGGCTCTTGGTTCTAGTTAGATACTTTTTGGTCTTTTTGTTCTTTTTTACATGTATTTTACCCCAACCATGTATACCTATTTTGGATGTTTTGTAGAGATGTAACATGTATCATCATCACAGGTGTATGAGATTACTTTTGGAATTATTTATATACTCCTATATTGTTCATTTATCATCTATTTGATTTATTTACTTCTTCTGCTACTTATATGAGATAGTATTTCCATTTTGGTACACTCTAGTGATGGGGTAATGTATCCCCACTAACACAGCTAGGCCCTCACTGCTAGTTGGAAGACTTTGCTGTTTGGGGAGATGTGATTTAAGGAATGTGTAAAATTGGGATTGGGGAAACATTCAGTGGAATCTTAGTCTGAGATGTTACAATAAGGGGAAAACTAAAGCATTTCATGATGAATTAACTCTTAGTAAAAAGTTCAAAAAAGTATATGAGATGTTTTTTTATTTCAAACTCAATATTTTTCTAGGATAATTGTATTCTGAATAGTATAGACCTTTTTTTATTACTATTTTTCCTTTTAGTGTTGTATTTATTAGATACCCATAGAATAATTAAACATTTACATTCAATTTTTATAGATTGAAATTATTTATAGAAAATTTCCTAGATCCTCTAAGGGAGGAAGATCTTCTTCAAACTTCTAAGTACATATAAGGACAGATTGTTTCCTTTCTTATTATTTGTTTGTGCAATGATTATAATTCCTACTTTTAAATGTTTACATGAAATTATTTCAAAATGGGTTAATTTAAAAAAATAAGTGTGGGGAGTAACATCCTTTTATAGATTGGTATTTTGGTGTTTTTATTTTTCATTTTTTATTTGTCTTTATTTTTCATTTTTTAACTATTAATCTTTAATTGAATACCATTGTGAGTTTAAAACCTATGATAAATATGAAAAACTAATTTAACCCAAGGAACTCAACTTAGATGAATGTTGAAATAAGAATATTTTAAGATTCAAATTTTGGTAAATTCATGAAAATAACACTAATTTTTAATCTCATGACATGAAATACTAACAATTTTTTAAATCACTTACCTAAGAGACTTCTAAATCATTTTAGACATCTTCTTCACAATGTTTTAACTTATTAAGGGAACTAATACATTATTGAGTAACCAGTATTTTTTCTAAATTATAGTCAAAACCTTATATAATTGAGGAACTTGTATTGAAAATGATTGTGGAATTATTTTGATTGAAAATCCCTTTTAAAATAAAATTTTATCATGGTTGAACTTGACATCATACCCTTGTTTTTTCACTAAAATACATGAATGGACTTTTTATTATTCCACATTGTAAACCCAAAATCCCTAACCACACATCTATAGAAGTAAATACATGATCGTAGTTAAACTCAATCATGTGGGAAGCTATTTTTGAGAAGAGTTAAGAAGAAAATATCAAGCTAAAAAATTTATGCACTTATCTAGGGAGAAACATAAAAGTATTGGAATATGGAAGGGAAAATATTCTTCAAATTTTTGAAATAAATTCTATAAAACTATTTGAAGATAAAAAATTCTCTTTTTTCTTAAAAATAAAAAAAAGTTGAGTTGAATTTAAAAAATGGTAGAAAAAAAAGAAGATAAATAAAGTTGTTAGACAAATTCATGTGAAAAAAATACTACTACTAAAGTGTTGAATTTTGAATGTTCTGTGAGAATATAGAAGGAGTTAAGAGCTGAATTATTGGAAATAAGAGTCAGTGAGGATACCATCATTAATTTTAAACTAGTATTCATGAATTTTTATATAATTAGAGACAAACCTCCTCATTCTTCATTATAAATTTTAACATTTTCACCCACTAACCCTTATCCACTGAACAACCTTGAAAATTAATCATGATAAACATAAATAATTTACTCATTTATTCAAAATTTATAAAATTATAAGGCCAATGGTGACCCCTATCAAAGTTGGGATTGAGAAAAATTTTGGTTAAATTCATAATTTATGTGTTGAGAGAAATGTTTCCAGAATGGTGTGTAAAAATGAGAATAAGGGGTGGAAAATTATAAATTATTGGAATATATTTAATGGATAAATTGAATAAAGAACATGTATGTGGTGTGATAAGCTTGATTGAATGGATATTGAAAAAGGGACTCACATTTGCTAGTATTTTGAATTTTTTCATGGGTAATATTTTTTATATTCAGTTGTCTATAAGTCCAAGTTTTAACCATGAGGTAATTAATAGATACAATAAATGAATTATATTTTTCTAATAATTAGTTCTTATTACACCTTCACATTTATTAATTAAGTGAGTTTTGCGATGTTTTGGAATTAAAGGGACATTTCACTGGATTTTATGATTATTTATTAATGTGGCCAAAAGTGTGAATTTAATTAATTTATTTAATTCCAAAAATAAAATTGATGGAAAAATATTAATAATAAATTTGGTTTTTTTAAGGGGAATTATGTGGCTGAAGTCACTAAGGATAGAATCTGGTAAATTGATCGTCTTGGTTTCTAATGAATTGACAAAGGAATTTGTGTAAGGGTACATAGTTTATGTATAAGGGTCTCTCTATTAAATCCATGATATATAATATTCATTCTAATTTTTTAATCTTGATAATTTAGATAATTATGGGGAAGAATAATAATATTTTACATGACACATAAAGGTACCTTTCCCAATATGTAAAGGTTACCCAAGCAGACACACTCATGTGTAAGAGTCATATACTAATGAGTAATAGTCCTTCTAAAGAAGTGAAGGGGGAAATTAAAAAAGTTATGAAATGTATAAGAGTCCCTAATATCAATGCATAAAATTAATTTGGTGACCCATGTGATATATAAATCTCAATGATTATGACATGTGGATGAAACACGATTATAAGTGTATTTTAGAGGTCTTTTTTGTTGCATAAGAGTAATTTAGAGAACACGTAAGGTTATTATCCTTTAACATTGGGGAGGATTTTGAATAATGTATAAAGGTCCAATTTAAATCAAAAAATGTGCATAAGGTTCATGTAATTATGTAAATTCCATCAAATATACTCATGTGATATTTTATACTTTACAGAAAATAAGAAGAGGATATTGTTCCATGAAGGATTGATTTATTCCAAAATGATCACTTAAGAAAAACATATTTGGGAGCAACTAAGAGGATACCATGTCATGGTGATGTAAACTGTGTCATGGGATAATGGATCCAGCTAAGATAGGAATATCCTTAAGTGATACATTGTGGCTAGTTCTTCTTTCATGTCATGATGCATATTGAAGTTGAGTGGCATGATTCTCACAATTATAAACCATTAAATATATTTCAATAACTTACTTAATGAATTGATCCAAGGGAGATATAAAGAAGGAATACTGAAGATAATGGAAGATATTATGGAATTAAAAGATATAAATTTTTCAAAATCAAAGAGAGAGAATCTCATGAAGCTTGACTGAAATTTTAAAATTTTAATTTTCTCAATTGAAGAAAAATAGATGATTAAAAGGGGAGTTTTTTTTTACCATTAATTGGTTGAGTAATAAATAAAGTGGAACTTCTGACTTCATCCTACTCTAAAATGTTCAGCTAAGCTGATTGTAGTAGTGATCTAGTAGAGATTTGAGGATTGACTTCTAAATCAGGGATTATTTTATATTTTTTTTAAATTATTATTAAAGTTATTATAACCAAATAATTATGGTTGAAATCATTCAAGAATAATGATTTTTTTGGGTTTTATCCTTCAACTATGAATGAGAATGATTATTTTTTTACTCTTGAATGAATTATATCATTCCTTATTTCAAATTAGAGTGGTTCTGGTTATTTTTTAAAATTATTAAACTTGGTTATGTTTTAAGAGATTAGTGATTAGAACTTGATTTAATTGATTAGTGTTTATTGCATAATATGGTCACTTCTAGAGAAATAATATCATACATTCCAAGTATTCAATATGATTTTCAAGAAGAATTGGATGTGAATTTTTTAGTCTAGGAGTGTTCATAGAAGAATTCAATAGGAGTTACTCTTGTGAAAATGAAGAAGGTGAAATCCAAGAATCAAAACTGGTTCACAGTTGTTGAGTTTTACTTATTCACATTCTTTAATCGCTTTATTTTTTTCATTTTTAACATTCACAAGATTCACCATAAAAATTCCTAGTCTAATTTCAAAATCATAAAAAATAATTATAAGTTATAATTTGAGATTAGTTATAGCCTCTATGTGTGACAAACTCAGAGACTATTATAATTTCATTCCTAAAGGATAAAATATAAACAAATATTTATAAAAATATTTACCTTTAACTAATATATATTTTATCTAAAATGAATTTTCCTATGTTGACCAACCCCATCAACTAACTCATCATTCCACTGGGCTCAAAAAGTGTTCCTCATCACCATAGGATGGAAACTAGTTCCTAGGTATCAAGAATATACACTTGGGAATAGTTTCACCCTCATATAATAATATAAACCAATAGAAGAAGATACCAATAATCTGACATGGACAATCCCTATATTGGTCACTCATTTATATATATATAACTAGATACCAAATAATAAAGCAATCCAAACATGGCATAAACCTACCAATATCCAAAACAAGACATAATCAATTAAAAGTGACTATTATCATTCAAAATATAAATAATTTAAATAATTTAACATCACAATAATAAAAAATTATCATGCTTATGATATATAGAGAAAAAAACAAATAAAATACACCTCATTGGCTTAGTCAATACACAATAATCTTAAAATAAACTAAAATCCCTAAAAGGTTCCATTTCTCCTCCAAAATCCATGAACACTCATCACAACACACCCATATATCAATGTACCAAGATGAACATCCAATTGAAAATTTTTCCTAGGAAACTAAAAGAAAACAAGGAATCTATACACACACCCATAAAATGGTACATATGCAAGGTGATAGCTAAACATGATCAGTAGGATCTCTCCAAGGATTCTATAAAATTACCTTCATAAAAAATTACATAAATGATAGTTTTAACATAATATAAAAAATATATTTCCCATGTGAGTAGTTATAACTGAAATAAGTATCATAATTTGTCTCTTTCCATTCCTATAACCATGTGGTAAAGCCTTTTCAGAATAACAAAGAACATAGAGTTTAAAATAATTAATTTCAAGCCCAATAAATAAACAAGTATTTACTTTAGGATTACTTTAAAACCATTAAAATATGAATTTTAAATTAGTAACCAAAACCAAATACTTTTCTTCCTCTTTTCCAAAAACATTTAAAAAGTTCCATTTATAAAATAATGACACTTTACTTTTAAAATCATAAATTCCAAACCTTTTTAGAAACCCATTTGAAAGAGAATTAAAATAATAACCATAACCAAATACAAGCACCATAGGCATAAAGATATCAATGGGGAATAATAAAAGTTAAATAACTAACCAATGGTGTCATGTGATCAAGTTGAGACTAGGGGATACAAATGATTCATGAAATGAGATCCCCTAAATAATACCCAACATGAACTAAGCATCATGGGAAACTCCCTAGGATCAAACATGAATGGTATAAGAATTGGATAATTGAATTACTCAATAATCCCCTATGTGAAATGGTAACATCCTTCTCAAATTCCTTTTCAGTCTCATCAGTACTATAAGAACAACCCATAAGAGGGTGTAATTTTCTTAGGACACTAGTTGGTGTTCATACACCAAGAAAACGTAGAATGAATCCAAACCTGATACTTAGCTACATAGGTTCCTATGATATCAACCAAAATAGGTGGGAAATAACAATCATAAAATCATAACCATAATTAACGATGAAAAAACACTTTTAAATAATCCTCTTATTACCTCTTAAACCCTCACAAGAAAAAACCCCTTTATGTTTCATCCATGTTGAAGCATCACATAATAATGGAACAATATAAAACATCCCCCCTTTGGGGTCATAATATATACCAAGTATAATAAACAAGGGGATCTAATTAGGGAATCACAATTATAAGGGAATTAATTTATAAAATTACAAATGAACCTTTCAAAATAAGAATCGTATAAAAAGAAACTTTTAATAAAATATTACATTAAAAAGTTTCTTGAAACCAAATCATGAAAAGATTCTCTAAAATCCATTTTTAAATTAATCATTTTTTCCTAAATCCCCTTTAAAATGGACAAAATGTCTCAAAATCTATAAAACCCCATTTTATAGGGGTTTAACATATACCTTCCTAGAATAATAACTCTTTAAAAATCATGAAAAACACTTTTTGAAAATCAACTGGTGATAAAAAAACCCCATTAAACTCCTTCCTGAATGGCCCGAAGGCCTTTATTTTTTTATTCATTTTTTATGATCCCCTTTTTAAGGGTTGAAGGGGAACCCTTACATGGACTGTAGGATTTGTGATATTATAGGACCCAAATGTATTAAAGGAATTCATTATAGACTATGACTACTTGAAATTGCCCCTCCCTAGCATCTGCATCGTGATCATAGCTCTTCACATTTTCATGGATGTTTGAAATCTTTCCTATGTAGATATGCATGGTATCGATGGCGGTTTCCATACACTCTCATTCTCTCAATCCATAAAATATACTATGGTGAAAGTTCATACTCTAAATCATCATTTGGAACTTGTTCTTTGTAGTCTGCATGGTTTCTTTTATACATCATGTGGCCCATAGGCCTTGAGGTGGCATGAAGGCCTTGTGGTGGCCCAAAGGCCTTAAGGTATCTTGAAATCCTTACTGTCCTAAAGTTCTTGGGTGGCCCGAAGGCCTTGAAGTATTTTAGGACCAAACCAGTGGCCTAAAGGTCTAAATGGATGAATAGTTCTGGCTGCTACAGTACTAAACAATACCTTCTATAGTAGCTACTATAGTGTCTGCTACAGTAACCCGAAAATATATCTCCGCCCAGATTTGATCTCAGGTCTCTTGGATTCAATTTTAGAGTCCTCACCAACCGATATGAGGCTCATGTTCCCCCTTTGAAATATTATTTTCCTATTCAAAATTCCATTTAGGAATTTTATAAAACACCTGGCATGATCAAATGTTCAATTTAGAAATCACCATTAAGAATCCATATAAATACTTTTTTCATACCAAATATAAAATCTAATGAAAACCCATTTTAAATCCCATTATTGGCACTACATATATTTATAATTCATGAGAAATCAATTAAAACACTCAAACATTTCATGAAATTAAATATAAGAGAATTATTATAGAATCACCAACCTATTTCAAGTGAAATATAATCACAACATGCCTCATATAATGGAGAAATAACAATGGACCAAGGAAACACCCTACACAACCACTAAGCACCCAAAACCCCTTAGTTAGAACCATCCTAAACCCTAATTTCAAACCCCATGTTCATTATTATTTTTGGGAGAAAGAAAATTGAAGGAAAGGGTGAAGAGAGAAGAGATAAAGAGAAAATAAGGAAAATACCTTGAGAAATCCTCTTGAAATTAAGGAGAGGAGGCCCAAAAATACAATAATAATGGGAGGAGGGTTCCCTAGTTCATTCCCCATGTTTGGTCGAATTAAATGAGAGGGGAGGAGGTCTAAACTTGGGTTAAATATGGTAGGGGTATAAAGGACATTTCACACTTTTAAAAACAAAATCAAACTTGGTGTCACAACTGCATTTTCACCTATACCATTGTGTGGTGTGATTATAGGCATCAAAAAATTCCTAGCCACCATGGTAGGGATTTCCCTTACTAGAAATTTAAAATAAGGATCTCAGCCACCAGACGTGGTGAGAACCACAACATGGTGATGCTCGTGGTCTACGAAAACTCCCACTAAGAATGGTCCATGACATTGAGGAATCTATTTTGATTTCTCTAATAACCAAAACCCACCACGACCACTAAAACCACTCTCCCAGGTGTTTTGAGGATATTTATTTGCTATAGGGAATCCCTTTAGCCAAAATATCCATTAAAACACTCATCACCCAGGATATATTCCTTTTTCACTAACCCGACTGGCACCATGACATGATGCATCCTCCACTATGGAACAGTGAGGTAACACCACCTTAAAAAACCACTCCTTAACATCCAAAAACACCAAGAAAATAATGGAAAACTCCCAAAAAACTTAAAATATCCCAAAATAAATAAATATTAAATACCAAAATGACATGAGGGTGTCACAATTCTCCTCCCCATTCCACTTTCTACCCATATAAATTTTTTGATAAAGGTAGAAATGATGGAAATCTAAAATACCCATACTTTAATAGATGAGGTGGGAGGGTAGAAAAAACTAGAGAAGGCTCTTAAGTAATGGAACACCACTCATTTACCAACTCCTCAAAATTAGTGGAGAATATCCTCAACCATCAATAAAAAACCTAAATAAATATCCCTATACAAAACCATTCAATAAAATCTATAAAAAATAGAGACCTAACATAGGTCTCCCCACCATTTATAATTCATATAAAATGGCGGAATAAAAAAACCTCTTCTAAAAATAGATTGTTACCCAAAACAACCACAATTCCACACATCCTCAAAGGGAACCACTAAGATATTATCACAAAATTCATAAAGGAATAAAAACCTAGAGAATCACCAAAATATTTTGAAATTAGGTCACCAAAAACATTATATACCTAGATAGCCAAAACACACATCAATCAGGATCATGAATCAATATGTAATAACATGGTTCTAACCTCAGTACCTAGAACTATATTAGAGGGTAATGTGGGAGAGTCTTGTGGAACACTGGCTTGTGATGATCCCTATAGAAGGTCTCACCCAGTATCTCTCATAATATAATTTCAAACAACCATACATCCTAGTTACCCATGCACATACCCCGATATTCCCCATGCTAAATCCATTCAACCAAATCCTCGTACCTATCTCTCACCATAGCATCATGAATAAACCATAAAAGCATATCCAAGCAATAAGGTATGAACATCCCCAAAAACATCACTTATCACTAAAGAAAACCCAAAAGGTTCCCCAAGGAACATACAAAAAAATCCACCTAAAAACCATAATTTCAACACACTCATCGAATATAAAAGCCAAATTAGACCATCACCCCAAATATTTAATAATATTATTCCCCATTAATTCAATTATCTAGCCAAGGATTGCTGACCAAGTCTATCCAACTAAACCTCCATGGATCCCAATTAAATCTTTTAGGAAAAACTTCCATGAATAACTCTAATATGTATTATTTCACCATCAAGATAAGAAAACAAAGCCTTCCACTCCATTCAGAATATGGTTAGAGATAAGAATAAGAAAATAGACCACCCCTAAAGATAAGTACTCTAACTTTTTTCAATACCTTTCTTGGAAGTGTATTTTATATAACTCAAAACATAAACCCAATGTGATCATGTTTCATAAATCACATCAATAGGTCCCAATATAAACTAAAGGAAAATAAAAATTCAAAATAAATAAAAATAACCTAAATGATTTTGAAAAAATCACCTTTAAAATATTTAAAAAATTTCCACCATTAAAAAATCCATAAAGGGTTACAATCTAATCAAACCATAAAATTTAGTTTTGAAATACAGAAACATTAATTAAAATAAATAACTCATTAAAAATTTTCAGGCCCTTATTTTTATTATAAAATGACACACCCTTTTAGAATATTTTAAACACTTCTAAATTTTTTTTTTCTAACTAGTCCATCTTGAAATAACACTCTAAGTGAGTTAAAAATAATTTTCAAATAAATAATAAACCAATTTTAAAATAAACACTTTATAAATTTCATGATAATATCAACCACTTCTGAAAACGTTTTTTATAAAATCTACTTTTCACACATGAATCTAGTTTTGTAAGAATTATATAAATCAACGTACACCACATTTTCATCCAAAATTAAATCTAATAATTTCATCATACCTTAAGACCCACCTTGATTCCTTTTAAAATAATGGTAATTTCTCAAGAACCATCCCATTATAAAGGGGTCTAAATAACAGAACCAAATAGGATATAAAACTTTTCTTGAATCTTCTACATGGTTTAATGATCCACATGTCAATCATGTAATAGTCCATGAAAAATTTCCAAAATTAAGTGTTTTGTTACTGTATGGTTTCTCATACTATTCAATCCAACCTCACACCATTGATTCATTTCCATCTTCATCCCAAAACTTGAGAAAACCCCCAAGGAAACTCATATAATGAAAATTAGGATCAAAATATCACTATCTCAAACCTCAATCTAATAAGATAATCAAAATAGAAACCAAAACCCAAATATCCATGGAAACTTAAGGCTCAGAGTGAGAAATATCTGGTTAGAATCTCCCTATACCTACCTCTCAAGTCCCAAAAAATCATATCTTCACACTACCAAACTTTCCAAATAAGAGTTATTCCCAAACCAAGGCCCTCATTGAGAACCTAGGCTCTATTACCATTTTTAATGAACTCGTTTAGAAATACCTATGACATCACCCAACTTATCTCACCACTAGGCCCCAAGAGTGTTCCCAATCTCCACAATCTAACAACTAGTGACTGAGTACCCAGAATATGGACTTGGGAATGATTTTACCTTCATATAATAAAATAAACTAGATGTGGAAACAACCAAGAATCTGGAATGAACTATCCATGTGTTGGGAACCCATGCATATAAATAACTAGATATCAAATAATAGAAGAATTCAAACACAGAACAAACCCAACTAACATCCACAATGAGACATAATAAATTAAAAGTGATTATTCTCATTTTAAATCATAACAGTGTAAATAATATAACATCACTATAATAAATAATTAGAATTATCATGATATATAGTAGAAACAAAAAACAAATAAAATACACTTGGATGACTTGGTTTATGCATAATAATCTCAAAATAAAATAAAACCCCGAACTGCTACTACATATCCTCAAAATCCCATGACCACTCATCATAAAACAACCCATACATCATTGTTCCAAGATGAACATCTGACTAGAAACAAGTCTTAAGAATCTAAAAGAAATCAAGGAAGCTAAATACATGCCTGCACAATGTTGCATATTCATGGTGTAAGATAAATGTTCTCGGGGGATTTTACTAAGGAGACTATAAAATTCCCTTCATAAATCATTACAAAAATTCTAGTTTGAACATAATATAAAAAATAGTATTTCCATGTGAATAGTAATAATGGAAGCAAGCATTATACTTCATCTCTTTCCATTCCCATAACTAAAAGGTAAATTCTTTTCAAAAAAATGATACACATCTAGTTTAAAATATTTAATTTCAAAACCAAGAAATAAATAATTCTTTACTTTGGGGTTTATTTAAAACCATAAAAAATTTGAATTTTAAATTAATAACTGAAACCAAATATTTTTCTTTATATTTTCCCAAAAAAATCATAAATTATATTTATTATAAAACACCACTTATCTTTTAAAATCACACTTTCAAAACCATTTTAAATACCCATTTGAAAGTGAATCAAAACAAAAACCAAATCCATATACAACACCATTTGCACCTAGATATCAATGGGGTATAACAAAAGTTCAAAAAATAACCACCAATGGTTCCAAGTGATCAATTAAAAACTAGGGTATAAAAAAATATTCATGAAATCAGATCCCCTAAATAATCCCCAGTGAGAAATAATCATCATGGGAAAATCCCTAGGATTTAACATGAATAATACATGAATTGGATCATAAGATCACTCACTAGTCCCCTATGTGAAACTAGAATATCCCACCCAGCTTCCCTTTCAGAGTTATAAAGTACTATAATAACAACCTCTATGAGGAAAAAATTTCCTATGGCACTAGTTGGTGTTCACACACCAATATAGAATAACATACGTCTGAAATTCTACTAATCTACCTAGGATCCCATGATATCAACCAATGGATGTGAGTAATAATAAGAAAAAAATCATAACTTGGAACAATTATAACAAAACACTTTCAAATAGATCTCGTCTCACCTCATACCCCGTCACAAAAAAAACCCTTTTCATTTCATCCATGCTAAAGCATCCCATAATCATGGAACAGTATAAAATATCCCCTCATGGGGTTACAATATTAATCAAGTACATTAAAAAATGAGCTCTAATGAGTGTCTCATAATCATAAGAGAATTAATTTATAAAATTTCATACTTGAATTTAAAAACATTCTTGGAATGCTAGGCCACTTTCCATAACATCTCACTTTAAAATGTACCTTGGAAGAACATCATGAAAACATACCTTGAAATCCATTTTTAAATAAATTACTTTTCCATAATTCTTCTTTGAAATAGATACAAAGTCTATAAATCTGTAAAAAATAATTTCATAAAGGTTTAACACACCCCTTCCTAGGAAAAAGTCTCTTTTAAAATCATGAAACCCCCTCCTTGAAAATAAAATAGTTCAAATCACCCACTTTAAACTCCAAATTTCCCCTTTAAATATCCACTTAGTCATTTTATAAAACACTTTTTAGGCACAAACATTCAATTTAAAAATCACCATTAAAAATCCATAAAAATACCTTTTTCATGCCAAGCATGAAACCTATTGAAAAAAAATCAACACCATTAGGGGTACTACATATATTTATAATTCATGATAAATAAATTAAAACACTCATGAATTTAATGACAAGTAGTATAAGGGAATTCACATAGAAGCACCTACCTCTTTCAAGTAGAATACCATCTCAACATGTCTCCTTCAATAGAGGAAGCACAAGCAAGAAAGGTAACACCCTTCACAGGCCCTAAACACCCAAATCCCCTAGGTTAGATCCATATAAAATGCAACATTCAAGACCCATGTCCATTACGGTTCCTAGGAGAAATAAAATTGAGGAAAAGGGTGAATGTGGGGATATGAAGGGAAAAAAATAAAAATAAATCAATAAATCCACTTGAAATCATGGAGAGGATGGCCGAAAATACCAAAAGGGAGGGAGATATCCCTAGGTCATGAACATACTCAAATTAATGAAATGAGGGTGGAGGAGGGATAAAATCAATTTAAATCTAGAAAGGGTACAAAATAGATTTCATGCTTTTAAAAACAAAATCTAACTATGTGTCATAATTTCATGGTCACCTAGACCATAATGTGGTATGCTTCTAGATAGCCCAAAACACCCAACCACCATGACATGTCTCCCCCTTACTAGGTGTTTTAGATAGGGATATTGACCACCCAAAATGGAGATCACCATAGTGTTTTTCTTCCTTTGGTCCACAAAATATACCCACCAAGAATGGTTCGTGGTTTTGGGGATCCGTTTTGATTCCCCCAAAACCCAAACCCCACCATGGCCACAAAAACTTCTGAATTATGCATTTTGAGGCTCATAATTTCCCATGGTAAAACCCTTTGGACAAAAAAATCCACTAAAACACCCAATACCCAGGTTATACTCCCAATTTCACCAACCAAACTGACATCACGTCATGGTCCATCCTTCACAATGACATGGTGAGGTCACACCTCCTCAAAAACCATAAAAAACACCTAAAACAAGGGAAATATCCTAAAAACATAAAATTAAACAAAATAAAATATTATTAAATACCACGGTGACCTAGGGGTATCGTATTATCTCAACTTGATTCCTTTGGTATCTTAATGGAAAGGGCTTCCTAGCTAAGTGTATCCCAAATCATATTCCAAGAACGATTCACCTAATGATTATGGTTGCATCATTACATGCTTGTCTTACATAATATAATAAATGGGCACTTAATGGTTAGTGTCACCCGTACTGAGTGATCAAGGTCTTGGTAAGTGTCTATTTAAGAAGAATCTAACACCTAGTATTTTAAAGAGGATATAATCTCACCATCTTATCTCATATTGTTCCCATTACATGTATACATGTTTCTAATGATTTATTTTGGAATCATATTCCTTCCTCCAAATAAACATGTTCGGAAAATATTGATGGGTAACTCTTTACACAACTCATAGCTTGTGTCTCTGACCCGAATTAAATGTCAAATATATTTATACACATCTAAATGCATCTCATGAACAAGGTACATGAACCCATTTCATATAAAGGTTTATAATCATGTGAAATTAACAATCCTTACATGAATAATAATGGATTCACATATATTCAAACCCCACTTTTCCATAAAGGAATAAGCCTCCTAGATAGTGAGTAGTCTGACTCAAAATCCCTTTACTCAATGATACTTTACATAAGGTAGAATCCAATTCCATAAAAAACCTAGCTCCTGATAGGTATAAACTATAACTAGCTTCTTAATTCAATCTATTAACCTAGTACAAGCCAAATTCAAGGTAGAAGAAAACTAAATCATTTTTTATACTTGATATATAACTCCTTATATGCATATATAACAATTCATAGAAGAAATTTAACAATTTAAACTAAATCATACATAAAAATTCATTACATAAAAATTATATTCATGAATATAAATAATGGAATATAATAAATAAATTAACATCTCATATATTTCAACATGTGATAAAAAATTTATTAATAATTCATATATTAAAGCTAATTATCAACATTTTATAATTCATTCATTCATTATGGACTTCAGATAACCAAGTAAATATAAACATTTTATAATCACTTCTAATATGAACTCCATAATATTATCCATTATATGACATTTTCTATTAAATTTATGAAATTATATAAAAAAATTATATTTCAATTCTATTATGTATGTAATTTACATAATCTAAATATCACATATTTTACATTATTTAAACCTTTATTGTTCCAGTTATCAAAACTCCTTTCGATATGGTTAAATAGTTTCTCAGATAAAGCCATTAATTAGAACATTTCAAATTAAATAATTATTAAAAATTAATAATAATAAATATAAACTCCTTTATATTTGGTCATAATTTATAAACCATTTATAAATTATATTTCTAATTTCTATATAAATAATTTATATATAGATTATTAAGTCATGTCAAATAATTTTAAAAGGTATTTGATATTATGGATATTTGTTTACTAAATGTTTCAAAGACACTTAATAATTAATTATAAATAATTTGTAATTATTTAATGTATAACTACATTGTAAATTAAAAAAAATCTTAAAATACCTTTTAATATGATTTATAAAATTTTATAAACCATTTGAATCATTTTGAAAATAAAATATTGAAAAATATAAATTTTCTCTATGTGTCATTTTTAATGATGTGAAAAAATTATAAGTAGTAATATGCCATGTGTGAAAGGTGTTGTGTTGTTATCTATAATACAATATGATAGATAATAGGTTGCTCAGATAAGAAAATCTATACACAGATGGACCACATGGGAATTAACCGAGCATGCTTGGTAACCACTGCTTATTGATAAGGCCTGATGTAAGAATAACACATCCCTTAATAACTTGTGTCATATTAAATTGGTATGCGATGATATTAGTCTATGACATGGACCCAAATAGGGTAATCATAGATTCAAAATTGTGTGTGTAATAATTTATTTGTTCCCCGCTTATGATATTTCCAACAACATAATAAACCATTCTTTTTATGGAAGTTGTTAATTATAAAATTAATCATATCGCTATAGTGATACGATGTTTTTTTAACCTTTATTAACACTATCTTACATTATGATGAAATATATCGTACATTTCGATATATAAAAAAAACAAAGTTTTGAACTATGTCACTACCTAAAATATCATATATTGTATTTCATGGATTAAAGTCATAGAACACTTCATCAATTGTGCTTTATGATAGGTCTTGCAGTATCTAAAATGATATCCATGAACTTTATTTTAAACATGATTTCGAGAATAAAATCACTTTGAAAATATTTGATACCACTAATGAGTTACAAGGATCAATTAACACTTAAGAGACACAAGATTAATCAAGATCTAGCACATCGAGGTAGGCCATAGAACATTCTATACTTTTTAACAGGCATCACCCAATTAAGTGAGGGGAGATTTCTGACATTGGGAATGATCATGTGAAAACCCCCACCCAGGAAGACAAGGGTTGATACTTGGGAAATTGATTAACCTAATCTTGACCTACCCCTCATGATCTAGTAATATCCTCCCATGTCATAAACATCTCATGACGCAACAGAGCTGATGCTTTGCACTTACCAATTTTGTAAAATGGTAATGTATTGATCAGTGATATTATCTCACTCTCTCTAATTTAAGTTGATGAATCAACCAGTAATTTTTTATGGACTTTTGGGTTACGAGGTTCGGTGGTCGATTATTTTCCAGGAACTCCTGTGTCAACTTAAGCTTTCATCTATGAAGTCAGGTTCTTGTCTGACGGATTGCTTGAGATTTCTTCATCAGGACATATTGAAGGTTTTTTATTTTTTTCCCACAAAAGATCAAAATACTATTTTTTGGATGTCGATATATGTTTTTGGTTTTTAGTTTTGTTCAGTTCTAGATAAGGTGGTGGTTGTTGGTGTTGTGAGGCCATGGCGTCGAGCTCTCTGTTGAGGTCGTACTTCATTCCACACTCTACTCTTGCTCCAAGACTCCACTGCTCTTATCCTATTTGGAACTTCATGGTTGTTTTATAGTGTTTTGGGATGTGATTTTGGGTGGTCGATGGAATTCCAGGTGGTATATCTTGTGATTTATTCATCTTCATCTTTAGTTTTAATTGGTATGATCTATTTAATGGGATTAGTTTGGTTTCTATGTGATGGTGGTTTGGTTTTTTTGGTGGCAATGTTGTACTCTGGCGGATGTTTGAGCCAGCCAAAAGGTTATGGATATGGAGACAACATTTGTTGTGGACAAAGACAAGGTGATTATGATGGTAGTGTTTTGATGATGGTGGTGGTGTTGTGATGATGTAGTAGTCTCGACGATGCAGGATTACCCAGGTGGCTGCGTGATTTGTGGGCTTTGTCATTGACTCGAGTCCTACAGGGATGCCTTTGTTTTTTGAATTTTGTTTTTATACCCTGAATTTTAATTTTGAATGTTTTTTAAGGTTTAAGGTTTAATTTTTTCATGTTTGGTTCACACTATACCCTCAAAGTGGCTTTTATGAAAATAAAAAAATATATGATTTGGAGTATGTAAGATCCACTTATGTGATAAAGGGAAAAATTTATGTATGGGAATGTTTTTTATGTATTGTATCCAATTGTATTGGGATCATGGATATTGTCTGATAAACCCACTAGATTGTATCCATAGAAACTTACGAAGGTAGAAACAAAGTTTCGGTAGTAATAACACACTATAGAGACTGGAACTTGGAAGATGGAGAACCCAAATCACTGCAATGTAATATGTAATTTCTGGATGATGAATGCATGCTCGTGCATCGTTGGGAACGGGAAACAAACTAAAATTTATAACCTACTTACTACTTATAACAGTGGAAAGATAGGGCCAAACCATGTAGAGGCCTAAGGTTGTGCTTAGTGATCTACTAAAAACAAAACAAACAAAACACACACAAAAACCAACAAAATTAGATGATGGTGATGGAGTGAATTGAGTGAAAATAAATGTGAGAGGAAGTGAAAGTGGAAAAGTGAGTGCAAGCAAGCAGTACAGACTACAGGAAGACTTGTGGTAGAAACAACCAAAATATGAGAAGGGGGAATTCCACTGGCCAGTTTCGATATGGATTAGTCTCATTCATGAACTGAGGTTTAAGAATGTGGATCTGACTTAAGTTAACTAGTCAGATTTTTCATCTGGTCAACTTGTGACGAAATAACCCTTACAGTCCTTCAACTGCAAAAATCATTCCATTGAATGCTGAAAAAATTCAGGTGTCACTGGGCCTAAATTATCAGTTGAGCTCAGTGTGTCTCTCTTATTTGAGCATGATTCTTTTGTAAATGAATTCCTTAGATTGAAAAAAGTTTTCATAATGATTAAAACAAGACTAGTTTTCACTTAATCTTGTTGTTTTGAAAATAAAATTGTCCAGCAAAAATATGAGAGAGAGAGGTGATCCAGTAAAGATGTCATGCATGAATTGGAGTAAACAGATCTAACTAGCCATCTTATTCCCCCCTCCACCAAAAGATATTATCTAGACATAATGGTTGAATTCGACATAAAAATAGTCAGAAAATCAATGATGTACATTCTAAATTGATTTTCATAAAAATAGATCAAAAGAGAATAAAATGTTCATCTCCCTACTTGATCTTCAGAAAACTCCCATTTCTACTGCTCTACTCTGGATCTGCTCGCCAGAAGTGGTGAACTCATGATATCTCAATTGATGTATCTGGATGGATGATGGAAGTGAAATTCATGTCTAGTGAATGATCGATCCCCCCATGAATGCCCTCTGTGAATGCTCGATCACCCCGTGAATGCCCTATGTGAATACCTAATCACCCTTGTGTGTTAGTCTCTCCCACACTCCCCATCTACCGCCCAAATGGAACTCTTTGGAATCATTCCCTCCAATCTTCCCTGGCCTCCATGTAGGGATTTCACTATGCTCCTCTCCCCTCCTCTTTCACTGGAGCAGTTGCTCTATAACCGACTCTAAAAATACATGCCACAATCCTGCCCCTGAAAATCAAAACCAACTAAGTTAGAAAAAACAACTAAAACTGCATGTTATGAATATATAGTGTATTATATTATAATATAAATAATTAGAGTAAATAAAAATATAAGATAAAAAATTAATCAATTAATAATAAGTAGAAAAATAAACTATTAATGGAGAAATTAATAAATGAAATAAACTGAAAAAAAATACACAAAAATAAAAGAATTAAAAGATTAAATATATATATACAAAATAATCTATTAAAATAGTTTTATTATTATTATGTAAATAAATTTATATAAATATACAAGAATATATATTTTTATTTTTATTTTACATAGGTATAAAAAAAATTAAACAAATAAATTTATAATGTAAATTATTTTACTAAATTAGTTGGATTAATTATTATATATAATGTACATTATGACTATAATAAATGTTATGTGTAATATTATATATATATTAACAAAGTTAATATATATTTTATATATATTTAGTTATATACAATAATGTAATACAAAGATAAAAAATAAAAAGCAAGACTGGGGGGATTGTTCGGGCGAAGAAGAAGAAAGGGAAAGGGGATAGGGGTGAAGGAAGGCGTGACAGCATAGGGTTCATGATTTAGGGGAATGGGAGTGGTGTCGGGTAGATGATTCATGGAACAGTAAGGGAAATGGGAACTCTGCTGGTTCAGAGAGAGCAGGGATTTCCGGCAAACTGGAAGGCAGAGCACAGGGAGTAGCTGGGGGTGGCAGCACGGCTTGAGGGAGAAGGCAGCAGACAGTTCAATTAGGTTTATTTTGTTCTAGATTTTCTTCAGTTGGGGATCGAAAAATAGGGATAAGGTCAGCCAGATCTAGGTTTTGGTTTGGATTTTCTGTTAAATTTCTATTTCTTTCCTGCACTTTTGTTGTTGAATTTGTGAATTTTTACTGGTATGAGGTTCTACTGGTGTTGTGATTGTGTTTTATTGTGTTTCTAAATTTGAATTGATTGCTGCTGGTGATTTTTGTTGCAGTGTTGCATGGATGATGAGAGAGTATAGGAGCGGTGTCGGTTGATGGAATGAATAAGGGAGTGGTTCCATAGGGGTAGAAATGGTGTTGGGGGTTTGTTGTGGCACTGTTTCTAAAACGGTGCCACTAGTTGAGGTGAGACAGAAAGGGGTAGACACAGTAGCACTGTGAAGGGTGGAAAGGGTGGAAAGAGGAGTGTGGAATAGTTCCACCCTTTAGAGGATACGGTGGAACCATAAATGTGACACCGTTAGGCAGAAGAAAAATAGTGAAATGGTGCCACAACAAGGAAGAAAGGATGTGGCACCGTGAGATGATGGAACAACAACAGAGGGACCGTGCAACCATAACACCTACAAAACAAATAAATCAAAAACAAAACAAATTAATATATTCATAAATTAATTAAATTAATGAATATATTTCAAAACAAAATGAAACAAAGTTACAAATAAAATTAACTATGAATTAGTTAACATAAAGAATTTATTGGGATTAAATAAAATAATTTAAAACAAATTAAAATAATTACTGTTATCAATTAATCAACCAATTAATCAATTAAAGATTTAATTAAAGAATAAAAAACCTAATTGACTAAAATTTGATTGTTGACACTAATTATATTGTTAAAATAATTAAAAACTAAAATGATTTATTTACTTAAAAATTAAAAATAAAAATTAAGGAATTAATGAATTGATCAACTAAGTGGAATGAAAAATTATAAAAATAAAAGAATAAAAATAAAAGTCAAATTCACAAGAATAATTTAATTTAAAAATTATTTAAAATGATGAAAATGAGCACTAAAAACACATGAATTAAACAAAAATAGATTATTTTACACAGAAAGTAAAAAAACGAAACAATTACCTATTATTTAACAAAAATAACATTTTGGTATTAAAAATCCAATAAAAATACAAAAAAGGATGTGGAAAAGAATGTGAAAACATCGCCAAATCAAACTCCCCCACACTTAAAACTTTTTTTGTCCTCAAATACATTCATGCCTTTGACTTTAAAATGGAAAGGTGATTTGTGAGTTACCGTTCAAAAAGTGTATGATTAAACTTTAATACCTAGAGGATCAGGACCAAACAGTTAGTTGGGATTTTCAAAGGTGTTCAAAAATTATGATGTCTCCTAGCTTCAAAAACACATTGGAAGTCAAAAGCCTCACACATTCATACAATATCAAGTATGTCATGCCTCCTATGTGTACTCATTAACTGTCCTACTTCAAATTCCAATTCAAGTACAGATTCAAGGGGTGTTGACTGGTTAGAATAAGTGGAACTAAAAACCTAACCCAAGGAACCTTCCATAATCAATTTATCCTGGGTTTCAAAAATTAAAAACCATTAATTGGATCACTTTATTGATTCAACTCAAATGAATTTTAACTAAGTCAATTGCTCTCTTCTTCATCTGGGTTCAGAATTTCCCTCACCTTAATGAGTTTATTTTTGACAAGAGCACTTTATTTTTATTTTTCCCAACCATATTCCATGTGCAGTGCACTATGCATAACACTTATTAATATTGAAATTGTCTTTATTTATTCATAGAAATGAACCCAGATCAGATACACATTTTGGGATCCCATTTTCCCAATTTACTCGAGTTATAAAGGACTTAACTAATAATCAATCAAGTTGACTTCCTAAAGTGATTGAATATAATATTTAAAAAAAATTGAGTCCCCTAGGTTCCAGTAATAACTTCTAGTTACCCTAAGTCATGATTATCATTCCACAAAACCTATCATGTCACACTTCCATCCTCAGTTCCAAAATAGACAGATCCATAGAGACAGTGAACAATTCCACTCATCAATCACTAAAACTTAATAGTTTCTAACTAAGTTCCATCTCATCAACCAGTGAGAAATTATACACTAAACAAGATAGAATTTGAATACCACTGAACCTCTGATGACCATAAAGTGATGAAAGAATTTGAAAAAAAATTGAAAGAGTTTTGATAATTTTGAAAAAAAATGACCATTTTTAAAACAACTTTAGGTTCAAGAAGGGGGAATTTGAAATGACACTAGAATGACCCCTCTCCCCCACACTTAAAACCCAAAATTATCCCCAATGTTGAATTATAAGGTGTGATATATTATAGCTCAAGATTGATTGAAAATTCATCATTTAATATAATTTTAAGGGGAAGCGAGAAGGTTCAAAAATAACTTTTCCACATCAAAAAGAGAAGAAATGAAGCAAAAACATATATACAAAGAGAGACACAAGGATTTTTTTGATTTTTTAGTTAGTTTTTTTGTTTTTAGTCCATAGAAGTATCATCAATTGTGATATAATTAGAATTAGAATGTGGTGTATGAATACAATGCACAACAACAGTTGAATCACAGTGAGCTATAGGGTGCAAGCTTGTTCCAAAATTCAGTTCAAATAAAACGTTATACTCACTAGATTAAAGCAATTAACACCCTATAAAGTATTTTAATTTTCAATGTTACAAATGAAAATAAGGGGTCATTCCCACACTTAAAATCATATAGCAGATTAGTGAAGATTAAGTAGAAAATTAAAACTAAGAAAAATAGAATAACACTTACCTGAATTATTGGAGCTTTAACATTGATTACCATAGAAAGATCCTCTTTAGAAGCACTAATTGGTTACTCCTCTTCATTAACCTGTAAGTTCAAAGAAGTAAAATAATAATGCAGCATTTTAAGTTCAAGAAAATTAAACCAAGGGAGTGAGTAGAAAGATATGTTATCCATATGATGCATTGGGCAGCTCCATTATTTTTCCATTGCCAAGTTTCTGGCAGCAACAACTCTCTCTTTCTCAAGTAGAAACAGATCATGAGACGCCATCAGACAGTCATAAAATCAAACTGTAGATTCAATTAATAAGAGTTATTTTTAATTGAAAACATGAGTAAAAATAAAAAAAAAAATAAGCAACCATGGGTTAGTCCCCATGCAACACTAAGTTTATAGTCTTCAGTTAGACTTGAAACAACTCATTCCTCCAACAGAGATATGGCAGCCAAGCCTTTTGGTTTCCCTTCAAACAAGTGCTTTATTCTTTGACCATTAACCAAGAAAGATATTTTTTATTCTCCAACTTTCTCAACATCTCTATTAACCAAAACTCTAACAATGGTAAAGGGTCCTGACCACTAGGTCTTCAACTTTCCTGGAAACAGCTTCAATCTAGAATTGAAAAATATGGCCCTCTCAGCAACATTTAAATTCATATTTTAAATGATTGAGTCATGAAAATACTTTTTTATTTATTTTTTAATTTCATCATTCTTATAAGACTCTCTTATAATCTCCTCCATCTCACTTAGCTCTAACAGTCTGCTCTCACCAGCAGACTTGAAATCTAAGTTAAGAGCCTTCTCTGCCTAATAAGATTTCTGCAATAACTCAACAGGCAGATGACATGTTTTCCAAAACAGAAGTATATATTGTGACATCCCTATATGAGTCTTATAAGCAGTTATATAGGCCCAAAGAGCCTCATCCAACTTCCTTGACCAGTCCTTCCTAGAGCTAGACATTGTTTTCTCTAAAATTTGTTTGAGCTATCTATTTGACACTTCTGCCTGCCCCCTAGACTGTGGGTGATAAGTAGTGCTTGTCTTATATGAGCACCCATACTTCTCCATCAAGCCTCTGAACTTATAATTCTTGAAGTAAGTCCCATTATCAGTGATGAATGCTCGAGGCACACCAAACCTAGAAAAGATGTTTTTCGTGACGAATTTCACAACACTAGTAGTTTAATAGTTGGGAAGAGCCACTGCCTCAACCCACTTGGACACATAGTCCACAGAAAACTAAATTTACTCATTCCCATAATAGGATGGGAATGGTCCCTTGAAGTCCAAGCCCCACATATAAAATATTTCAACCTCCAGAATTCCTTTTTGAGGCAGATTTTTCCTTCTTTCAACATTTCCCATCATTTGACATTTCTCATAGGTAATAACTAAACTCCTAGAATATTTAAACAATGTTGGATAGTAAAACCCTACCTGTAGGACCTTCTGAGTAGTTCTCTATCCTCTATGGTGGCCACCCCAAGTTAATGAATGGAAACTCTCAAGTATGGGCAACATCTCATTCTCAACCACACATCTTCTTAAAATCTTATTAGCACACCTCCTAAAAATAATAGGATCATCCCAAATATAATATTTCATCTTAGATATAAACCTCTTCCTCTGGTTGTGTGGGAGGTCCTTGGGCATGACTCCAACTACCATAAAGTTGGCATAGTCCGCGAACCAAGAAGACTACTGCACAGAAGCCGCAAATAATTGTTCATCAGGGAAAGAAGTATTGATCTCACTTGGTTCCTCACTTGGGGTGTTGGGAATCCTAGACAAATGATTTGCAACAACATTCTTAGCCCCTTTCTTATCCTTTATAACTAAATCAAACTCCTATAACTGCAAGGTCCGTCTCATGAGTCAGGGTTTTTAATTCTTTTTAGCTAGTAAGTACTTGAGGGATACATGATCTGTGAAAATAATGACCCTTGATCCTATCAAATATTTCCTTAGCTTTTCCAAAGAAAACATGACAATAGCCAGCTCCTTTTTAATGGTAGAATAATTTTTTTGGGAATCATCTAACATATTTCTAGCATAGTAAATGGCATGAAACTTCCTATCTTTTCTCTTCCCCAAAACAGATCCTACTGCATAATCTCTAGCATCACACATCACTTCAAAGGGAAGTTTCCAATTATGAGCAGTGATCATAGGTGAAGTATTCAACTTATCCTTGAGCAAATTGATGGCCTCTATACATTTCTCATCGAAGACAAAGGGTGTTTCCTTAACCAGTGGGGAGCATAGGGTTCTATTAATCTTAGAAAAGTCCTTATTGAACCTCCTCTAGAACCCAGCATGACCCAAAAAACTTCTAATTACTTTGACATTTTCAGGTGGGGGAAACTTTTGAATAACCTCAACTTTGGAAATATCAACCTCCAGGCCCCTCTTAGAAACCTTGTGACCCAAGAATATTCCTTCAGTGGCCATAAATTGGCACTTTTTCTATTTTAAGACTAAGTTGGTCTTTTGTCGCTTTTCTAACACTAGTTCTTGATTTTTCAGACAGTTCTCAATGTTATTTCCCACAAAATAAAAAACATCCATGAACACATAAATTATCTTTTCAATCATTTCTGAAAATATTGCCATCATACACCTCTGAAAAGTGACAGGAGCACTGCACAAGACAAAGGACATCTACTGGTAGGAAAATGTCCCAAATGAACAGGTGAAGGTTTTTTTCTCTTGGTCCTCAGGTGAAATGGAAATTTGGATGTAACTAGAATAACCATTAAGAAATCAGAAAAATTCATTGCATGCTAACCTCTCTAACATTTGGTCTAAGAATAGCATGGGAAAGTTGTCCTTTATTGTGGAAGCATTCAAGTTTTTGTAGTCTATACAGACTCTCTATTTATTCACTACCCTTGTCTGGATTTTTTTCATTCTTTTCATTAGTGACCACTATCACTCTGCTCTTTTTGGGTACCACCTAGATAGGACATACCTAGGGGCTATCATAAATAGGAAAAAATATTCCATCATTAAGCATCCTAATCACTTCTTCTCACACAACTTATTTCATGTTTTTATTGAGTCTTCTTTGGGATTATACTCTAGGCTTACACTGAGGTTATATGGTAATTTTATGAATGCAGAAGGATTCACTTGTCCCCTTGATATCAGCAATAGACCAACCTATGACAGACTTGTACTTCTTCAAAGAACTAAGCAGATTTTCCTCTTTATTCACCTCCAGGTTGGATGAAATGTTCACAGGAAGGGAGGAGATGTCTCCTAAAAAGGAATATTTGAGATGGGAAGGGAGGTTATTGAGTTCAAGGGTGGGTGGTGACTCACTTGAGGGAAGATAGTTGGGCCTGGGTGGCTCAAGGTCTTCATGTTGCCTCTTGAAGAAGGCAGTAAAGAAGGCTTCCTCCTCATCACTAGATCTTCCAGAAAAATTCTCCTCAAACTTAGACTCCTCTCTCGGGGTAATAATGTGTTCCAAAAAACAAACTCATCTAGGTTGTCCAAAAACTCTCCCTCATACTCATCAAAAGATTCTCTCTCCTCACTTGAGCTGATCCCAATGCAAGTGGCAGTAGAGATTTCAGGTTCACTGCTGATTTCATCTATCGTCCTCAGAAACTCCTCTTCCCCCTTATCAACACTACTCTCAGCAAATAACATCTCATATTTGGGGAAGATTGGGTGGGGGTTCTTGGATTTTCATAAACACATTGAATTATTCTTTCTATTCACCCAAATTGAAAATCAATTTCCCCTTACACACATCTATCATAGCTCCCCCTTTGGCCAAGAAGGGCCTACCAAGAATGGTAGGGACCTACTGGTCACACTCCATATCAAGGATGAGAAAGTCAGTAGGAAAAAATATTTTTCCTACTCCCACTAACGGATCATCGCCCCTACCCACTTGATGAGTAATGGACCTATCAGCAAGCTATAATACAATAGTGGTGGGTTGGGGAACTCATAATCTCAGGTGCTGAAAAAGTGATTGGGGAATCAAATTAATACTAGAACCCAAATCACACAAACAGTTGAACTTACCACCACTATCCCCAAAGGTGAAAGGGATGACAAAGCTTCATGGGTTCTAAAGCTTAGGAGGTATCCTATTCTGTAAGACAACACTACACTCCTCGACCAATCTATATGTGAAAAATTCTTCAAATGACTTTTTGTTTTAACATATTTTCTTGAGTGATTTCAGATATTATGGTATTTGAATCAAGGCTTCCAAGAATGGGATATCAATGTTCAGATTTTTAACATCTTTTAAAAATTTCAACAGTTCAGAATCATGAGTTGGTTTCTTTATTCTCTCAGAAAATGGAATGATAGGGGAAAATTTTCTCAAAATTTGGGGCATCCCTATAGTTTCTTCTTCGAGAATTTTCTTCCCTTTATTTTCTTTGTTTTTAAAGCCATTTTTTTGGGTTTTTGAGTTGGAGAAGTAGGAACTGGAGGGATTCCATTGGTACTATCTAGTTTTCCAAATTCAGGTTTTTCCATATTTGAGTTTTCAGCTTCATCCAGCTTTTTATTTTCAGCAGTTTCAGGTTCTTTCCTAGGATCTTGGTGAGTTTGGGGACCACCTTTTGTGGTCATAGCCATGGCATTCTCCCTAGGATTGGATTCAGTGGTGATGGGTAGCCTTCCTTTGTCTTTACTACCTACATCCCTGGCTAACTGCCCTATTTTAATTTCCAAATTTTTCATTCTTGAATCCATTTGAACCTTATCATAATCATTTTTAGCCTCTCTTTTTTCATCAAACCTCCCTATCAACTGATGGAACATGTCTCTCGCCTCATATTTTGAGTTTGATGATTCAACCTTGTGTTGAGGTTGGGGTTGGAATTGCTACCTAGTCAACTACTGGAATCCAGGAGGGGCAGAAGGTCTAAGGACTCCCTACTCCCTCCAAGATAGGTTCGTATGGTTCCTATACCCCTGATTATAGGTTTTGGAAAAAGGTTCTTCCTTAGGTTGCATCCGAGGACCATAGTTGTCAAAGCTGGCACTCTCACGAGGCTAGACAGGCATATAAAAGTTTGGACAGCAGGTTTGAGAGTGTCCATACATGACACAATGGTGACAATGCTCCCTAAGTATGTTATGGGTATTTTCATTGAAAAAACAGCAACTTGGGCTTCATCTTGAGGGGTAGGATTGAGTTCTTTCCTAAAAATGGTTCTTCTCCTAGAGAATTTTTGCAGGGAGTTTTGAGCTAAGGTGTCAAAGATTTGTTTGAGATCCTCCACAGTCATATCACTAAAGTCTTCTCCAAAAGACTGATCCACCAATATTTGCTGGTAAGGGGTGAGGATATTGTAGAAGGTGTCTGTGAGGAATTGTGGTGTGCATTGATGGTTTGGACACCGCCTAAGAAAACCTCTAAACCTATCCCAGGCTTCATGAAATAGTTCTCCTTTATCCTGAAGGAATCCAGTGATTTTGTGCCTAATTTAAGATGTCAACCTCTTAGGATATAATTTCATTGTGAAATCATTATAAACATGATCTCAAGTGAAAAATATTTCTTCCTCAAGCTGTTGAAACCATGACCTAGAATTTCCCTTGAGGCAGAAGGGGAACTCTCTCAGTTTAAGCTCTTCCTAAGTAAGACCCCTAAGTGGAAGCTACTAGGAACTACAATAGAAGGCTCTTATGAAGTCAATAGAGTCTTCACTAGGCATTCCATTGAAGGTAGGAAGCTGACTAAGCATGGATTGCTTGATTTCATAATTCATAGACCTAGGAGAGAGCTTAAAGCATGAAGGGTTACTATATACTGAAGGTAGCAAGAACTCTCTCAAATTGTGCATTTCAACTATCTCATTTCCATGTGGTTTCATCATTTCAAATTGGATCAAATTTTCAGGGAGTGGATTTTTCAAGTCTTCATTTCTGTTATCTTCCATTTTCACTTCATTTTTGTTCCTTTTCAAGTTTTTGAGGTGCTTTTCAATTTCAGGGTTCACAGTGCATGAACGAGACTAAGACATATCGAAATCGGCCAGTGGACTTCCCCCCCCCAAAGAGATTAGTTGGACATAATGGTTGAATTCAGCATAAAAATAGTCTGAAAATCAATGAAGTACATGATGAATTGAGTTGCAAAAAAAATGAGCAAAAGGAGAATAAAATGTTTGTCTCCCTGCTTGATCTCCAGAAAACTCAAATTCATGCTGCTCTGCTTTGGATCTGCTTGCCAGAAGTGGTGAACTCTCGATATCTTGATAGATGGGTCGGGATGAATGATGGAAGTGGAAGTCGTGGCTAGCTAATGCTCGATACCCTCATGAATTCCCTCATTGAATGCCCGATCACCCCATGAATTCCCTTTGTGAATGCCCGATCACCCTCGTGTGTTAGTCTCTCCCACGCTCCTCATCTACCACCTTAATGGAGCTCTTTGGAATCATGTCCTCCAATCTTCCCTGGCCTCCAAGTAGGGATTTCACTATGCTCCTCTCCCCTCCTCTATCACTGGAGCAGTTTCTCCATAACCGACTCCAAAAATGTGCTCCACAATTATTCCCCTGAAAATCAAAACCAAGTAAGTCATAAAAAATAACTAAAAACTATGTGTTATGAATATATAGTGTATTATATTTTCATATAAATAGTTACAGTAAATAAAATAAGAGAAAATAGTTAATTAATTAATAATAAGTAGACAAATAAATGATTAATGAAGAAGTTAATAAATGAAATAAAATAAAAACAAAATTTATACTAAAATAAAATAATTAAAAGATTAAATAAATATATAACCTAAACTATTAAAATAGTTTTATTATTATTATTATTTTTTAAATATATTTAAATAAATATACAAGAATATATATTTTTATTTTTATTTTACATAGGTATAAAAAACAAATATATAAATTAAACAAATAAATTTATAATGTAAATTATTTTACTAAATTAGTTAGATTAATTATTATATATAATGTATATTATGATTATAATAAATGTTATGTGTAATATTATATATATTAATATAGTTAATATATATTTTATATACATGTAGTTATATATAATACTGTAATACAAAGATAAAAAAATGAAAAGCAAAACAGGGGTTGGTTCGAGTGAAGAAGAAGAAAAGGAAAGGAGATAGGGGCGAAGGAAGTCGCGACGGCATAGGGTTCGTGATTCAGGGGGATGGGAGTGGCGCCGGGTAGATGGGTCACGGCTCAGGAAGGGCAGCGGGAACTTGGCTGGTCCGGCGAGAGTGGTGATTTGCAGTGAACTGGAAGGCGGTGCAGAGGGAGTGGTCGGGGGACGGCGGCGCTGCGGTGTCACATTTCCGTTTCAATCCTTTCTCCATTATTTTTCCACATCCTTTCATATTGTATGGCTTCAGATTTTTTTTCCTCTTTATTAATCTATTAATTTGTTTTGTTTTTAATCTATTAATTTGTTTTGCAGGCGGTGTCACCATGAGATGACGGAACAACAGAGGGACCATTCAATTGTAACACCTGCAAAACAAATAAATCAAAAACAAAACAAATTAATAGATTAATTAATTAATTAATTTAATGAATATATTTAAAAACTAAATAAAATAAAGTTACAAATAAAATTAACTATGAATTATTTAACAGAAAGAATATATTTGGATTAAATAAAATAATTTAAAACAAATTAAAATAATTATTGTTATCAATTAATCAACCATTTAATTAATTAAAGAATAAAAATCTTAATTGACTAAAATTAAATTGTTATTTCTGATTAAATTGTTAAAATAATTAAAAACTAAAATTATTTATTTACTTAAAAATTAAAAATAAAGAATTGATGAATTGATCAACAAACTGGAATGAAAATTTGTGAAAAAAAGAATAAAAATGAAATTCAAATTCACAAGAATAATTTAATTTAAAAATTACTTAAAATGACAATAATGAACACTAAAAACACATGACTTAAAACTAAAATTGATTATTTTACACAAAAAGTACAAAAACACAAAAATTATCAATTATTTAATAAAAATAACATTTTAGTATTAAAAATACAATAAAAAAAAGAATGTGAAAACATCACCACATCAATGAACAAACAAGATTATTAGAAGACATTGACTGAAATAAAATGAGTCACATGAATGAAAAAAGTTTAATGTGGTTCAGACATGCATCCTAATCTATAGGGGAATATTTCAACTCTTTTATTAAAGTAAAAAAGAAGTCGATTACACTTTCATTATACACCAATCACATGTGATCCACCCTAATATTTGTAATAGGATCCAACATTTGTGTCTGGTGGTTGTTTCCATCCGATTTTCATGGGATGAAGTCCACTTCACCCGATCTCCACGAATGAACCCTATGTTTGGTCAAAGGCTTCCATCTCCTCAACTCCTTCACCTGGTGAATAATGATATATTCTAAAGATCTCATGGAATGACTTCTACATAATTTCCTTTCACGCAATATCACTAAGATGAGTGATCATAGATAGCTTGTGACTTCCCCTTCCATTTGTACCGCCTGATCATATCATCTGGCTACATAGACACCCCTACTATAGTACACTCCCACCGTAGTGCCTTAAAACCCCCCTTCTCTTTCTATCTCTAATGAGCTTTATTTTAGATTTTATGAGAAAAAAATTCTTTTTACTAGTATTTTTTATAAATGATTTTTTTGGTAATTAAAATTATGATTCCTTTTCTGATTGAACCAAATGGAACTATTGAACAGAAATTCCTTTTTTGTTTTTGATTCCCCTTTTCTTAGTTTCTATCAAAATCATTTTGAGTGTACCAAAAATGGAATAATATTATTTGTACGCTCATGGAAGGATGAGTTTTTGACAATCTTGACTCCAACTTGATTATTGCATCAAATGTGTGTTGACTTCTAGATAGAATAACTGACTTCTTATAACATTTTGTTGGGAAAAAATCCCTCAAGATATCATTGAAGCATTTTTGAGGTGATTGTGTTTGTTGACAAAGTGGACATCTGTGATGTGATTGTTGACAAAGGAAACCATGACATGCAAATTTGTTGACAAAGGGGATTTCATGGTGGAATGTCGGGTTCAAGAGCTGTGGTCAACGATCCATGTTTGATTCAAGAACATCAACAAAGAGATGGATTGTCACGACCCGCCCTCGGGGTCCGTGCCGTGACTACCCCAAGCCCGCCTCCCATAGGTCAGGGGCTGGCGACTAGCACCAAGGCGTAAATCCCGGTAAAAAGGGAAGGCATTGCCTTTGAAAAGTAAACAAACACCACAGAGTAAGCAAGCGGAAAGTAAACACTAAGTAAAAACAGAGTACAACTGAAAGTGCGGAAAAGTAAATAGGCCAGTATACAAACCCAAACTGAAAGTAAAGTACAACTCGAAAGGGAAAACAGCAACTGTAAGTAAAAGCCGCTACACCGAGCTGTCCACTGGAGATCCCACCTGAAGGGTGGATACAGATAGCTCCACTGCTCCACGGGTCCCGTCGTCTGCTCCGAACACGTCCCGCCTAGTGGTCCACCTCCAGGTACGGTCCTGCTCTGCAAGCCTCAGCCAAGATCAACGCTGTCTGTCGTCTGCAACCAACACAACGTAGTGCGGGCATAGCCCGTGCAGGGGTGAGTATAAGCTACTCAGTAGGGACCCCGAGACCCTCGAAGGTCTCACAAAATCCACAAAGGATAATCCACAAAGGAAGATACAAACACAAAGTAACAACTGACACTGCTTTAGGTATATGCTCATACATATACCTAAGTCATCAATTCCAACACGCTCCATCCTCCGAGCCCAAGTACAACTCAGTCCACACAGGAAAGTAAACGTATTCCACACAAAAAAGCAAAACGAAATCCACATAGGATAGCACAACTCAATCCACACAGGAAAGCAACATGATTCAGCTCACACAGGTATACTTCTTCAAAAGACGATAAAGATGATCTCTGATCCATCTAAGTCGTCGGACCCATGAAGGATCGATAGGTAACTAACCCCCGCAAAAGACCCACACAGGATCGGGCCCACGTAGGACCTGTAGGCGCTGGTTCACACAGGACCGCTGAGCGCAAAGACCCACACAGGATCGGACCCACACAGGATCGGGCCCACACAGGACCTGTAGCACTGATCCACGTAGGATCGCTGAGTGTTGTAGTCGTCGTCGTCGAATCCACACAGGATCTCTGTACTGTCGTCGTCGCAGTCACAGTAGCAGTAGCAGTAGCAGTAGTAGTCACAGTAACAGTCGCAGCCAGCACTAGGGTTCCCGCACACAGCAAGCTCGTACAGGAGGGTCCGCTCCACGAGCCGAGAGGCTGATACATCAACTGTCACAAAGTCCAGAGTTGATGTATCCAAAAGTTCCGTATCGTCAACAGGAACTCAACGCAACAGACGGCGCGTCGATCGGACGCCCGGTCTGAGAGTTATTGGCATTTTCGTCCCTGGGGCCCGGTTGGTTTTTAAGGTAAAACCAACCCGACCGTACTCCACCTGCGTCCAAACCTCGGGCGGAGTATGCCAAAAGATCCGTCTCACTAAGAGGAACACAACAAAGCTGACGGCACGTCAATCGAACGTCCGTAGCTCAAGATATGAGCGTTTCCGCTCTGAAGGCCCGGTTGGTTTCGTGAACGAACCAACCCGGCCGAACTCAAAGTATTCCAAAACTTTGAGTGCGATATACTGAAACGACCGTCTCGATCCAAGGATCGCGTTGCCGCAGACGGTTCATTAATCGGAGGTCCGTGACTCAAGTTATGGCCAAAAGACCGAATCCGTCTCGAAAACGGGGGGTCCGGGTCCGGGCCGACCCGGCCCGACCCCACCCTGGGTCGGCCCGAACCGGGTCGGCCCGACCCGGGTCCGACCTGGCCTGGTGCCGCTGGGGTCACGCGCGGGGGGCTAAGCCCCCGCTTCCAGCATGGCGGCGCGGCTTAAGTGCCGCGCCTTTTGGAGATCCGGCCCCCCTCGTGGGGGCCTGCTTGAGGAAACCGGGGGGCCGCCTGCCCCCCCTCAAAGAAACCGCTCCCCCAATTAAATGGGGGGGGCTTTTGAGCGCTGGCCGGGGGAATTAAATTCCCCCGGCCTTTGACCTTCCGGCCGGCCACCTGGCCGGCCGGTTTTTCTCCAACGGGACCGGAAAACCGGTCCCCTCTCCGGCTTCCGACGCCGGCGGCCCGGCCGCCGATCTTCTCGTCCCGCCGCGGCCCGGAACCAGCCGCGGTGTTCGTCGTCCGGCGCGGTGCGACGGCACCGCGCCCCTCCGCCGCGCCTTTGATTCCCTTCGACGCGGCGCGACGGCGTCGCATTCTTGATGATCCTTCCACGGCGTGGCGCGACGGCGCCGCGCAATATAATCGTGCGAATATCCGCGTGGTGCGACGGCACCACGCCATCTTGTTTCAACCGCAGGATAAATTATCAAGAACAAAGGAGGGGGTTCGGCCGTGTTCATGCGGTCCGGCCCCCTCACGTTAAATGATAACACATATTTAAATATTCAATATCCTCACGTTAGTCATGCTAGAACCACGAACAAGAATAAATAAATAAACAAATAACAACAACCCCTACCTTGGGTTCAAGTTCGAAGATTGTCAACGACCCGCGGAAGACAACGTCGCGGAGGTCGGGCGTCGCGGTAATCGTTCGTCAAATCCGACGAGGAGGAGGTACGTCCGAAGAGGTACGTCGTTGGCGAATCTTCGTATGCCGACGAAGGAAGTCCGAGGAGGAAGCGACGTTCCCTTTCGTTGACACGGAAGACGAAGAAGAGAGGAGCGACGTTCTTCGTCGGAGCTTGAGCATTCTTCGTCAAAGCTTGAGCGTTCTTCGTCAAAGTTTGAAGAAGAAGGAGAAGAACCCAAAATGCTCTCAAGATGGCAAAACAATTCTAACCAAATAAAATAAGCTAAGAGCTTATTTTATTAACTCAACCAAACCTTTTTGAATTTCAAAGGTTTGAAAAAGTTTAAACAACTCAATCTCATTAATAAGCTAAGTTGTCAAAACAATTAAAGAGGGGTTAAAGGGAGTTTTGAGAGAAGTTGAAAAGTTGGGTTTCGTGTGGGCCCCACCACACTTAATCCTCCCAAGGGAGGTTAAGTGGATGTGGGTCCCACCTTTAACTCCCTTTGGGAGAAGTTAACTAACAGAAAAATAAAATAAAAAGTGTTCCACATTTTTATTCAACTTTTTATAATTCTCCCAAAAATTAACTTTCGTCCCGCAATAAACGCAACTTCGGAAAAGGTCTCCTTAAGAGAATATCGGTGATGCGAGTTCATCGCTGCCCTCGGATTTCAATTCCAAGCACCGGATCAAAAGTTAGGAATTCCCGCTCGTTCGTTCACTGAACGTACCCGAGCCAAACTTCGGAAATTGATTCCGGGCACACCGGGCCTCAGAATCAGGTGCCGTCAGAAACCGCGCTTTTGTAAAATTCCAAAGAAAATTAAGAAAAAATTTCCCTTGAATTTTACGGGTCTTTACATTACTCCCACCTCAGGGCTTTACGTCCCCGTAAAGATACATCAAAAACTAGGGAAACAAATGAGGGTACTGAGCACGCATCTGAGCCTCCCGCTCCCATGTGCTCTCCTGGAGATTCCCGTGCTGCCATCTGATGCGCACAAGAGGAATCAATCGCCCACGTAGGACCCGCTCCTGTCGATCCTCTATCTCCACCGGGACCTCCGTAAAAGTCGCCCCATCGTCAACGCCAAGCTCCCCATTGTCAATGATGTGCGTCGGGTCGTGCACGTATCTCCTCAGCTGAGATACGTGGAAGACGTCGTGCAACCGGTGCAACTGAGGTGGCAGAGCCAGGCGATAAGCCACCTCGCCAATCCTGCTGAGGACCTGGAAAGGTCCGATGAAGCGCGGAGAAACCTTGCCGCCTCGGCCAAATCTCCGAATACCACGTCGAGGTGAGACCCGCAAGAAGACGTGGTCGCCATCCTCGAACTCTAGTGGCCTCCGCCTCCTGTCAGCGTATGACTTCTGCCGGCTCTGTGCTGTCCTCATCCGCTCCTGGATGACCTGGACCTTCTCTGTCGTGGCCTGGACCATCTCCGGTCCCACAAGTGCTTACTCCCCAGGGTCTGTCCAGCACAAAGGAGATCTACAAGGTCGGCCGTACAACGCCTCATACGGTGCCATCCCGATGGTGGAGTGGTAGCTGTTGTTGTACGAAAACTCCACCAACGGTAGGTGGTCCTCCCAGCTGCAACCAAAGTCGAGGACACATGCGCGGAGCATGTCCTCGAGAGTCTGAATGGTCCTCTCCGTCTGACCATCTGTCTGAGGGTGAAAGGCTGTGCTCAGACGTAGGTGCGTCCCGAACGCCTCCTGCAACCCCTTCCAAAGCCGGGAAGTGAAGCGAGCATCTCGATCGGAGACGATAGATGATGGCACGCCGTGGAGCCTCACGATCTCCTGAACGTAGAGACGTCCCAAGCTCTCCACTGAGCCCTGCTCTCTGATGGGTAAGAAGTGTGCCGACTTGGTGAGTCGGTCAACAATCACCCAGATGGAGTCGTGACCTCTGGAAGTGCGTGGAAGTCCAGTCACGAAGTCCATAGATATGCCGTCCCACTTCCACTCTGGAACCTCCAAGGGCTGTACCAAGCCTGCTGGTACCTGATGCTCCGCCTTCACCTGCTGGCAGGTGAGGCATCGAGAAACGAACTCTGCTACTGCCTTCTTCATGCCTGGCCACCAGTGCTGTCGTCTGAGGTCCTGGTACATCTTCGCCACTCCAGGATGCACCTCCAAAGGAGAAGTGTGAAACTCTCTCAGCACTTCCTCTCGCAAAGCGACTGGTACCATGGTACGTCCTCTGAAAAGGATGTCGTGCTCTGCTCCAAGGGAGAAACCATCAGGTGCCTGTCCCGAGGATATCTGTGCACGTCGTGTCTCACAGTCAGCGTCCTCACGCTGTGCCTCTCTGACCCGCTGCAGTAGTGGAGGGGTGACTGTGAGAGACTGGAGGAAGGCTGCTCCATCTCTATCCACGAAGGATATCTGTAAAGAGGCTAGCTGCTCCGTCGCCTCCTCAAGTAGCTGAATGCCCGTCCTCCTGCTGAGGGCATCGGCTACTACGTTCCTCTTCCCAGAAGTATAGACTATCTCAAAGTCATAGTCCTGGAGGAACTCAAGCCATCACCGCTGTCTCAGGTTCAAGTCCTTCTGCGAGAAGATATACCTGAGACTCTGATGATCGGAAAAGACTGTAAAGCGCTGGCCCATCAGATAGTGTCACCATGTCTTCAGAGCGAAGACCACTACTGCTAACTCCAGGTCATGGGTAGCGTAGTTCTGCTCATGCGACCTCAACTGACGTGATCCATAGGCGATCACTGCCCGCTCTTGCATCAGAACACATCCGAGTCCGGTCCCTGATGCATCGCAGTAGACTACGTACCCTACTCCCTCCTCAGGCATCCTCAAGATAGGTGCGCTGGTCAATCTCTGTCTCAGCTTCTGGAAGCTCTGCTGACATCTGTCTGACCACACAAAGGGTTTCCCCTTCTTCGTCAAAGCTATGAGTGGTGCCGCAACTCTAGAGAAGTCTGGCACGAATCTCCGATAGTACACAGCTAGACCCAAGAAACTCCGAACCTCAGTCACGCTCCTGGGTGGCTCCCATGCTAACACAGCCTCGATCTTCGCAGGATCCACTGCAACTCCCGCCTCAGAGATAACGTGTCCCAAGAAGTGGACCTCACGTATCCATAACTAGCACTTCGAGAGCTTACCATAAAGCTGGTGCTCTCGGAGTGTGTCTAGTACAACTCGCAAGTGATAGGCGTGCTCCTCCTCAGTCGTAGAGTAAATCAGAATGTCGTCGATGAAGACCACGACAAACCGATCAAGGTATGGATGAAAGATCCTGTTCATGAGAGCCATGAACACTGCTGGAGCATTGGTTACACCGAAAGGCATAACCAAGAACTCATAGTGGCCATACCGACATCTGAAGGCCGTCTTCTGCACATCCTCGTCTCTGACTCTGAGCTGATGATAGCCTGACCTGAGGTCTATCTTTGAGAACCACCGTGCTCCCTTGAGCTGATCAAAGAGGTCATCAATCCTCGGTAGCGGATACTTGTTCCTCACTGTCACCTGGTTCAGGCGACGATAGTCAACACAAAGCCGCAGGCTCCCGTCCGCCTTCTTGGCGAACAATATCGGGGAAGCCCAGGGTGAAACACTAGGTTGGATGAACCCCTTGCCCTGCAAGTCCTCCAATTGTACCTGTAGCTCTCGAAGCTCGGCGGGGGCCATCCGATATGCTGGAGTGGATATCGGGGCTGTCCCGGGGTACAAGTCAATATAAAAGTCTACCTCTCTGCGAGGAGGAAGCCCTGGAACGTCGTCGGGAAAAACGTCCGCAAACTGATCCACCACTGCAGGAAAACCAGGACTCTGCACGTCAACTGCTCCAAGGATGAGGCTAGCCAACTGATGAGTGATGGGCTGTCCTCTCCTCCGCGGAAGTCCATCCTGTGCTGCAAAGGCTCTCTTCTCGCCGGTGAAGGTGAACCTTCTCCCATCGGTGCGTACACATCACACCTTGCGCCTAAAACAATCAATCTGTGCATGGACCGTAGATAGCCAATCCATGCCCAAGATGACGTCGTAAGGCCTCGACGCTGCTACAAGAAGATCCCAGCCGAAGATCTCGCCTCCTAGAGTAAGCTCACACTACCGGCACCAGTGCGTAATCGTCGAGTCTGCTCCCGTAGGAGTCTCTAGCCGTAAGGATCGAGCCAACGGCTCTCTCGGAATCTCCGAGCTCCGAACAAGGGCAACGGCTATGAAAGAGTGACTCGCTCTTGTTTCTATAAGTACTGCAGCAAGGGTGGAATAGACACAGATAGTACCTCGAATCATCTCGGGTGCGCCGTGGTCGTAGGCCTCTGCTGCCTGGAGCTGTGCCTGTCTCTGCCCGCCATCTCCCTGTGGTCGGGGTGGACCTCCTGGTGGTGGTGGTGGCAGAACCTCAAAGCGTCGCCCACCACCGGCTGCTCGTCCAGCTCCTCTGCCTCGTCCGCCTCCTCCCTGCGGACCGCCACGGTCGACCCTCTGCCTCTGCCTCGGTGGTCCCTCAACCGACTGCTGCTCCTCGGCACGGCGGGTCAGGCAGTCACGAGCCATGTGGCCCTGCCCGCCGCACGAGTAGCACTGTCTGCCTCTCGAAAGACTGGCTCCTCGCTGTGTGCTCTGCACTGCTGAGCCAGTGCCCTGAGGTCATCTGCCCGAAGGTCTGGTCTGTCTGGACCCCTGAGTCATCCGTTGACTGCCTGCTGCAGATGACTCTGCCACGTGCCGCCCTGCGGTGGGTCGCTGCGCTGGTGTAGACTCAGTAAGGAAGCTCTCGATTAGAAGGGCCCGCTCCAGTACTCCTGTCTGAGTCGGTATGCTGAGGGAGATCAGCGATGCCCTGATCTCGTGTCTCAAACCCTGCTCGAAGGTCCGGGCCCGAAAGAATGGGTCCCGTACCATGTCGGTCGAGTAGCGCGAGAGATCAGTAAATCTCGTCGAGTACTGAGCGACCATCATGCTGCTCTGCCGCAGCTGAAGAAGCTCCTGGATACGCACCGCATGAAGGGTGGCTGGGACAAACTCCGAGAGGAAGAGGCTCTCAAAGTCCGTCCAAAGTAGAGATGACTCATCGTGCACCTGGAGCATCAAGCTCCACCATCGTCCTGCTGTTGTGTGTAGTAGGCTCGTAGCGAGGATCACCATGAGGCCTGCTGGTGTCCTCACTAGCCAAAACACACGTACCACTGCCTCCAGCCAGTCCTCGGCTGCCTGGGGATCCGTCTCCCCGCAAAACCTGGGCGGTCGCTGGCGCTGAAACTCATGAAGTGCGCTGAGGCGACGTGCATCGTCAGCGGCTGGTGCTGGAAGCATCGGGGGCTCGGCGGGTAGAGCTACCTCCGGTGCCACTGCTGACAAAGGGCCCTGCACCGAGGCCTCGTCGCTCGGTGGGCTGTCGTCACACTCGACTCTCGGAACCCTAGCTGGCTGCCGTCGTGGGGCTATACTGAAAAGGAAACAGGTGCGCCATGGTCAGAACAGTATACCTGGTGAGCTGATATAAGTAATCACAAAAAAACTTTGAAACACACACGCAATCAATGTTTTCGTGCATTAAGTCAGGAATCAGAAGTCAGGGTCCTGGTGTACGGATACGTCGGCCGCCGCACCAACACTGGACTCCCTGGACTGATAACCACACTCAATACGCTAAACATTATTGCTTCACATAGAAAAGATCAGAGTTTGCGGTAGAACCGAACTCCTCTGATACCAATTTGTCACGACCCGCCCTCGGGGTCCGTGCCGTGACTACCCCAAGCCTGCCTCCCATAGGCCAGGGGCTGGCGACTAGCACCAAGGGGTAAATCCTAGTAAAAAGGGAAAGCATTGCCTTTGAAAAGTAAACAAACACCACAGAGTAAGAAAGAGGAAAGTAAACACTAAGTAAAAACAGAGTACAACTGAAAGTGCGGAAAAGTAAATGGGCAAGTATACAAACCCAAACTGAAAGTAAAGTACAACTCGAAAGGGAAAACAGCAACTGTAAGTAAAAGCCGCTACACCGAGCTGTCCACTGGAGATCCCACCTGAAGGGTGGATACAGATAGCTCCACTGCTCCACGGGTCCCGTCGTCTGCTCCGAACACGTCCTGCCCAGTGGTCCACCTCCAGGTACCGTCCTGCTCTGCAAGCCTCAGCCAAGATCAACGCTGTCCGTCGTCTGAAACCAACACAACGTAGTGCGGGCATAGCCCGTGCAGGGGTGAGTATAAGCTACTCAGTAGGGACCCCGAGACCCTCGAAGGTCTCACAAAATTCACAAAGGATAATCCACAAAGGAAGATACAAACACAAAGTAACAACTGACACTGCTTTAGGTATATGCCCATACATATACCTAAGTCATCAATTCCAACACGCTCCATCCTCCGAGCCCAAGTACAACTCAGTCCACACAGGAAAGTAAACGTATTCCACACAGGAAAGCAAAACGAAATCCACATAGGATAGCACAACTCAATCCACACAGGAAAGCAACATGATTCAGCTCACACAGGTATACTTCTTCAAAAGACGATAAAGATGATCTCTGATCCATCTAAGTCGTCGGATCCACGAAGGATCGATAGGTAACTAACCCCCGCAAAAGACCCACACAGGATCGGGCCCACGTAGGACCTGTAGGCGCTGGTTCACACAGGACCGCTGAGCGCAAAGACCCACACAGGATCGGACCCACACAGGATCGGGCCCACACAGGACCTGTAGCACTGATCCACGTAGAATCGCTGAGTGCTGTAGTCGTCGTCGTCGAATCCACACAGGATCTCTGTACTGTCGTCGTCGCAGTCACAGTAGCAGTAGCAGTAGCAGTAGTAGTCACAGTAACAGTCGCAGCCAGCACTAGGGTTCCCGCACACAGCAAGCTCGTACAGGAGGGTCCGCTCCACGAGCCGAGAGGCTGATACATCAACTGTCACAAAGTCCAGAGTTGATGTATCCAAAAGTTCTGTATCGTCAACAGGAACTCAACGCAACAGACGGCGCGTCGATCGGACGCCCGGTCTGAGAGTTATTGGAATTTTCGTCCCCGGGGCCCGGTTGGTTTTTAAGGGAAAACCAACCCGACCGTACTCCACCTGCGTCCAAACCTCGGGCGGAGTATGCCAAAAGATCCGTCTCACTAAGAGGAACACAACAAAGCTGATGGCACGTCAATCGGACGTCCGTAGCTCAAGATATGAGCGTTTCCGCTCCGAAGGCCCGGTTGGTTTCGTGAACGAACCAACCCGGCCGAACTCAAAGTATTCCAAAACTTTGAGTGCGATATACCGAAACGACCGTCTCGATCCAAGGATCGTGTTTCCGCAGACGGTTCATTAATCGGAGGTCCGTGACTCAAGTTATGGCCAAAAGACCGAATCCGTCTCGAAAACGGGGGGGCCGCCTGCCCCCCCTCAAAGAAACCGCTCCCCCAATTAAATGGGGGGGGGGGGCTTTTGAGCGCTGGCCGGGGGAATTAAATTCCCCCGGCCTTTGACCTTCTGACCGGCCACCTGGCCGGCCGGTTTTTCTCCAACGGGACCGGAAAACCGGTCCCCTCTCCGGCTTCCGACGCCGGCGGCCCGGCCGCCGGTCTTCTCGTCCCGCCGCGGCCCAGAACCAGCCGCGGTGTTCGTTGTCCGGCGCGGTGTGACGGCACCGCGCCCCTCCGCCGCGGTGTGACGGCACCGCGCCCCTCCGCCGCGCCTTTGATTCCCTTCGACGCGGCGCGACGGCGTCGCGTTCTTGATGATCCTTCCACGGCGTGGCGCGACGGCGCCGCGCAATATAATCGTGCGAATATCCGCGTGGTGCGACGGCACCACGCCATCTTGTTTCAACCGGAGGATAAATTATCAAGAACAAAGGAGGGGGTTCGGCCGTGTTCATGCGGTCCGGCCCCCTCATGTTAAATGATAACACATATTTAAATATTCAATATCCTCACGTTAGTCATGTTAGAACCACGAACAAGAATAAATAAATAAACAAATAACAACAACCCCTACCTTGGGTTCAAGTTCGAAGATTGTCAACGACCCGCGGAAGACAACGTCGCGGAGGTCGGGCGTCGCGGTAATCGTTCGTCAAATCCGATGACGAGGAGGTACGTCCGAAGAGGTACGTCGTTGGCGAATCTTCGTATGCCGACGAAGGAAGTCCGAGGAGGAAGCGGCGTTCCCTTTCGTTTACACGGAAGACGAAGAAGAGAGGAGCGGCGTTCTTCGTCGGAGCTTGAGCGTTCTTCGTCAAAGCTTGAGCGTTCTTCGTCAAAGTTTGAAGAAGAAGGAGAAGAACCCAAAATGCTCTCAAGATTGAAAAACAATTCTAACCAAATAAAATAAGCTAAGAGCTTATTTTATTAACTCAACCAAACCTTTTTGAATTTCAAAGGTTTGAAAAAGTTTAAACAACTCAATCTCATTAATAAGCTAAGTTGTCAAAACAATTAAAGAGGGGTTAAAGGGAGTTTTGAGAGAAGTTGAAAAGTTGGGTTTCGTGTGGGCCCCACCACACTTAATCCTCCCAAGGGAGGTTAAGTGGATGTGGCTCCCACCTTTAACTCCCTTTGGGAGAAGTTAACTAACAGAAAAATAAAATAAAAAGTGTTCCACATTTTTATTCAACTTTTTATAATTCTCCCAAAAATTAACTTTCGTCCCGCAATAAACGCAACTTCGGAAAAGGTCTCCTTAAGCGAATATCGGTGATGCGAGTTCATCGGTGCCCTCTGATTTCAATTCCAAGCACCGGATCAAAAGTTAGGAATTCCCGCTCGTTCGTTCACTGAACGTACCCGAGCCAAACTTCGGAAATTGATTCCGGGCACACCAGGCCTCGGAATCAGGTGCCGTCAGAAACCGCGCTCTTGTAAAATTCCAAAGAAAATTAAGAAAAAATTTCCCTTGAATTTTACGGGTCTTTACATTACTCCCACCTCAGGGCTTTACGTCCCCGTAAAGATACATCAAAAACTAGGGAAACAAATGAGGGTACTGAGCACGCATCTGAGCCTCCCGCTCCCATGTGCTCTCCTGGAGATTCCCGTGCTGCCATCTGATGCGCACAATAGGAATCAATCGCCCACGTAGGACCCTCTCCTGTCGATCCTCTATCTCCACCGAGACCTCCGTAAAAGTCGCCGCATCGTCAACGTCAAGCTCCCCATGGTCAATGATGTGCGTCGGGTCGTGCACGTATCTCTTCAGCTGAGATACGTGGAAGACGTCGTGCAACCGGTGCAACTGAGGTGGAAGAGCCAGGCGATAAGCCACCTCGCCAATCCTGCTGAGGACCTGGAAAGGTCCAATGAAGCGCGGAGAAACCTTGCCTCCTCGGCCAAATCTCCGAATACCACGTCGAGGTGAGACCCGCAAGAAGACGTGGTCGCCATCCTCGAACTCTAGTGGCCTCCGCCTCCTGTCAGCGTATGACTTCTGCCGGCTCTGTGCTGTCCTCATCCGCTCCTGGATGACCTGGACCTTCTCTGTCGTGGCCTGGACCATCTCCGGTCCCACAAGTGCTGACTCCCCAGGGTCTGTCCAGCACAAAGTAGATCTACAAGGTCGGCCGTACAACGCCTCATACGGTGCCATCCCGATGGTGGAGTGGTAGCTGTTGTTGTACGAAAACTCCACCAACGGTAGGTGGTCCTCCCAGCTGCAACCAAAGTCGAGGACACATGCGCGGAGCATGTCCTCGAGAGTCTGAATGGTCCTCTCCGTCTGACCATTTGTCTGAGGGTGAAAGGCTGTGCTCAGACGTAGGTGCGTCCCGAACGCCTCCTGCAACCCCTTCCAAAGCCGGGAAGTGAAGCGAGCATCTCGATCGGAGACGATAGATGATGGCACGCCGTGGAGCCTCACGATCTCCTGAACGTAGAGACGTCCCAAGCTCTCCACTGAGCCCTGCTCTCTGATGGGTAAGAAGTGTGCCGACTTGGTGAGTCGGTCAACAATCACCCAGATAGAGTCGTGACCTCTGGAAGTGCGTGGAAGTCCAGTCACGAAGTCCATAGATATGCCGTCCCAATTCCACTCCGGAACCTCCAAGGGCTGAACCAAGACTACTGGTACCTGATGCTCCGCCTTCACCTGCTGGCATGTGAGGCATCGAGAAACGAACTCTGCTACTGCCTTCTTCATGCCTGGCCACCAGTGCTCTCGTCTGAGGTCCTGGTACATCTTCGCCACTCCAGGATGTACCGCCAAAGGAGAAGTGTGAAACTCTCTCAGCACTTCCTCTCACAAAGCGACTGGTACCATGGTATGTCCTCTGAAAAGGATGTCGTGCTCTGCTCCAAGGGAGAAACCATCAGGTGCCTGTCCCGAGGATATCTGTGCATGTCGTGTCTCACAGTCAGCGTCCTCACGCTGTGCCTCTCTGACCCGCTGCAGTAGTGGAGGGGTGACTGTGAGAGACTAGAGGAAGGTTTCTCCATCTCTATCCATGAAGGATATCTGTAAAGAGGCTAGCTGCTCCGTCGCCTCCTCAAGTAGCTGAATGCCCGTCCTCCTGCTGAGGGCATCGGCTACTACGTTCCCCATCCCAGGAGTATAGACTATCTCAAAGTCATAGTCCTGGAGGAACTCAAGCCATCACCGCTGTCTCAGGTTCAAGTCCTTCTGCGAGAAGATATACCTGAGACTCTGATGATCGGAAAAGACTGTAAAGCGCTCTCCCATCAGATAGTGTCGCCATGTCTTCAGAGCGAAGACCACTGCTGCTAACTCCAGGTCATGGGTAGCGTAGTTCTGCTCATGCGGCCTCAAATGACGTGATCCATAGGCGATCAATGCCCTCTCTTGCATCAGAACACATCCGAGTCCGGTCCCTGATGCATCGCAGTAGACTACGTACCCTACTCCCTCCTCAGGCATCCTCAAGATAGGTGCGCTGGTCAATCTCTGTCTCAGCTCCTGGAAGCTCTGTTGACATCTGTCTGACCACACAAAGGTTTTCCCCTTCTTCGTCAAAGCTGTGAGTGGTGCCGCAACTCTATAGAAGTCTGGCACGAATCTCCGATAGTACACAGTTAGACCCAAGAAACTCCGAACCTCAGTCACGCTCCTGGGTGGCTCCCATGCTAACACAGCCTCGATCTTCGCAGGATCCACTGCAACTCCCGCCTCAGAGATAACGTGTCCCAAGAAGTGGACCTCACGTATCCAGAACTAGCACTTCGAGAGCTTACCATAAAGCTGGTGCTCTCGGAGTGTGTCTAGTACAACTCGCAAGTGATAGGCGTGCTCCTCCTCAGTCGTAGAGTAAATCAGAATGTCGTCGATGAAGACCACGACAAACCGATCGAGGTATGGATGAAAGATCCTGTTCATGAGAGCCATGAACACTGCTGGAGCATTGGTTACACCGAAAGGCATAACCAAGAACTCATAGTGGCCATACCGACATCTGAAGTCCGTCTTCTACACATCCTCGTCTCTGACTCTGAGCTGATGATAGCCTGACCTGAGGTCTATCTTCGAGAACCACCGTGCTCCCTTGAGCTGATCAAAGAGGTCATCAATCCTCGGTAGCGGATACTTGTTCCTCACTGTCACCTGGTTCAGGCGACGATAGTTAACACAAAGCCGCAGGCTCCCGTCCGCCTTCTTGGCGAACAATATCGGGGAAGCCCAGGGTGAAACACTGGGTTGGATGAACCCCTTGCCCTGCAAGTCCTCCAATTGTACCTGTAGCTCTCGAAGCTCGGCGGGGGCCTTCCGATATGCTGGAGTGGATATCGGGGCTGTCCCGGGGTACAAGTCAATATAAAAGTCTACCTCTCTGCGAGGAGGAAGCCCTGGAACGTCGTCGGGAAAAACGTCCGCAAACTGATCCACCACTGCAGGAAAACCAGGACTCCGCACGTCAACTGCTCCAAGGATGAGGCTAGCCAACTGATGAGTGATGGGCTGTCCTCTCCTCCGCGGAAGTCCATCCTGTGCTGCAAAGTCTCTCTTCTCACCGGTGAAGGTGAACCTGCTCCCATCGGTGCGTACACATCACACCTTGCGCCTAAAACAGTCAATCTGTGCATGGATCGTAGATAGCCAATCCATGCCCAAGATGACGTCGTAAGGACTCGACGCTGCTACAAGAAGATCCCAGCCGAAGATCTCGCCTCCTAGAGTAAGCTCACACTACCGGCACCAGTGCGTAATCGTCGAGTCTGCTCCCGTAGGAGTCTCTAGCCGTAAGGATCGAGCCAACGGCTCTGTCGGAATCTCCGAGCTCCGAACAAGGGCAACGGCTATGAAAGAGTGACTCGCTCCTGTTTCTATAAGTACTGCAGCAAGGGTGGAATAGACACAGATAGTACCTCGAATCATCTCGGGTGCGCCGTGGTCGTAGGCCTCTGCTGCCTGGAGCTGTGCCTGTCTCTGCCCGCCATCTCCCTGTGGTCGGGGTGGACCTCCTGGTGGTGGTGGTGGCAGAACCTCAAAGCGTCGCCCACCACCGGCTGCTCGTCCAGCTCCTCTGCCTCGTCCGCCTCCTCCCTGCGGACCGCCATGGTCGAACCTCTGCCTCTGCCTCGGTGGTCCCTCAACCGACTGCTGCTCCTCGGCACGGCGGGTCGGGCAGTCACGAGCCATGTGGCCCTGCCCGCCGCACGAGTAGCACTGTCTGCCTCTCGAAAGACTGGCTCCTCGCTGTGTGCTCTGCACTGCTGAGCCAGTGCCCTGAGGTCGTCTGCCCGAAGGTCTGGTCTGTCTGGACCCCTGAGTCATCCGTTGACTGCCTGCTGCAGATGACTCTACCACGTGCCGCCCTGCGGTGGGTCGCTGCGCTGGTGTAGACTCAGTAAGGAAGCTCTCGATCAGAAGGGCCCGCTCCAGTACTCCTGTCTGAGTCGGTATGCTGAGGGAGATCAGTGATGCCCTGATCTCGTGTCTCAAACCCTGCTCGAAGGTCCGGGCCCGAAAGAATGGGTCCCGTACCATGTCGGTCGAGTAGCGCGAGAGATCAGTAAATCTCGCCGAGTACTGAGCGACCATCATGCTGCCCTGCCGCAGCTGAAGAAGCTCCTGGATACGCACCGTACGAAGGGTGGCTGGGACAAACTCCGAGCGGAAGAGGCTCTCAAAGTCCGTCCAAAGTAGAGATGACTCATCGTGCACCTGGAGCATCAAGCTCCACCATCGTCCTGCTGCTGTGTGTAGTAGGCTCGGAGCGAGGATCACCATGAGGCCTGCTGGTGTCCTCACTAGCCTAAACACACGTACCACTGCCTCCAGCCAGTCCTCGGCTGCCTGGGGATCCGTCTCCCCGCAAAACCTGGGCGGTCGCTGGCGCTGAAACTCATGAAGTGCGCTGAGGCGACGTGCATCGTCAGCGGCTGGTGCTGGAAGCATCGGCGGCTCGGCGGGTAGAGCTACCTCCGGTGCCACTGCTGACAAAGGGCCCTGCACCGAGGCCTCGTCGCTCGGTGGGCTGTCGTCACACTCGACTCTCGGAACCCTAGCTGGCTGCCGTCGTGGGGCCATACTGAAAAGGAAACAGGTGCGCCACGGTCAGAACAGTATACCTGGTGAGCTGATATAAGTAATCACAAAGAAAACTTTGAAACACACACGCAATCAATGTTTTCGTGCATTAAGTCGGGAATCAGAAGTCAGGGTCCTGGTGTACGGATACGTCGGCCGCCGCACCAACACTGGACTGATAACCACACTCAATACGCTAAACATTATTGCTTCACATAGAAAAGATCAGAGTTTGCGGTAGAACCGAACTCCTCTGATACCAATTTGTCACGACCCGCCCTCGGGGTCCGTGCCGTGACTACCCCAAGCCTGCCTCCCATAGGCCAGGGGCTGGCGACTAGCACCAAGGGGTAAATCCTAGTAAAAAGGGAAAGCATTGCCTTTGAAAAGTAAACAAACACCACAGAGTAAGAAAGAGGAAAGTAAACACTAAGTAAAAACAGAGTACAACTGAAAGTGCGGAAAAGTAAATGGGCAAGTATACAAACCCAAACTGAAAGTAAAGTACAACTCGAAAGGGAAAACAGCAACTGTAAGTAAAAGCTGCTACACCGAGGTGTCCACTGGAGATCCCACCTGAAGGGTGGATACAGATAGCTCCACTGCTCCACGGGTCCCGTCGTCTGCTCCGAACACGTCCTGCCCAGTGGTCCACCTCCAGGTACCGTCCTGCTCTGCAAGCCTCAGCCAAGATCAACGCTGTCCGTCGTCTGAAACCAACACAACGTAGTGCGGGCATAGCCCGTGCAGGGGTGAGTATAAGCTACTCAGTAGGGACCCCGAGACCCTCGAAGGTCTCACAAAATCCACAAAGGATAATCCACAAAGGAAGATACAAACACAAAGTAACAACTGACACTGCTTTAGGTATATGCCCATACATATACCTAAGTCATCAATTCCAACACGCTCCATCCTCCGAGCCCAAGTACAACTCAGTCCACACAGGAAAGTAAACGTATTCCACACAGGAAAGCAAAACGAAATCCACATAGGATAGCACAACTCAATCCACACAGGAAAGCAACATGATTCAGCTCACACAGGTATACTTCTTCAAAAGACGATAAAGATGATCTCTGATCCATCTAAGTCGTCGGACCCACGAAGGATCGATAGGTAACTAACCCCCACAAAAGACCCACACAGGATCGGGCCCACGTAGGACCTGTAGGCGCTGGTTCACACAGGACCGCTGAGCGCAAAGACCCACACAGGATCGGACCCACACAGGATCGGGCCCACACAGGACCTGTAGCACTGATCCACGTAGAATCACTGAGTGTTGTAGTCTTCGTCGTCGAATCCACACAGGATCTCTGTACTGTCGTCGTCGCAGTCACAGTAGCAGTAGCAGTAGCAGTAGTAGTCACAGTAACAGTCGCAGCCAGCACTAGGGTTCCCGCACACAGCAAGCTCGTACAGGAGGGTCCGCTCCACGAGCCGAGAGGCTGATACATCAACTGTCACAAAGTCCAGAGTTGATGTATCCAAAAGTTCCGTATCGTCAACAGGAACTCAACGCAACAGACGGCGCGTCGATCGGACGCCCGGTCTGAGAGTTATTGGCATTTTCGTCCCCGGGGCCCGGTTGGTTTTTAAGGCAAAACCAACCCGACCGTACTCCACCTGCGTCCAAACCTCGGGCGGAGTATGCCAAAAGATCCGTCTCACTAATAGGAACACAACAAAGCTGACGGCACGTCAATCGGACGTCCGTAGCTCAAGATATGAGCGTTTCCGCTCCGAAGGCCCGGTTGGTTTCGTGAACGAACCAACCCGGCCGAACTCAAAGTATTCCAAAACTTTGAGTGCGATATACCGAAACGACCGTCTCGATCCAAGGATCGCTTTGCCGCAGACAGTTCGTTAATCGGAGGTCCGTGGCTCAAGTTATGGCCAAAAGACCGAATCTGTCTCGAAAAAGGGGGGTCCGGGTCCGGGCCGACCCGGCCCGACCCCCCTGGGTCGACCCGACCCGGGTCCGACCCGGCCTGGCGCCGCTGGGGTCATGCGCGGGGGGCTAAGCTCCCGCTTCCAGCATGGCGGCGCGGCTTAAGTGCCGCGCCTTTTGGAGATTCGGCCCCCCTCATGGGGGCCTGCTTGAGGAAACCGGGGGGCCGCCTGCCCCCCCTCAAAGAAACCGCTCCCCCAATTAAATGGGGGGGGGGGGCTTTTGAGCGCTGGCCGGGGGAATTAAATTCCCCCGGCCTTTGACCTTCCGGTCGGCCACCTGGCCGGCCGGTTTTTCTCCCACGGGACCGGAAAACCGGTCCCCTCTCCGGCTTCCGACGCCGGCGGCCCGACCGCCGGTATTCTCGTCCCGCCGCGGCCCGGAACCAGCCGCGGTGTTCGTCGTCCGGCGCGGTGCGACGGCACCGCGCCCCTCCGCCGCGCCTTTGATTCCCTTCGACGCGGCGCGACGACGTCGCGTTCTTGATGATCCTTCCACGGCGTGGCGCGACGGCACCACGCAATATAATCGTGCGAATATCCTCGTGGTGCGACGGCACCACGCCATCTTGTTTCAACCGTAGGATAAATTATCAAGAACAAAGGAGGGGGTTCGGCCGTGTTCATGCGGTCCGACCCCCTCACGTTAAATGATAAAACATATTTAAATATTCAATATCCTCACGTTAGTCATGCTAGAACCACGAACAAGAATAAATAAATAAACAAATAACAACAACCCCTACCTTGGGTTCAAGTTCGAAGATTGTCAACGACCCGCGGAAGACAACGTCGCGGAGGTCGGGCGTCGCGGTAATCGTTCGTCAAATCCGATGACGAGGAGGTATGTCCGAAGAGGTACGTCGTTGGAGAATCTTCGTATGCCGACGAAGGAAGTCCGAGGAGGAAGCGGCGTTCCCTTTCGTTGACACGGAAGACGAAGAAGAGAGGAGCGACGTTCTTCGTCGGAGCTTGAGCGTTCTTCGTCAAAGATTGAGCGTTCTTCGTCAAATTTTGAAGAAGAAGGAGAAGAACCCAAAATTATCTCAAGATGGAAAAACAATTCTAACCAAATAAAATAAGCTAAGATCTTATTTTATTAACTCAACCAAACCTTTTTGAATTTCAAAGGTTTGAAAAAGTTTAAACAACTCAATATCATTAATAAGCTAAGTTGTCAAAACAATTAAAGAGGGGTTAAAGGGAGATTTGAGAGAAGTTGAAAAGTTGGGTTTCGTGTGGGCCCCACCACACTTAATCCTCACAAGGGAGGTTAAGTGGATGTGGGTCCCACCTTTAACTCCCTTTGGGAGAAGTTAACTAACAGAAAAATAAAATAAAAAGTGTTCCACATTTTTATTCAACTTTTTATAATTCTCCCAAAAATTAACTTTTGTCCCGCAATAAACGCAACTTCGGAAAAGGTCTCCTTAAGCGAATATCGGCTCTGCGAGTTCATCGGTGCCCTCGAATTTCAATTCCGAGCACCGGATCAAAAGTTAGGAATTCCCGCTCGTTCGTTCACTGAACGTACCTGAGCCAAACTTCGGAAATTGATTTCGGGCACACCGGGCCTCGGAATCAGGTGCCGTCAGAAACCGCGCTCTTGTAAAATTCCAAAGAAAATTAAGAAAAAATTTCCCTTGAATTTTATGGGTCTTTACATGGATGATCTGGAGGCGGTACAAAAAGAACCATACATGGGAGATTGTTTCGAGGCCAACAGACAAGAATGTCATCGAGACTAAATGGGTCTATCGCAACAAGATGAATGAAGATGACACAATGATTCAGAACAAAGCACGACTAGTGTGAAAGGGATACTCCCAGATAGATGGAATAGATGTTGATGAGACATTTGCACCGGTTTCAAGGCTGGAGACAATTAGATTATTTTTTGCCATAGCCGTGCAAAGAAAGTTCAAAGTGTTCCAGATGGATGTCAAATCCGCATTCTTGAATGGTGTTCTGGAAGAGGAGGTGTATATTGAGCAGCCAGATGGTTTTCTCATTCATGAGGATGAGAACAAAGTTTGTAGGATGAAGAAGTCATTGTATGGGATGAAACAAGCACCAAGAGCATGGTACTCAAAGCTTGATCAATACTTGAAGAAGCTTGGTTTCCAGCGTGGGGGTGTTGATTACAATCTCTATTTCAGCAATGATAGTAATCAAAGGATGATGGTGCTGGTGTATGTCGATGACATAATTTTTGGCGGATCATATGAAGCTCAGTGCAGACAGTTTTCCGAATTCATGAAAAATGAGTTTTAAATGTCAATGATTGGAGAGTTAACATTTTTCCCTGGTCTACATGTGACACAAGGAAGGAATGGAACATTCATTTCTTAATCTAAATATTCCAAGGAGGTTCTGAGAAGGTTTGGAATGAAGAATTCCAAGGAAATGAAGACTTTGGTTGCTACCCGGATGAAATTATCAAAAGATGAGAATGACAAGGCAATTAATATCACAGAATATAGGAAAATTATTGGAAGTTTGCTGTACTTGACCGCAACAAGGCCTGATATTGTTTTCGCCACATGCCAAACAGCGAGATATCATAGTAATCCCAAGGAAAGCCACATGCTTGCAGTGAAAAGAATACTTCGGTATATCCAGGGCACAGTGGATTTCGGCTTGACCTATACTGACAAATCTTAGACAGACTTATTGGGATATACTGATGCAGATTGGGCCGGTTCAGCGGATGATAGAAAATCAACATCAGGTGGTGCATTCTATCTTGGTAGATTGTGTATTTCTTGGCTAAGCAAGAAGCAAGATTGCATTTCATTGAGCACCACGGAAGCTGAGTATATTGCGGCCACTCAAGCATGCACACAGTTATTGTGGATGAAGCAGCAGCTTAAAGATATGGGTGTTGAAGTGAAGTCTCCGATCGGAATCCACTGTGATAACTCAAGTGCTATAAATCTTAGCAAAAATCTCGTCCATCACTCAAGAAAAAAGCACATTGAGATAAAGTATCATTTTATCAAAGAAAAGCTTGAGCAGGGAATCGTGAAGTTGGAGTATGTGCCTATAGAGCTACAGGTAGCAGACATTCTGACAAAGGCCTTACCCAAGGAAGCTTTTGAGAGACATCGCTCTGGGAGTTCAGTCAACTCCCCACACTTGAAAGAGTGTGAATGTGAAATACCCCCTCTCCCTGTGGTATTATGTGTTTTCCCTAATGTGCTGATATGTGTTCTCTACTCTGTTACAAACTGCAAAGGAGTGACCTTTGGGTTCGTTGACAAAGGGGGAGAAAATAGTGATTGTTCAAGGGAGAGACAATGTGGCTATTTGAGAAATCTTGAAAGATAAGGGGAGAAGCTGACAGGTGGAGCAGCCAGATAGGGGGAGTTGAAGCTAGTTAAACATGCTTAGCCAGAGCTTAGCTTGGACAACACATGAAATAAAGCTAAAGAGGTGTTGAAGCTGTAAGCAGAAAGGGGGAGCGTATCAAATCTGACGATGCTAGAAGTGATCGATCAAATAATAGATATCACGACAGCTGAGGATCATGATAAAACTAGATGAGTGGTGTTGGAAGAATATTTCCAAAAATTGGTATCAATTTGGTAAAAATTGGTATCAGAGGGAAAGGTTGATTTTAGTTCTTCTCTCAATGGAGGTCATTAATCATAAAGGAATTCCGATCTTCGACGGGAACAATTTTCATCTATGGAAGAATCAGATGCAACACTACTTCCGATCTTTGGGAATGGATGTGTTCATAGCAGCAATGCATGGTATAACAACAAACATCAACAGTGGTGCATTATCCGAAGCTGAACGTAGAGAGTTGGATACTGATGCCAAAGCAATCAATGCCTTAGGGGGTTCCCTATCCAATCCTATATATAAAAAGGTGATGTCTTTCAAAACATCACATGCCATGTGGGAAAACTTATTGAATATATATGAAGGGGATACAAAGGTCAGAGAGGCAAAGCTGCAAGTGTTGTGGAACAAGTATGAATATTTGAGAATGAACCCGAATGAGTTTGTTGATGCATTATTCGACAGGGTAAATGTTTTAGTGGAAGACATGCGGGGTCTTGGAGAAGTTATTGAAGACATAAAAATTGTGAAGCACATCTTGAGGAAACTTCCACCTCGGTTCAATCCGAAAGTTTCAGTGCTAGAAGATAAAGATCCAAAAGAGCTGACATGGGATAACCTACACATCACTCATGTTGCATATGAAATGAGAAATGATGATAATGATGCTGTGAAAAAAGGGAAATCCAAAGAAGTGGAATTCAAGGCCTTGAAAAAGCTCACCATTGAAGACTCTCAGGAAGAAGAAGAGATAGATGAGGTAATGTCATTCCCCTCCTCAAATCTTCAAATAGAAAAAGGAAAGTTCAAAGGGAAACTACCTCTTGCATGATTTAGATGTGGAAAGGTTAGACATCTCGGAGTAAGATGCCCCAAAAAGTTTCAAGAAGAAAATTATGAATATGAAGTTGAAATTCCGAAGAAGAAATCTTCAGCCTATGTGAAAGGGAAGAAGTAGTTCAAGAGAAATTTCTTCAAGAAGAAGAATATTTTTTCACAAGAAATAGACAGTTCAGATGAGTCTGAAGTTAAAGAGGTTGAGGAAATAGAGAACTGCAAAGATCGAGGAGAAAATTCTATGATGGTGGTCGTTGGTAGTTCTCAGGAAAAGGAAGAAACTAACTTTGGGGAAGAAGAAGAAGAAGTTGAAGCAAGAATTGATATGGAAGCTGAGTTGGAAGCAGCTCTTGAGGAGATAGATGTTTGGAGAGCCAAAACGAAGAAAGCCAATAAAGTTGTTCATGATGCCAAACTCTATATGCAGCAGCAGGAAGAAGAGAAGTCTGAGTTGTTGGAAGAAATTGAAAAACTCAAGTCATCAACACCAGAGAACTCAAAATCAGTTAGTGAGTGTAAGCTCAAGATTGAAGAACAGAAAAAGGAGATCGATGGATTGAAAAGAAAAGTGAAAGATCACGTCAAGAGTATCGAAGATCTTGAAGAAGAAGTATTCAGTCTGTGGAGGAAAGTTAAAGACCAGGATAAACCCTTGATTCCTAATACATTCTTGGGAAAGAAGGTCATTCTAAAGACTGAAAAGATGAAAGAGGAGACTATTAGTTCAGCAGGAAAGAAGCAGCAATTGAGATCAAACGTTAAGGCTGATTCAGGGCTTGATTATAAGCTAAAATCTGTGGCAATTGAAGTCAGATCGCAAGCACCCATCCCGATATTGAAGGTTGATTTGGGAACGAATAAGAATCATAATATTCAGAGATCCCAAGGGGAAACTCGTAGTGCTGAAGTAACATGAATAAATGCACCTTATATCTGGTGTTATTGTTGTGGGAAGATGGTACATTCATAGTATGTGTGTTCCATAGCCAAGAGATATAGAAGGGAATAAGAACAGAGGTGGTAGCCAGACATAGAATGGTTTTCTATAACATATTTCGAAGGACACTATTTTTGGTGTAGAGGATTTGGGCACATGGCTAGGTACTGCACTTCGACTATTCAGAGAAATTTTCCAAAGCAGAATCAAAACATTCGCAAGCAGCAGATCAATAAACCGACAGGTGAGTTAAAAATGCAGAATAGATTTGCGGCTTTGCAAGATAAAGCTGGTCCATCATACTCTGAGAAAGAACAGAAATATCAATCCATGCCGAGTGTGAAGGAAAAAGTATGGACCAATAAGAAGAAAAATGAGAAGTCTGTGGTGGTAGAGATTGCCCTTAAATCATCAGATCGCTCTGGTGTGTGGATCCTTGATAGTGGTTGCACATCTCACATGACGGGTAATAAGGATCTTGTTACAGGCATAAAATATGACAAAGAAGGAGTTGTCAAATTTGGAAACGATGAAGGACTGAAGATCGTTGGATCACGGAAATCCAAGTTTGGGGGTAAAGAAATGAGACGTGCTGATGTCTTGGTAGTAGAGGGTCTTAGTCATAACTTGCTCAGTGTCAGTCAACTATGTGACTCTAGCCACTCTATCCGATTTACCAAGAAGATGTGTGTTGTGAAAGTAAAATATGGAGTAGTTGTTCTACAAGTAAAAAGGACAAAGGTAAATATTTACCTTGTAGGTGGGGAAGAAGATTCGTGCCTTTTATCCAGAGAGGAAGAAAACCGGTTGTGGCATAAGCGACTTGTTCATCTATGCCAACCATCTATGGAAGATCTGGTAAAGTGTAATACTGCTAGAGACCTTCCCAAACTATCATGTGATCACACTCATACGTGTGATGCTTGCCAATAAGGGAAGATCATCAGAAAGACATACAGGCCAAAGGAACATAAATCAACTGGAGTGCTCGAATTGGTGCATGCTGATGTATGTGGACCTATCTCACCTCGAGCAATAAATGGGCAAAGGTACTATGTTATTTTCATTGATGATTATAGCAGAATGGCCTGGGTATTTGTCATTACCCATAAGATAGAGGTGTTCAATTGCATAAATCAATACAGGATGGAATCAGAAAGGATGCTGGGGAAGAAAATTCTAAAGTTTCATACTGATAACGGTACGGAATTCACAAACAATCAAGTCGAAACCTATCTTGAGAAACACGAGATAAGGCATCAAGTTTCATTAGTTAGAACTCCCCAACAGAATAGAGTGGTTGAGAGGAGAAATTGGATTATCAACAACATGGCCAGAACAATGCTTATTGAAAAGGACCTACCAAATAAATTTTGGAAGGAATCAGTTTTAACATCAGTCTATATTTCAAACAGGTCTTTGTTGTGTCCGAAGGAAGGGAAGACCCCGTATGAAATGTGGTACGGAAAGATGCCAACGCTGAAATACTTTCGAATCTTTGGGAGTAAGTGCTTCATTCTCAACAAAGAAAATCACAGGAAGTCTGAGTCACGAGGAGATGAGGGGATATTCCTTGGCTACTCAAGGAAAAGAAAAGCATATAAATGTTTCAACAAAAGGCTGAAAAAATTGTTGAGATCCATGACATCACTATAGTTGAAAATGAACAGAATACTCAACGACCCAGTGAACAGTTTTTGGATGAAAGTGATGATGAGGTAAGCAACACAGGGGGGAGAAGAAGTGACAGAGGATGACTCAGAAGAATATACTGATGATGAACAAGAAATTGTCAAGTCTGTGTCTATAAGGAAGCCAAAGAGTCAAGCTGAAATTGATAGGCAGAATATCATTGGTGCCCAGACAGCTCCAGTTCAGACTCGAATAATGAATTCATTACAGAAAACATCGTTTTTATCTCAGGTGGAGCCGAAATGTTTTTCCAATGCAGCTAAAGATGAAAACTGGGTTCATGCTATGAATGAAGAACTTGATCAGATCATCAAAATATGTCAAAGGGATAAGTTTCGCGCAAGTATTGGTGGTGTCACGCAAGTGACTTGCGCGCTGTGAAAGAGACTTGCGTGCCGATGCCTTGGAATCTTGAGAACTTGCGCACCTATGGTTTTTCAAGATCAGAAGATCAAAATATGGAAAAGGAAAGAGGTTCGCACAAGTTTGGAATTGGGTCGCGCAAGTGAATTGCAGGGGAAGAGATCTGCATGCTGAGACTTGCGCGCTGAGGAGAGACTTGCACGCCGTTGCGCAGGGTGGTCAAATTGCCTATAAATATTGGACCACCCCTCCTCATTTTGCAACGGAGTTCAACACTTTGAAAAATCATAGCTCCCGTCGTGCAGGTGTGGTGGTCGCGCAAGTGGTGTGTGGTCGCGCAGGTGGAGTTGTGCGCCAGTGGTAGAAGTTCCATGCCGGTTGATAGAAGCTGCGCTCCGTTTGGTAGTTGCGCTCCACTGTTGGTTTGGGCGTAAAAGGAAGATAGTCCCGCAAGTTTGGAGTTAGAGAAGCTTGTGTCACGCAAGTGTCTGAGGAGGACTTGCGCGCTAGTTGTGACTTACGTGCCGATACTTGCGCGCCGAGGTAGACTTGCGCGCCAAGTAAGGTTGATTCCCCGGCCATATTTTTGGGCCGTGTGGAAGCTGGAATATTTCCCAATACCTTCAGTGCAAAGTGAGATTCATCTACGGGTGAAAGTTGGGATTCAATAGAGAATCTACATAAAGAGAAAGATGTATTCCTTCATGAAAATGAAGAGACCTATAGGTCTATAAACTGTGAATGGATCCTTTCCGACGTAGTGAGCAAAGGAAGAAGAAGAAGGTGATCCTATCCACCGGCAGTGAGCTAGAGAGAGAGAAACATGGAGTGGCCCTTGGGAAAGCAGTGAGATGACCCTAAACCTTGTAAAGGAAGTGAGCCTGGGACAGATTGACTGTTCCCGAACTTTGTATCCACATCTAGTGAAGTTTAGTGGAATTTGGTATGACCAAAAACCAGTCGGTGTATGCTCCTTGGACGTAGCCCTTAGCAGTGAACCAAGTAAAAATTGATGTGTCCTGTGCTTTCTTTACTTTCTGTTTATACTGTGCAACAAGAAAGATAGATAAGAGTGTTTTTCTTAACAGTGAAACAAGATCATAATGAGCTTTAATTTTAAATTATTCATACCCTGATTCACCCCCCCTTTCAGGGTATTGATCCTTGTGGACCTAACACACTTTTTAACATAAATTGTCTCTACAATAACATGGTCCATAACATGGTTGATAGGAGTAGTCCACATATTGTACATACTTTCAAAAGGAGGGGTAAATGGAATAATACTACTGGAGGGATAGGGAGTAATTTTACATTTTTATTCATGGGTATTATTATATAATTAGGATAGAGGGGTCCTGGAGAGGGGATAAAATAATTTTTGTATGTTGGAGGCTTTGCACCTAGGCCAAAGGATTGGGACTTCCCCAAGATTTTTTCTCAATAGAGACCCCAGATTCTTCTTCTTTGTTCTTCTTATCAATTCTCAAAATAACTCTATCATTTTTTGATTTCATTGAGAGATATCTCATTTGTGGATGAATCAGATAGAGTAATAAGAGACAAGTAAACCAAAGAAGAATCATGATAGTGGGTCTATGTCCATGAGAATGAAAAAATGAGTTTTAAAAGTGGAAACAATGGTTATAAAAATGTATTCTAGATTATAGAAATAAGAGAGAGTAGTGATATAACTGAAGAAAAAAAATATCGATGTTATGAAATGGTGATTCAAGAATTATGTTTAATGATATCCCAAATATATAAATCATAAGAAGAGTCTTCAGATTGATAAGTCAGAAATGAAAATATTTGGTAGTTGTGAAAGAGGAAAAAAATCTGAATCCATACATAGAAGGAAGTTTATGTTTGGGAACGATAGAGGAGATTGTTAGGGAGAGGTATTTCACTAAGTATGAGGAATTAGGTCCAATAATTATATAAGGGGAAATGTTGGTTTTATTAGGAGAATATCTTGTTTATTGGATTACACATCTAGATACTTATTTTGTGATCCATTAGACTCTAGGTGAACTGAATGTTCCTTTATCTCAACTATTCATAGAGGGAATGGTCTAGTATTGGACGATTTCATTGAATTTGGTTAGGGAGGGACTTTCATCAAAGAAACTGAAGGAGGATTTTTTTGGTTGATACAATAGTATCACCAAAGAAGATCCTATGATATACTTGAAGGAGCTTCGATATACAGATTTAGTAGACATGTATATTTTTGAATTTGAGCATTTCACATTACAGGTTCCTAAATTTTTAGATAAGTGTTATATGATCTTGTTTATTGGTAGATTGAAACTAAAAATTGGTAGTTTAGTAATGATACATGATCCATCGAACAAAAAATACTGACGACTCTATGTCATCACATGGAAGGGAGTTTCTCATATAGGGAATAATTAGACAACATGTTTCCTATCAATATAATGTTTTCTTTAAGATATAAGGGATATGGTGGAATTATATAATTTTTCATCCAGTAAGAGATGGTGGTGAATGAGAATGAAAAGGGATGATCCCACAATGGTGAAAGGGGGTCTGAAATTTATCAAGAGAGGAATACCAAGACCATAGGGCTAAAGGACTCTATTATACTTGTGGAAGAATTATACGCTTCACTGCTAGAAATTTAGCCTATCCCCATAGTTTTAAGGAACTATGGGAAACTGAGTCATTAGTATAGACTTGATCTATAACCACAGTTTGAAATACCTATACCAATGGTTTTCAAACTATGCATATAGTCTATACCCACAGTTCATAAAATAATAGGTCTTCAAAGTGTGGGTATAGCAATGAACTATACCCATGGTTTAAAAATTTTATACCCACGGTTTTGAAACTGTGGGTATATAATTAAAAAAATGATGCATGCGGGTTTCAAACCCTCACTACCTCTACAGAACCAAAGTCCATTACCACTACACCATTTATACATATGTGTGTGTGTGTGTGTGTGTGTGTATATATATATACACCATTTTTATAGGTAAAAAACTATGTCAATAGGTTTTTCCATCTGATTTTTCCCCACGCCAACATGGGGGAACCTATACCCACGGTTCTGTAAAACCATGGATATAGGTTTCACCTATACACATGGTTTTACAGAACCATGGGGATAGCCTTATCGACTAAAACCTATACCCATAGTTCTCTAAAACCATGGGTATAGGTTTTAGTTTGGAAGGTTATACCAAAGGTTCATTAAAAATGTGGGCATAGGTGCACCTATACACATGGTTCGGTGAAAACCATGGGTATGGGTTTCCCCACGGCATCCCACACAAATTTTTTTCTTCTCGATCATACACAGGAACCCTATTTCCATGGTTTATAAATAATCATGGGTATAGTTTATAAAATATCGCATATACCCATGGTTCATGAAAACTGTGGATATAGGTGAGCCTATACCCATGGTTTTTTGGAAAATTGTGGGTATAGGCCTATTTCCCAGTAGTGTTTGGTCATAAGTGCCCTGACAAGGGATACAAACATAAGGTTTTGTAATGAATTTATCCTTCCATTTAGGAGGAGGATATTGAATACCATAAAGAAAATAGATAGTTAACGAGGGATTTTTGTGAAATGCACATGTTGGGAACATCTACTTGTCAACAAGGATAAGGGAAATAGAGCTGTAAGAAGTTGTTGATGATAGAAGGGAATGTGTTAGGAGTAAAATTATTAATTTTTTGGATAGTTTATCAAGACAAAATTTTATTTAAAAATGATTAATGAAAACTATCATGTTCATTATTGAGGAAACTAGGTCATTTTACATCGGGCTAGGGGACAGGAAACAGGTAGTTTCTAGTGGAATTGCAATGGGTAGTTTCTAGTGGAATTTGGAGATTGATGATGGTGGGTTTAAAAACTGAGAATTTTATATTTCATGCATATATTTTTAATACCAAAGTTTCATGTATTGTTCTAGGTATTTCTTGGATAGAAAAACGGGGATATGTTACTACACATTAGTGAAATAAGACGATGGATTTTATCTAGGAGGGGTTGACTGTGATGTTTCAAGGGGTTTGTACATCCATAATAAACTCTTGAAACTTATAATATCTAGGTAAGGGAAAGATATATGTAAATGGACTCCATTGGATGGATGGAAAAGTCACTTTGGGGTTTAGGGCTTGATACGTACCAAAATAATCAATTACAGGAGTTATTACAATAGTATTCCACCATATTTGATGTTCAGTGTCGATTACCTCTAGTGAGATAAACATATTATGCTATCAAGATGAGAGGAGGAGCCTAACCAGTCAATGTTCGGCCATAAAAACTTTTATATCATATGAAAATGAAGTGGAGAATCAAATCATGTAGCTGATGGAACTCAGTTGAATCATACATAGAAACAACATGTATTCTAGTCCTATAATCATGGTTAAAAAAGACATAGGCTGGATAATGTGTGTGGACTATTAGGATTTGAATAAGTTGGAAATTCCCAATAGGTTTCATATTCTTGTTATTGAGGAATTTATGGATAAATTACATGGGTAAGCTTACTTCACCAAGATTGATCTGAAGTTTAGGTTCCATCAAGTGAGGATGAAAGAAGAGGATGTTGGAAAAACAACCTTCAGGACACATGAAGGGCATTATGAATATTTTTTGATTCCCTTTGGTTTTATGAATTCCAGGACAAATTTAAAAGCTATAATGAATGTTGTGTTTTGGGTGTTGTTAAGGAAATGTATACTCATGTTCTTTGATAATATACTGATATATAGCATGAAGTAGATATAGCATATTAAACTATTGCACCAAGTTTTCCTGGTCATTGAGACTCATTATTACATGTATTCTAATAGAAAAAAATGTACTTTGGGGTAGGAGGTAGTGGAATATTTGGGGCATATCATCTCAAGGGAAGGTACATCAATGGATCCAAAAAAATTTGTTGCCGTACAACATTGGAAGGAACCTTGAAATACTGAGGAAATAAGAGTATTCCTAGGACTTAATGGATAATATATAAAATCATTACAATATTATGGGAATATAACACAACCATTAACTAATTTAAGAAAAAATAAGGGGTTCCTATGGTCACCTAAAGTCAAACATACCTTTGATAAAATAAAAACTATAATTATGTGTGAACCTATGTTAGGCCTATCAAATTTATCTAAGAAATTCTTTATTGAGTGCGATCCTTCGGGTTTTGGAATTGGGGTGGTACATTTCCACGAGGGGTGACCACTTTCCTACTTCATTAAATATTTTTCCAGTACCACTCTAGCCAAATTAATTTCTGAAAAAGATCTTATGGAATTAGTTATTTTAATACAACACCAGTGACAGTGCATGTTGGGATAGAATTTTGACGTGTACATGGATCATTGGAGTTTGAAGCACATGGTCACATGATGGGTAACCTTTATGGATCATCACTTTTTTCAAGATAAACTACTGGGATATTATTTTGATGTATTTACCTTCCTAGGAATCTTAACCATGCTGCAAATACCTTTTCCAGAATGTATGAAGGTTAACAGATGTTTGCAATGAAAATTTCCGAACCAAATTGAGAGGATCTCAAAACTTTTAAGAGTGAAATTTTTTTGGATTTATGTTTGGAAATAATTATACATGACCTAAAGTGAAATGGGCTAGAGAAACCAGGGTAAACCTTCTATAATGGATTGTTATTTTTCTGTAACTAGCTGTTTTTTCCTCAACATTCTACACTGATTCCAAAAATGTTACAATATTATCATTCTTCCCCAGTAGGAGGGAAATTGTGATATCTCAAGACATATAAAAAACTAGAAAATGGCATGGTATGGGATGGAATGAAACATTGTGTACAACTATTTTTCCGAGCCTATTAAGTTTTCTAAAAAAATATGAAGCCTTGAGTTTGACTGGTCTTTTACAGGTATTTCCAATTCCAAAATTAGTTTGGGAAAAAGTTTCCTTGGATTTTTTTCATCCTTCACAAATCTTGGGGATATGAAGTGTTATTTGTTTTTGTCAATTGTTTGAGTAATTATTCCCACTTTATACCTCTTAAACATCCTTATACAACTAAAATAAGAGAATATGATTTCATGAAAGAAGTAGTGTGGCTCTATGACCTTCATAGAGCTATAGTTAGTTAGAGTGATCTATTTGTTTTGGAAATAACATTTCAAGTTGCAAGGGACAACTTTAAAAATTATTTCCTCATATCACACACAAACTGAGGACCAAATCAAGGTCGTTAAACACTATTTGGAAGTCCACTTTCATTGTTTCACTACAGATCACCCTCAGTAGTGGAATTTTTGGCTTTGTTTATCATGACCCCATCCTGCCAAAGATACTGCACTAAAAAAGAGAGACAATGACCCCTGAGTCCCACCTCCAGTAGGCCTCAGGTTGGAAACTATAACTAAAGGTATAAAAATATCATGAAATGGAATGCATTACCCTATATAATAATATATGATCGGGAGATAAGATGAATCATCCACAAGAAACTCCCTAACATAATATAAAAATAATCCCAAACCATCCCACAATGAATGTATAAATAAAACCAGAATGGATAAAATTATCCAAAAGTAAATACCTAAAAGAAAATATAAATAAGAAAAAAGAGCAACTATCCTAAAAGTTTTGAGCTAGTAATATCCAACATGATCTGTTAATCCTCTTGGAAACCTGAAAATCTTTTTATATATGTAGGGTGAGCATACAAGAATGATCTATAAGAAAGCCATATTATCTCATGCACATGTGAAAGAATCGTACTAATGAACCTATGAGAAAATAGTAGAACCAAACTAAACAGGTCAACTATACATCCCAACCTCACTAAGGAACACTCACAAGATAATACAAGCCAATTATAACAACATGATAAGAATCATATCGATAAAGGGTACTCGCACTGCTTTCCCAGTGACTTTCCACTCTCACACTCCAATTTCACATGTCCTAGAACTCTCATATCTTCTGAATAAAATGTACCACTGCCCCATATCATGGTCACATCACATCACACCCACAAACACCTGGGACACTTCCCCAAAGTACAGTCATATCTTATCTCTCTTATAGACAACTAAGCCATCACATCAAAACCATAACTAGAGTAGTAATGAATCATGAGTATGAAGTACATAAACCTTGTACCCTCCTCCTACCATGAACGACCATGTCCATACAATGCCCCACAACATAGACATATCACATATTTCCTGAAAACACTTGGGCCACTACCCCATAACATGGTCATATCACATCTCACCCAAAAATAATTGGACCACAACCTAGTGCACTAACATACCTTTATCGATCACATATTGGGCATATATACTCACTTGGAAGAGAGAGCAAGAAAGAGCGAGTAACCAGCTATCCATCCTCATCACTGGGATATTGGAAAAAACACCCCCATGTGAAAATATGGGTGTCAACACATAGTGATTGATTCAGGTGGGAACATATAGAAATAGCAAGAAATATACAAGTATATATATATATATATATATATATATATATATCCACACACAAGACCAACCTATGGGTTCACAAAAAAATACTGACAATCTTACAACATCCCCACTTTCACTTACACCTCTAAATTCATAACACCACACAAACCACAATCCAAATCTCACACCACCAATTGATTCCATTATCCATCCCATTCATTTCATTATTTACCAACAACCACATTTAACCACATATCTCATCATTCATTTGTTCATTATTCATTTCCATCCCATTAAACAAACCAAACCCATCCATTTCAATCATTATTAAATAATTATTCCATCACTACTCGGGTTTCTAGAACATCACAATCATGCATCACAATTAGATCATCATTCCCATTGAACCATCGTCTCGCCAACCCAAAATCATAGCCAGACAAACTATCAATTTTCCAAAAAAACCATCACCTCAACACCCTAAAAGAATGGAAAAACAAACCATCACATCGACACCCCAAAAGCATGGGTAAACAAACCATCACCTTACCACCCAAAAAACATTGCAAAAAACCATTACATCACCACCCTAAAATCACCACAAAATAAAAAATAACCACACCATCCCAAAAGCACAACCAAACATACCATCACCTCATCATCCCAAAAGTGCAAAAAAATAAACCAAAAATCACCCCACACCTATCACAACCACACATCCCCACCCCAAAATCATACAAACACATTACAACACATCAAGGACTATTTTATAGATTAAAAAAAGTTAATTTTATCACATTTCAATTTATTTTATGGGCATTATAACACAATCCATAAATCCAAGGGAAACCATTTTATTAAAAAAAATAAGTGGCCAACCAATTTCCATTTTTAGTGATATCACAACAACATGTAATAAGGTTTCCATATAAAAAAACTACAGTACAAGAAAAGGATCCTAATAGCCACAATTTTTAGTGGGTCATTCAACTCATACAATCACAACATCATTGTTGAAGATATAAAAGCTTGTGAATCATCCCCCTTCCCCATCAAATCAAATAAAATGATCAATTTAACTAGATTAGCATAGCACAAACCATACCTAATTGATAAATAAGAGTAAAACTACCTGGAATGATACACAAAAGTAAGAAACTATGGATTATCTACCTCAAAGAAGATTTTTGATCTTGCTGCACACTATAGGGAAAAGAATAACTACCTGAAAACCACAACTGCACTACAAGATCATGGATCAACATACACTGCATCAAGGTTTATCAAAAACACATCCCAAATCACAACCCAAACCAAAGAAACATCACTATAGAAAATACCCATTGGAATAAAAAAATAAAACCATGGGTAATGGAGAATAACTCCTCATGGGTCACCAATAAACAATCATCGAAACCCATAGAATCGAAGGAGGAAAAGGGATGGAAGATCCTACAAAAGAGATTAGGTTTCCTCTAAGATGAGAGAAAGAGGTGTGGATAAATGAAAAAATTAGATGAAAGGGTTATAAAATAACCTGGATCCAACCAGTTTCATGTCATGTAACCCATTCATGATGTGAAATCCATGGGTTTCACAAAAATTTTAAATTTAATTGAAATTCACATCACCTCGAATTTTATTTAATTAAACGTCATGAATTACTTTCATGATGTGAATCTATTTCACCGGTTCCCCATTATAAGCATATAGGCTATGAAACTAGACAGCTACACAAGCTGTGAACCACAAATTCACATCATGTACCCCTTCCAAAATTTGAATTTCCTGCATGACCTTTTCTGAACCACTAACCACCACAGAACCTCCTGAAGCCTCCTCTAAAACACCTTCAACACCCAAAACTAACAAAGTAATAGTCCAAGGATACATGGCCTGTTACATTAGATACTAATAAAATTATTCTCTCCCTTGAGAATCCAAAACCAAGAATATAAGGAAAGGGGTCTAAAAATCCAAACCATGAGATACCTCTCAAGGATCTCATCACTCCTCAATGTCATCACCATCCAAACATGCCAACCAAAATATCCCCAAAAATCACTACAAAGCTACATCACCACCTCTCACTGGGAACCACACAACATCATCTGGTTCCAGCCATAGCCACAACATTTACACATTACCACACCAACCTCCACACATCCCAAACCAACCACTACCACAACCAACACACAACACAACATTGAGAACATAAATCTGGTGTAACGACCCGAACTTTTTAATAATATTTATTTCCTAAATTTGTGTGTTATTTTATACTCAACAAAAATATATCCTTTAATTAATGAAGTGAGTATGATTAAATTAGACTGCTGGGTTTCAACTGTTATATGATTTTTGGTCAATAGGACCATTGGAAACTAAACTCTTAATGTTACAATTATTTTTTTAAATACAAGTGATCTTGGTTAATTAATACAGAAAGAAGAGTTGATGGCCTCATCTAGTAGACTCAGGTCATACGAAGCCCATCTATTAGAGCTTGGGAAGGAGGTAGCATCTCTGGGCTTTGCTCTGGACCAAGCCCAATTTGAGCTTCAACATGTGAAGCTTAAATGGAATATCCTAAGGTAGAAGTTAAAGATGATTGAAATCACCACTCAAGCAATGTTTTCCAAGACGCCCCAAGATTCTATCACCATAGCACACCTTAAACTTAGGTCCTATACAAGTGTTATAAAGGGCTATGTAACGTGGCCTTAGTTACTTGTATAAACATTTTGTATAAGTAAAATTGTTTTTCTTATTATGAAAAAATTGGTGAATTTCAAATATCTGGATAAATGTAGGATGAATTTATAGTTCCATATTACAATTGAATTTTGGAAAAGGGGTATTTTAAAATATTTTTGTAAACTTTAAATAATTAATAATGTAAAATGATTTTTAAAAAATGATATTCTACAGTTATGACCAGTAAGAAATTTAGAGTCTAATAAGATCAACTTGATTTTTAGTAAATAGTAAATTATGAATAGTAACATACCATTTTGAATAGTAATTAATAGTAAATCATCCAAAAAATAGAAACTTCACCCATGAATGTATAAATAGAATTTAGACATCTTAAAAGTGAAAAAATGGTCATAGTATAAGTTTTTGAATTTTTGTATGTCATAAATACATTATTTACAATTTAATAATTTAAAATGGAAATTTATTTTCATAAAATGTTATCATAAATTGTTACTTTATTTTCTTATGGTTATATGATAATTTTATGGGACCTTGATTACTTTTTCAAGGTGTTACAAAACGAGTTATAGATTTAAAGTTGTTTATTTGGAATAAATAATGATTTTATTTAAAAATTAAATTAAAATTATTTAGAAAATTATTTTCATATAATGGAGTTAATTTTTTAATTCAGAGAATTGATATTAGGTTAGGGTGAATTTATGATATTTTTATAAAATGTTTTGGTTTTCAGTGAATAGTGAAAAACAGTTTTGAGTTTCGGTGTGGTTAATGACATCATTAATGATGTAATAATGATGTAATAAATCTGGTATACTTGTGAATAGTAATATATTTTATGAGGTGTCCCATGTGGCCAATTCCTTGGGAAAGCCCATGGTTTTTCAAATACAACCGATGAGGTTTCCCTTGGAAATTAATTAAATATTCCCTCACTTTTGCTATAAATACCTAGTCATTCTCTCATTCCTTTCATTCAAAAATCCTCCTCAATGATGTTCTAGTATTTTTACCTCCTAAGGAGTCCTCCAAAGGTTCCCTCAAGTCCCCCAAGGTCCCAACCTTTGAGCTTTTAAAGTTACTCTTCAAGGTAAGGGAACCTTCCACCCTCCTCTTTTAGTCATGATTTCCATTAAGTTATGTCTTCTAGTTTCCATATTATTATGTGGGGGTATGCTCATATATATTATTATTACTATACATTTCATGTCAAAATGATGAGAGACCCTTACTTATCTCATCAATTTATATTCTGAATATTTAAGTGACGCCGTTAGGCTGCCAAATTTTGGTAAAAGAAATTGCATTTTCTTTTTTTCTTTCAAGTTTCCTTTTCTTGTGGTATGTCATTCCACACTGTTGGAGCCAAAATTTGGAATGAAGAAATGGACCCAAGATGGCCCCATGGACTGCCTCGTGAAGCCACTTCACGGAGTCCCCCCAACACTGTGGCCGCCACGAAATAGAGAAGGCAGGACGCTCCGTGAACGGATTTGACGTTCGTGGACCCGCCGCGAAGCACAGGAGGCGGGATGCTCCGTGAACCCATTTGATGTTCGCGAGCCCTCCACGAAGCTACATAGACCCTCTTCACATCGTGTGAGGTCCACTCTGCAACGCCTCTTGACTATAAATATCGGGCTCCCCTTGAGCTCTCAGGATAGACAATCCGACCTTCCGGCTTCCCAGCTCCCGAATCGCGAAGAAATATTCTGCTCGGTGAACCATGAGCTATGCGAGGTACTCCATCTTCGCGAAGTGCCTCCCCATTGTCTCGTTTTTATCCCCTCTTCCAAGAGTAATTACTTTCACGAAGCCTAAGGGCTTTCGCGAAGGAAGGGGATCCCCAAGGGGACCCGGGTCGTCATGGAGCGTTTAAGCATTATGAAACACCCTTCATGTACACATGATCCATATGCTAAGGCAGGGTCACTGTACTTTGTGAAGCACATTGCTTCCTGACACCTTGCTCCGTGAGGCACCTTTTCTCTACGAGGTTTTGGTCTGTGAATTATCTTCAACTTCGCAAAGCACCTCCCATTTGAACCTCCACCCCATGCTAAGGCTAAGGCACGCCACTTCACGAAGTACACTCCTTCACAAGTGCCCTCCGCCATGCGGAGCAACAGAGCTCCACAAGGCCCCTACCTATGGACACCTCTGCTTGGAAATTCCTTTTCCCGTGCGACCCTCCAGGTTTGCATGATGAGATTTAAAAGTCCCACGGACGACACCACCCATTGCGTTGCTTCACCTAATGCTTCTTTGCATAGGCACGCTAATGACTATTGCTTCTTAGCACAACCACGCTAACGTGGACCCCTCTATGGTTTGCTCTGCGACAAACCCTCAGTACAACGTTGTTGGTGCCTTCCCTCCCACAAGGAGCAGAGGGTACCGATTATGTAAGTCCTAGGGGTGAGGAGCAAACCCACCACATTCGAGCTGCAGGACGTTAAACTGCCAAGCACCCTCATCCTCAGCACATGACGTTAAACTGTGACATCGCCCCCTGCCTCTCACACGGGGTTCCCCCACCTTGGACATTCTCCATGCCCCCCCGGTCTCCACAAGGGATGATATCTTCCTTCTGGGAATGGAGTTTGTCTGCAGGGTATGGACATCCACCTTGGTATAAGCCCCAAGCTTTTCTTCCAGGAGGCAGCACCCCTGCCCCTCCTCACTTACTCAATGCCAAGGCCAGCGGAGGGTGTGATAGGGAATGAGGCTCCTCCTTTCTTCGGTCCCAAGTCCCTCTCCCTCTACACTTTGTCGCCCACGGGCCTCCATTTTGGAGTAAGTCCTGACACCTTGGGCCCCCTCAGAACGTAATCCCCACTCCTCTTAACATCCCACAGACTCACCTTTCGCGACGTGGTCGTCAGACCTTTGCTGCCTCTTGTTTCTCACACCGAGCATGACTCATGTGGGCTTAAAGTAAGCATTGACCATGAAACCATCCCCATCCCGTATGACGTTAAACTGTACACCTGAACTACGTGGAATTTGATCCATGCCAAGGCATGGTACGTAGGAAGCCTCCACGAGGTTCAAGCCCACCACCCACCTGGACCAAGGTCCTCATTCACGTCAGTTCCTAACACCACCCCCATCCCGCATGATGTTAAACTGTAAACCTAAACTATGTGTACTTTGATCCATGTCAAGGCATGGTACGTAGGAAGCCTCCACAAGGTTCAAGCCCACCACCCACCTCGACCAAGGTCCTCATTCGGGTCGGTTCACTAACACCATCCCCGTCCCACATGACGTTAAAATCTACACATGAACTACGTGGACTTTGATCTATGTCAAGACATGGTACGTAGGAAGCCTCCACGAGGTTCAATCCCACTACCCATCGGACCCCCGATCCATCTTCACGTCAGTTCATCGACATGACACCATCCTAAACTACGTGGTATTTGATCCATGTCAAGGAATGGTATGTAGGAAGCCTCCCCGAGGTTCAATCCCACCACCTGTTGGTCATTCTGACCCCCTTCACGTCAGTTCACCTCCACCTTGGGTCGCCTCAGAGTGTAAGCCCCAAATGCCCCCATCCCGAATGATGTTAAACTGTATCCGCCAATATTAACTACATTGTATTTGATCCTTGATAAGGAAGGGTACTTAGGAATCCTCCATGAGGTTCAATCCCACTATCCACTGGTCATTACGACCCCCTTCATGTCGATTCACCAACACCTTGGGCAGCCCAGAGTGTAAACCCCACACTCATCCTGAACTACGTGGACTTTTATCCATGTCAAGGCATGGTACGTAGGAAGCCTCCATGAGGTTCAATCCCAACAATCATTGGCCCATACCGACTCCGTGTCGGTGTGCCAATCCCCCTTTTTACCTGAACTACGAGGAATTTGATCCATGTCAAGGAATGGTATGTAGGAAGCCTCCATGAGGTTCAAGCCAAACAACCACTGGACCCCAGGTCCACCCTCAGCGGTAAGCCATTGTCACCTCATCCAGCGGTAAGCTGTTGACATCCTTATCCAGTGGTAAGCCATTGTGACCACATTCAGTGGTAAGACATTGTCAACCTCATTCGGTGATAAGCCGTCATCTGATGAACTACGTGGACTTTGATTCCCTGCCACGGGGATACGTAAGAAGTCTCTTTGAGGATCAATCCCAAAACCATCGTCCATCCTGATTCTTACCCGGGCCGCCACATCCCGGTGAGATCATGCCACCCCATTCCCCTCCACAACATTCGAGGAGCTGCCCACATGTTGGCCCTAATATCGGTGTTCCCTCATGGGGGTTCCTCAATCTGATCCACTCTAATCAGTATTCTGATCAGTCTGATCCATCTCCGCTGGATGTTAAACTTGCGGAAGACCCTGTGTTAAACAAAAGAAGCTGAGGAAAACCTCAGATACATACCTATAGCATATGATTCCCCATGCTCGATGTGGGATGCCTCGGGCTTCCGTGCCCTCAAGAAGCCCTATAATAAGGGACATAAGACAGACACGCCAATTCCCCACCATCCAGACATTCCAGTGATGCCCCAACATGACTACTCTCCTAACCGAAGGTTACTGCCCTGACTGGACCCCTTAGAATGTCCCAATAGAAGTAGCGTAATTAACTGGTGTCCATGAAGATATGGAACTGGGAATAGTTTCACAAACAACGTATTAAATATATAAGGGAGACCCAGAATAGGTGACGAACTCTGAGGAGGAATCCACGGAAGGAAGAACCGACATCCCATCACCTCGTTTCGATCAAGGAGCAGACGTCCCTGAATAAGGAACAGATGTCGCATGCCTTTGGAAAGCAGTAATGCGAGGTAACAAAAATCCGCGTCACTACTGGAAATGGGGTTTATCCCCACACTACTATGACCATGGTTTAATGAACCATGGGGATAGATGATTTTTTATGGTCTATACCCACGGTTTTATTAAAACTGTGGGTATTCATCCCCTAAGTATCAAGCTCCATCTCACTACCCCCACTTCAACCCTCCATCGCGCTCCCCCCACTTCAACACTACCTCCCGGCTCTGCCTCCCGCCTCCACCTCCCAGCTCTGCCTCCCGGCCTCCGCCTCCCAGCTCCGCCTCCTGCCTCCGCCTCCCAGCCTCTGTCTCCCGGCTCTGCCCCTAGCTCATACGACGTCCTCGCTCCCCCCTCTTGGCTCCCTCTCCTCCAGGTATCATCAAATTCATCAGTTTTCTATTATAGATGATGTTTCCCATGCATTCCTACTAATAAATTTCAATAATTATCCTTCAAATGTAATTGATATTGAGAATGTTGTGTTGGGGGTAAATGATTCGTTTGAGAAAGGTCCAATATGGATTTTTGATCGATGAATAAAGGAACTATGAAGGAAGATGAAGCCTCTTGTTAAGGTTTTATGGAAGAACACACATATTAAAGAAGATAAATGGGATAAGGAATCATATGTGTAGTATTACTAGACCTACTTGTTAGATTTAGACCTCTAGAGACACATATTAAGGTCAACAAGTCATTAGAGGGGGATATTAGAACAACCACTCACTTTCTAGGTGCATTATGCCTTATTTTTAGCCTTTATGAAGAGTTTATTTGAGTTATTAAATTTATTGGGTGATGTATTGGGTGGATTTTGGGAGATTGGGGGGGGGGTGTTAGAATAATTTAATGGTGATAATGGTTAGAGGGAATAATGTAGTCCCCCAACGTAACTATGAAGCCTATTGGAGAGGAGTAGTGGGTGATATATGGTAGGGGTACTTTTAGAGCTAACATGGAAACAATTCCATGGTAACTATGTAACTCTAAAGAGAATAAACATCGTGATTGTCATAGGGTTTACAAAACCATGTGTCCAAACCATGACGGTGACTTGAATAGGTAGTGAACTTCCCATGGTTAGAGCATGATTTTGTAAGCCAAGAAACCAAACCATTTACATAGAATTTAATCATTTGAAAATTATTATTTTGACACAAAAACACCCTAAAGATAGTCATTATTCCTCCTAAACTCAGGGTAATCAGACCAAGGTACTCTAATGAGACTTCATGGTGAATTAATTCTTTTTAGAGAGGGATTATATTTGATATAGAGATATCAGTCCTAGAGATTTAAATATAATTTATCATTTGTTTGTTGTTGTTCTTATTATTTCTATATATTATTTATTATCCTTGTAAAGGAACTAGATCTCGGATTTCTTATCCATGTTTAGGATTTACAATGATATCCAATGTGATCCTTTCTAGATTTACATGGAAAATAAATATGGAAAGATGGTTTTTCCTGATCATTCTCAGATCCATCTAGATCTCCTAATTTTGTAGTATCTTGATGGATAGGTCTAAAATGATCCCAGCCCATAACATGTTCTTCATCATATATCATAACCCTTGAATACTCATGTAGTGATTTGGGGATGTTTCCATGTATCTTTGGTTTGTGAGATTGATTCAAGTGGTGAACATTGATGCTGGGCTTCAATATGTTGAATGCAAGAAGTTCTTACCATGTTATGACAACTATATAAAAATGTATGATATGAAATACTCATGTGTGTGTGTAAAGACCATGATAATTATTTTAAAATGATATTATTATGCCTCTATATAGATAAAAAGTTTCCTTACTATGACTTGGGTATATATATATATGTGTATGTATAGTAGACTTATACTATCTTGTATCAAAGTTAAAAGTGGATCCTTCATGAATTAATTAATACTATATAGAGGGAGAATTTGAGATGTGATTCATGATGAATATGGTGGGGTCTTGAATGAAAAATGGAAGGGAATGAAGGCCTTGAGGCATTAATGGAGTCCGGAAGTGGGGAATGATGACATTGTAGTATGACCTGAGATAGTTGATAGGAGATGATAGCCTTATGGACTAACCCAAGGGATAATGGCCTATAAACCCATTGAGATACATAAATTGGTCTTGTGGTTTGTTTTGAGAATTTTCAAAACCAAAAAAGCTCATGTGAGCAGAACATCCACTATCCAATATCCATGGACTTTCCCCTTTGGATATTTTGGGTGAAACTTCAACAACTAAATCTTTCTCCTTCACTTTTTTATTCTTCTTTTGATGATTTTGAGTATTAAAACTCAAATATTTTCAGGATGGTATATTGATGAGGCATTCATTTTCATCATTAATAGGATGGTCACACCTTCCATAGACTTATTCAAGAATATCAAACATGTTCTGTGATTTCTATATAGAATTTACAATATGTTTCTAACTTTTATTCCTTTAAAGGGGTTGAAACCCCCAAACATTTATTCTCAATACTCCCAAGTATATAATGATGTATATTTTAAAAAACATATCTTTTACATATGAACAAATATTCCAAATTTCCAATAGAATCCATAAAAATTATATCTTTTAAACATCATGTTGTACAAAATTTGTAGGATACCTTGAAACATTTTTTCAATATTAATTCCAAAACATTAAAGTTATAACTACTCTATTTTCATTGAATGTTTTATTCCCCATAAAATAACCCCTACCAAATAATCTATAAAATTATAAATTCAAATTATTAAAATAAAAATTTCTTCCCATGTGTATAATGCCTCTATATCTATAAAGGAGTATTTTACATTGAAATTTTCTTTTTTATTCCCCATCAATGACCACTTGGGAGTGTCTTTTTTAAATTTTTTCTTTAGTTTACATCTCAAGGTAGACCTTTTTCTTTTTTCCTACTTAATCACTTTTTCATATACTCGACGTGCAGAGGATGTTCATCAGGCGAGTATGACCGTGTCCTCCACTTTGAAGCAGAAGAGATCATCTATTGAAGGCGTTGACAAGGTTTAGTTGCTTCTGATATTTTGCTTTAAATGTAAAGGCACTGATTGGTATGTGATATCACAGTAATATGAATATTTTTAGTTGACTAACTGATTTAGATGTTTCATATTCTGTTTGTGTTTTTCATATTTTCTTTCTCTAATTTTTTAATGTGGTTTTTTTTTGTTTTAGGAAGACTCCAAACAAAAAAAAAGCATGTTCAGTGGAATCCTGATTCAGGTTTTACTCCAACTTTGTATATATATCAATTGTTGAATGACATTTCAATACATGTTTGTAAGAAAACAGTTTTTTATACCAATTCCATGAAAATGTTGTAAAACAAGTCTCATGGATTTTCCACACTGTATAGAGAAGAAAAATACGAACAGAACCAAGAGGGTGATGAGCCTTGCTGAGACATATAAAAATCAACCAACAACCACAAGAACAGAGTCCAGATGAGGGAGATAGATCAATCCTAAGAAGATTATGACAAATATGTTCCACCCAACTCATTCCAAACACACCAAATCACTATAATCATCCAAAACATTCGCATATTTTGGTTTAGTAAAATAAAATCAAGGAACTGAAAAAGATAGGGAATGTAGGGATTTAAAAGTGTTTGACGCACCAAATGAGTGTATCTATAATGAAAAAAAATTCAGACAGATAAGAGATGGGATAGAGGGATCCAAAATACTCAAGGATAAGACTCTCAATCCATTCAAGTAATCTAAAGTAGGTAACCCCACTGGATGCCGGGAGATATGAATCCTCCATATAGAGTAGGTAACCCCACTGGATGCTGCATTTGACACATGACAAGGTATGAATCCTACATATGATTTATCACTTCCATGTTTATTTTACTCTCTTTAGAAATTAATGATACCCCCACTATTACTACAATATAGGGATGATGTGGAAGTGATAGATTTATGATAGTTCATGTTCCTCGATTTTATGGTACTCAGGGCATTTTAGTTTTATTTTTCCATTAATATTCCTATGGAGTTGAGTTGTTTAAATAAATTTCCTACTTGACCATGGTAACTTATTTCCATAAGCATATTTGGTTCCATTTCATTGAGTTTACCTTTTTTCTTGTCTTCCCTTGTGCTTTTGGGGTGTTCGGTTGGGAATGTTTAAACTCACCCATGCATTGGATTTGTACCCACATATATTTATTTTGTGCAGATGATCTACAATTTGGAAATGATCTTAGAGGATGTGGAGTCGGTGGACCTAGTGTGTAAAGGATATTGGAAGTGTTCATTTTGGTTGTGTCATTTTTGTAAGATCCTTAACTTCCATTGAGGTATGTTTTTATTTAAGCATTGGTTTAAATCCCACTAAATTTGTTAAGGGAATATTTCTTGGGAGTATGACGAGTCTTGGGGGTTCCCTGAGGGTTCAGAGCATAAAAAAGAGGAAAATATTCCATCCAGTGTATTTTACATGGTTGGTGCACAGTTAGTGCTAACTGTGCACCAGAAGTATGAACCCTAGATAGGGGTGGTGCACAGTTAGTAAAACAATGCATAGTGGGGAGGGAGGGGAGGGGGAGGGGGAGGGGTTGGGCAGTGGGGAGGGAGGGGGAGGGGGAGGGGCTGGGCAGTGGGGAGGGAGGGGGAGGGGGAGGAGGAGGAGATGGGAAGTGGGGAGGGAGGGGGAGGGGCTGGGCAGGGGGGAGGGGGAGGGGATGGTCTGGGCAGGGGGGAGAGGGAGTGGCTGGGTAGGGGGGAGGGTGAGGGGTTGGGGGAGGAGCTAGGTAGTGGGGAGGGAGGGGGAGGAGCTGGGCAGGGGGGAGGGGGAGGGGTTGGGGGAGGGGCTGGGCAGGGGGGAGGGAGGGGGAGGGGTTGGGAAGTGGGGAGGGGGAGGGGGAGGGTTTAGGCAGGGGTGAACCATGATTCACCTCAGGATGAGGGGATAAAATATGTTTCTATTTTCCATAAATATTTTTATAAGGTATTGGAATTCATTTCTATAAATATTGAGGATTTTGTGAGGATTAATCAAAAAATTTAAATTAGAGAAATATCTTTGAATTGGGTCAGGTTCCTCTTGGAATCTCCTGGTTCACTAGGCCCGGTGATAGACTCCAATTTATCCCTGATTGTTTTTTATGGTTGTTGTTATTGGTTTAATGGTGGTTCCTTTTTGGATTATTTTGGTTTCCCACTTAACCCATCAAAAGTGGGTGATTTTTTTTGAAAATTTAATAATAGTTGAACTGGAAGGTACAATATAATGGAATCCTAGACATTGATGTACTTGTTAGACTTAGATTGATGTTATTGAATTGTTTGTATGATTCTAATACTGGGGATTGAGATTGGTAGTGTATGGAGGTGTCGTGTTGTTGTGTGATTTCATTTCATTGCTGTGTGATTGGAATTTGGTTTCTCCTACTAAACCTCCCTTACGTGTTCTAGTATTGGGCATGGAACATTGGAATCCTTTGTACCTATGCGGGTTGAATAAGGAAATAATGTTGGGAAAGAAGAAAGGGTCTCATCCCAGTCACTCTAGAATGAATATGTTAAAACACTGAACAAAACACATGATGATTCTATGGAACTTATATAACAATGACTTCATTTTCATGTACATGTTTGTGTACCCATATGAGACCTATGAATTTGGTTTAAAATATAAAGGATGAGGATCGTTTCGATGCAGTAGGTCCCTTAGAGGGGGATTACAAGTCATGTGCCTTTAAAATAACAAACACAATATTTTTAAAGGGTATGTGGGTTGGGCTATCAACATATGTAAATGGGATTGTGATGAGTCATTCAAGTATGATTGAGGCTAGTATATCCAGGATAGGTGATGCTAGACTTTGGGTAGTGAATCCCCTTGGTTTTGTACCTTGTAATCAATTAATGGATGCCTTATACCGGGGTATAAGTGTAAGGTTTTATTATTGGATTTTTAGGCCTTGAAAGTAACATTTTGGCTCATAAAGGGGTTGAAAAACATTTCTCAATGATGTAGAATATTGTGTGGATTTTACTCTTTCTTTCATTGGGTTTTCATTCATGATGATTCATGGGTAATTGTTGGCTTCTTGGTGTTGTAAAGATCCATGTATAATCTTATATTCTGTTTTTAGGTGCATAATGTTTAGAGGTGTGGAATCATAGAGGTGTAGGTGAAAAATCATAGAGGTGCAGAATTGTATAGCGAGGTGTAGCTACTCGGCTACAGGGGACCTGCCTATACCCACGGTTCAATGAATCGTGGGAAATCATTGGCGCTGTAAATCAGTATACCCACGGTTTTGAAACCGTGGGTATACATCTATACCCACAGTTCAAATGAACTGTGGGAAATTTATGGCACTGTAAATCAGTATACCCACGGTTATGAAACTGTGGGTATACATCTATACCCACAGTTCAATGAACCATGGGTAATATAAATTTTTCTTGGTCTATACCCACGGTTTTCTGAAAATTGTGGGTATAGACCTATTGCGACGGCATTCCAGCACATGGTTTTTGAAACCGTGGGTATAACCTATACCCACAGTTTCAAGGGCTATACCCACAGTTTTGAACAGTGGGTATAGGTGATATTTCCAGTAGTGCATCCTTCATCCCCGAACGAGACAGATGTGCATGCCCCGACGAAAGAGTCAGAAACAGAAATGGTGAACCCGACATGAAGATATTCTTCTCCATATAGAGATTAGTAGTACTCAGGGCATCCATAGATTGACGTGTCACCAGATCCGACTATCTGGTGCCAGGTCCCGCCAAGCAAATAGCAGGCCTAGCATGAAACTCACCCGAAGTTGGGGTAGTAGGATGTTGGACATCCCGTTCTGTGACGTTGTCAGCGTGGATTCCTCTTACCGTCCATGGAAGACAAAACGATGCTGGGGCATTGGTTGTCAATTTCATTTCCTACTAGTGTTAATGAGTTCACCTCCCTACTTCCAGGAACCAATTTGTTGCATCCAGAGCCCGATCACCTGCACATCGGCGCAGGTTCAGGGGCAATACCGACGCGACTGCCCTGCGCGGTTCTGCCTCTTCCATGACGGCTTCGACCACCACGACTGCTGGGCGCCCATGCCCCATCTCCCCCTCGGAACTTATCCAGCAAAGGGTAATTAATGACCTTGTACGCAGGTACGAGGATAAGGGCATAATCCCAACTCGGGATATGGACTGCTTGGATCTCGAGGCAGCTACGCCTCGTCATCGACGCCGCCCCTGAGGGTCACGCAGGGGGCCTCTTCTCCCCACCCCAACATTCAACCGTTTTGGGAGCCTATCCCCGGAGTGCCTTGACGACTCCCTGCCTTACACTGATGAGGTGGGTGACGTCTAGATTAGCCTGGTCAGAGTCCCAATATAGGGGCTCCTAGAAAGGGCCCCCACCCGGTCGCGTTAGCGCCGCCGCCCGACCTTGCCGGAGGAGTAGGTAAGCTATGCGCCTGCACTACCAGCACCGGCTCGCCTGACCAGACGCCAGCGTCGGGCATGAGCTGAGGATGCCCGCCAAGGGGCGTCAACGTCGACAGATACTGTGGCCCGAGCCACCTCCGACTCATACCATCAAGTCCCTACACACACTGAGCAGGGGCGCTTATACTCCCAACCGGGATCGAGGCCCCAACCGCCCCACGGGCAGGCTGGGTCGACTCTCCGGGTCACAAGCATGATCAGGGGTCACCGTGAACCAACCCGCAGCAATGCCACCCCATACGAAGGTCTTCCCTGTACCACTACCACACAGAGCATGGGTCTCCCCAACTCCGAGGCTCTCCATAGAGGTTTTCCCCGCGCTACCCCCATTCCGAATGAAGGTGTGCCCCGCGGTAGTGATGTTCGGTGTGGAAACCTCTCTCGTGCCCATCACACTGGGTATGGAGTCCATATGTAATGACCCAATATTTTTTAAAGTAAATTACTTTCTTATAAATATGTCATAATCACATTAACTACTAAGTGCTATGGGACCCTTAAAACATACGTTTGTCACTTCTGTGATGTGAATTTCAAAAATCTGACATACACAGTCGTGATTAGTAAGTTATTTAGAGTCCAATAAGAAAAAATTAATTTTTGGTGAATAGTAACCTACCCTTATGAATAGTAACATACCCTTATGAATAGTGATATACCATAATGAATAGTAACCTTACCTATGATAATATATAAATAATATTCAAGTTGAAAGTATGATATACCTATATTTTAGAATAAGTTAATGATTGTTTTAAAAATGGGTTTTGATAATAAATTATGATTTTAATTAAATATTAAATTAATAATATTTAAAAAATTATTTTTGAAAAATGGACTTCATTTTTGGATTCTACACATCGAAAAATTGTTGGGGTAAATTTTTGGGATTTTTCTGAAATACTTGATTTTTTTATGAATAGTAAAATACGGTAATTTACCATATATATACATTATAAGCTAAATAGACTATTCCTAGAATAATGGCTGATGTAACCACCCTTAATCCGAATTTACATGATAATATTACTATTCTTGGTTATGGAATACTTACTATTACTTTTCTTGTGAAGAAATAATAAATTAATTAGTTTTATATTAAGAAATCCCCTCTCTCCTCCACTATAAAAACCCCCTCTCACCCCCTCTTCCAATCACTTCTCTCAAGCCTTGTGCCTTGTCCAAATTATGTTCAAATACCCTACCAACATCCTCTCCCACGTCCATAAATATTTGGTCTCATTAAAAGACCAAAACCTCTCCCTTAAGGAGGTTCTCAAGGAAGTTTGGTTCAAGAGGTAAATTTCTCTTTTCAATTATTTGTCTTTCCTTTCAAGTTCATTTGTTTTCTTTTTCAATTACCTCTATTTATCCAAATTTTGTGATGAATACAGTACCTTATATGTACTGGAATGTTTTCATGATAGTTTAATAAGTTATCATCATCTCTCCCTTTTTACCTTCTTTTATACTTGTAGCAAGAACACCACCCGAGATGTGTCAATTTTACACATTCAAGGACGATGGACTTTCAATTTCTTTTATCATTATAGATTCTGGTCATGAAACCATTCTTGTTATGGTTGAAACAGATTATTATATATAATATAACCTATTTAAGATTCTGTAATCCCTTTGTTCAAATGGTGTTATGTTATAAAGAAAAATGAGTTCGTTGTAATCAAAACCCACAAATTAAACGAAACAATTATCATTAAAGTTCTATATGATAATTCATCCTCGTTCCATGTAAACAAGTTATATAAATGAAAAATAACACCTATTTATGTTCATAAATAATATATAATTTCAATTCTGGAGATTTTCATCCATTCCACTTCATTATTAAAAACAAGTGAACCGAAATATGAAAATAAGAGAAACGAACACTCCAGAACGACAAAATTCAATACAATAACTTGTCAATAAAGACATAAATGAACTAACCATAATTATGGTAAACTAAATAAATATCTAATATGTTCTGAAATAAGTTATTAAAAAGTATAATTTCATATTCTAGGAGCTTAAGTACAAGAGCGGAACACGTTTGGAGTTAAGGTAAGGGTTTTTCACCCGAACTTCCAATTTCATTCGGGTTACTTTTATTATCTAATTTCCTCGATGAAATTATTATGTATTGTTATGTAATCCTCATAAATTATGTGTGAGTATTATATATATGTACACAAACAAGAATCCTTCCCTATTTTCTTGGATAATTACATGTTTTAAAAGAATCTCTCAAAACTGTTTCCAAAAAATACAAGCTCGATACAAGGGAATTTCTCAAATTCATATCTATTTTCAAGGGAAATCTATAATATGTTTTTAGAAACCATTATTCTTCTAAAAACAATAGTTTTATTATGAAAATACTATCTTACTTCACTTCTGGTTTTATACAAAGATTTTTCCAAAATAACTCTTCTTTTCAAAATAAAAGAGTATTTATCTCAAGAATTGCTTAATGATTTTATAAGAGTGTTTTCGTATAATTCAACACTCTTGTTGATTCCATGGTATTATTGGGTTTAATAATTTATGAAGTTATCTACCGTATTTTATTTAATTGTTATGACTAAATCTATTGTGTATGATCTATCCTAAAACCATTCACCATATTATTCCGAATGGTTAGTGTTTTATGTTTGATGATTGGGGAAAGATAGTTACATTTCATATGATAGTTTCAATATGAATGTATTTATTGTTTATGTTTATCCCCGATCATAAGAGGAATGCATTGGACTTATTATGTGACAGGTGGGGCCCTCTATATCCCCTTGATGCATCGGTAGGTCTCATGAGACAAATAGACGTGGAATTGGCCGAGGCCTTTCCCATTCTGATATGGATTTTGGCCGAGGCCTTAATCATTAGACGTCTTGGACGAGGCCTTGACAAAATGTTTCAGAATGTCCATAATTATGCATTACATCATTATGAGTTCAGATATTGATATTCTATGTGGTTATTCGATTAGTAGAATACCCATGATTATGTTTTATTATGGCATTATTTACTCAGCTCATTTTCCTGCCATAATGTGTTCACGTTTATTATTAAAGGCATGTGCTTTCAATTATTCATCATGTATAATGCTTATATTATCTTCTTCTATATTGATTACTCTTACTAATCATTTGAGATCACCCTTTATTATGTTTCATTTTCTCGGGGTAAGAGGAATTCAATTATGAATGACATGCTGAAATAACCTAGGAGTTATGGAAGTTGTCTAAGGAGTTTCTATGTTGTTTTTCATTCCAAGTTGTAATGATGAACTTATGTATGTATCTTGTTTCCAATAATACTAAACTAATTGGTCCTTCATGATTCAAATTCCTTGTATGTATTCCAATGTAATCAAATAAGTCACTGGCTTTGGGAAACTAGGGTCGGGTCCTTACAGTTGGTATCAGAGGAAGTTTAGTAGAATACTTGGAAACTAGATTTAGAAAATGTAGAATTGGGGAAGAGTCTCTAAGTTAGTCTTTGAGGATATACATACAATAATGTCCTGGTATTTTGGTAAGGATTTGATTATTTGGATCTTTCAAGCAATACATCCCTGTCTGGATACGAGCAGGTAGAGGTGTCTCTGACACAAATGTATCTAGGGGTAAAACCCGAAAACACCACTTTGAGCTAGACTCGAACAGGAATTGGTGCACAAAAATGGGCTTTGCTGCACTCTTGGTCATGACACTCCTGGGGGATATTCTTAGGACAATTCACATTTTTTTTACAATCCATTATGAAGGAGTTTAATGTAAATATTCCTCAAAGAATCTATTTTTGTGAATACAGGATTATCCATTCATAGGATCTCAATTTTTCTGAGTAATTTTAAGTTAAGATTATACATTGTGATTAATAACCTAATATAGTGTATGCCATTATCGAGATATGGAGCCTAGTGGACGGAATGGAAATCGCATGAATGCACGTGTCCCCTGTAAAGATTTTCCTCCGATGCAAGACAATGATGTTGGCTCTGGTGCTGTGACTGGTGTTGAGAAACTCATAACTATACTGGGACAACTTACTCAGGTTATGAATAATAATCTTACCTGTATAGAGCATCCGGATCCACCATGTGGAGGAGCCATGCTAGATCACTTTATACGACAATAGCCTCCACCATTCAACGGTACTACAAACCCTTTTGTAGAAGAGTAGTGGATATGTTCCCTCGAGAAGATATTTATCGCTTTGGGATGTAATGAAAGAGAGAAGGTTGTCATGGCATTATATTGTATATCGGTAGATGTGGATCAATGATGGTCATTAATCCAAAACACAAAGAAGGAGGAAGAAATAGAAGAGATGGAATGGAGGTATTTTAAGGAAATATTCTTAGAAAAATATTTCCCTCATGAACAAAGAGCAGATATGGAGAGGCAATTCATGAATCTGAGGCAAAAGGAGGATGAAAATGTTGCCAACTATGAAGCCAACTTTACAAGGATGAAAAGACATGCTATGTATTACATACGAAATCCAAGGAGAAAAATCAATCGATTCTTTGATGGCCTAAAGCCATTCCTCCGGCGGGCACTGGTCTCCCAAAAATTTTCATCATATGAGGACATAGTTTCATGTGCTATCAAGACTGAAAAATAATTCTCTAAGTCTTATGAATTTAAGGGAAAGCAAGAAAAGAAGAGCACTATTGAAAACCCTGGGATAGGAAATAAGGAAACGGGGAAGAAGGGAAGAGTTGAATTTCCACAATATGAAAATTGTGGAAGGAAACACCCCGATGCATGGTTAAAAGGAAAAGGATTATGCTACAAATGTGGTCAGAAAGGCCATATTGATGGTTATTGCAAAGTAAAGAAGGAATCCATTAATGTTCGATGCTATAATTTTCAGGATATGGGGAACTATGCTAATGATTGTACAAAACATCAAGGGAATATGCAATAGAAGAAGTCAAGGGAGAAAGGAAAAGCATTTGCGATCACAACTGCAGAGGTTGAAGTTCCACATGATGTGGTGGAAGGTACTTTGATCGTTTCATCAAGCTTAGCCAATGCTTTATTTGATTCTGGATCATCTCATTGTTTCATATCTTCCCAACTTTCTATGAAAATTAGATATTTCCAATTTGATTTAACAAGGGAGTTATTAGTCAAAACTCCTAAGGGAAGTATTATTGCTACAAAGTTATGTCAATATGTTCCCATTAGGGTATACAAATGTTCTTTATCTTCTGATCTCATCGTCATACCCATTATTGAATTCGATATAATTCTCGGTATGGATTAGATTTCAGATAATTATGCAAAAATTTATTTTAAGAAGAAGGAGGTTACAATTTTTGATGGCGACGATAAAGAACATCTTATCTTTAGAGAAGAATCACCACCACCTGATTCTTATCTAGATCCACCCCCATTATCTCAACTAAATTCAATTATTGGGGAGGAAGAGAATGAAATAACTATGGGTGATGAAAGGAATGTTCAAATAGAGGATGTACCTATTGTGAGAGAATATGTTGATGTGTTTCTAGAAGATTTACCTGGACATCCTCCAGAATGATAAATTGAGTTTTCCATTGATTTAATTCTTGGTTCAAGACCCATATCAAAGACCCCTTATAGAATGGACACTGTGGAGTTAGTGTAACTAAAGAAGAAACTAGAATAATTGAGTGATATAGGATTTATTCGACCTAGTGTTTCTCCATGGGGAGCCCCTGTCCTCTTTGTTAAGAAGAAATATGGATCCATGAGGCTGTGCATTGATTACAGGGAAATTAATGCTATTAAAATAAAGAATAAGTATCCTCTGCCAAGAATTGATGATTTATTCAATCAAATTAATGGAGACCAATATTTTTCAAAGATTTATCTTCGATCTGGATATCATCAGTTACTTGTGAGGAATGAATACATACCAAAAATAGCATTCTGAACCAAATATGGGCATTACAAGTTTACAATAATGCCTTTTGGACTAACTAATGCACCATCTGTTTTTATGGATATGATGAATAGAGTCTTAAAGGAATATCTTGATGAATTTGTGGGGGTTTTTATTGATGATATCCTGGTGTAATCTAGAATCTATTAATAACATGAAAATCACTTGCGCACTATTTTGAAGACTCTAAGAAGAAATGAATTATATGGTAAGTTCAGATTGTGTGATTTCTGGCTCCAATCAGTTTCCTTTATGGGCCACATTGTCTCTAAGGATGGAATATTTGTAGATCCTGCAAAGACAAAAGCTGTGAAATAATGGCCTACTCCAATGAACATAACTGAGGTACGTAGTTTTATTGGTTTAGTAGGTTATTATCGGCGTTTCATTCAGAACTTCGCCCGTTTAGCTAACCCAATGACCAAGCTCACACGAAAAGGGGTTAAGTTTGTATGGACCAAGGAATGTGAAGAGTGTTTTGAAGAATTGAAGAGGAGGTTAGTGAATGCTTCGATCTTAAACCTACCATCGGGAAATGATGGGTTTGTTATCTATAGTGATGCATCAAAGAAAGGACTTGGTTGTGTCCTTATGAAAAATGATAGGGTTATTTCTTATAAATCACGATAGCTAAAAATTCATGAGAAAAACTATCCTACTCATGATCTTGAGTTAGCAGTGGTAATATTTTCTCTAAATATTTGGAGACATTACCTCTATGGAGAAAAATGTGAGATATATACAAATCATAAGAGTTTGAAGTATATATTCTCACAGAAAGAACTCAACATGAGACAAAGGAGGTGGATTGAGCTACTCAAAGATTACGATTTCACAATACACTACCACCCGGGGAGATCAAATAAGGTAGCAGATGCATTGAGTATAAAAGACCATGGAATTCTAAACAAGATGAGAGTTGAAAGGGATCCTATGTTCATGGATCTAGTAAAGATGGATATGGGAATTATTAAGGAAGGTAGCACATCACTAATTTTTCAAATGGTTACCCGAACTTCTTTACTAGAGATGATAAAAAGTTCTCAGGCTGATGATGAGGAGTTTCAAAAGAAAATTAAAATAATAAATGATGGAAAGGTGACTGACTTCTCATATGAAGATGGCATTTTGAAATTCAGGAATAGGCTTTGTGTTCCCACTATTCCTGAGCTAAATAGAGAACTGTTGGATGATGCTCATAGATCTAATTTCTCTATACATCCTAGTAGCATAAAGATGTATCGAGATCTCCGAGATAACTTTTGGTGGGATAACATGAAAAGGGAGATTGCTGAATATACGTCAAAGTGCCTGGTATGTCAAAAAGTGAAGGCTGAGAGGAAAAAGTCTAAGGGGATGATGCAACTACTACCCATACCATCATGGAAGTGGGAGAACATTACCATGGACTTTTTCACTAGACTCCCAAGGACATCTAGAGGAAATAATGCTATATGGGTCATTATGGATCATCTTAAAAAGACATATCACTTCATAGCGATTCAAGAGGATTTCCCATTGGATCAACTTGCATGAATTTACATCAAAGAAGTGGTAAGGCTGCATGGAGTACCACTTTCTATTGTATCCGATCGTGATCCTAGATTCACCTCGATGTTCTGGAAAAGTCTCCAACATGATTTAAGAACTGAACTAAACTTCATTACGACCTATCATCCTCAAACTTATGGCCAATCTGAGCGGACTATTCAGACACTGGAAGACATGTTTAGGGCATGTTCTATGGAATTCAAAAGAGGATGGGACCAACATCTTCCACTAGTTGAATTCTCCTACAACAATAGTTACCACTCGAGCATCCGTATGGAACCATATGAAGCCCTTTATGGGAAAAGGTGTATAACACTGGTGTGTTGGGATGAAGTCAGTGAGCGGAAGTTTCTAGGACCTAAATTGGTTGAGGAAATGGCAGAGAAGGTGAAAACCATTCAGCAGCATATCAAGGCAGCCCAAAGTTGACAGAAGAGTTATGCGGATAATTGTCAACGAGACCTGGAGTTTAAAGTAGGAGACCGGGTATTTCTACGCATATCTCCATGGAAGAAGGTCATACAGTTTGGGAAGAAAGGAAAGCTAAGTCCCATGTATATCGGACCCTTCGAGATCCTTGATCGAGTCGGAGCTGTGGCATATCGACTGTAACTTCCACCAACCTTGTCAAAAGTACATGATGTCTTTCAAGTATCCATCTTAAGGAAGTACATACCAGACCCTTCACATGTACTCTCTTCAGAGGTGGTATAGTTGGAGGATGATCTTTCCTATGAGGAGCATCCAGTGAAAATTTTGGATCGTAGAGACAAATTTCTACGCAACAAGACTACTCATCTTGTAAAGGTACTATGGAGAAACCATAATTACGAAGAGGCAACTTGGGAACTGGAGGAATCAATGAATGAGACGTACCCCCACCTGTTCTTGGCCTAGATTGTAAATGAAATTTCAAGGGCGAAATTTTTGTAAGGAGGTGAGAATGTAACGACCCAATATTTTTTAAAGGAAATTACTTTCTTATAAATATGTCATAATCACATTAACTACTATGTGCTATGGGACCCTTAAAACATAAGTTTGTCACTTTTGTGCTGTGAATTTCAAAAATCCGACATACACAGTCACGATCAGTAAGTTATTTAGAGTCCAATAAGAAAAACATAATTTTTGGAGAATAGTAACCTACCATTATGAATAGTAACATACCCTTATGAATAGTGATATACCATAATGAATAGTAACATTTCCTATGATAATATATAAATAATATTCAAGTTGAAAGTACGATATACCTATATTTTAGAATAAGTTAATGATTGTTTTAAAACTGGTTTTTGATAATAAATTCTGATTTTAATTAAATATTAAATTAATAATATTTATAAAATTATTTTTGAAAAATGGACTTCATTTTTGGATTCTACACGTCGAAAAATGGTTGGGGTAAATTTTTGGGATTTTTCTGAAATACTTGATTTTTTTGATGAATAGTAAAATACGGTAATTTACCGTATATATACATTATAAGCTAAATAGACTATTCCTAGCATCATGGCTGATGTCACCTCCCTTAATCCAAATTCACATGATAAAATTACAATTCTTGGTCATGGAAACTTACTATTACTTGTCTTTTGAAGAAATAATAAATTAATGAGTTTTATATTAAGAAATCCCCTCTCTCCTCCACTATAAAAACCCCCTCTCACCCCCTCTTCCAATCACTCCTCTCAAGCCTTGTTCCTTGTCCAAATTCTGTCCAAATACCCTCCCAACCTCCTCTCTCACTCCCATCAAGCTTTGGTCTCATTAAAATACCAAAACCTCTCCCTTAAGGAGGTTCTCAAGGAAGTTTGGTTCAAGAGGTAAATTCCTCTTTTCAATTCTTTTTCTTTCCTTTCAGGTTCATTTGTTTTCTTTTTCAATTACCTCTATTTATCCAAATTTTGTGATGAATCAAGTACCTTATATTTATTTTAATGTTGTAATGATAGTGTAATAAGTTATCATCATCTCCCCCTTTTTACCTTCTTTTATACTTGTATCAAGAACACCATCCGAGATGTGTCAATTTTACACATTTAAGGACGATGGACTTTTGATTTCTTTTATCATTATAAATTCTGGTCATGAAACCATTCTTGTTATGGTTGAACCAGATTATTTTATATAATATAACATATTTAAGATTTTTTAATCCCTTTTTTCAAATGGTGTTAGGTTATAAAGAAAAATGAGTTCGTTTTAATCAAAACCCACAAATTAAACGAAACAATTATCATTAAAGTTCTATATGATAATTCATCCTCATTCCATGTAACCAAGTTATATAAATTAAAAATAACACCTATTTATGTTCATAAATAATATATAATTTCAATTCTGGAGATTTACATCCATTCCACTTCATTACTTAAAAACATGTGAACCGAATATGAAAATAAGAGAAACGAACACTCCAGAATGATGAAATTCAATATAATAACTTATCAATAAAGACATAAATGAACTAACCATAATTATGGTAAACTAAATAAATTTATAATAGTTTCTTAAATAAGTTATTAACAAGTATAATTTCATATTCTAGGAGCTTAAGTACAAGAGAGGAACACGTTTGGAGTTAAGGTAAGGGTTTTTCACCCGAACTTCCAATTTCATTCAGGTTACTTTTATTGTGTAATTTCCTCAATTAAATTCTTATGTATTGTTATGTACTCTTAATAAATTCTGTGTGAGTATTCTATATATGTAAACCAACCATAAACCTTCCCTATTTTCTGGATAATTACATGTTTTAAAATAATCTCTCAAAACTGTTTCCAAAAAATACAAGCCTGATATAAGGGAATTTCTCAAATTCATATCTATTTTCAAGGGAAATCTATAATCTTTTTTTAGAAACCATTATTCTTATAAAAACACTAGTTTTATTAGGAAAATACTATCTTACTTCACTTCTGGTTTTATACAAATATTTTTCCAAAAGAACTCTTCTTTTCAAAATAAAAGAGTAGTTATCTCAAGAATTGCTTAATGATTTTATAAGAGTGTTTTCATCTAATTCAACGCTCTTGTTGATTCCATGGTATTATTGGGTTTAATCATTTATAAAGTCATATAACATATTTTATTTAATGGTTATGAATAAATCTATTGTGGATGATCTGTCCTAAAACCATTCACCATATTATTCCGAATGGTTAGTGTTTTATGTTTGATGATTGGGGAAATATAGTTACATTTCATATGATAGTTTCAATATGAATGTATTTATTTTTTATGTTTATCCTCACTCATATGAGGAATGAATTGGACTTATTATGTGATGGGTGGGGCCCACTATAGCCCCTCGATGCATCGGTAGGTCTCATGAGACAAATAGACGTGGAATTGGCCGAGGCCTTTCCCATTGTGATATGGATTTTGGACGAGGCCTTAATCATTAGAAGTCTTGGACGAGGCCTTGAAAAAATGTTTCAGAATGTACGGAATTATGAATTCCATCATTATGAGTTCAAGTATTGATATTCCATGTGGTTATTCGATTAGTAGAACACCCATGATTATGTTTTATTATGGAATTATTTATTCAGCTCATTTTCCTGCCATAATGTGTTCACGTTTATTATTAAAGGCATGTGTTTTAAATTATTCACCATGTCTAATGTTTATATTATCTTTCGATGTATTGCTTACTCTTACTGAGAATTTGATCTCACCCTCTATTATTTTTCATTTTCTCAGGGCAAGAGGAATTCAATTATGAATGACATGCTGAAATAACTTAGGATTTATGGAAGTTGTCTAAGGAGTTTCTATGTTGTTTTTCATTTCAAGTTGTAATGATGAACTTATGTATGTATCTTGTTTCCAATAATACTAAACTACTCGGTCCTTCAGGATTCACATTCCTTGTATGTATTCCAATGCAATCAAACAAGGTACCAGCTCCGGGCAACTGAGGTCGGGTCCTTACACCTTCCTCCAACCCCTGAATGTCGATATGGAGACATTTCCCATACGGTCCCTCTCCAACGTTGGGATCCTCCCTACGTCCTCACTGTAGCTGGCGAAGGTCCTCCTCGCCCCAGAAACCTGAAGGGTGAAGGCAAGCCTCGATCCACTCGCACTAAGCATGGAGGTCCTCCGCATGCTCTCTCTGGTTCTAGCAGAGGTTTTTCACGCTCTAGTGTTGTTCATAGAGGTCCTCCCCATGTACCCTTCGACATTTGTCCCGGTGCTCCTCGCACCTCGTCTTTTTCAGGTGGAGACCCTCTCCGCCACAGCACTAGTGCGGCCAAAGGACCCTATGTCGGGAATCAGCCTTGTCCCGAGGAGCCACCTAGGGGCAGGAAGGTGGGTCGTCGCTTCCACAAGAAGAATCCTGGGAAGGACCGTATAGAGATCAAACCAGTCCACTTCTCAGAATACGAAGTAGAGTACGACTCAACTCGGGAACCCTCCCATCGCTCATTCGAGTCAAGGGCCGAGGCAGGGATGAGGCGCATCATCCTGGTGCTCCCGGAATGCGAGGTCCACAGGATTCCTACCTCCCTTTGCAGGTTTATCTAGGAGGATGAAAACCTGGAGACCTTGTAGGTTATGATCGTGCAGTCACCACCATCATCGCCAGAAGTGCTTTCTACCTCCACAAGAGATTGTGGAGAGATATTTTGGGGACCAATGGTGAGCGAGAAGCATTGTGACTTGTCACCAACAGCCCCGGCCCCTGAGCTAGGAATGATGGCTGTCATCCCCTCCTACCGCGACGTAGCGGCCAGGTTGCTCCACTATTCGGAGGACAGCCTAAGAATCGGTTGCCAGTCAGCCTGTTCGCCATATTCTCCACCGGCCAACCTACCGTCTCAGCGGTCTGCCTCAGTAATACTTCCAGTTCCTCAACCAACCCCAGTTGGCGAGTGGGCCAATCAAGGGTCAAACCCTCAATTTGAGTCGAGTATCTTTTGGAGCATTCTTGCAGCGGACCACTTCCTCGAGGAGTTCTGGCCCGTGGAGGTGAAGGATTTCTGTATACCCGAGTCTCTCAACCCAAAGGAAGTTTAGTTCTTCCTCTATACCCTCTGGGTGATTCATTTTAGTCTTTTCCATTAGCACATGGTTTATCCAAGGATCCAAGCGCATTTCAAAGACATTAGTGAGCAGTTCCGTCTAATCGATCTGGCCGCACTTCCTATGGCCCAGCACCTCGAGTCACCAGGTCGCCGTGAGGCTGTCCAGCAGCAATGCATTTAGAGTATTAAGGTACTCTGCAGAATTATCAGGTAGGCTACCCCCCACGTGCAAGTCAATGGCTGGGGATAGTATGCCACCCTCCTCTTTAGTCCTATATGGCGGAAGCCCGACTCACTATGCGATATTGAGGACATTCCCCCAAGAAGGGTCACGGTTCACATGGTTGACATAGTGGAAAAGGAGGAAGAGATGGAGTTTCTCGATGGATACTTACCCCCTGAGGGTGTTTCACCACTGTTGGACCCATCGGGGAGGATTACCCATCAGAAGAGGAACCTCCTAGGTCTCCCTGCGCCCACCGAGTCATTAGTACTCAGCCGGAACATCAGTAAAGGGAAAGAGCGCGTCTAGGCTTTCAAGCACTATGACCCATCCGCCTCAGTGCAGAAGATAGAGGAGGACCCCGAGAAGGCCGCTTTGTGCCAGAAACTTGCTGAGAAAAATAGGTTGGTCGATGAACTCCTGGCTGAACGCGCTGTAGAGAGATGACCTGACTATGGTGATCCTAGGCTGGGGTAGGAACAACTTCCCCCCAGCGAGATGCCTCCGGGAAACCCTGATCATACCACTCCTGTGGACAGGGTTGAAGCCGGAACTCATGAAAAGAGGGCGTAGTATGTCTAACCAAACCCTCCCGAACAGCATGGAAATTCAAGGAATCCTGCCCGGGTTCCCCCAGCTACCCTGCAGGCCGCTCATTGAGCCGCTCCACGAGCCGATGAGCCTATCTACCATGTTGAAGAACCCGACAACGCAATCGTGGTTAGGGATACCCTTCAAGATAGGGACCCCCACCCGGATGATCCTATGGCGGCGCTCATCGCCCACCTTGAGGCTTTGGAAACGCGACAGGTGGTTATCCCACCTGATGGCAAACCACACCCGACATGGTTGGATGATATGTCGGTGCCTCCGGGTTTCGTGAATCCCACCTTATCCCACTTTAATGGGATGGGGGACCCACCACGGCATCTGGCCCACTTCAACTCAAGGTGTGGTCCCATGTTGGGTACTCCAGCACAACAGGAGGCTGCCAAGCTCCGCTGTTTTGTTCAGACGCTGGAGGGGTCAGCGTTCATCTGGTACAACTAGCTCCCCGTTGGATCCGTGACCAGTTGGGAGGACCTTCATAGGTAGTTCCTCTACCAGTTCATATATACCACTCGGAAAACAATCATTAAAGACCTCTTCAAGTGAAAACAAAGGCCTGATGAGTGAGTCGCAGACTTCATCGCTCGGTGGAAGGGGCTCACATACTCCCTTGACATGCCAGTGACTCAGGAGAAATTACTGATGATGTGTGTGGGGAATGTCAAGACGGAACTGGTTCCCTCCCTAATCACTTAGAACTATCCCAAAGGGTTCTAAGACTTCTCTGACAAGGCCCAGCGCCTTGAGGAAGCCCTACAACAGGCCAGGCAGGCACGCCCGTTGCCACCTGCAATCCCAGTAAGGTGGGATTCCAGAACCGAGCCTGCCGAAGTGTCCCAGATAGAGGCCCTTAGGCATCTATAATTTCTACCACTAGCACCAGACCCATATCATCACAAAGACCCTCCACCTCAGGCATAACTTCCGGCTCTGCAGCATCCTCAGAATCGACAGAATCTTCCACGTAATGCGCCACCACTGCCCAGACGGGACAATCAGGGTCCACCTCCTCAACAAGCCTCTCTAGATCCTTGTCAAGGACAGGCTCCAAGGGCTCCCTATCTAGAAATAAGACACCAGACTTACTCATTAAATTAGAATCAGATCCCCGATTACTTCTGTAGTGCCCTAGAGCAGGGGATTGTACGCTTACCTAAGTGAAAAAGGCCGACAGAGGTGAATCTCACTGATCACCCCAACTACTACCCCTATCACCGGATTCTGGGGAACACCCTCAAGTAGTGCTATGTGTTTAAAGACTGGATCTAGGACCAGTTAGATAACAAAATAGTCAGGTTGGGCCTAACCCTAGCACAAGTGGAGGGTGTCTTTGTAGGATCAGGTAGCGGTAGCGACAGCGAAGGAAAGTGGTAGCAGGTTCCCAACTGTGGATCCCAGAAGTACGACGACTGGATGGATCATAAAACAGTTGATCGTTCCCATTGCATCATTAGGGCACGCATGAATCAGTCGGAGCCTCCAGAAGCTGCGACCAACACTTCTGTGTCATCATCTCAGCCGACCTCTTCCCAGAATAGCAAGCATCAGTGGCACAAGAAGAAGAAATGCGCTTCTACAATGCCGTCGACATCTCGCACTCTCAGAGACTTCATGCCCCCTGAGGTGGGGATTCCTCCCAGAATCTTCCCAGTGGTGGATGACTCTTCAAGCGACAGTCAAGGGTATGCTTCGGTTAACACCGTCGAGTTGGTAAACCCCTATATGACTCCCGACGAGGGAGAATGCTAGGAGAATCTCCCCAAAGTCCCCAGTTGACGCCAAATTCGGTGGATCTGTGACTATATGGGACATCGAGGCACATCAGTTGGAACCTATATCCAGGCCATGCATGCCACTGAGACTAGATAGCAGGCACATCACAGATCTCAACACGCACAACCTCTTCATCCGATGTCGTCAAGACCGCCTCCACCACCGTTTGTGCTACTAGATCAGGCAGAACTACTTCGGTCATACCACGACCAGCTTCACCCTGCTACAGGCCGATCTTAGTCATCCAGAACTGATCTGAAACCTACTCTTTAGGCTTCGACTAGTGGGCAATGGAATATTCCCAGCACCAGCCAGTCGCCGGTCCAGCCGGTAGGGCCCGCCATGCCTTCAATCGTAGAGCGGACTCCTGTAAGCAGAAGTTCACGCTTGGAATGGAAGTATGATGTCCTCAAGCACCTTTAAAGCATCCCAGCAAGGCGTTCCATCCTTGAATCCCTCTTCCGATCGTCAGATATGTGTGAGGCCCTCGCTGAGGCTTTAAGAAGCCCCCTCCAATTTGAGACGGAGGTAGCAGCTGCAGAAGCCTTCCATGCTGAAGCAGTTGAGGATGCCGAATGTCAGGATATCATCTCGTTCTTGGGAGAAGATGAAGGATATCCCATATAGGGGCACATCCACTCACTGTACATCACCATCCAATTCAACGGTGTGGAGGTTCACCACTGTCTCGTTGACACCTGCTCCAGGATCAACCTTATCCCGAAGTTGAAACTGTAGAAGCTAGGGTTATCTGATGATGACCTGACTCCCTCCGATTTAAAGATACAGGGATATGACAGGATAAAACAGACCCTGGTCGGCAAGATCCGTTTGAAGACCCAGTTCGGTGGCCTAGTTGCCAGTACTGAATTTTTGGTTGTCTCCCAGGACACTGCGTACGATGCATTGATGGGTAGGCTATGGCTCCACTTGCACGCGGCGGTTCCCTGATCATATCACCAGTTCCTCAAGTACTCCCTTGATGTTAGAGTAGGTGTACTCTAAGGTGATGCATCCTCTTTCGCCTCTTGTGAAGCCCGTTCTCTGAACACTGACTATTACAAGAGAAAGGATAAGCAGATTCTGGCAAGTGAGGTTGAACCCGCCCCAGTCACAAGTGATCCCTGGGTAGGTCTCGATGACGCCTACATATTCTCGATCCATCGGTTGGAGGCCAGTACCCCCAACATGGGGCAGTGCTTTGTCATTTCAGGTACAAGAGGAAGTCATATTCCCAAGTCCATGTGACGGCATAAAATCACCTCGTACTCCTACACAAACCAGGTTTAGGTGATCCCATAACCTCCTACCCCTGTACGGTATCGGGACGTCCGGCTCATGGCAATGGCAGTATATCACACGTGTCTGTTTCACTGGGCTGGAATTAACTAGATCAAGCCGACACACCACTACTGCTTTGATGTTATCAAGTGCGGCCCCATGGTCCAGAGACCAGATGGGATCTGGTCAACAACCCTCATCGCTACGATCTCAGCAGCGCCAGAGTTCCCCGATGCAATGACCACGACTGCTCAAGCTGGAACCAGCCTCCCATCGGGGTCTGGTGGATCGAAAGCAACTTCTCCCTCAGAAGATTCCTCCATAAGTGTAGAAGAGGATATAGAGGATGCTCCCCCTGCCTTTGAAGAAGGAATATCTACCACGGTCGATGAACTGGTACAGGTGAACCTTGGTAGTGAGGCAGATCCGAGACCTACATTGATCAGTGCCACCATGTCCCTCGAGGAGAAGCATCGATATGTGGAATTCCTTAAATAGCACCGTGATGTGTTTTCCTAGAGTTATGATGAGATGATAGGACTAGATCCTCAGGTAGTCGTCCACCGCCTCGGTCTCCCGACAAACCATCACGGGTTCAAGAAGCCTCCTAGAAAGATGCACCATTCTCATAGTGCCATGGTCGAGGCCGAAGTTGACAAGCTCATCAGATCCAACTTCATAAAGGAGGTACAATACCCCAAGTGTTTATCCAACATCATGCCAGTAAAGAAGAAGAACAGACAGATCAGAGTTTGTATCGACTTCTGTGATCTCAACTGTCATTATCCAAAGGATGATTTTCCCCTTCCAGTGAAAGAATTGTTGATCGACGCTGCGGCGGGGTTCCAATCCCTCTTCTTCATGGATGGCTACTCTGGATATAATCAGATCCGAATGGACCCCAAGGATGAAGATTCCATGGCCTTCAGGGAACCCCAAGGTACATTCTCTTACCTGGTTATGCCCTTCGGCCTGAAGAATGCAGGTTCCACCTATCAGCGGGCCATGCATCGCATATTTAAGCCAATCCTCGGGACATTGGTGGAATGATATGTGGACAATATGGTGGTCAAATCTCACCAACACCAGGACCATATCAAGGATCTTGAAAAAGTGTTAGGATTCCTCCATTCCTACCACTTGAAGATGAACCCGTTGAAGTGTGCCTTCGGGGTCACCTCCGGGAAGTTTCTTGGATTTGTTTTTAGGTACCGAGGCATCGAGATCGACCTGGAGAAGATCAGGGCCATCAGCCAGATGCCTTCCCCAAGCAATATTTGGGAGCTTCGAGGTATCCAAGGACACTTATCCAACATACACTGATTCATTATGAATCTGGCTGGAAAGTGTAAGCCCTTTTCTCACCTCATAAAGAAAGGCTCTGTTTATGAGTGGTACGAGGAGTGCCAGACTGCCTTTGAGGAAATCAAGAAATATTTGCTCCAGCCTCTGGTCTTCATACCACCCATCTCTAGGAAGTCGCTGGTCCTCTATGTCACTGCCCTGGAATGGTCCCTCGACACCCTTCTCACCCAGAAGAACAATGAGAGGATAGAGAACAACCTCTACTACCTCAGCTACATGCTCCTCGATACGGAGACCAGATACTCCCCCATCGAGAAGAGCTTCCTTGTGCTTGTGTTTTCCATACAGAAATTGTGACATTACCTACAGCACCATGAGGTACAGCTGGTCTATTAGGTAGACCCACTAAAGTACATTCTAAACCGACCCATGTTGACTAGCCGACTAGCGCAGTGGGTAGTGATCCTCTAGAAGTTCGACATCAGGTTCATGCCTCATAAGGCTATTAAAGGGAAGGCATTGGAAGACTTCCAAGTTGCCCATCCAACCTTCGTGGACCAGTCCTTGGGCCTAGATATTACTGATGAGACAATCCTCTCAGTAGACCATGTTGTCTCATGTTGGAAAATTCACTTTGACGGTGCCTCCTAGAGCCCCATTGGTAGGAGGCTCAACGATCCTAGGCTCAACAGAGTGGGCCTGGGTATCGTCATCATTACCCCAGCTCAAGCTATTCTGCCGTACTCATTACTATTGTCAGAAGGCTGCACTAACAATGAGGCAGAGTATCAAGATCTCATCACTGGCCTCCAGCTGGACCTCGAGATCAATGTGCCCCATTTGCATGTGAAAGGGGATTCTGAGCTAGTCATCAAGCAAGTCAATGGCGACTATGTTTTCAGGAAGCCAGAGATATTACCATTTTTGGAGTGCACCCTCCATCTAATGGCCCAGTTCCCTTCTCGACCAGAGATTACCCATGTCCCTCAGTCACAGAATGGTCCATAGGATGCTTTGGATGGCTTAGCTGCATCACTTGTAGAGCCCGAGAAGGATGATATGATTATCCACGTGGTGCACCGGAGAGTCATTTCACCCGTCACCCCAGAGGATGACGATAGCCTATAGATAATCCATGTTACCACTGGATATTCCACGTCAGGACTTCTAGGTTCTTCAGATTCAGTGGTTGAAATGACTCCCGATTGGAGAGCCCCTTTTGTCGAGTATCTCCAAAATGGTTGCCTCCCGGCTGATCGAGCTGATCGCGAGTGAATCCGACACCGCGCGCTGTAGTTTACCCTCCAGAGTTGTCCCAGTCTTGAGAAGATCCTCTATAAGCATGGTTTCGATAGTTTTCTCCTCTATTGTATCAAAGGAGTCGAGATTTATCAGGTTATGCAAGAGGTTCATGCCGGTTCCTGCGGTGCCCACCAGGCTGGGCCAAAGCTGTCCCATCAGATTCGAAGACTAGGGTACTTCTGGCCCTCTATGATCCATGATTGTATCGAGTTCACCAAGAGATGTCATGAATTCCAAGTTCATGCTAACTTCCTACATCGGCCGCCAGAACCTCTCCACTCCACCAAGTACTCTTGGACATTTCCAGTGTGGGGACTTGATGTCATGGGACCATAGCCACCGACGACAGCTCGCCTGTGCAGGTTCATCCTGACCGCCACAAATTTCTTTTCAAAGTGGGCAAAGGTAGTTCCACTCAAGGAGGTCAAGGCCCATTCCATTGTTGACTTCGTGAGCTCTAACATCATCCACTAGTTTGGAGTCCCCCACACTGTTCTCACCGATAACGGCACCAACTTCCATGTAGTTGAGCTGAAGAAATTGCACGCCAAGTACAATATCCATTTGAACCATACCTCCCGCTACCACGCACAGGAAAATGGGCAGATCAAGGCGTTCAACAAAACCCTCTCTAACATTTTGTAGAAAATGGTTGGCTAGAACAAGAAGATTTGGACGGACAAGCTCCCCAATGCCCTCTGGGCTTATCGGACAATGACTCGCAATTCCACCCAGGTGACCCCATATTCCCTAGTGTACGGGGCTGAGGTCATCTTGCCCATCGAGATCCAGCTGCCATCGTTACGAACTACGGTCTATGACCAGCAGGTTCTAGATAAGGTGGCCGAAATCCGTTTAGCTGAATTAGAAGCACTGGACGAGAATAGGCTTCGTGCCTTGCACAATTTGGAAAGGCATCAGAATAAGATAGCTAGAGCCTTCAACAAGAAGGTTCACCTCTTCTCTTTTCTATAAGGTGACCTGGTATTGGCCCTCTGAGCACCAATGATCCCTGGCAGGAAACCACCCAAGTTGGAACCCAAGTGGTAAGGACCTTACATAGTCCACATGGTTTACCCCAATGAAGCATACTCCTTAGTGACTATGGATGGTGAGCGCATAACTCCTCCCACCAATGCCAAGTTCCTCAAGGACTGAGACCCATGGTCCTGTATGACCTTAAACTGGATGGTCCTATATGACCCTAAACTGCATGCCGATTCAGCATGACCCTAAACTGCATATCAGTCCTGCATGACCATAAACCGGATGGTCCTGCATGACCCTAAACTACGTGTCGGTCCTGTATGGCCCTAAAATTCATACTGGTCCTGCATGACCTTAAACTGGATGGTCCTGCATGACCCTAAACTGCATGCTAGTCCTGCATGACCCTAAACTGCATACCAGTCCTGCATGACCTTAAACTGGATGGTCCTGCATGACCCTAAACTGCATGCTGGTCCCGAACGACCCTAAACTGCATGGCCTTTGAGAACTACGTATGGATTGATTCCCATCCGCATGGGATACATAGGAATACACAAACATTTTGTCTGTTGGCCCATCCCAAATGCCAGAATCTTCCCCTTGAGTCAAGACATATGGTGGGGTGCATACTTTTTCCCCAATTCACGTCGAGCTAGCCTCGATTCGGCCATACGTCCCACTCCCTAGAGACGTTATCCTCTTTCATATATGGTTATAGCTATGCTTCACCCAGTCCTTGATTGGGATTCCATCACCTTCCCTGTCCGAAAGGGCCCCTGAATGGTATGGATTCTAGGCCTAAGGGCTCTCTTACCACTTCGGGCCAACGCCCTCAAGGATGTCGAGCAAAAAATTGTTACAAGTCCCGCGTTGCGAATATGGTCAGCGGTTGATGCTCGTTTGTTGCTCAAATTTCATGTCACTATAGGGACGTTGTTTTTAGAACATGGTCAATAGTTGTCCTAGATCGTTAGGAACACCCCAAGATGTCCCAAACATCGAGTGTAGTGGTTAATTCTGCCCTGTTGTATCTATGTAATGGACTCCCTTCTGGTGATGACAGTTATCAGGCCTCGTTGGACGGAGATAGCTGAGACCAGCTCCTTGTTTCCCACACCGAGAACTGCTCACGTGAGCTTAGTAGCTGTGATGAGGTAGTAACCATACAAGAAGGCATATAAACTTCCATCCAGATTGGGTTATCTCTTCTAGTATTATTCTGCGTGGTGTGGTATTATGTCCTCATTAACGTCAAGTTTCTCACCATTCCGTACACATCCCGGGATGAGACCTTCCCTGGACCCCGTCCTCACTACAAGACGTTAAACTAAAGACTGGTCAGGCCTCCCTGGCTGAGGCCTAGCCTCAGGCCCCTTGGCCTTATCGGGTCCCTAGCCCCTATCCTCACTGCAAGACGTTAAACTACAGACTGGTCAGACCTCCCTGACCGAGGCCTAGCCTCCCTGACTGAGGCCCAGCCTCAGGCCCCTTGGCTTTCTCAGGTCCCTGGCCCCCGTCTTCACTGCAATATGTTAAACTACAGACTGGTCAGGCCTCCCTAAATGAGGCCCATCCTCAGGACCTTTGGCCTTCTTAGGTCTTTATCCCCCCTTACTCACTGCAAGACATTAAACTACAGACTGGTCAGGCATCCTTGACCAAGGCCCAGCCTCAGGCCCCTTGGCCTTCTCAAGTCCCTGACCCTCGTCCTCACTGCAAGACGTTAATCTACATGCTGGTCAGGCCTTCCTGACTGAGGCCCAGCCTCAGGCCCCCGACCCAAGTTCTTACCCGGAGTGTATGGTGTGATGCGGTATTAGGTCCTCATTCACATTGGGTTACTCGTTGTACCTTACACCCCCCTCATTAGGGTATCCTACCCCTGAGTATCTTCAAGAACTATGTGTGGCTTGATTCCCATCCTTATGGGATATGTAGGACCACCCGAATGTCTAGACTTCAGGTCCAGCCCCATCTCCTGGAAATCTCTATCTCACCTTGGCCCCATGGCCTACCCTCTCCCTCCTGAACATCCTCGTCACCCATTTTCGGTGGTTCATCAATGTGCCTAAGGGTACTCTGGTTTAGTACCTAGAATGTCGGACTCTGCTCGGACATTCTTCCACCCGCTTTTTAGGCTTTATGTTCTCCTTAATTAGGGCTTCCATCACCTTTCACACCCGAAGGGACCCCTGAGTGGAATGGATGCTAGGCCCAAGGGCTCCCCTACCATTACGGTCCAATGCCCCTGAGGGTCACAGAAAACAAGCCGATACAAATCCCGCGTCGCGAATATGGTCAGTGATTGATGCTCATTTGTTGTCCCACTTCAGGCTAACGTGATATGGATACTGTGTTTCGAACATGGTCAACAGTTATACTTTGTCGCCATGCCAACCCCATTAATCCCAAAATGTTGGTTGCATGATTCACATCCTTCTCCACCCCCATAATGTCCAGGTGGAATCTCGACACTCCTGGAATAATTCCTCAGTGTGCTTCTGTGTGTTAGGAGGAACAAATCCGCGATAGGGGCATCATTCGGGGCTTCACACAAATTTTCCTTTGGAGGGTGTTCTAGGTATTTCAAAAGACATCTTCCTCCCTTGTTTCCCACAACGATTTTAACTCACGTGGGATTAGGGATCGGGTTGAGGTATGGACTTACTTGGAGGGTTTTCACTCCATCTATGGTCCGAGCTCTAAGACCATAAACTAAGATATCACCTAGAACTATGTGTGTCTTGATTCCAATCCTTGTGGGATACCTAGGACCACCTGGACATCTCATTTTCAGGTCCAGCTCATTTGGGAGCCAATTTCTCCTCCCCCTTTCCCTCTTACCCCTATTTGGGCCCCTTGGCTCGGGGTTCCCCTCTCGGAATTGAGTACGGTGAGGTGCGAGATCATTTCCCCATTCACGTCAGGTATGTTTTATTGAACCATACACATTCCCCACCTAGCATCGTCTCTTCTACGTCTGCGCTACATGACGTTAAAATGCATTCTTGGTCCCATCACATGACCCTAATCTGTGATATTATCATCCTGGCCACACGACGAAAAACGGCACTGCATTGTGATGTCTTCACCCCAGGGGATACCATGTTTGGTATTGGTCACATGCCATACCATTTTTCAATGCCTACTACGGCTTGATTCTTGTGGCGATGCAAGGTCCTACTACCCTAGGCCCATCGCTTCACAAAAAAAACCACTCTCCTTAAATGACAAACAAGATTTATCAAATACCACTTCTTTTGGTGAGAGGGATATGCCCGCCCACCCCTTTTATCCCTGGCACTGGTACCTCACCATGCCCCCCTCAAGAACTACGTGCAGCTTGATCCCCATCTTCATGGGGTACGTAGGAACTTCTGTGCACTTTGCCTTGGGTCTAACTCAACCCTCATTTTCGGTCCCTTGACCTAAAACCTCTCCAAGGAACACGTGGTGGTCGAAACCCCTGGTTCCCATTCACATCGGGTTTTTGTAGTTACCCCACCACGTGTTTCTTGTGTTTCCTAACATCTATGGTATGAGTTTTACAAACCTAAACTAAGATCTCCCTATTGGAATGGACTTGACTCCCTCTATGTAATACGTCTCGTTGTCGTATTCAGATGCATTTTGAAAAAGAGCCCGAAGTGTGGAATTTTCATGGGGACATTCCCCTCGTTATATGTCCAAGCTTAGTGAGCTCGCTATTTGGATACTCATCATCTTCCATATCCAAAATGACCCTCAGATGGTACGGATGCTAGGCCTAAGTTCTCTCCTGCCATTTTGGGTAAACATTCCTAAGGATCTCAGACGACATTTGTGACAGGTCCCGTGTTTCGAACATGGTCAACAGTCGACCCTCATTTGTTTTCCCCACTTCAGGCTAACACAATGTGGATACTGCATCTCCACCATAGTCAAAAGTTATCATCCATCATCATGCTTCCATCACTGTGATCCAGATTGCGAGCATCATGATTCACACATTTCCACTTTCTCATGTTCAAGTGAAATTCCGACATACTCAACTCTACCTCTTCGCGTGTCTAGGTGCGCTACATGGATGAGTTAGCATCATTGGGTCGGCATCCACCGAGTGTCCCTCCACCCTAACATTCCCCTTACTATGTCAGGAAAGTCCCCCATTACTTCTTGTTTCCCACATCGAGCATGACTCACGTGGGATTAGTAGTTTTGGTGGGATGTGTACCGGCGCAGCCAGGCTTCTCCTCATCCTACATGATGTTAAATTGTGCTTCCAGAACTACGTATGGCTTTATTCCCATACTCATGGGATATATAGAGACACCTTGGTATTTCTCCTGGGGTCCAGCCACTGGAATCATAAGTCCTGTTCCTCTTCATTTCTGGCCCCTGTCCCGACCGCTCGTGAGGAACCGCATAACTGCAACTATACCCCGAACGAGTTTGGGATGCCCCAAAATGACATTGGGAAGCGACATCACCCCTTTACAGAGAGGCCCTATCTAAAATAAGGAGTGATCCATGATCAAACAATTGTGTCCACCAAATGCATTTCCACCACGGTGGCGTAATTTCAAGAGTGTTGGATTCTGTTCAAACAAACCCCCACTCCACATCCCACACTTTGCATGCCCCTTATTTGGACCCTCATCCTATTTCTTGTCTGGAGGAACCCCCTAACAGTATGGATGCTCGTCCTATATCCCACCTACTATCCTGGGCCAACGTTCTAGAAGACTAATGGATGACATTTGTGACAGGTACCATTTTTCGAACATGGTCAACGGTCAACCCTCATTTGTCTATCCCCATTCCATGCTAATGCAATAAAAATACTGTGTTTCGAATGCGGTCAACAACTATTCTTTATTGTCACACCACCCCCAAAATGTTCTGAATCCTGGGTATCGTGATTCACACTTCCCATTCCCATCTTTTCGGATAGATTTTAGTGCCCCTAGTGTTACCCCATTCGTTCCCAAGAGCTCTCTAGGAAAATGATAATTCGGCTATTTTGAGAGATTCATTCTCCAGTCAGGTCTCTCCAATTTCCTCCCAGAAATATGGACCGGTTGTTCAAACCCTGGATGCCCGAATATTGGTTTTCACTCCTACATTTGAATGGGGTGATGAGGTGTCCATCCCTTGTTTCTCACATTGGGCTTGACCCACGTGATCTTAGGGAATGGTCACTGGACGCTCCGTGAACATCATAAGGATGCAATAAACCAATGCAAACAACGGAACTCATGTGTGCTATGACATTCAAACAATAAAAGCATGAAAGTAAGTTTAAGGGTTTTTAATCATTACAGTACCTGGGGGTCAACTCCCCCCATAGACGGATTGACCACATCAAAGGAACGTTGTAGCTCTACCACCCTCTAGCTGGTGGTGCCCAGGAGTTGCTGCCACTTGTTTACCTCCTGATCCTCCTCAACAGCAAGACGACGCAACTCGTTGGCCACAATCTGGGCCTACTCCACATCGGCCCAGATGGAAATCACCTCCCCAGAAGCCTGATTCAAGCCCTCTTCGGCTTCCGCCAGCTGATCTTTTAGCCGCGAGACAAGCTCTGATTGCGCATCAGGAGAAGCAGAATGCTCATCCGCCCAGGCCTGCAACTGTTCAACCTCGTTTTCGGTCTCCTGGAGCCTCCTGATGTTCACCGACTTCCTCCAATGCCAACCCATGCCAAGGCCACGGTCATACTCCTGAATCTTCTCTGCCATGAGATCTCGGACGAGCACGTGAGGGCGCTAGGCATCCACTCCCCCAACACACAGTTCACATAGTTGTGAGTGAAGTCTGTCCATTTCATCCAACCATAGTGCTTGGGGGTGTTATTGATGAAGTGCGTGATCAGCTTCCATAATCGGCAATAGAATATTTTGTTTTCCTCCTCATCAGAGGCCATCTCATTCTAGTCAGTGCAATTGGCAGGTTTATATGCAGGGAATGCCCCCAGGAACTCCTTGGTCGGGTCCACATCTAGCATTGGATCAGGTGTGGTAGGGCCTAAATTGGCTCGTTGATCCTCATCATCAAATACCACCTCAATAATCTCAGGAGCGATCCCACTTACGTCCCTGACAGCAATCGGGAGTGTCGCAGTTCGGTCTGGCCGGATGTCCACCTCCACGACCATTGGCATGCCTCGAGGAAAGGCGCTACCAGAAGACCCGACCAAATTCTCCGAAGCATCCCATGCCAATTGATAGACTGTACACACCAAGAAGGGGATGTGAATGTCAGTTAACATGGTCATGGGATGGAAGTTGTGAATTCGGTGGAGGAGACTTACATATGTCAAATCCCTGGTCTCGCTCTTGGGTTGATGTCATTGGAACCCCAAGATGCGGCCCCCCATATATGGTTGGCAGATCCTAAGACTCTAAGGGAGCCGCCTTGAATGTCCCAGCCTTGACAGACATGGAAGTTGATGCAGCCATGGGAGTGGATCTAGAAGGTCCCGCGTCGGCACTCGCTGAGGGGTGAGAACGAGGTCTATGCACAAGGTCCTCCTGCACAGTGCAAATGCTGATAAGGAATCTAGAGTAACCCAAGGGCAGACTTTGAAGAAGGAACTTGGGATTTCACCTCAAGGGCCTATTAAAAATCATCAAGATCCAAGGATTGGTTTCTGACTTTACCCTCCTCTGGTGGACTCTCTCTACCGGCCTCATCTCCCCATGAGGACTCATCCGATTCTTCTGGCAGGGGGAAGCGCTCCCTCAGGTCAGCGGCTGACAGTTGCAGAGGGACTATGCAACCCAGCAGCACCCTGACTCGGTCTTACATTGGGTTCAAGGATCCATGGGAGTGGATGAAGTCTTCCAGCTCATCTATTTATTGCTCTACCTCTTCATGCGATACTGCAAAACCGGCCCTAATGGGACCAATTCCCAGCAAGTCCATCCAGAGGTGGTTGAGGTGCTTCCATAACTCGGATGGGCCGAGGAATTTCCGGTTGACTTTCGAGATGTCTCTGGCATCCAGGAAGACAACATTCTATGGCATGTCGATGTGGCATAGCCATTTCCACGGGGCCTGAGTAGAAATACTGCAGAATCCCCTCGGTGGTCTCCCCTCTGTATGACTCTGTTCTCCTGGGACCACTGGCTCCGCTGCCGCTATCAAATCCGCTACCACAGCTCCCCCCTCAACTGGTGTGGGCACCACCACTACAGAAGCCCCACCACTATGGGATTCCCTTGTCACCTTCCAGACACGTTCCCGAGATCGAGGAAGCTCACCCTCACCGACCAGGATGATTGGCCGCTTCAACATCTCCCCTGGATAGGCTGCCTCCCAGCTCTGGGCGTATTCTTTTATCAGCCCAAGGACATCGGTCAGGGGAGGCAGTGCATTCCACATCTTCACGTCTTCCTGTGTGAACATGAGCCACATCTACCTCATCACACACTGGTGCTCCTCGTAGCGCACCCCCAGATAGACCTGCGAGGCCAGCCGCTGCAGGAACTGGAATTATCGGGCAAATTGGTGTGGGGTGTACGACTCACAGAGATGCTCAAGGTCCACCCTGGCCACCAGGACTCCACCCTAAAAGTCCAGGAGGTAGACCCGATGCTCTTCTATCCCCCGGTCATCATCAGTGAAGGCCCCCGTCGGTAATGGGAATGGGTGGAAATTTAATTCCTCCACCCTCCACACCCGGTTCAGAACCGACGGTGCTATCAGCTTAGTCGAAAAGATCCCTGGATCATTCAATATTGAGGGATGGAAGTCCAACCCTGGTGGCAATATGGGGTTCGTATACTCATAAATCCCCCTTATGTGCGCCGCCATCCACCCGTACAGGATGTGGAATGGCCCGCATATCCTCTATGGCCTTTTCCCCTCACTGATGTTCCATAGCATTTTGTACAACTTGGTGAGCATCGGGATCCCTAGGTTAACCCGTCCTCCTATCGCCAAGGTGGAAGCCATGATGAATGTTCTTGGACACACTCCCATGTTTGTATCCCTCACCGACAGGATCCAACTACAAATGAGATCTGCAATGAATGCTGCCAGCCAGACTATTGGCTGTTGTTCAGTGCTGACACTGAACCCCTAGGTCTTCCATTGGCTATTCTCCAACAGCCGCCAGTGTGAGTTTTCCTTACTCCGAGCACCCTTTGGGAAAGTTAGAGGCCTCTCCGAGAACTGCCTGTTTTATGGGAAGTTCAGAAACTTCTTGAACCACTTCTTGAAGTGGACATACCTCACCGCCTCCTTGTCCTCCCCGGGCACAAGCTCTATCAATTCCATCGCAAGACGTGGCATCTAATATGGATCCTCCCACGTACCCATATCCGGGAGGAATTTTTCATACATCGCCCCTAGTATCCGAACCCACCGAGATCTGATGCACGTACCATAGGCTGATATCGACCTCCCCATGGTGCAAATGGAAGGTATTGGTCCCCGGTGACCACCGGCTCAGCAGCTCCGGCATTAACTGCTTCGGCTGGTAGATATGGAAATGGGAGGCCCAAGCTGCCTCATACAGACCCACTCTTCTCAGCTCCGCTCCGAACTCCTCGCACGAGGCACCTACCCAGTGGGCCCAAGCCCATTCGTCCGTAAATTTTCTGCCCTAGCGCAGGTCCCATTCCTCAGACCACCCCTTCTTTGGGTTCCCCAGTGCCGCCTTAAGGATGGTTCGGTACAGGGGAGGGGACGTCTCCAGCTGCAATGGAATCCCATCGACGTTGTTCAGATGATTGTACAGGTAGTCGGTGGTGACAGGCGTGAAGTCCTCCCGGGCATGACCATCGGGTGCCCTGAACCATCGGTGCTAACACGGCGTGCTCCGAAACCAGTAAGCTAGCTCATCCCTACCTACTGCAGGGATGAAGACGTCATCCCTCATCCCGAATCCATACAGAGGCAACCTCATGCACAATGGGTATTTCTTATGGCTCTCCGATAGTAGCTCCACCAAAGAACTATGGTCCGAGTGGCTCCGGACTTGCTCCCCCAGCCCAAGACTATTCGCCATTTCGTCCCTCCAGGAAGCATCCGCAAGGACCCCCTGGGCAGCTTCTTGGTGGGCCATTTAGTTCTAGAACTTGGACATTTGGTTGGCTGGTTCACAGAGATCGTTCAAAAAGCGCGTTTGCGAAGCCCGCTTGCGAAGACTGTTCGCAGGGCGCTGCCTCAGCGTTCAAAGCCGGATCACAGAGCACAACTGTGGATTCGAGGACTCGTTGTGCGCCACGGAGCCTCGATTCACAGAGACCACTTGCGAAGTACGCAGAGCTTCGCAAATCTAGAGAACAAGATGAAAAAATCATGGAGAAAGGAAAGGAAAAAAGAGAGGTCCGACCCCCTATTTATAGGCGATGGCCGGCGGAGCTTCGCGGCGTGCCCAGCCCGCGCATCACCTATCCGCCCCGTGAGCCCTCTTTGCGAGTCAGCACCGCGAAGGGCCGAGGATTTTAGTGATTTCCCTCAGAATTCGACCCTTGATCTCTCTGCGGCTCCAAGTATGAGGGGGTCATTTGCTGGAGCCAAAATTTGGAACGAAGAAACGGCCCCAGGAAAACTCCATGGACTACCTCGTGAAGCCACTTCGCGGAGTCCCCCCAACACCGTGGCCGCCACGAAGTAGAGGAGGCAGGACGCTCTGTGAATGGATTTGACGTTCGCAGACCTGCCGCGAAGAACAAGAGGCGAGATTCTCCATGAACCCATTTGACGTTCGCGAGCCTGTCGCAAAGCTACATAGCCCCTCTTCGCGCCGCGTGAGCTCCACTTCGCGGTGCCTCTTGCCTATAAATACCCGGCTCCCCCCGAGATCTCAGGATGGAAAATTCGACCTTTTGTCTTCGCAGCTCCCAAATCGCAAATTATTCTTCCACTCGATGAACCATGAGTTGCGCGAGGTAATTCCACTTCACGAAGTGCCTCCCCATTGTCTTGTTTTGATCCCCTCTTCCAAGAGGGATTCCATTCTCAAAGCCTAAGGGCTTTCACGAAAGAAGGGGATCCCCAAGGGGACCCGGGTCATCACGGAGCGTTTATGATTCGTGAAACACCCTTCATGTACACATGATCCATATGCTAAGGTAGAGTCACTGTACTTCGCAAAGCACATTGCTTCCTGACACCTTGCTCTGTGAGGCACCTTTGCTTCGCGAGACTGTGCTCCGCGAATGCCCTTTCACTTCATGAAGCACCTCCCATTTTCACCTCTGCCAAATTATAAGGCTAAGGCACCCCACTTCACGAAGCACACTCCTTCGCAAGTGCCCTCTTCCACACGGATCAATAGAGCTCCACAAGGCCCCTGCCTATGGACCCCTCTGCTTGGAGATTCCTTTTCCTGTGCGACCCTCCAGGTTTGTACGATGTGATTTCAAAGTCCCCTGGATGACACCACCCGTTACATTTCTTTGCATAATGCTTCTTTTCATAGGAACACTAATGGATATTGCTTCTTCACATAGCCATGCTAACATGGACCCCTCGATGGTTCTCTCCACGACACCCCCTCAGTACGGTGTTGTCGATTCCTTCCCTCCCGCAAGGAGCAGAGGGTATCGGTTATGTAAGTCCTATGGATGGGGAGAAAACACACCACTTCTGAGCTTTAAGACATTAAACTGCCAAGCACCCTCATCCTCAGCACATGATATTAAACTGTGACATCGCCCCATGCCTCTCACGTGGGGTGCCCCCACCTTGGACATTCTCCACGCCCCTGGTCTCCAAAGGAGATGATATCTTCCTTCTGGGAGTGGAGTTTGTCCGTGGGGGAAGGGAAACCACCTTGGTGTAAGCCCCTATCTTTTCTTGCAGGAGGCATCACCCCTACCCCTCTTCACTTCCTCGGTGCCAAGGCTATTGGAGGGCGTGATAGAGAATGGGGATCCTCCTTTCTTCGGTCCCAAGTCCCTCTCCCGCTGCGCTTTGTCGCCCACATGCCTCCATTCTAGAGTAAGTCTTGGTACCTTGGGCCACCTCAGAGAGTAATCCCCACTCCTCTTCACTTCCCACGGATGCACCTTTCGCGACGTGGTTGTGAGGCCTTTACTGCCTCTTGTTTCTCACACTGAGCACGACTCACGTGGGGTTAGAGTAAGCATCGACCATGACACCATCCCCATCTTTCATGAAGTTAAATTGTACACCTGAACTACTTGGAATTTGATCCATGTTAAGGAATGGTACGTAGGAATAATCCACAAGGTTCAATCCCACCACCCACCTGGACCAAGGCCCTCATTCACGTCGGTTCCCGACACCATCCCCATCCCGCATGACATTAAACTGTACACCTGAACTACGTGGACTTTGATCCATGTCAAGGCATGGTATGTAGGAAGCCTCCACGAGGTTCAAGCCCACCACCCACCTGGACCAAGGTCCTCATTCACGTCGGTTCACTAACACCATCCCCATCCCGCATGACGTTAAACTGTACACCTGAACTACGTGGACTTTGATCCATGTTAAGGCATGGTACGTTGGAAGCCTCCACGAGGTTCAATCCCAATACCCATCGAACCCACGATCTATCTTCATGTCGGTTCGATGACATGACAACATCCTGAACTGTGTGGTCTTTGATCCATGTCAAGGGATGGTACGTAGGAAGCCTCTCCGAGGTTCAACCCCACCACCCATTAGTTGTTCCGACCCCTTCACGTCGGTTAACCTCCACCTTGGGCCGCCTCGGAGTGTAAGCCCCAAATGCCCCCATCCCGCATAACGTTAAACTATATCTGCCAATCTGAACTACGTGGTCTTTGATCCTTGCTAAGGCAGGGTACGTAGGAAGCCTCCAAAAGGTTCAATCCCACCATCCACCGGTCATTCCGACCCCCTTCATGTCAGTTCACCAACACCTTGGGCATCCCAGAGTGTAAGCCCCACACCCATCGTAAACTACGTGGACTTTGATCCATGTCAAGGTATCATACTTAGGAAGACTCCATGAGGTTCAATCCCAACAATCATTGGCCCCGACCATCTCTGTGTTGGTATTCCAAGCCACCTTTTTACCCAAACTACGAGGACTTTGATCCATGTCAAGGCATGGTACATAGGAAGCATCCCCGAGGTTCAAGTCTAACAACCACTAGACCCCAGCTCCACCCTCAGTAGTAAGCCATTGTAACCTCATCCAGCGGTAAGCCGTTGACATCCTTATCCAGCGGTAAGCCGTTGTGACCCAATTCAATGGTAATCTATTGTCAACCTCATTCGGCGGTAATCCATCATCAGATGAACTATGGGGACTTTGATTCCCTACCACGAGGATACGTAGGAAGTCTCTTCGAGGCTCAAGCCCAAAACCATAGTCCATCCCGATTCTTACCCGATCCGCCACATCCCAGTGAGATCATGCCACCCCATTCCCATCCACAGCATTCGGGAAGCCTCCCACATGCTGGACCCAATATCGTTGTTCCCTCAAGGGGGTTCCTCAATCTGATCCACTCTAATTAGTGTTATGATCAGTCTGATCCATCTCCGTTGGACGTTAAACTTGTGGCATACCCTGTGTTAAACATGGGAAGCTGAGGAAAACCTCAGATACATGCCTCTGGCATATGATTCCCTGCGCTCGATGTGGGATGCATCGGGCTTCTGCACCCTCGAGAATCCCTATAATAAGGGACAGAAGATAGACACGCCAATTCCCCAGCATCCAGACACGCCAGTGATGCCCCAACATGACTAATCTCCTAACCGAAGGTTGCTGCCCTGACTGGACCCCTTGGAATGTCCCGACAGAAGCAACATAATTAACCGGTGTCCATGAAGATATGGTGCCGAGAATATTTTCACAAACAACATTTTAAATCTATAAGGGAGACCCAAACTAGGTGATGAACTCTGAGGAGGAATCCGTGAAAGGAAGAGACGACATCCCATAATCCCATTTTGATCAAGGAGAAGACGTCCCTAAATAAGGAACAGATTCCGCCTGCCTTTGGAAAGTGGGAATGCAGGGTAACAAAAAGCTACGTCCTTCGTCCCCGAACGAGACGGACGCGCACGCCCCGATGAAAGCATCAGAAACACACACAATGATCTTATTTATTTTTTATTCTGTACATCTACTGTAAAATGATTCATTTATTTATGGTAGAACCTTTTCCTATCTCTTTTTATTGTTTTCTAAAACCACGTTATATAGTCGTTATGCTGCCGAAATTTCATCTCAAAATTTCTCTCTCTTTCTCTCAAGAAATTCTCTTATTTTGTTTATGAGAATACCCAGACCTATTTCATTTTTATGGGTGTTCATAAATACAAAAAATGATATATTTGATTCTATAATTGACATACATATAGCCCTCACTCTCTTTCCATGGGTTATAAATAACATAATGATCTTATTTTTAAGCACTTTTAAAACATCACGATTTTGAAATGAAACCCATTTATTTTATTCTCATTGGGTTATTTATGATATGTTTGATTATGATCTGTGTGGTTCGCATTAAAGTAAAGAAATATTAAGGGTGCGCCCTAATAGCGCTCTAATGCATTGGGTAAAGAATTTAATCTCTAGATATGACAAGTTTCACGATACCTTAGTGAATAAACTTGGTAATTTTTATGATACCCTGGGGATGAACCTTGGGGATATGTTCATGAATGTCTAAATGAAATTTTGTAGCCACATATTCAAGTTATGATTCAAGTTATTTTCATTATGATATTCCTCCACTTCCACTGCTCATGTATTTATGTTTTTCATCAAGTTTTTATTGATATCACAAGTAAACTGATTCCATTTATTTCTTTACTGGGCCTTCTGCTCACCCATTCCTTTGATGTATTTCTCCAGGTTATGAGATACAGTAATTGTACATAGGATGGAATTTTCAAGAATCTTTTCAAGAAGCTTTTCAAGGGAATTTAAAAGAGTGTTTTAAGTTTTCATATTTTTTTGTTCTTGATTTCTAAGACACTAGACTTTAAAGGTCCTCTATTTGTAAAATGTAATGAAAAGTTATGTATTAAAAAGGTGAGATTCCATATCCAAGAATTTCCAAACTCTATGTTAAGATAATATCTACTATGGGTGAAACTAACTCATCCACATGAGTTTAATCTCATATTTTTATAATGTATCTTGATTAGGATTCAAGTCCTCCCTTTTTCATATGTCAAGTGTTTTATTACGAATCATACATCAAGAAAACAAAAAATATCATAACACAACATGATCCAAACATCACATCACAAGAAAAATAGAGGAAGGAAAAAATAAAAACAGCTTTGAGTACTGTGCACACATATGTGCCTCTCACTCCTAAGCGATCTCCTCTAGGCCACCATTCCTCCATAACACAAGAACCAAAGGGGTTATTCTTCCTCGTAGCACTTTCTTCTGATGATCATGGATATCTAATGGATTATACACAAATGTTTTTTCACTTTAATATCTATATCTCTTTAGTCAATGACATGGGATTCATCCAGAAGATACTAAAGAATCAACGAGACATGGAAGACATCGTGGATCCTATCTAACCATGGTGGAAACACCAACCAATATTCCACCTCAGCAACTTTCCCTAGCACCTCAAAGATCCCATCAAACCTGGGAGAAATATTACTGTAACAACCCGAAATTTTGAATAAATCTTGTTTCCTAATTTTGTGTGTTATTTTATTTTTTCATACTCAACAAAACTTTTTCATTTAATAAAATGAGTATAATTAAAATGAGACTGTTGGGTTTTGACTATTATATAACCGTTAGTCAGTATGACCGTTGAAAACTGAATGTTGTGACTTTTGTCTCTAAATATAAGTGACCTTGGTTAATTAATATAGAAAGGAGATTCGATGGCCTCATCCAGTAGTTTCAGGCCAATCGAAGCCCATCTAATGGAACTTGCGAAGGAGGTAGGACCACTGGGATTTACTCTGGACTAAACCCAATCCAAAATTCATCGTGTGAAGCTAGAACGGAATTTCCTTCACGAGAAGTTCAAACTGATAGAAATTACTACTCGTATGATGTTGGCTGAGCCTCCCTCAGATTCTCTCACCTTAGCACACCTTACACTTAGATCCTATGCTGGTGTGATAAGGGGCTATGTAAGGAGACCGTAACTTCCTTGTGTAATCCTTTTTTTAAATAAAAATTTTGATTTCTTCTTATGATGAAGTTTATGAATTTTCAAATATCCGGATAAATATAGTATGCATATTTTTGATGAATTTTAGAGAAAGGATATTTTAAAAATGTTTATGTAAACCTTAAATAATTTAAAATGTGTAATGATTTTCAAAAAATGGTCTTCTGCAATTATGTTCAGTACGAAATTTAGAGTCTAATAAGATCAACTTAATTTTTGATGAATAGTAAATTATGAATAGTGATTTTATGCTTAGGATTAGTAATGTGACCAAATGGATTAGTAATCTCACTTAAATAAATAATTAATATAATCTAAGCACCTTGATTAAGTAATGTGATTCAATAAAATGGTTAAATAACGGTTTCATAAATTATTAGTCAAGTATTAGTTTTTTCAGGTGAATAGTGTTTTTTAATTAAAAATTTAATTAAAAATATTTAGAAAATTATTTTTATAAAATGGATTTCATTTTTTAACTCAGAGCATCGATATTATGTTAACGTAATTTTTGGGGATTTTTCTGAAAAAAATGAATTTTCGGTGAATAGTGTATTTATTTAAAAATTAAATTAAAAATGTTTAGAAAATTATTTTTATAAAATGGAGTTCATTTTTGAAATCAGAGCATCTATATTTGGTTAAGGTGAAATTTTGGGATTTTTCTGAGAAAGTTGAATTTTCGATGAATAGTGAAAATACAGTTTTTAAGTTACGGGTGTTTAATGACATCATTAAATGATGCATTAAGTATGTAATCAATATGGTCGAATTATGAATAGTAAGATAAGGTATGAGGTGTCCCAAGTGTCCAATACCATGGGCAAGCCCATGGTTTTTCCAAAACCACTAATGAGGTGTCCCTTGGCCATTAATGCCTTGTCCCCTCACTTTCCCTATAAATACCAAGCCATCCTCTCATACATTCGACTCTCAACTCTCCCCCAACTAAGCTCTGGTATCATTACCTCCCAAGGATTCCTTCCAAGGTTCCCCCAAGTCCTCAAGGTCCCAACCTTTGAGTTTTAATAGTTACGTTTTAAGGTAAGGGATCTGACCTCTCTCTTTCTTTTCAAGTAATCTCTTTTATATCATTTCTTTTATGCTCCATGCTCTTATGTTGAAGAATGTTCTTTTATATTCATCTGACTGCCCTTTTCATGTTCATATGATGAGATACCCCCTATTGTTCTCATTATTTCATTTTAAGAATGTTAAAGTGGCGCCGTTAGGCTGCCGAATTTTTAAGGGATTCTTTCACCCTTCTCATTTTCAAGATCTATTTTCATGTCAAGTCTTTCATGTTCCATTTTATTATGTTGGGGTATTATCTCTAAATCTATCATACTGATCTTTTATGTTCATATGATGAGTTACCCTATTTTATCTCTTCAATTCATTTTTGTTGAAGTTTAAGTGGCACCGTTAGGCTGCCGAATGTTTAAGGGATTGTTTCACCCTTCTCGTTTTCAAGATCTATTTTCATGTCAAGTCTTTCATGTTACTTTTTATTATGTTGGGGTATGATATCTAAATCTATCATGCTGATCTTTTATGTTCATATTATGAGATACCTTATTTGATCTCGTCAATTCATTTTTTGTTGAAGTTTAAGTGGCGCCGTTAGGCTTCCGAATTTTTAAGGGATTCTTTCACCCTTCTCGTTTTACAGATCTATTTTCATGTCAAGTATTTCATGTTACTTTTTATTATGTTGGGGTATGATATCTAAATCTATAATAATGATCTTTTATTTTCATATTATGAGATACCCTATTTGATCTCATCAATTCATTTTTGTTGAAGTTTAAGTGACGCCGTTAGGCTGCCGAATTTTCATAAGAGAAATCTTATTTTTGTCTTCCTTTCATGTTCTTCATTTCATATGGTATGTCTTTCAAATTTCATTACCATGTTCTTAAATCCTTTATATTATGTTCCCCTACTGTTTTATGGGTCATTTATGAATGTTTGACCCATGTCCCTCTCTTTTCAATGTTTTCTAAAACCCCGAAACATAGCCGTTATGCTGCAGAATTTCCGTCTCAAAATGTCTCTCTCTTTTTCTAAAGTTCTTTAATTTTATTAAGTGAATACTCAAATATCTCTCTTCTATAGGGGTATTCACATATATACCAAGTTGTTCTATTTTAAATTCTGGTATTTACATACATGAGACCCTCTCTCCCTTTCCGTGGGTTTAAAGTGACATAAAGATCATGTCTTTAAAGCATTTTTTTAAAACGTTATGATTATGAAATGAAACCCATTTCTTTTATGATATATGGGTTGTTTATGAAATTATTTATTATGATATATGTGGCGCACATGATAATAAAGATAAATTTAAGGGTGCGCCCTGATAGCGCTCCAATTCATTGGGTAATGTCTTAATCTCTAGAGATGACCATTTAGACTAATACCTTGGTGAATAACCTTGGTAATTTTTATTGACACCTTGGGGATGGACCTTGGTGAAACGGAAATGATTTTCTTTGTAAAATGTTGTAGCCACATATTAAAGTTATGAAAAAAGTTATTTTTATTATGATATGCCTCATTATTTCTTTCTCATGCCTTAAAGTTCTTTTCATGACATTGTTGATGTATCTCAAGTTCACATGTAAATGTTTCCCCTTGTTTCCCTTACTGGGCCTTCTGCTCAACCTTTCTTTTGATGTATGTCCCCAGGTTATGAGATGCAGTAATGAACCTAGGATGAACATAAGGATAATCCTTTCAAGTGTTTAAGAATAATGTTTTATGTTTTCATGTTTTAAGTTCCTGGTTTCCAAGACACTAAACCTTAAAGATCCTCGGTTTTGTAAAATGTAATGAAAGTTTATATGATAAAAAGGCGGGATGATATAGTTGGTATCAAAGGATGGTTTAGTTATTTTTGGAAATTAGGATATGAAAACTTTAGGAATAACCCTATAGAAAATTTTAAATAAAGGAAATCTTCCTGGTATTTTGGTGAGTATTGAGTAAGGGGTTGCCAAGAAAATACATCCCTTTCTGGATACGAGCAGGTAGAGGTGGCTCTGGCATAGAAGTACATAGGGGTAAAACCCGAAAACACCACTTTGAGCTAGACTCGAACGGGAACTAGTCCATGACAACGGGCCTTGCTGCACTCTTGGTTACGACACTCCCGGGGGATATGCTTTGGTAAATTCATAAGCTTAGTATGAACCATTATTAAAGGAACAAAGATAAAATAAAATAAAGATTCACATAAGAATATATTATCATGGATAACCTAGATTGGGACCTAGGGGATCACAAGTTAGGGTATACCTTTCTTCTAAAATTTTATCCTTCTATGCTTTAAGTTTCCTTTTAATGATTATTGGCTTAGTATTTAAGCCCCTAATTATACTTTCTTTCCTTAGTTAATGTCGGGAAATGGAAGAACATGTCCCAAAAACCAATGTGATAGGAAATGTGACGATTGTCATATTAATATGATAGAGATGATTAGGGGATTAAAAGATGATTATTATTTTGGAAGACGTTCACTATTTTGGGAACCCTATTTGATCGAGGTAAATAGATTACTAAGGTATTTTATTTGAGGAGTAAAGGTTGACTTATATTTTGAAGAATCGATGAATTTAAGGAGAACTTATAGTAATTTAGGCTACATATGTAAATGATTAACCTATCATGGGGAAAATGTGATTAGGTTAGTTACTTTTTTTATAAGATGATAAGAGTGGTTGATGTTGTTTGAAGATGAACGATAAAGTTTATTTTGGAAGAATGTGTTATCAAATCCTTCCTGCATCTGGGTTTCAATCATAGTTTGGTTTATTTTGAGGAATTTTAAGGACAATTGTTTATGGAATGGTCTATGATGAACTTTGGGTAGTACCGTGGAACTTTGAAGATTTAAATTAGTTCCCCTTCTTCTGGGGATCTTTCTTTTTGGAAGAGTTGTTTTATCTTACCCTTTCTGTTTTTTGGGATAATGTTTAAAGATAGAAAAAATAGATAGTTAATCTTTGGTGGATTATGTGATTCTTTAGAAGATAATTCTTGTGCTTTTGATGAGACCAAGTGTTTTTGAATGCTCATCATTTGGAGAAAAGATTAGTTTTGGTAGAAACTTATTAAAGGATGAAACTCTACTTGAAGGTAGGTATATTTCCCTGTGTTTTTATTCTATGTAGTAAATGAATTCCTCAAAACCATGAAAAGGAACGTAAAAAAAAAATGTTGTCCGTTAATGTTTCCTAATGGGAAATCAAATACCGTTTAGCCCATCATAAGTTTGTGATTTTCTTATTGTTAACTTTCTCCTAATCATGTTTTCTATCACTCTCCCTCAGAACGTGACCCTTTGTTTTCTCCTCCATGTCCATGTTTTCCTACATGGAATCCTAGTATGGGTTAACTCAGGTGACCTTTGTACTTCCTTTTCTTTATTTTAAAGTAATAGTGTTACTGACTCTTTTTCCGATGTGGGACTTTCAATAAAAATTTCAAAACCCAATTTTAAAAATTGTGAGGACGCAATTTCTTAAGGGGGGAATATTGTAACAACCCAGAATTTTGAATAAATCTTATTTCCTAATTTTTTGTGTTATTTATTTTTTCATACCCAACAAAACTTTTTCATTTAATAAAATGAGTATAATTAAAATGAGACTGTTGGGTTTTGACTATTATATGACCGTTAGTCAGTATGACCGTTGAAAACTGAATGTTGCGGCTTTTGTCTCTAAATACAAGTGACCTTGGTTAATTAATATAGAAAATAGATTCGATGGCCTCATCCAGTAGTCTCAGGCCAATCGAATCCTATATGATAAAACTTGGGAAGGAGGTAGTACCACTGGGATTTGCTCTGGACCAAACCCAAGCCGAACTTCATAGTGTGAAGCTAGAACAGAATTGCCTTCGCGAGAAGTTCAAACTGATAGAAATTACTACTTGTGCGATTTTGGCCGAGCCTCCCTCGGATTATCTCACCTTAGCACACCTTACACTTAGGTCCTATGATGGTGTGATAAGGGGCTATGTAAGGAGACTGTAACTGCCTTGTGTAATCCTTTGTTTTAAATAAAAAATTTGATTTCTTCTTATGATGAAGTTTATGAATTTTCAAATGTCCGGATAAATATAGTATGCATATTTTTGATGAATTTTAGAGAAAGGATATTTTAAAAATGTTTATGTAAACCTTAAATAATTAAAAATGTGTAATGATTTTCAAAAAATGGTCTTCTACAATTATGTTCAGTACAGAATTTAGAGTCTAATAAGATCAAATTAATTTTTGATGAATAGTAAATTATGAATAGTGATTTTATGCTTAGGATTAGTAATGTGACTAAATGGATTAGTAATCTCACTTAAGTAAAGCATTAATATAATCTAGGCACCTTGATTAAGTAATGTGATTCAATAAAATGGTTAAATAACGGTTTCATAAATTATTATTCAAGTATTAGTTTTTTCGGGTGAATAGTGTTTTTTAATTAAAAATTTAATTAAAAATATTTAGAATTTTTTTTATAAAATGGATTTCATTTTTGAACTCAGAGCATCGATATTATGTTAAGGTAATTTTTGGGGATTTTTCTGAAAAAAATGAATTTTCGGTGATTAGTGTATTTATTTAAAAATTAAATTAAAAATGTTTAGAAAATTATTTTTATAAAATGGAGTTCATTTTTGAAATCAGAGCATCGATATTTGGTTAAGGTGAAATTTTGGGATTTTTCTGAGAAAGTTGAATTTTCGATGAATAGTGAAAACACAGTTTTTAAGTTACGGGTGTTTAATGACATCATTAAATGATGTATTAAGTATGTAATCAATATGGTCAAATTATTAATAGTAAGATAAGGTATGATGTTTCCCAAGCGGCCAATACCATGGGCAAGCCCATGGTTTTGCCAAAACCACTAATGAGGTGTCCCTTGGCCATTAATGCCCTGTCCCCTCACTTTCCCTATAAATACCAATCCATACTCTCATCCATTCGACTCCCAACTCTCCCCCAATGAAGATATGGTCTCATTGTCTCCCAAGGAGTCCTTACAAGGTTCCCCCAATCCCTCAATGTCCCAACCTTTGAGTTTTAAGAGTTACGTTTTAAGGTAAGGGATCTGACCTCTCTCTTTCTTTTCAAGTAATCTCTTTTATGTCATTTCTTTTATGCTCCATGATCTTATGTTGAAGGATGTTATTTTATATTAATCTTACTTCCCTTTTCATGTTAATATGATTATATACCCCCTATTTCTCTTATCATTTCATTTTAAGAATGTTAAAGTGGCGCCGTTAGGCTGCCAAATTTTTAAGGGATTCTTTCACCCTTCTCGTTTTCAAGATTTATTTTCATGTCAAGTCTTTCATGTTCATTTTTATTATGTTGGGGTATGATATCTAAATCTATAATACTTATCTTTTATTTTCATATGATTAGAGAACCTATTTGATCTCGTCAATTCATTTTTGTTGAAGTTTAAGTGGCGCCGTTAGGCTGCCGAATTTTTAAGGGATTCTTTCACCCTTCTCGTTTTCAAGATCTATTTTCATGTCAAATATTTCATGTTCCTTTTTATTATGTTGGGGTATGATCTCTAAATCTATCATTATTATCTTTTATGTTAATATGATGAGATACCCTATTTGATATCTTCAATTCATTTTTTTGAAGTTTAAGTGGCGCCGTTAGGCTGCCAAATTTTTAAGGGATTCTTTCACCCTTCTCGTTTTCAAGATCTATTTTCATGTCAAGTCTTTCATGTTAATTTTTATTATGTTGGGGTATGATCTATAAATATATCATACTGATATTTTATTTTCATATTATTAGAGATCCTATTTGATCTCTTCATTTCATTTTTGTTGAAGTTTAAGTGACGCCGTTAGGCTGCCGAATTTTCACAAGAGAAATATTATTTTTTTCTTCCTTTCTTGTTCTTAATTTCATATGGTATGTCTTAAATTTCATTACCATATTCTTAAATCCTTTATATTCTGTTCCCCTACTGTTTTATGGGTCATTTATGAATGTTTTACCCATGTCCCCTCTCTTTTAAATGTTTTCTAAAACCCCGAAACATAGCCGTTATGCTGCAGAATTTCCGTCTCAAAATGTCTCTCTCTTTTTATAAAGTTATTTTATTTTATTAAGTGAATACTAAAAGATCTATATTCTATATGGGTATTCACATATATACCAATTTGTTCTATTTTAAATTATAGTATTTACATACATGAGACCCACTCTCCCTTTCTGTGGGTTTAAAGTGACATAAAGATCATGTATTTAAAGCAGTTTTTAAAACGTTATGATTATGAAATGAAACCCATTTATTTTATTCTATATGGGTTGTTTATGAAATGATTTCTGATGATATATGTGGATCAAATTATAATAAAGAAAAATTTAAGGGTGTGCCCTAATAGAGCTCCAATGCATTGGGTGAAGACTTAATCTCTAGAGATGACCATTTAGACTGATATCTTGGTGAATAACCTTGGTAATTTTTATTGACACCTTGGGGATGGACCTTGGTGAAACGGAAATGATTGACTTTGTAAAATTTTGTAGCCACATCTTAAAGTTATGAAAAACGTTATTTTTATTATGATATGCCTCATGATTTCTTTCTCATGCCTTAAAGTTCTTTTCATGACATTGTTGATGTATCTCAAGTTCACATGTAAATGTTTCCCCTTGTTTCCCTTACTGGGCCTTTTTCTCACCCTTTCTTTTGATGTATGTCCCCAGGTTCTGAGATGCAGTAATGAACTTAGGATGAACATAAGGATAAGCCTTTAAAGTGTTTAAGAATAATGTTTTATGTTTTCATGTTTTAAGTTCCTAGTTTCCAAGACACTAAACCTTAAAGATCCTCGGTTTTGTAAAATGTAATGAATGTTTATGTGATAAAAAGGCGGGATGCTATAATTACTCCCCCTTATAAACCTCCACTTCCCATGTTGAGGGAAAACCTTCAAGAACACATGGTCCTCAACCTCAAGATATAAGGGACTCCTTTTATGATCATCATAATACTTCTGCTACTCCTGTGCTACTTTCATCCTCTCTCGAACCAACTAAACCTTTTCATTCATGCTCTGCACCACATCAGGACTAAGAACTAATGTCTCCCCAACCTCCATCTAGAACAATGGAGAATGACACATTCATCTATATGAAGACTCAAATAAATCCTTACCAATGGATGAGTGATATATATTGTTGTATGAAAAATAGACCAAATGATAGTATCATACCCAAGATCTAACAAATTACAAGATGTATTCCTACAAAATATCCTCTAGCATCTGGATGGTCATCTCTGTCTGCCCATTTGTATGAGGGAGGAAAGCAGTGTTGAGGAATAATTGAGTGACAAAGGCATGTTTTAATATCCTCCATAATCACAAGGTAAAATATTCATCTTGATCTGAGTTAATTTACCTCATAACTCTAGGAAACTACACCACCAAAACCACATACCTCTTATTTAAAGCATCGATAGTGTCTGATTCCTTGATCACTTAAAATTGGGCTCATTTCATCAACTGATCCATGATAACCCATATAACATCACAACCTCCCTAATATCGGGGTTACCATATGATGAAATCCATCAAGATTTCACCCCATTTATACTTTGTAACACCCAATGGATTCATAAAAATGCCAGGAACATGATGTTCTGTCTTTACCTGCTGGAAAACCAAACACCTCACCATGAACTCTTACATCATCTGTTTCATCTCGGGCCACCAAAATTATATCCTCAATACATGGTACATCTTGGATACTCCTAGGTGTATCATAAAATGTTATCTTTAAAAATCATGAAGTACACCATCTCACATAACTACTAGAACAAAAAACCTTTCATGAAAAAATATCTAGTCCCGACAATCCTATGACGATCCCTCTAGAGCATCGCAATGGTTAACACAATCACGCATCACCTCTTCCACTAATTCTCCCCACTAAGACTCCTCTAACTACCATATCATAGAATAATACACTGTTATATAAAATAAGCATCCTCTACCATCAACCACCCTTGTATCTAAGTGAAAGTCTTTCAACTCCTTCATTCATTTCCAAACATCCCCAGAATTTTGAGCAACATCCTTCCATGAATTTCTTCTCAAATAATCAGCCACAAAATTCCCTTTTCTTGAGGTATAGAATATATCAAAATCATAATCTTGTAGAAACTCCATCCACCTCTTCTGTCATAAATTCATATCATGCTGGGAAAATATATAACTCAAACTCTTGTGATCTGTGAAGACCACAAAGCACTTCCCAATGAGTTAATATCACCACAGAATAAGTTTAAGAACAACTACTATTAGCTCTAAATCATGGGTGTCATAGTTATGCTCATGGGGATGTAGCTACCTCGACCCATAAAATATCATTTCCCTCTATTGCATCAACATGTATCCTATTACCATATGGGAAGTGTAACAAAAAATCTCAAAATCACACCCTCATTAGGAAAATGAAGCATTAGAGCACTGAACAACTTCCCCTTCAGATAACCGAATGCTGTCTAGCAGCGATCAGTACATAAATTTTTTTGGTCCTTGTAAAATGGTGTCAATCGAGATACAACTTGAGAGAAACCAAGAAAAAACCTCTAATAAAAACCTATAAGAATAATAAAGTTATGAAGCTATGCCACATTCTTGGGTGATTCTTAAGAAAAAATTTCTTGGAACCTAGATGACTCCACTACCACACCCTTTTAATACACCACATGACCAAGTAAACACACCTATTATATCCAAAAATCACACTTGGAAAAATTTCCATGAAGCTAGTGGTGTCAAAGGACCTATAAAATAGATATTAGATGCTTGGTATGATCCTCTTATGGCTTCAAGTAGATCAAGATATCATCAATTAATACAATGATTAACTGGTCCAGGAAATTACAGAATGTGGATTTCATAATCCCTATGAACACAACTGGTGCATTCATAACACTAAATAGTATGAATACAAACTCAAAGTTCCCATACTTGCATATTAAAAAAATATTTGGGATACCACCCCCCTTAACCCTCAACTGGAGATATCTAGACCACAGATCAATCTTATAAAACAAACTCACCCTTCTCAACAATTTGAAAAGATCTTCTATCATCGGAAGAGGGTAATAATTCTTTTCCGTCACCTAATTCAACCTATGGTAGTTTATACACAACCTAAGACTATTTTCAACCTTCCTGGAGAAAAACACTGGAGAACCCCATGGAGACACACTAGGTCAGATGAAACCCCTATACATTATATCATCCACCAGTAGCCTCAACTCATGAAACTCTATAGGTGTTATTCGATAGGGGTCCATTGAAATCAAAGATGCACATGGCTGCAACTCTATCTCACACTCAATGTCATGCCGATGAGGTAGTGTCATAACCTCATCTGAGAAAACATCCAATAACTCCTCCACAACCCTAGTAACACCCCCAACCTAATATTATTCTAACATTTCCACTATCAATGAAATAAAGGGCTCCACACACTTACTTACCACCTAAAACCCCCCTCACCAATGAAAACCACACGTTGACCATCCATATCCAAGAACATGACTCTCCTCTAGCATAAGTTGATAAAAACACATATATAATACAACCAAATGATTCCTAGTATGACATTTTATGGTTTCATGTATCAAGAAAAGATCCCCATAATACTAATGTGGACCCATCATTAGTCTACACCCCCAACACACATCAATCAAGATAGTCTAGACTCCGAATGATGTAGTCAACACCAAGGGAATGGGAATCCATTCTACATCTTGTCTTGGATTACATACTAGAGAGATTTAAAAAAAGGAGTGCGAATATCATAAATCAAAAAAGGCACAAACAAGGGTAGAATACAAATTGAGTGTACCTTGAACAATCTCTGGACCCTCTAGCACTGCTTACTCTACTACATTCAACAAACCAATCCTAGATCCGCTACCTCATTACTGATGACCACCTCCATGACCACTCTCGGATAAATCAAAGAGATTTATGATGTCTATTTGATCACCTGAAGAACATAGGCTCGATTGAGAAAGTGGGATCGATCCAACCTTGTTCTTCATTTGGGGTCTCTCTCTAAGACCTCAAGAGGATAGGATATGATAACTTCTCTTACTAAATTCATGAAAATGGTGTATCTAACTATTAAAGAAGATATAATAATTGTTTATACTTAGTTTATACTTTCCAAAATTTCACTTTTTCCACTAGAAAGTATTAAAATTCATTTTAGAACATTGCACACATGTATGACTTAATAAATTTTTCATAAATGTAAAAAATATTCTATAACTAACTTGTAACACTATAAGATTTCATGTGATAAAATACAAACCATTAACTGAGCCTATAAACTCCCTAAATAATTTAATGAATCATGAATATCCTATCTTTATTAGAAGAATTATATTTCCTCATATTAAATTTTATAATAAAAAAACTTGTGAATGCATTAAGAAATAAATTCATTCATCATTATTTTAAAATTGAATAATATAATTGAATTAGTTTTACTTGGGATCAATCATATTGAGACGTTCACCGACCCTTGCACATGGGGCCCACTTCATCCTAAACTCCAATTCATTAGAATAGGTGGAACTCATGGATACACTTATTGTGTGACCCTATATGTCCTTATCTCGATAGTATTGAGTCCAAACCATAAACCAATAGTGGATTCTAGTAACCCATCATGGCCCCTAAGGAGATAAAGAATTCTATAGCTATGACTACCTCCTACATACACGTTTTATGTAATATAATCTCTTTATATATTGATATCTCATAAAGAAATATGCACACTTGTTTCATCATTTTTTATAGATTTATATATTTCATGACCTTTATATATAGACTTACCTTCTTATACCATAGCCATGGATTTATTGAAGGTAAAACTGTTTTGGTCAACCTGGGCCATGAGAGATCTCTTCCTCTACTCATAAGTGACAAATTCTATCTCTATAATTCAACCAATGTCATACCACTAATGACGCACCCAATAGAAGATACCTCACCATTATTTTGTTATCATGGTTTTTTCCTTACATAAAAGTACATGATCAAATAGATCACATTGATAATGATCTCAATTTAGGAGACCAAAACCCATGTACGTAGATAGGAACAACCAATGAAACCTGAAACATATGGTGTTACTATTGGTGGGTATGTTCTCATGATCTCATCTACTTAAGATCACCATGTGTGTACTTCATGATAAAAAAGTATCAATGCTTATGATCCACTAGAATCTGATAGATATACATTATATGTTTAATGTTAGTATAATGTATCTAGACTATAATACACATGTTTAAGATTAATTTCATAGTATCTTGAGCTTCTCATTATAGAGGGGAACTTCTATAACCTTTTGATACAACATATATTCTAAGGACATTACCATGTAAATAGTGGATTCATAATTATCCACACTATTATGGTAAGAATAAACACATGTATATATCAAACTATTTACATGTAATGGTAATAAAAAAAATACTATTCAAGTTGAGTCTAAGGGGACCACTATTAAAACACTCACAGTTACACTAGAGACAACTTTTTTAACTATCCTTGTTAGCTCTCACATGATAAGATATTGTTTCTGCTGAATTATGGATTTAGTCAAGGGCCTTACATATTTCCATTTCATTTCTATTCTGTTATCTATGAATTTATCTCTTTGAGTAAGACTTCTCAATAGATTATATTCCCAAGTATACCCCTTTTTTCAAGGTCTAAACTTTACATCTTGGCTAGTAATGGTAATATAATTATCATAATGATGAAACTTTACTTAATAGGTGTGATTCTGAGAACTGTAAAAAATCATTTCATATTTTAAACTACTTATTTAGCTTCCTCAAAACCCGCAATAAACTCGGTATTTGTAGATATGGATACCAATAGATTTAATGAGCTTTTATTTCTCATTACCTTAGCTTGACTATGATATTAGATTGTGTTGACCTTATAGGATAACTAGTTTTTGTCCCTTTGTAACTAGTATCCCTTCCTCTCCACATATCAAGTACATATCTTTTGCACTTACTCAAGTATAATCAGATAGTTATGATTTAATCCCTTGTATTTCTATGAGATATAAATGATATTTACCTATCATAGAGTATATGTTTAAAATATCACATCTAGTACATATTTTGGACTATGTGATAGATCCATTTTGGTTTTAATGAAATTATAATCACCGCATTAATCTCCTCCTATGAACATGCATGTATTCTTCAAGATATTTATTCCATGTGACTCTCTATAAATAATTATCTATCTAATATTTACAACTTTTATTTTATTAATACCTTATTATTATATATATTATGTACTATTTCTAAGAAACCATTATATCTACCTCAAGAGATCTCATTACCTATAACTTCAATTGCTAGTTTAAGTCAATATCGTGAGAGTTACAATCATCCTAATCTTATCTAATTGTAAAACCAATAGTTTTTTTCCACATGTTAAGAAACATATTTTACTTGGAAAACAATGACACTCCCACTAACCTCTAGTATACATATTGAAAAGATTCATTCTAAATGAATATTCTATGATCTATTTTCTTACTTTAATCCTGAACTGGATTTTAGTAACTTGCACCCTTATTGGAATTCTATTATGTCACCATCCATTTTTTGTTGTGTCTTATAGACACATCCCATGATTGGTGGTCTTTGTATCCAATTATCAATATAATTATCATAGAAAGTAGTTATGACAAGTAAAATTCTAATAAATTTGGGCATTACAACTTGGTATTACCAATTGAGCATTATTGGTACCACACTTGTACCATCCATGTATAGTATCCCTTGAATACCCACAGTAGTATTCAAAATAATAAGCCTCATATACTTTGATAAATGGAATCCATTATTAAAATTTAATTGATCTTGTCAATTTTAGTTAATTTCCATATACTGCTTACTTGTTGGAATTAATATTCTCAGTGAACAATGTATCACTAACCATGGTGAATATAACTACATCATCATGGATTTATCCTTACCATGAAGTATATGTCTCTTGAACATTCATTTTATACAAGGTCTTATGGAAATTGTTCCTAAAGCAACTATTTGTGCATCTCTATCATTGAATTAACCCAAGTCAAATTTTCTCCCATAGTCTAAAATAGATATGTGAACCCTTTTATTGAAATATAGTTTATAAATTGACTATATCTTTTCTATCAAATTTATTTTTATAATATCCTTAGAAAACTTTCGGATGATTACTATATTTTACATTTTGTTTTTCTTGATGCAAGATTGTTTACATCCTAACAAAATCTTTGAATCTAAACACATGTTCTTATGATAATGGATTTATATCATACTAAAAATCATATGATATTCATTTATCATTATATTTTACATATGGTTATAGGATAATGTTTCTATTTGAAAATCATGTCTCAAAAAATGGAATTATCTTCAAAACATGAGTTTTAACATTGATACTCCTTTTACTTACATCATGACTCTGATTTTTATAATGAAATGTGTATTTTAGAATTAATCCACACTACATTTTTTTGATCAATGTTAACATGTAAAACTCATCAACAATCCTCCTTATTATCATCATAGATTTTATGTGTATAAGGTAATTTTCATTTTTTAATTATTTCACACTACATTATATTAATCGATGAATTCTTGGCCTAGATATTCTTCAGAATACCATCTCGAAGAATCCCATATATTATGTACATGAATATACCATACTTCACTTTCACATTCCTAAAAAACCTAAATGAATCATATGAAGTATACTTACCACTAGATAACCCTCAGAATAGTTCATTCTATCTATATGAACTAATTCTAAAAGCTTTGTGGATTACCTTTATTCTAATGGTTTCTTTTTCCAAAACTAAGTACATAAATAAATTTATAGTACCTAAAATATTTAAATACAAATAGTATAAAACCATACTGGGTATATCCTTGATATTTATTTAGTTTTTCTTGAAAAATTATTATCTTTACACAACTAATTATATAAGTCTTACATATTATATTCATCATGTATTTCCAATGATTCTAACACCATAAAAACATTCATTCAAAAACTATAATAATGTATCCTTGTGTCCAAAGGACACAAAAGTTAAACTATAATCAATAAATTCTCAATATAGAAGTTGTGTCTGAAGGAACTCGGGGCATAGTAGAATCATGGAAACATGAAAATTAATATTTTGGGTTTGGATTCATGTTAAAAAAAGTAAATCCACAAAAATACATTGCCTGTACTTCTAAAAGGATCACATATAATTCAATTTAATCACAAAAAAATAAAATTTAATGAAATCATAAATAAAACCTTGTTCAATTGAAGACGCCAGTTTGATTCACCCATTGTTTATTTTCCATGGATGAAAGGTACCGAACTAGGAACTATATATATCTTCTTCATGTACTCCACAATTCCTAGATCACTGATATATTTTTTTATGAGTGTTGTCATGGGAAATCAAAGATATTTACAATGTCCCATAAATCACATGAAGAATGTGGACTCAATTGATAAAGAAGGATCTATCTAACCTTAATCTTCATTTAGGATCTATCTCTAACAACTTGAGAGGATATGAGAGGAGAACTTCTATCACTAAATTCATAAAAATGGTTGATATCACTATTCAATATTCTAAAATGATAATTTATACTTAGGTTATACTTTAAAAAATTTCCCTTTGGTCCCTAGAAAGTAATAACCTTTATTATAGACCTTTGAACATGTGTATGAATTAATAAAATTATCATAAATTCCATAAATATTTTATTAATCACTTCTAACACTATAAAATATCACATAATAAAATAAAAACCATTAACTCGGCCCATAATCTCCCTAAATAATTTGAAGAATCAAGAATATCCTATCATTTTTCGATGATTTATATTTTCTCATATTCAATTTTATGATCAAAAAACTTTTTAATACATTGAGAAATAAATTAAAACATCATTATTCTAAACTTGAATAATTTAATTGAATTGGTTTTACTTTCGATTAGTCATACTCAGATGTTCACCAGCCCTCGCACATGGGGCCCACTTCATCCAAAACTCCAATTAATTAGAATATGTGGAAATCATGGATACACTTAGTGTGTGACCCTCTAGGTACTTATCTCGATAGTAATTAGTCCAACCTATAGATCAGGAGAGGATTCTAGCAACCCATCATGGCCTATAAGGAGATAAAGATTTTCATAGCTACAACTACCTCCTACGTATATGTTCTATGTAATATAATCTATTTCTATCATGATATATCATAAATAAGGATGCAAAATTATGTCATTATCCTTTTGTTTCTTTATATATTTCATGACCATACTAGACAGACTTACCTTCTTGTACCATGGCCATGGATTTATTGAAAGTGAAACCATCCTGGTCAACCTGGTCCCTCAAGATATCTCTTCCTCTACTCAAAAGTGAAAAATTATATCTTGATCATTAAACCAATGATATACCACCAATGATGCAAACAACATAAGTGACCTCACAACAATTTCATTATCATGGTTTTTTCCTTTCATCAAAGTACATGATCAAACGGCACAAATTGACAATGATTTCAATTCAGTAGACCAATAAACATGTCCATAGATAGGAACAACTAATGACACCTGAAACATGTGGTGTTCCTAATGGTGTGTATTTCATAATGATCTCATATACTGAATATCACCATGTAAAAACTTCATGATAAGATGTCTCAATGCTTATGATCCCCCATCACCAGATAGTCAGACATCATATGTGTCGAGATAGTATGATGTATCTTGACTACAGGACATGTGTTTAAGATTATTGTCATAGTATCTCTAGGTTATCATTATATCTTGAAACTACTATGAAAATTTTATACAACACATAATCTAAAGACATTACCATGTAAATAGGGGTTTCATAAATATCAACACCATTATGGTAATAATAAACACATTTATATATCAAACTGTATTCATGTAATGGTAATCAAAAGTATTGTTCAAGTTGGGTATAAGGAACCCATGATTACAACACTCCCACTTAAACTAGATCCAACTTGATAACCATTGTTTTTATCTCTCACATGATATGATCATGTTTCTGCTGAGTTATGGATTTAGTCATAGGTTTGACACATTTCCACTGCCTGCCTATTCTTCTATCTATGAATTTATCGCTTTGAGTAAGACTTATCAAAAGATTATATCCCTGAGTATATCCCTTTTGTCCACTTTTTAAAGATTACATCTTGGATAGAACTAGTAATAGAATTTTCATAATGGTAAAACATTACTTACTAGGTATGATTCAAAGGACATGTACAAATCATTACATATTTTACACTACTTCTTTATCTTCCTCAAAAGTTGAAACAAACTAAGAATTTGTAGACATGGATACCACTAGCTTGAATGAAGTTGTCTTGCTCATTACCTTAGCCTAACTATGATATTATATCTCATTGACCTTATAGGAATACTATTTTGTGTCCCTTTTTAACCATTATCCCTTCCCCCCCACATATCTGGTACGTATCATTTGTACTTACTCAAGTACAATCAGATAGTTATGATTTATTCCCATATAGTTATCTTCGATATAAATGATATTTACCTAATATAGAGTATATGTTTTCAATATCACATCTTATATATATCATGGCCTATGTGATAGATCCATTGGTGGTTCTAATGGAATTATAATCACCACATTAATCTCCACATATTCACATACATGTTTTCTTGAAGATATTTATGCCATTTGACTCTAGCAACAATTATATCTCAAATTATTACAACTTGAATTTTATCAATACCTTGTTATTATATAAATTATTTACTAGGTATAAGAAAAAATTAGATCTACCTTATTAGATATCACTCCTTGGAACTTTGGTTTATAATTTAACTCAATTTCGGGGGAGTTACAATCATCATGTTCTTAACTAACTATAAGATCAGTAGTTTTTTCCAAATGTTAAAAAAATTAATGTAAAAACAATTATGCTCCCACTAATCTCTAGTTGACACATGGAAAATGTTAATTCAAAATGAATATTTGATGATCTTGTTTCTTACTTTAATCTTGAACTAGATTTCAGTAACTTGCATCCTTATTGGCGTTACATGATGTCACCATCCCTTTATAGTTGAATAATATAGAAATATTCCATGATTGTTGGTTTTTACAACTGATTCTCAATTTAATGATCATAGAAAGTTTCTAGGATAAGTAAAATTCTAATAGATTTGGGAATAATGACCTGGTATTACCAATCGAGCCTTATTTGTACCACACTTGTATAGTCCATTTATAGTATCCCCTTAATATCAGCTATAGTATTCAAAACAATAAGCCTTATTTACTTTGATACATAGTATAAATTATTTATTTTTTAATTGATTTTGTTAATTTTAGATCATTTCTGTATACTTCTTACTTGTAGGAATTATTATTCTCAATGAATAATATATCACCATCCATGGTGAATATAACTACATCATCGTGGTTTTATCCTTACTATGCAGTATGTGTATCTGGAAAATTCCTTTTCCACAGGGTCTTGTGGAACTTGTTCCTATGGAAATGATTTTTTCATATCTAGAATTGACTAAACCCAAGTCAATTTTTCTCCCACTATCTCAAATAGAGATTTTCACCCTTTTATAAAAATATAGTCTATAAATTGACTAAATCTTTTCTATCATAGGGATTTTGTAATATCCTTAGCAAACTTTAGGATTATTACTAAAAATAATCATTTTATTTTTCTTGATACAAGTTTGTTTATATCCTAAAAAAACTCTCTACATATAAACACATGTTCTTGGGATAATGGATTTATATCATACTAAAATTCATATGATATTAATTTTTCATTATAGTTGACATATGGTTATGGGATAATGTTTTTGTTTGCAAATCATGTATCAAAAACTGGAAGTATCTTTAAAACATGAGTTTTAACATAGAATCTCCTTTTACTTACATCAGGACTCTGATGTGTATAAGGGAATGTTAATTTTAGAATTTCTCCATGCTACATTTTATTGATCAGTGTTAACATGTAAGACTCATCATTAATCCTCATTATTATCATCATAGCTTTTATGTGTATATGGTAATATGTGGTTGTAAATTACTCAACACTAAATTATATTGATCAATGAATTCTTATCCAATATATTCTTTGACACACCAGCATGAAGCATCTCATATCTTCTGACCATGCATATACCTTACTTCACTTTCACATTACTTAAATACTTAAAGGAATCTTATGAAGTAAACTTTCCACTAGAAAAACCGTCGAATAATTCATGATGTTTATCTGAACTAATTCTAAAATCTTTATTTCTTGGATTTATTATAAAGGTTTTTTTAAAAAACTATGCACATAAGTGTTTTTATAGTACCCAAGGTCATTAAATCTAAAGATTATAAAACCACAATGTTTATATCCTTGAAAATTATTTAGTTTTTCTTGAAAATTTATTATCTTACAACAATTGGGAATATAAGTCTTAGATTTTATATTCATCACGCATTTCCAATGATTCTAACACTATAAACAACATTCATTATAGAGCTATAATAATGTATCATTGTGTCCAAATGACATAAAAATTAAACTAGAATCAATAAAAATGGAAATATAGAAGTTGTGTATGAAGGAACTCAAGGCGCAGAGGAAGCTTAAAAACCTGAAAATTAATATTTTGGGTTTTGATTCACGTTAAAAACACTAAATACACAAAATATATTGGCCTATATTTCTAAAAGTATTATGTTTAATTCAATTTAAATATGAAAAATAAAATTGAATGAAAGCGTAAATGGTTCCTTTTTCGATTATAGTCACAGGTTTGATTCACTCACCATTTATTTTTTTGTGGCTGGAAGGTTCCAAACTAGAAATAATCTAGATAGACCAAGTGCAATCCAAAATTCTTGGATTGTTGATCTACAATTCCTAGGTACTAGCGTAGCAAATTGAAGAGCTTTAGAATGTCCCTTTGATTGCCTGAAGAACACTAACTTGATCGAGAAATCAGGATCAATCTGGCATTGTTCTGCCTTTGGGATCCCTCTCTAAGAACTCTAGAGGTGAGTAGAGGAGAATGTCTCTCAATAAATTCATGAAAATGGTAGATATCTCTATTAAACAGGATAAAATGATCTTTTATACATAGGTTATACATTCTAAAATTGCACTTTCATCCCTGTAAAGTAATAACCTTCATTTTAGACTTTTTTTTCACATAAATGAATTAATAAACTTGTCATAAATGTCACAAATATTTTATCACTAACTTGTAACACTATAAAATGACATATTATTATATAAGAACAATTAAATCAACCCATAATCTCCCCAAATAATTTAATGAATTATGAATATCCTATCTTCGTTTGAAGAATTATATTTTCTCGTATTCAATTTTATGATCAAGAAAATTGTGAATAACTTGAGAATTAAATTCAATAATCATTATTCCAAACTTGAATAATATAATTGAATTGGTTTTACTTGGGATTAGATATGCTCAGATGTTCACCAGTCCTGTACATGTGGCCCAGCTCATCCTAAACTCCTATTCATTATAATATGTGGAACTAATGGAAACACTTAGTGTGTGACCCTCTAGGTCCCTAACTCAATAGTAGTGAGTCCAACACATAGAACAAGAGTGGATTTTAGTGATCCATAATGGGCCCTAAAGTGATAAATAATGTTATATCTATGACTAGCTCCTATGAACATGTTCTATGTAATATAATCTCTTTGTCTCATGAAATATCATAAAGGAGGATGAACACTTCTGTCATAATCCTTTTGTTTATTTATATATTTCATGACCTTACTGGATGTACTAACCTTCTTGTACCAAGGACATTGATTTATTGAAGTTACAACCATCCTGGTCAACCTAGGCCCCCAAGATATCTCTTCCTCTGCTCAGAGGAGACAAATTCTATATTGATCATTCACCTAAATTCCATACTACTAATGATACACCCAACACAAGCTACCACACCACGATTTAATTATCATGTTTTTTCCTTGTATCAAAGTACATGATAAAATGGAACACATAAATAATGATATCAATTCAAGATACCAATAAACATGTCCATAGATAGGAACAACCAACGACACTTGAAACATGTGGTGTTCCTATTGGATGTTCGGTCCTCATGATCTCATCTACTCAAGATCGCCATGCGAGAAGTTGATGAGAAGAAGTATCAATTCTTATGATCCCCTGGAACCTAATAGTTAGACATCATAGGTGTCCTTTTAGTATGATGTGTCTATACCATAGGATTATTTTTTAAGATTACTGTCATATTATCTCTAGTTTCTCATTATAGTTGGGACTAGTTATAACCTTTTGATACATCATGTAATCTAAAGACATTACCATGTAAATAGTGGATGTAGAAATATCAACACTATAATGGTAAGAATAAAAACATGTATATATCAAACTGTATACATGTCATGGTGATCAAAAGTACTATTCATGTTGGGTTTAGGGCACCCAAAATTACAACACTCCCACTTGTACTAGAGCCAAATTTCTAACCATCCTTGTTAGATATCACATGATAAGATCATGTTTCTACTGAGTTATGGATTTAGTCATGGGCCTCCCATGTTTCCAATGCATGTCTATTATGATATCTATGACTTTATCTCTTCAAGTAATGATTCTCAATAGATTATAACCCTGAGTATATCCGTTTTTCACACTGTCTAAACTTGACATCAAAGCTAGTACTAGTAATAGAATTATCATAATGATAAAACATTACTTACTAGGTGTGATTCCATGAACTGGAAAAAATCATTGTGTATTTTACAATGATTATTTAGCTACCTTAGAAGCCACAATGAACTCATTATTTGTAGATATGGCTACCACTAGCTTGAGCGATCTTTTCTTTCTCATTACCTTAGCTTAACTATGATATTAGATCATATTGGCCTTATATGATTACTATTTTGTGTCCCATTATAACCATTATCCCTTACTCTTCACATATTAGGTTCATATCTTTTGTACTTACTCAAGTATAATCAAATAGTTCTAATTGCATCCCTTGTAGTTATCCTGGATATAAATTATATTTACTAACCATAGAGTATATTTTGTCAATATCACATCGTATACATGTCATGGCTTGTGTGATAGATCCATTGGTGGTTCAAATGGAATTATACTTACCACGTTAATATCCTCTTATTCCTATGAATGTCTTCTTGGAGAGATTTATGTCACGAGACACTGGTAAAAATTCTCCCTTAAATTGTTCCAACTTGTATTTTATCAATACCTTGTTAGTATTTGTACTATTGACTAGGTCTAACCAACCATTAGATCTACCTTATTAGATCTCATTACTTAGAACTTTGGTTGCTACTTTAAGTCAATATCTAGATAGTTATTATCATCCTGGTCTTAACTAACATTAAGACTAATAGTTGTTTTCCATATGTTATCAAACAAGTTTTTCTTGAAAGACAATGGTGATCACACTAACCTCTGGTAGACACCTAGAAAAGATTCATTCTAAATTAATATTCTATGATCAGGTTGAATAATTTAATCTTGAACTATATTTCAGTAACATACACCCTTATTGGAATTCTATGATCTCACTATCCCTTTTTGGTCTCATTGTATAGACATATTCCATGATTGGTGGCCTTGACATCTAATTTTCAATTTAATGATCATATAATGTAGCTATGACAAGTAAAATTGAAATTAATTTAGGCATAACAACATGGTATTAACAATCTAGCCTTATTGGTGCCATTCTTGTACCATCCATGTCTAGTCTCACTTGAATACCCATCACAGTATTCAAAATAATAAGCATCCTATATTTTTATATGTGGAATCCATTATTTAATTTTAATTGATCTTTTCAATTTTTTCTAATTTCCATATACTACCTTCTTATAGGAATTATTATTCTCAATGAATAATATATCACAAACTATGGTGAATATAAAACCATCAGTATGGTTTTATCCTTCCTATGAATTACATGTCTCTAGAATATTCCTTTTACATAAGTTCATGTGGATTATGTTCCTATGTCAACTATTTGTGCATTTGAGGCATTGACTAAATCAAATTCAATCTTTCTCCCACTATATCTAGTAGATACGTGTACCCTTTTATGGAAATATAGTCTATAACTTGACTATATCTTTTCTATTATATGTATTTCTATAATATCATTAGAAAACATTAGGATGATTACTATAGATTCACATTGTGTTTTTCTTGATGCAAGTTTTTGTATATCATAAAAAAATATTTGCATCTAAAAACATGTTCTTATGAAAATGGATTTATATCATATTAAAACTCATATGATATCCATTTTCCATTATAGTTGACAATGGTTATGGGATAATGTTTCTATTTTCAAATATTGTCCCAAAAAGTGGAATTATCTGCAAAACATTAGTTTTAACATTGATGCTCCTTTTACTTATATCATGAATTTGATGTTTATAAGAAAATTTTCATTTAGGAATTGCTCCACACTACATTTTATTGATCAATTTTTACATGTAAGACTCATCATAATTCCTCCTAGTTAGCATCATAGATTTGATTTTTATAAATTAATGTGAGTTTTTGAATTACTCCACACTACATTATATTTATCGATGAATTCTTGTTCAAGGTATTATTCGGCACACCATCCCGAATCATCTCTTATATTCTGAACATTCATATACCATACTTCACTTTCACTGTACTTATGTACTTAAAGGGATCTTATGAAGTATACTTATCATTATCTTTCCCTTGGAATAATTAAATCTCTCTAATTAGAATAATTCTGAAATATTTATATATTACCTTTATTTAAAAGGTTTTTTTTCAAAACTAAGTTCATAAGTGTGTCGGTAATACCTAAGGTCTTTAACCCCCAAAGACTCTAAAATCAAACTGGGTTTATACTTGACAACTATTTAGTTTTTATTGAAAAACAAAGTCTTACCTTATATATTCATGACATATTTCCAATGATTCTAACACTACGAACAATATTCATTCCAAAACTAGAATAATGTATCCTGGTATCCAAAAGACATTTGAGAGTTCAACTAGAACCATTTTCTTGGAAATTAGAAGTTTTTCTCTTCTCACCACTAACTTAGGAACCACCCTATCTCAATGCTTGGAGAACACACCTTGATTCTAGTAACATTTCTTTACTTACTTGGTTACTATATATTAATAAAAATATGTGATAGAAATATTGTATTTAACACCTAATAAGTATGTTAAAAATATCAAAAATAATGATTAATATACCTAGAGAAGAAGCAAATTATTGATTCTTCAATTTAGTACATTGCATTTATATTCCATGCAATTATTTCATGAAATACAAATCAAATAACCTCTTTTTTAGTACCTATTTTCTTTGAAGGATATTGTGAAGGTACCTTTTTCCTGACATGTTCCATGAAATCAACCTGGAGTGCTTCTGAGGACAGTTCAAGAGACTTAGAAACATCACATGATGAGCAGGAAAACAAAGCTAATATGTGTTTTATGACAAACACATATAAGGTAACACTGTAATCTCCTATACATAATTCATACTATTTTTAAAATGAGAGTGACTCTGAAAATATGACTAATGAATAAATGTTTGAAAACTGTAACATGCTTGAAGAAACATGAAATGAACTAAAATACAAATATAAATCATTGAAGAAACCGTATGCTCTTACTATGACTGTTAAATCTGAACTCACAACTGAAAAAGAGAAAAATTCTCAACTGCTCAAAGAGAACAACAAATTAAAAATGTCTAATGAGCAATTGAAGAATGGCTAGGAAAAGTTTACCAATGGGAAAAATACTCTTACTCAAATTATATGAAAAAAAATTTCCCCTAAATACAACACCGGCATTGGCTATCAACCTAGAAAAAGAAATCTTGGTAGAACAAATTTTGTTTCCAAATCTAGGACATATAGTTTTACTCTCAGTTCTAGACACAAATCAACTAATTCAATTAATCATACATTTTCTACTGTGTAAAGTTATTCTAGACCAAATAGCATTTATTTTTAAAATACTTTACTTAATTCTTATAAGTAACCTATGAGGTAGATATGGGTTCCTAAAGCACTTATTACTAATATTACTGGACCCAAACAAGTATGGGTACCAAAATCTGTTTTTCCTTAACATTTTTGTAGAAAAGATGCTTAAAGAGTTCCTATAAAAGTGTATAGTACTTGGATAGTGGATGTTCAAGACACATGACAGGAGACTACTCATGCTTCAAGAATATAATAAAAAAATATGGAGGAAATTTCACATTTGGTGACAATACCAAAGGAAAGATCATTGGCCTCATCCAAATCGGTAACTCTAACTCAGTTTTAATTTCTAAAGTACTATTTGTTGATTGATTAAAATATAATTTTCTTAGTATCTCACAATTATGTGATGATGGATTTCATGTTAGATTTGAAAATGATGCTTGAAATTTCTTTAATTCTAAATATGAATTAGTGTTTTCTGCTATAAGAAATGAAAATGTTTACTCTGTTAACTTAGATTCCTTAGCTTCTAAAAATGCTTCATGTTTAAGTGTATTTCATAAAGAGTATTGGCTCTGGAATAAGAGAGTTTCCAATAAAATAACTAAATGTGTGGAAGAATCTGTCCATGTCAAATTTGCTGAAATAGATTCACATGAGCCTAAAAAAATTCTAGAGAACCTGGAGGATGATCTATCGAATATGGACATTAATCCAAAATCCTAAAACCATTCTGTGAAATAATCTATGAAAACTTCCAATTTTGGAAATTCCTTAGACTCAAGACATAATGAACCTGAACCTATTGATTAACCAGAAATCACTAGTCCCTCCTTTTCTAGAACTATTAGAACTCTTAAGGACCATCCTTTAGATGTTGTTGTAGGAGACCTAGACAAAGGAACACAAACTAGAAATTCTCTTAGAAATTGGGTTGAACATCAAATCTTTTTGTCACAACTTGAACATAAAAATATTAATGATGTTATCAATGCTGAATTTTGGGTGATGGCTATGCAAGAAGAACTTAATCCATTTGAAAGGAACAAAGTTTGGAAACATGTTGAAATACCTAAGGACACATTCACCATAGGCACTAAATGGGTGTTTAGAAATAAGGTATACGAGGCTAGTAATATAGTTAGAAACATGGATAGATTAGTTGCACAAGGTTATAGTCAAGAATAAGGAATTAAATATGAGGATAACTTTTCACCAGTTGTTAGACTTGAGGCTATTAGAATACTTCTTGCTTATATTGCACATCTGAATTTCAAACTATATCAAATGGATGTTAAGAGTGAATTCTTAAATGGTTATATATCTGAGGATGTCTTTGTAGAACAACCCCCTGGTTTTACAAACCCTCATTTTCCAAATCATATTTTTAAATTATCAAAAGATTTATATGGTTTAAAACAAGCTCCAAGAGCCTGGTATGACCGGTTAAGTACTTTTCTTATTTACAAAGGTTTTACAAAAGGAATAGTTGATCATACCCTTTTTATAAAACGAATTTCTAATGATTTTTTAGTTGTTCAAATCTATGTAGATGACATTATATTTGGATCCTCAATAAATTATTTATGTGTTGATTTTTCTAAAATGATGAAAAATGAATTGGAAATGAGTTTGAAGGGTGAACTAAAATTCTTTCTTGGATTTCAAATCTTTCAAAATAACGATGGTATTATCTTAACTCAAAGTAAATATACTAGAGATATTCTAAAACGTTTTGGATTGGATAACACTAAAATTAGTAACACTCCCATGAGTATCACTTGTAAGTTGGATCTTGATGAATATGGAAAATCTGTTGATCAAACCACTTATAGAGGAATGATTGGAAGTTTACTCTACTTAACTGCTAGTCGACCTGATATTATGTTTTTTGTGTGTATGTGTGCTCATTTTCAAGAAAATCCTAAGGAATCTCATTTAAATGTTGTAAAGAGAATTTTCAAATACCTCAAGCATACACCCAATCCAGGACTGTTCTATCCTAGAGGACAATCATTAGAATTAGTTAGTTATTATGATGCTAACTTCATTGGCTTTAAGTTAGGTAAAAAAATCACCTCTAGAACATGTCACTTTTTAGGAAAGTCACTAGTATCATGGTGTAGTAAGAAACAAAAATTTGATTGCATTATCTACTGCAGAAGCAGAATACATAGCTTCTGGCAGCTTTTGTGCCCAAATCTTGTGGATGAAACACACATTACTAGATTATGGATATCAATTTAGGCATGTACCTATAAATTGTGACAACACACGTGCTATTAACATCTCAAAAAATCCTATTTCACATTCTAGGACAAATAATATTGATGTAAGACATAACTTTTTGAGAGATCATTATTAAAAGGGTGATATCACTTTGGAATTCATTGATTCTGAGTATCAGCTTGCTGATATATTTTCCAAACCATTAAATTCTGAATGAATAGACTACATCATACATGAATTAGGCATGATAAATCTTAAGTAAATGTATTACTGTTTTATATCTTATTGTTTCATGTTTACGGTCTCACAGTTAGTATTTCATGATTACTATATGACAGTTACTGTCTCATCGTAATGCTCATTTACTGTCTCACCATGAAGTTCATTAACTATATCACTGTAACGTTCAGTTACTAACTCAGCGTAACATTCATTCTCTGTCTCACTGTAAAGACCCAATATGGTCTCACTGTAAAGATTTTTTTTATGATTTTTAGTTATGAATTAAAAATTGTATCACGATAATTATTCATTTCACCTATTTATTTTCCCACATTTTTACTTTTGCGACGTTTGGTATTCCTAAATGATAAAATAAAGGAAGTATCACTTGTCCTTCACTTGAGATTTATTCTATTCACTCAATTTGTAACCCTTCCTCAACCCTTTAAACTTTCTCTCTCTCGAACCTTTAGTGAATTCCCAGGATGAAATACCCTTCATAATTGACTCTTGAGAAACGTAGATCAAATAAGAATAAAATCACACCCAAAATAGCACTCGAAGGTCCCATAAACCCAAATTTGGTAAACCGAGTTTTAGTACCTAAGAAAGAGGTTTTCCCCAAATGGATTCTTTCAAGTAAGTCTCTGGTTAAGAAAGTTTTAAAGGAGCAAGGCTGGTTACAGTGGTTTTTGAAGGAAGATAGACATATCTACCCTAAGTTAGTAGCTCAGTTTTATCATTATGTTCAGTTCTCCTTTGATTCTGAAGATAGATATGTTGTGAGAAGCTAGATCAATGGTCAGAAATACTCATTCTCTTCGAGGTTATGGGCTGCATGCCTTAGGATACCTCATGAAGGCATCTGTGAGGATTATCAGAGAGGACCTCCACCTTCTAGTGAATTATTTGTCTTGGAAGATGATATGAAAATCATGAATGGAAATGGAACCTAGAGAAGAGCCATTTCTACTGAACTAGATAGAGAATCAAGGAATTTTTTAAGTTTATAATGAACATGATTATCCCAAGAAAAGGTGATTTTTCTATACTGAAATATCAAGATGTGTTTCTGATTAATCTTATGAAAAATGGGCATAAGATCAACCTTTGTAAGTATATCATACACCATATGTGTGAACTGATCAAAGCCACATCCAAGTCAACCTCCCTGTTTTACTCTCGGATTATCTCATCCATGCTTCATGCCAAAGGTATGGTTGGACCTAATGAGGAAGTTATCAAGGATTGTGAGTACTTACTTTCAAAATTCACTATCAAGAGGATGAAAATAAATTAGAATCCTTGGAAAAAGGAATGGGTGGAATAAAATGATAGAATTTATGAAAAATTCAATCTTGTGGAATATCCCTCAAGACCATAAGATATTTCTGATCCTCATTTGGAACCAGATGAGGTTGTTGATTATTCTGAAGAAGAGGAAGAAGTGGTTGGTGTGCCCCCCAGGGAAACTATTTCTGTTGAGGAAGACAGTACTCATGTCCCTCATGTTGTAAGTAAAAAGGAAGTCCCTACTTCAAAAGAAGTTGTTAATCTGGTAGATCAACCCAAGGATGAAATATAATCTGCTGTGAAAGAAACCGAGAAGAATTATATGGAAGAACCTACAGAAGAAGAATTACCTACTATGCAAGAAGTTGATCTTGATGAACTCCCAGTGGAAAAATTTGTTCCTGAAGTCATTCCTTCGGCTGAGGAAAGGATGGAGATGTATTTTCAGCTAGCTAGACAGGAAATAAGAGAGGAACTAAGAGATGAGTTTATGGAATTATATCAAGACCCTAAGATTCTCAGTCCTGAGAAGGATGCAACTGTTGAGGGAGAGAAGACCCCAAATTTGGAATCTACTGAAGTACCAAACCTGATTGTTTCTATCCCTGTAGAAACTCGGTATATGTTCCCCAGTTTCTATGATTTGGATGAATCTCATCAAGTTTCAGTAAAATTCCTTGACCTTTCTACTATGTTCCAACTAAAATATGTCTCTAATATTTCTCTTGAGAAGGAACCTAAGCCTGTTTGAGTCCATATTTTTGAACCTTCATCAGAACAACCATCCTTTGTGAGTAAAGATGATCTGAAATAATTTGGTGCTACCCTTTTTTCTGGTGTTGGAAAAGTCCTGAATTCTCAACCTTCTCCTGTGAAACATCTAAGTGAGAAATATGTCTCATTGTTGTTGGAGAAAGTTTTTTGGAAAATACAACCCCAAATGCTTCATGAGATTCAGGAAGTCAGAGTTGAAAATAAACTTCTTAGTGATGAAGTGAAGACTCTAAGAGGTATGATTAAAGAAATGAAAAGAGAGATGAATTCGAGATCAGAGCTTGCTTCTCATCCTATAGAACCTGTTGTTCTTCAAACCCCATCGAATGTTGTCTCTCATATTCAACCTCATTTATCTTCCTCAGCTGAAAAGGTCGCTGAAAGGAACAAACAGATTGTGAATGAGATGAGAGAGCTAGTTTTTAATCTTAACAAACTCACTGATGAGTATACAGGGTTTCTTCAAAAGGTGATAAACCAACTGAAATCTCTGACCACAGCTGTCAATGCTTCAAAGGCATCCGAGAAATCATCTCAACCTTCCCTAGCCAGTGACCTACTCAGAATAGTGGTCAAAGAAGAACTTCAGACTGTGTTTATTGGATTCAATAAAGATTATATAAATAATGTTATCAAGAATAGTGACAAAGTTCTTGATCTGGTTCAAATCTATTCAAAAATTTCCAATGATTCTCAGCAAGAAATTGACAAAAAAATGGACTTCTAATTCAACTGAATCTTCTCAAAGTCTGACATGACCAATCACTTTAAATATCTTGTCGAAAATTTGAGGATTCCTCCTGTTACTCAAGCTCTCAAGACCCAAGTTCAAAAGTTCACAGAGTTCACTCGTCTGTTGGATAAGTTTATGGAAAACAAGGATGACTTTGAGAAAGCTATACAGTATGGTGGAGAGATCATTGAGGATTTTATCAGGCTTTTGAGGCCCTACCTTCATGTATATAGTACAACCATTGTTGCTCTTGTGGTTGCCCCCCTGAGACCTGGTCTGACAACATTCACCTCTGCCCTAGCCTCCACTTCTATGTCTGTCAATCAGGCATTGAGTCAGATTAGGCATGTGGTCCTTGATCAACAACTATCTCTCTCTTCTATAGCACCTACTATGTCTCCCTCTGTCTTTGACGATCTTCCTTTACCTTCTCTATCAACCAGCTCACTCCCTTCTTCTACCCCCACTTCTACTCCAATGGCTTCATCTTCTTCTGCTGCTGCTAAGGGCAAAGAGAAGATCAACTAGTGAAAGAAGGGTAGTGTTTACTCTATTTTTATGGGAATCTTGTTTCCTTTGTTTTACATTTTGTAATGCCCCTCTCTTTATCTAATACATTATGCACTTTTCTTGTATCTTTTCACTTTTTTTCCTGCTACTTTTTGATAATCCCAAAAGGGGGAGAAATATATGAGACATGTATATATGAGACTTATATGAGAAATATACGGGAGATAGAAATCATTCTATATATGTTATATTCTCATTCGAACTATGTTGTTAGAAAAAATGTACACTCTAAAGTTACAAGATTTGTGATCATCAAAAAGGGGGAGATTGTTCGACTCCTCGTATATTAATCATGTTTTAATGATCACAAATCCTATTTAGTTTATAAACCATGTTAAATCTTTGTAATATATCTCACATCAAATGTACAGTATCATAGTAAAAGCAACCCAAAGCTCTTAAGTGCTATACACTCAGTTTGGTTGCTATGCACTTTCTCTTGATTCACTTTATAATGATTTCTCTAAAAAATGATTAAGTTTAACTCATTTCATAAATACTACTGCTTAAGTATGAATATAGATATTTGCCTAAGTCATGAGACATAGTGACAAGGACACACCGTGACATCCAGACACCGTGACAAGCAGACACCGTGATATCCAGACACCGTGAACAAGACACCGTGAATGAGACACTGTGAACAAGTAGACATCATGACCCTGAGACACTGTGACTACGAGACACAATGACTGCAAGACACCTTGACCAATCCAGACACAGTGTGATGGAGACACTGTTTCCATGACATATTGTGACACTGTTTCCTAATATATTTTTTCATCTTTCAATTTAATCTCTAACGGTCATATTTGATGATTTGAATGCACTGAAATAATTGATGTTTCTTTATAGACATGTCATCAGACAGTACGAGTTATGAGGTGCAGAATACATGCAAGCTGTTGGCCCCAACACATGCACTCTAAGATAAAAGAGTAATGTGGCCTAGAAAAAGCAAGTAGCACGATACTAAAGAAAAAGCTGGTGGGCGTGAGAGTAACAACAGAATACATTTAGAGAATTGGCTCATGAAACTTGACTCTGCTGAAGAATACATGAAGCATATTGGAATCTCGAGAACATCTTCGCACTGTAAAACACCAAGAAGAACACAATCTGAATTTGTCTGACTTGCGACACTCTGTTTTCCATACGAGGACTTAAGTTCTGCATCTGTCTCATATCAGAAGTACAGAGCTACAAAGACCAACACTCAGAGCACTTCTAAACCTATCTCAATATTACTGCTATGTTGTGTATCATTTTATTAATTTTTTAGCAGAGAGTGTATCTGTATAACAACACGCTCTGTATCCTACATTAAACTAAAGGATACAAGATATACTTACTTAAACATTCTTTTACTATTGTGTATACCCACAGATAAGTGTGGAAGAGGTCCTTGTGTGACCTAGTAGTTTGTACCCACGAAGAACTATGGAAGAGGTCCTTGTGTGGCCTGGACAGTACCTTGTACTGTTGTTAACCCTGATCCAGGGTGTAGATCAAGTTTATTTATATAAACTACTTGGTGGAAGGTGATCACCAAGTGGAGTGGATTAGGTATTGACTTGCGACTGAACCACTTGTTTCATATCCATTGTGTTTCTTAATTTTGTCTTCTTTGTTTTACTGCTTTACTGTATAATTCAGAAATCTCTAAATTCGCTTTGATAGTTACTCTTGTAAATAAGTTATAATTGTCTTGACATAGTAGAATAGCTTCAAAAGTAATATTAATAACTGATATTAAGATTACTGAGAACTAATCCATCTTCTAAGAAGTTATTCAAATAGTCAAACTCTTATAACAGCATAACCTTGATTAACTGGGTTGTATTTAATATTTTGGGAAAACATTTTAGAAATAATTTTTAATCCGAAATTTTTATAGATACTCAATTCACCCCCTCTTGAGTAATCCACTCCAACCAATAGAAAATACTATCCTGTGGTTTTTAGTATTTTCCATGGGATTTTACTCTCATCGTAAATAGTATGTCGGCAAGTATGTATTTGTGACAGGTCTTGTAACATCCCAGGTAAATAAAGAATAATAAATTTTCATATTTATTAATATTTGCGAATTATATATTAATTTTACTTTAAAGGGGTTTCTATTTCCATAGCGTACCCGATACGCAACAAAGAGTTTCTTTGAAATCGTATGTTGCACACTAGTAATAAAATAATATTATTTTAAATGTTAGTTAACACGTAGCCGTTGTACTAGAGGGAATGGATATAAATAACTTAAATATGATTATATATGTTTGTTAAATGTTTTTACATTTATCTAATAAAGGATAAAGGCTTAAAATACGAAAAGAATTCAATTTTAGGCATTTATACCCTAATTTTCACTAAAGGTTCACTTATCACCTTTTGATGGAGAACCGTCATTAAATATAGTTTTGATCACTCTTATACATTCTATTGGACCAAATATAATTCTTTTTTAGAATCGGGACATCAAAATTTACTTTGTGTAAATTTTTGGTATTTTTCCGATAAAGTTCATTTTTTTAATGAATAGTCTAAGATGTTGTATTTTAATTCAAAATCTCTTTTTAATATAATTTATTTATATGATTATATTATCTTTTGAATTGGGTTTAAAGTGAAATTAGAATATATTTTTACCATTAAATCCAATAGTGGCCGTTGGAATTAATTTCACTTTGAAATCAGACTTAAACTAGTGTCAATCTTTTGATACTTATTGTTTCATAAAAACACGCTATTTGTCATGACAGTGGGAATTAATTATTAAATTAATTAATGTGACTTATATGTTTTGAATTTTGTAAAATAGACTTCATTTTTGAATTCGGAATATCAAATATATATTAGGGTGAATTTTTGGTATTTTTCTGAAAAACTTTAATTTTTGATGAATAGTGAAACCACTAAGTGGTACTTATAAAAACTGATTTTTCATTTAAATGAAATTTTACCACTTCTATGTTTTGAATTTAAAAAAATACGACATACATGGTTGTCATTAAGAAGTAAAATGTGGTTCAATGAGATTAAAATAATTTTTTGGTGAATAGTAACTCTTAAGTTCTTAATCGCGATTAGAGGTAATTAGTGTAGTTTAAGGTAATAATAATGTTTTAATAAAATGAAATGACCTAGAAACATGTCCTACCCTTATTGGATGTGTCATGGCCGACAAATACAAGCCATGGGTCAACTTGGGGACCCCATGGAGCCACTTTGGTTGGGAAATGACATAAATAACTTTTTAATTAATGTTAAAGTAAAAATAACACAAACATGAGATGTTTTACTAAAACAATTTTTACATGGGGTTATTCAAGTCAGATTTTTGATTATAAATAGTCATTGGAAAGATAAAACGATTTCGTACATCATGATATTTTTTTTATAATTTTTAGACATTAAATAAATTAAATTATTTATGACATCATGATGATGCAGCGATTACCTCATTAATAAAGGATTTAAATAAAATGGAAAGATAATGTAAAATATATGAACTACACATGTCCAAAACCTATTGTATGGGTGTATTTAGAACCCTTATCACCTTATCCTAGAAACACATCAAAGTGGGACCATTAAAATCCGAAACTCATTCTAAAATAAAGTAACATTTTCTTACTTTCCAAGAGTTCCCCTCCTCTCCTATTATAAAAGGCCCCCACCTCTACCTCCTTACCCACACTCCCAAAGCCTTTGGCTCAGCCAAACCCTGCCCATTTTGTCTCTCAACTTCCCTATCTTACTCCTTGAAGCCTCACTTTGGTCAGAAGTCTTCCCAAGGAAGCTTTTGATCTCAAACCAAAGGGAGTTACCCGATTTTAAGGTAATGTCTTCTTTTGAGACCTTTTGTTTTAGTTTGCTTCTCCAACCCCCTAAACTCTTTTTATTCTTTTCTTTTGTAACAAATCCAGTATCCTAAATATAATAGGATGTTTTTATAAGAAATATTAGAGCTACATTTACACAGACCTACATCTAATGGTTAAAGAACATACTGTTTCCGTGGATGGCAAATTTCTGCCTCCCGAAACGATGATTGTTCAACATTTTTTTAACACCTTCAAAGGTGGCCATTAAGATGACACTATATTTATATATGATATATAATATGTTTATGTTTTCTTTAAGCTTCTGTATTTTTCATTTTTTGCATACCTTTATGGTTTCCATTATGGGTAAATGCGATATCTTGAGTTTAAGTTCATAGTGAGTGATGGGGAGCCTCTGAGTGGCGGCGACTTCCCTCTCCCCCGCGGGTCTAGGGTTTCCATTTTTCGGTGCCTTCTTCCCTCCTCTGGCATGGCCCGACCTCGGCGGCGGCTGTCTTCGCTCGGCTTGGCGTCGTTGGGTGTCAGTTCCGCGTGGTCCGGATTCGTTTTGGGCTCAACGGCAACTTCGTTTCGGCTTCGGGATCTTGCATCGACTGTGGTATGTTCATCGTCGGCTCTGGTGCGCTCAGAGGTGGCCTCGGCTCTCCTGGATTTGGGATCTCATCTTGGCGTTGGCGTGCGTCGACTCCGAGTGTCTCGGATTCGGGATCTCGGCTCGGTGACGGTTTCGTTGCTTCCGGGCCCAGGTCCTCTTTGCGGATCCAGGTGCATGGTGCTAGATCTGGTGTGCCAGTGTTGGATTTGGCTCGTCCCTAGTTTCAGGATCTCGTCGCGGTTTCAGATCGTCGTCGTCTTGGTGGGCTTGTCATCGGCTTCGAGGGACCTGCTGTTCGGTTCAGTCACGACGGCGGTGTGCTCGGCGTTGATGTGCTCAGCTCCGGCGGATCTTGTTCCTTGCTCGGCTTCATCCTGGATCGACATCGGCCATGGCGTGCTACGGTTTGCTCAGGGTTGGCTCCAATGGCATGGAGGGGGGAGGACTTTTGATTTGGTGGTTTTTGGTGCGGATGGAAGCTGTTTTGAGATCTCTGGAATGAAGTCGCGGTTGCAGTAATTGCAGTGAAGATATGCTGTTGAAATCTGGAAGTTTTGATGTTTTTGAAGATGATGAACTGCTGGTTGAAGTGTTGAATCAGCGTATGGGTCTTTGGTTTTGAGTGTAATGGTTTGGTTTGTAATTGGCTATGTTTGGTGGGGACTTCTCATTGGGTTTGGGCAAGATGTTCGCCCTCATCCATCTCCTTTTTTACTGCACTTTTTATTTCTTTTAATAAATGGTCAGAGGTTATTCCTCTGACTGACCTTTCCTGATTAAATGCGATATCTTCATTTAAGGAAGTGCGGACTACCGCCCCCTCAAAGTGATTTGATTCGTTAATGCCATATGTGGGACATACAAAGGATGGATTTAAAGTTATTATATATGATGTTATACTGGAATTATAATATACCTCTATATCATTATTATTTCTTTCTATTAATGTATGAGATATAAATGAAAGTAGCGTTCATGCGTACGTACGGCTTACCGTCTCCATGAATGGTGCATTTCATTTCTTATCCCCAAATGTAATGTACTATTATAAGTACATGTATATAATGGATATATATGATGAATGATACATCTAAATGATGAATATAATTCTGGAATTAAAATATAAATACCACTCATTTAGTTTTAATTCCATTAATATGACAAAGAAATGAAAGTAGCGTTCATGCGTACGTACGGCTTACCGTCTCCATGAACGGTGCATTTCATTTCTTACCTCTAAATGATTATGTAATATTATAAATACATGTATATGCTGGATATATATGATATATATGATATCCAAATCAGGAATGTCATTCTGGATATAAAGAACCTTTGACCACACGAACAACATGTAATTGTAAGAAGTCCACTTTCGACTTAAGAACCAAATATCGACAAAACAAACATTATTAACTTAAATGGTTACATAATGTTTATAACATGACAATAAGTGATATAAAAGGAATAATAAGCTTGAAAAAGGTTCTTAAGCAAGTATAAATTAACTCAAGTTTATTATTCAGGACGTTAAAGAACGATCGAGTCAAGTCGGACCCGAGGTAAGGGACTTCGTCTCAATCTCCTTTCATTGAGGCATATTTCGTTTTATACACAACTTTCTTTTATACGGTGTATAAACCCCTTTAACTTTTACTTATGTACAAAAGGAATATTTTTCAACGAAGTGTTTTAATAAATGACAAAAAGGAATGTTTTTTTAACGTACGCGGTGATAATGACCTTTTCTACCGCCGCGGGTATTATTTGGTCTTTGGCTTCCTCAACAAGCGGTAATGTTTTTGTTTGAATGAAATAAATACCATATACTCTTTTACGTATTTTGGTATTGAAAATGGTTTTTATAATGTATTTGTTATTTCAATATATTTAAGTGATATATTGTGATCAATGTGTGGAAATGTTCTCTATCCATTATATTTGTTTTATGTCTTATGATTTTATAATGGTACTTGGACATTTGACAGGTGGTTACGTGATTAACCATATGACGGGTGGTGCCGTGAATACTAGGACGGGTGGTTACGTTATAAACTCCAATGCATTGGGTATGGAAGTCGGCCGTATGGCTATTCCATTAAGTATGTATGGAAGTTGGCCGTATGGCTATTCCATTAAGTGATATGTGTGGAAGTCGACCGTATGGTTATTCCACTTAAGTATGTTTATGTCCCAAGTTACCTTTATATGTTACGTGATCTTTTTATGGGTTTTATGGTAATCTTTTGGTTACAAAAGGGTAAGTAATGATATTTTATTCAGTGAAGAGTTTTTACTACTTCATAAAGGTGAAAAGTATTACTTTGATAAAGTATACATGGTTTACTTATTGTTTTGATAAACTAACAGTTTTCATTCTTTGTGTATCCCTTACTGAGCTCTTTATGCCCACCCCAAGTTTTTTTGAAATGTTTTTCACAGGACCTAATATGGAATAGGGTCAAGGATGGGATCAAGGGAAAGTCATTCTATCTAAAACATGGAACTATACATGTTTCTTTTTAAGAGTTTTTATTTTATGGAAACTTAGTCTACTTTGTAATCTTTTGAGATGTAACAGTTATGTCCTAATTCTCTAAAACTCTAAACCTGAAAAGATCCTCAATGTGAATTATTAATTTAATTCAATATTATGTAAGGTTTAAGGCCGAGGCTTTATAGGTCTCGTCGCAAATCCTTGTTTAACTGTCGCCCCTAATTAATAGGGAGGTTAGCATTTGCGACATGTCCCGTCGCAAATGACCTAACCTATGTATACCCCATCTAGTTTTTTTCATTTCACTGTTTTCTCAACTCCTCTCTCCTTCTCTGCTCTCATATTTTTCTCTTCAGTTTTTTTCAAATTTTCAAATTTTACTGCGGAACAATTTTCCAAGCTTGTATCCAGTGAAAGATTTGGTTTTAAGGTATTTATTTATTGCTTTTATTTTTTAGTTAATTCATTTTATTTTATATTAGTAATAATTATTATTAATTAGAGTTAATTAAATTAAATTACAATTAGATAGTTTAATTTTGCATTATTTATTTTTTCAAATATGTTGTTTCATTAAGATATAATGTTTTTATTAAAAATTAAATTGTATTAATTTATGATAATTTTGTTCAATTATCACTAATTAATAATAATTAAGTGTAATTAGTATTAATTAGTATTAATTAGTATTAATTAGTATTAATTAGCATGAATTAGTAGTAATTTGAATTAATTAGTGCTAATTACTATTAATTAATAATAATTAGTAATGAATAGAAATAAATAGTAATAAATAGTAATAATTAGTAAAAATTAGTAAAAATTAGTAATAATTAGTAACAATTAGTAATAATTAGCAATAATTAGTAATAATTAGTAATTATTAGTAAGAATTAGTAATAATTAGTAATAATTAGTAATAATTAGTAATAATTAGTAATAAATATGAATAAATATGAATAATTAGTAATAAATATGAATAATTAGTAATAATTAGAAATAATTTGGAATAAATATTAATAAATAGGAATAATTAGTAACAAATTGGAATAATTATTAATAATTAGGAATAATTTATAATAAATAGGAATAATTTGTAATAAATAGGAATAAATAGTTATAATTAGGAATAAATAGTAATAAATTGTAATAAATAGTAATAAATTGTAATAATTAGTAATAAATAGGAATAATTTGTAATAAATATGAATAATTAGAAATAAATATGAATAATTAGAAATAAATAGTAATAATTAGAAATAATTAGGAATAAATAGTAATAAATAGGAATAATTAGCAATGAATATTAATAATTAGGAATAAATATGTATAATTATGAATAATTAGGAATAATTAGGAATCATTAGGAATAATTAGTTATAATTATTAAAAATTTGAATAATTAGTAATAATTAGAATAATTAGTAATAATTAGTAATAAATAAGAATAAATAGTAAAAAATTGGAATAAATTGGAATAATTAGGAATAAATAGAAATAATAAGGAATAATTAGTAATAATTAGAACTAATTATTAAAAATTAGTAATAATTAGTAATAATTAGTAATAATTAGTAAAATTAGTAATAATTAGTAATAATTAGCAATAATTAGTAATAATTAGTAATAATTTGTAATAATTAGTAACAAATAGTAATAAATAGTAATAATTTGTAATAATTAGTATTAATTAGTAATAATTAGTTATAATTAGTAATAATTAGAAATAATTAGTAATAATTAGTAATACTTTTTAATAGTGAGTAATAATTATTAATAAATAGTAATTAATAGTAATAAATAGTAATAAATAGTAATAAATAGTAATAAATAATAATAATTATGAATAATTGGTAACAATTTGTAGTAATTAGTAGTAATTAGTAATAATTGGTAACAATTAATGCTAATTAGTAGTAATAAATAGCAATAATTACTAATAATTACTAATAATTAGTAATAATTAGAAACAATTAGTAAAAATTAGTAAAAATTAGTAACAATTAGTAATAAATAGTAATAGTTGGTAATAATTAGTAATAAATAGTTATAAATAGTAATAACTAGTAATAATTAGTAATAATTTGTAATAAATTTGTTTTAATTAGTATTAATTAGCATTAATTAGTAATAAATAGGAATAAATAGAAATAATTAGTAATAATTAGTAATAATTAGTAATAAATAGTAACGAATAGTAATAATTAGTAATAATTAGTAAAAATTAGTAATAATTAATAATAATTGGTAATAATTAGTAATAATTAGGAATAAATAGGAATAAATAGGAATAAATATGAATAAATGGATGCAGGTGACTCGATATGCCTTCTAGAAAGGTTGAGTTGTTGGTATCAGCTCTCGATGATGCCTGAGAGTTATTATGGTACTACTGTGATTTCAGTGTGTAGATCAAGATGAGCTTTTGGAGAGTCATCATCATTTTATGCATAGTATGAGGAGCATCTACAAGCTTAGGGTGAGCTTATAGAGACCATAAGTAAGGAGTCAGAAGAGCTCTGTCAGCAGCAACAATATCGGGAGGATATACATCGATTGTAGTAGTAGTAGCACAAGAAGACGAAGGAGTATATGTGATGTCTAACACATGGCTTACTGATGAAGTTCCCTTCACCATCTCCATCAACTCCTCCATATGACCTCCACTCTCAGTGATTTATATACTTTTTATGATAAACATTTGAATATAATTTTTTGGTAATATTTTTATTAATCCATATATTTAAATTTCTATATACTATGTTTTTATATTGTTGTGAATATTGTATTTTTTATTATTTATTATTTGTTTATTTTTTTTTTATTATTATTATTATTATTATTTTATTGTTATTATTATTATTCTAATTATTATTTATATTGTTGCGAATATTGTGTTTTTTATTAATTTTATTAGTTTTTAATATTTTATTTATTATTTAAATTATATTTTATTAATTTTATATATTTTATTATTTATTTTTATTATTTTATTATTTTATTGTTATTATTATTTTATTAAATTTTATCAACGTTATTTTTTTATTTTTCTAAGTTTTTTGCGAAGAGGTGGTAATCTCGTCACAAATATTTTTTATGATGGGCTCGTCGAAAAAAAATATTTGTAATGTTGTTTTCTACAATGGGTCATTTGTTATGGGACCCAGTTGCAAATGCTTTTATTTTCCGATAGTGAGAGAAACTAAAACCATCCCATAATGCATGTATAAATAAAATCAGTACGGATAAAAGTATCCAAAAGTAAATACCTAAAAGCAAAGATAAAGGAGAAACACAACAACAATCTGAAAAGGTCTGAGCTAGTACTATCCAACACGATCCTTATAATCCTCCTGGAAACCTGAAAATAAGTTTATATACGTAGGGAGAGTATACAAGAATACTCTATAAAAAACCATATTATCTCATGAACATGTGAAAGAATCATACTAATGCACCTATGAGAAAACACCAGAACCAACCTAGACAAGTCAACTATCCATCCCAACCTCACCAAGGAACTCTCACCAAAAAACATAAGCCAAGTATAACAAAATAATAAGAAACATGTCAATAAAGGGAACCTGCACTACTTTCCCAATTACTTTCCTCTATCACACCCCAACATCATACGTCCTCGCACTCTCATATCTTCCGAATAACATGTACCACCACCCCATAGAACAGTCACATCACACCACACCCATAGACACCTAGGCCATTTCCCCAAAGCATAGCCATATCTTATCTCACTCACAAATACCTGAACGATCACATCACAACCATAACCAGAGTGGTAAGGTATCATGAACATGAAGGAAATCAACCTTGTTCCCTCCTACTACCATGAATGACCCTGGACATAAGATTATCTACAACACAAACATATCACATCTCACCCAAAAATGCTTGGGCCACCACCCCACAACACGGTCATATCACATCTGAGATGAAAACACTTGGACCATCACTTAGTTCACTAACATACCTCCTTCAATCACATATTGTGCATATCCACTCAACTAGAAGAGAGATAAGGAAAGAGAGGGTATCTAGCAGCCACCCTCATCACTGAGATATTGGGGAAAACACCCCTGTGTGAAAATATGGGTGTCGACACATAGTGTTCGACGTGGGTGGGTGCATATATAAATCACAAGGAATTTAAAATTATATATATATAGCCACACACATTCCCAACCTATGGGTTCACAACAAAACACTAACCATCTTACAACATCTCCACTTTCGCTACCACCTCTAAATTCATAACACCACACAAAACACAATCCATATCTCACTCCACCAACCAGTTCCATTATCCATATCATTCATTTAATTATTTACCAACAACCACATTTAACCACATAGCTCATCATTCATTTGTTCATTAGTAATTTCCATCCCATTAACCAAACCAAACCCATCCATTTAAAACATTATTAAATAATTATTCCACCACTATCTGATCTTCTAGAACATTGCATCCATGAATCACAATAAGCTCGTCATTCTCATTAAACCATCATCTCACCGTCCCCAAAGAATAGTCAAATGAATTATCACCTCACCATTGCAAAAGAATGGCCAAACAAACCATCACCTTGCCACCCCAAAAGCATAGGAAAACAAACCATCACATTGCTACCCCAAAATCATGTCCAAAAAAATCATCACCTCACCACCCCAAAATCATATCCAAACAAACCATCACATCACCACCCCAAAAATCATATCAAAACAAACAATCACCTCACCACCCCAAAAGAATATCCAAACATACTATCAACTCACCATCCAAAAATCACAGATAAATAAACCACACATCACCCCACATTTATCGAAACCACACATCGACACCCCATAAGTATGGACACACATCACAACACATCAAAGACTATTTTACAGATTTAACAATATGGATTTTATCAAATTTCACTTTATTTTATAGGCATTATCACATAATCCATAAATCTAGGGGAAACCATTTTACTAACAAAATATAAGTGGCCAACCAATTTCTATTTTAGGGTGATATCAAAACAACATGCAACAAGGTTTCCACATTACAACAACTAAAGTGAAATAAAAGGCTCCTAATAGCCACAATTTTTAGTGGATCATTCAACCCGTGTAATCAAAATATCATAAAAATGAAAAAGCTATAAAATCATGTTAATCATTCACCTTCCCCATAAAATTAAATAAAATGATTAATTTATATTGATTAGCCCAGAACAAACCATCCCTCATAGATAAATAAGAGTAAACATCTCCCACATGATACACAAAGGTAAGAAATGATGGATTATCTACCTCAAAGAAGATTTCTGATCTCACTGTACACCGCATGGAAGTGAAGAATTACCTGAAACCACAACCGCACTATGAGATCATGGATCAACCTACACTATATCAAGGGTTATCAAAAACACATCCCATCTCACAGCCAAAACCAAAGAAACATCACTACAACAAATCCACAATATAAGAACAAAATAAAACCATGGGTAAATGAGAATCACTCACCATGAGTCACCAATAAAAAACCATTGGAACCTGTAGAATCAATGGAGGGAAACGGATGGAAGATCCTTTAAAGGCACCTAGGGTTCCTCCAAAATGAGAGAAAGAGGTGTGGATAAATGAAAAAATCATCCTAAAGGGTTGTAAAATAACCTAGATCCCATCAGTTTCATTTCTTGTAACCCATTCATGATGTAAAGTCCATAGTTTTCCCAAAAATTACAACTTTAACTGAAATTAACATTGCCTCAATCTTTATTTAATTACACATCATGAATTTCTTTCATGATGTGAATCTGTTTCACTAGTTCCCCCTTAGTAGCATACATGTTTTTAAACTAGCTAGCTACACAATATTTGAACCACCAATTCACATCATGTACCCCTTTCATGATGTGAATTTCCTATAGGATCACTGATGCACCTCCAACCACATTGGAATATCCTTAAGCCTCCTATTAAACACCTAAAACACCCAAAAATGACAATTTAATGGTCTAAGGAGGTATGGTCCATTACATCATATACCTCTAAAATGATTCTCACCCTCGATAATCCAAAACCAATTCCATAAGGAAAGGGATCCAAAAAACCACCCCATGAGATACCTCTCAAGGATCTCATTACTCTTCAATGCCATCACCATACAAACACGACAACCAAAAAATCCACACAACTCATAATAAAGCTACATCACCATTTCTCAATAGTAACCACACCGCATCATTTGGTTCCATCCATAGACACCACATTTCCACATTACCACACCAACCACCACACATATAAAACCAACCACTAATAAAACCAACACACAACACTACACAGATCACATAAATCTGGTAACTTCCATCCTATATCTTAAGATACTATCTGATATGGGTGGCACTGACTCACCCACATGGATTTAATCACATCGTGGTATAATGAATCGTAATTAGGATTTAGTTCCTCCCATTTTCACATGTTGATGGTTTTATTACACATCATACATCAAGGAAAAAAATCTCCTAATACAATATGATCCAAACATCACATAACAAGAAAAATAGAGGAAGGAAAAAATAAAAATAGCTTTAAGTACTATGAAAACATTTGTGTCTCTTGCTCATGAGTTCTCTCCTTGAGTCCAACATGCCTCCACAACATATGAACCAAAGGGATGGTTCTTCCTTTCAGCACTTTCTCCCGATGATCAAGGAACTATAATGGATGATCCACAAATGTCATGTGATCCTTAATGTCCATCTCTCTCCAATAAATGACATGGGATTCCTCATGAAGATACTAAAGAAGCAGAGATACATGGAGAATTTCGTGGATCCTTTCTAACTGTGGTGGAAATTTCAAACAATATTCCACCTCACTAACTTATCCCAACACCTCAAAGGGCCTATCAAACCTGGGATAAATCTTACTCCCCCTTCCAAACCTCTACTTCCCATGTTGAGGGGAAAACTTCAACAACACATGGTCCCCAAACTCAAACTCTAAGGGCCTCCTCCTTTGATTGGAATAAGACTTCTGCTGATCTTTCACTGCTTTCATCCTCTATAAAACCAATAGAACATTTTCTATCATGATCTGCACCACATTGGGACCAAGAACTAATGTCTCCTCAACCTATATCTAGCACAATGGAGAATGAAAAAGTCACCCATAAAATTCCTCAAACAGATCCATTCCAATAGATGAGTGATATATATTTTTGTATATAAACTAGACCAAAGGAAGGTTTCATACCCAAGATCCACCAAAGTCCAAGATGTATACCCGCAAAATATCCTCCAATGTCAAGATGGTCAGATCCATCTGCCCATTTTTCTAAGGGTATAAAGTTGTGTTGAGGCATAATTGAGTACCAAAAGCATGTTTTAATCCCCTCAAAACTCGCAAGGTAAAAAATGCATCCCGGTCTGAGGCAATGGACCTCAAAAATTCATGAAACTACACTACCACATCCACATACCTCTTATCCAAAGAATCTACTATGATCAAATCCTTGATCGCTAAGAAGTGGTCCAATTTTACCAACTCATCCATTATCACCCAAACTGCATCACAAACTCCCTAAGATTGGGGTTACCCTATAATGAAATACATTGATATTTCATTCCATTTCCAATTTCTAACATCCAATGGATGCAACAAACTGCTGAGAACATGATGATCTGTCTTTACCTTCTGGCAAACCAAACACCTATCCATAAATTCTTCCATCATCTGTTTCATCTCAAGCTAGAAAAAATGTATCTAGGTGTGCTATTAAACTCATGAAGGACTCCCTCACACATACCTACTAGAACAAACAACCTCCCACAAAACAACATCTAGTTCTGACCATCCTCCGACCATCCCTCTAGAGCATCACCATGGTCAACAAGATCACACATCATATCTGCCTCTAAGTCTCCCCACTGAGACTCCTCCACCTACTGCATCATAGAATACTTCACCATTATATGAAATAAACAAACTCTACCATTTTATACCCTTTCATCTATGTGAAAGGCTTCCAACTCCTTCATTCCTTTGCAAATATCCCCAGAATTTTAAATGACGTCCTTCCAGGACTTTCTGCTCAAACATCAGCCACAACATTCCCTTTTACAGAGGTGTAGGAGATCTCAAAAATCATAATCCTTAAGAAAATCCATACACCTATTCTATTTAAAATTCATATCATTCTGAAACAAAATTTACCTCAAACTCTTGTGATCTATAAAGACCACAAAACAATCCCCAATGAGATGATACCACTAAAACATCAAAATAAACATATCCACTGCTAGATCTGGATCATAGGTGGAATATATATTCTCATGGGGATGTAACTACCTAGACCCATAAGAGATCATTTCCATGTATTACATCAACATGTATCCCAACCTCAGATATAAAGTGTCACAAAAAACCTCAAAATCACACCCTCCTTAGGAAATTGAATCATTAGAGCATTGACCAACCTCCCATTCAGATAACCAAATGTTATCTACACCGATTAGTCCAAAAAAATGTTTGGTCCTTCCTAGAAAAATCTATTAATAGGGCTACAACTTGAGAAAAATTAGGTACAAACCTCTAATAATAGCCTGCAAGACCAAGAAAATTTTGAACCTCTACCACGTTCTTGGGTGATTCCCAATAAACCACTTATTCAACCATGGATGATTCCACTTCCACACCCTACTGATACACCACATGCCCAAGTAAATTCACCTCTTGTGTCCAAAATTCACACTTGGGAAACTTTCCATAAATCTAGTGGTGTCGAAGGACCTATAAAATAGCTCAGAGATGCTTGGAATACTCCTCACATGACTTCAAGTAGATCAAGATATTATTGATGAATACAATGATGAATTCGTCTAGAAAATAATAATACATGGAGTTTATAATCCCCATGAACAAAGCTAGTGAATTCATAACACTAAACAGTATGAATACAAACTTGAAGCGCCCATACTTGAATTTGAAGGAAATATTTAGGATATATCCCTCTTTAACCCTCACCTGGTGATATCCAAACCATAGATAAATCTTAGAAAACCAACTCACCCTTTTCATCTATTCAAAAAGACCTTTTTTAATTGAAAGAGGGAAACAGTTATTGATCGTCACCTGATTCAACCTCTAGTAGTCTATACACAACCTCAGACTATTTTCCACCTTCTTGGAGAACAACATTGGAGAACACCATGGTGACACAATAGGTTCGATGAAACCCCTATGCATCAGATCATCCATTGGTATCCTCAACTCATGCAGCTCTATAGGCGTTATTCGATAGGGATCCATTGAAATTGGATATGCACATGGCTTCAACTCTATCTCAAAGTCAATGTCATGTCAAGGAGGTAGTGTCATAACCTCCACTAGGAAAACATCTATGAAATCCTCCACAACCCTTAGAACACCCCCATTTTAAAATATAGCCACACAGAAGTCCGGGTATGGGCTGGAATTCCACATGCCGACACATGACCTCATGTACGTCTCCCCATACGCAAGAGGCTATCGACTAGCAATGAGGGTCTGATTCCATCAATGGGGAGACTATACCCTCAATATAAAGTCATAGGATTAATAATAAACCATAAAAAATATAAAAAATAATTAGAGTAAACATATGGAAAAGTAAATATGGCATAAGTATAATACAAATAAATAAGTTCCCGTAAGTGGAAAACATGTCCAAAGGAAATAAAGTAGAAAAAGTAAATAAATAGATAGTAGATCCTTTGGATTATATCCTGATATACTACTATCTCCATGATCCTATTCTAATGTATCCACAATAGGGACCTTTACCTTCACCAAATCCCTATACAATCTACAAGAACATCAAAATGACTGAGTAGGATGTGAGTAGAAGACTCAGTAGGACACCACCAATGCATACTTACAGTAATGTGATCAAGAATATAAGTGTATTCCATAATAAAATAAATTCATAGAAAACATAGTAAAACACAATCCAAACCTAATCGGTTGTGTGATAACCAAGCTTCCATAAACCCCAGTCATACCTACTTCAGATATATGCCAGATGGATAATCAAGGTGTGAGATTAATCAAGGATTAGTTGTAAGGCTAATGAATTATGATTATCGGTGTTGTGTGATCATAAAACTCAATATTAATGCTAAAAAATAATATATGTCCTCTATATATTCAAGGCAATGAGAGATAATCAGATTCCCATTCTTGTCGAGTGACATACTAAGGACCGATATCTAATTAGCATCCCTTAGTCATCGAAGAATATACTAGGGATTGAGAGCTAGTCATCATCCCTTTTTTGTTGAGTAACATACTAGGGACAGAGATCTAGTCAGAATCCCATATTCATTGAGTTCATACTAGGGATTCAGATTTATTCAGCATCCCTTAGTCATTGAGTGCATCACATGGCATCCCCAAGGCATCGTCATATTCCTACCTTGTGCATTCGTCCCTCATCATCACTATCGCAAGTCATGCACACTCCCCCTCCAAGGTATAACATGTCAAGAAGGTCCACCTATCTTGAGCTCCAAGAACAATACCACAAGGCATATATATCATGGAATGATGCATGAAAAATCATAACATATCATCAAAAGTAAAGTAGCACACACAATACATTTCATCAAACATCAAACATGAATAACAAGCTATAAGTACTCATGGTATCATAAGGATTCTAAAACTATACACACACCCAAATGAAATCAAATTCCATCATGGTAATAAAAAATATGTCTACACATAATCAAATTAATGGAAACAGGAGTAAACAATCCCAAAAGTTTAGGATCTTCCTATCTCAAAAGTTAGAAAAACCCTCTTTGCGGTTTTATTATCGTCAAAGGTGATACAAAAAAGTCTCGAGTCCTTGGCACATCGATGCTCAAGGTATGTCAAAGGTTTCCTAGAACTAAAAAAACTATTTTATTTTAAAAAGAAATAAAATATTACATGTTATGACACCTTTATTTCTCCTGGATAATTTTCGAATTATTTATTGAAAAAATATCACATGTGTTGATATTTTCTCTCTATTTAATAATTCTCAAATTATCTTTCAATTTATTAAATGCATTGTTAAATTATAATTTTCATTTTATTATTTAAAATTTGATGATAATTAATAATTTTCAAATTAAAATTATCACATGAGCTGATAAATTATAATTTTTTACTTTATCATTTAAAATGCAATGATAATTTAGGATTTCCAATTTGAAATTATCACATTCGCTGATAAATTATAATTTTCACTTTATCATTTAAATTATCACATGCAATGATAATTTATGATTTTCAAATTAGAATTATCACATGTGATGATAAATTTTAATTTTCACTTTATCATTTAAATTATCTCATACAATGATAATTTATGATTTTAAAATTAAAATTATCACATGTGCTGATAAATTATAATTTTTACTTTATCATTTAAAATATGATGATAATTTATGATTTCCAATTTAAAATTATCATATACCCTGATAAATTATAATTTCAACTTTATCATTTAAATTATCACATGCAATGATAATCTATGATTTTCAAATTTAAATTATCACAGGGTATGATAAATTTTAATTTTCACTCTATTATTTATATTATCTCATGCGATAATAATTTATGATTTTAAAATTGCAATTATCATAAGCGTTGATAAATTGTAATTTTCACTTTATCATTTAAATTCTCTCATGTGATGATAGTTTATGATTTCAAATTTAAAATTATCACATGCGCTGGTAAATTATAATTTTTACTTTATCATTTAAAGTATCCTATGTGATGATAATTTATGATTTTCAAATAAAAATTATCACATGCGCTGATAGATTAAAATTTTCAATTTATCATTTAAATTATCTCATGTGATGATAATGTATACTTTTTTTCTCTTATAAGTTATCATGTGATATTATTGTGAATTATTTGTATATAATTCTTATTTGAATTATTTGAATTTTATTTCTATCATTTTATTTTCCTTTATAGAGCTTAGGAATTAATAATAAAAAATGGCGGATAATAATAATAATAATAATAATAATAATAATAATAATAATAATTATTATTATTATAAAAAAACAAAATTGGAAGAACAGACACACGTCACATGGGTTGAGAAAAGAAAAAGGAGACCGACCTGGCTGAGATCTAGGAAGAACCACCTAGAATCGGTTCAATCTTCACCGAAGAGCATTCACCATATCATTGGTGTGATTTCCAGGTAGAAATAAAACATGGTTATTTATAGAACCCTAAATGTGTGTATGGTCACCAAAATAATTGAATATCCTTTTTTAATATGTGTTTCAACCGATTGATTATTACATAGTTAATAGATTCTTGGTAGGAAGTTATTTTCATCATCATCCAGTCAAAATAGGCGAGAAACGAAGGTTTCAAAAAAACCTTGAAGCATTAATAGAGGATGTGGTTCATTAAATAAGAAGACACCCTTTTCCCTTTTTTCAATTTTTAATTAAAAAATAAATAAATTATTTAATATAATTATCAAATAATTTTTTTAAAGGCAACATATCCAAATTCCCATTGCGTATAAAATTTATACCCAACATAGGGAAAACCTCCCATTTTGAACCCAACGGTGGTCTCATATTTCTCATACAAAGCACCTTTTGGGAGATATTAATTAATTATTTTTTTAAAAATGGATCAAATAATTAATTAAATATAAAAATGGTTTTCTTCACGAGCGAGGAATTAAAACATCTAACGATTAGAAATGTTATACCCCATATAGGGTAAACACCATGTTTTAGATCTAATAGTGGTCTTAGATTTGTTATACAGCCCACCGTTTAGGAGATAATAAATTATTTCAAAAAATAATATAATAAAAATTATTAAATAAATTATTTTAGTGATCAAGGCATCCAAACGTCCAATGATTACAAATTTTATACCCTGCTTAAAATAAACACCATGTCTCGCACCTAACTGTGGTCTCTGATTTCTCATACGACACATCATTTTGGATTTATTCAATTATTCTGAATAATTTTTTTTTCTTGATATAATATATTTAATAATTTTATTCTGTTTTCACCAGCCTTTACAGGCCTCATAATCCTACACCAACTTAGCATATGACTCTGAAAATATTAGATTGAATATTCCTAAGTGTTAACTATGTTTTTACCCTTAAATAATCCTTTAAAAAATTAATTTAGTTGTATTCACAGAAAAATTATATTTTCACATTAGACACTTATAATTTATCAAAAAAATATTTTTAATATCTTTATAAAATTCAATAATACTCATACATTTACTGGCCCCCGCATGTGGGGTCCACATTTTCCTAAACTCATATTCATTATAATTGGTTTAACTTGTGGATACACTTAGTGTGTGACCCTCTAGGTCCTTATCTTGATAGTAGTGAGTCAAACCCATAGACCAAGAGCATAATCTAGAAACCCACCATGGCCCCTAAGGAGACATGGATTGTCATAGCCATTATTACCTCCTACGAACACATTATGTGTAATATAATCTCTTTGTATCATGATATCTCATAAAACAAGATTCAAACTTGTGTCATTATACTTTTTTATTTTATTTTTTTCCTGACCTTACTGGATGAACTTACCTTCTTGTACCATAACTATGGATTTATTTAAGGTATTACCATCTTGGTCAACCTGGGCCCATGAGATATCTATTTATCAACTCGGAAGTGAACATTTATATCTTTATCATTCAACCAATGTAATATCACCAATGATGCACCCAACACAAGCTACCTCACCACGATTTCATTATTATGGTTTTTACCTTGCATCAAAGTGCATGATCAAATGACACACATTGACAATGATCTCAAGTCAAGAGACCAATATATATGTCTATAGATAAAAACATCCAATAACACCGAAAACATGTGGTGTTCTTATTGGCAGGTATGTCCTCATGATCTCATCTACCCAAGATCACAAAGTGAAAATTTATTGAGAAGGAGTATCAATTCTTATAATCCCCCAACACCTACTAGTTAGACATCATATGTGTCCTATCAATATGATGTATATAGACCATAGGATATATGTTTAAGATCACTATCATAGTATATCGAGCTTCACATTATATATAGGAACTATTATAACCATTTGATATGACACATAATCTAAGGACATTACCATATAAATAGTGGATGTAGAAATATAAAAACAATTATAGTAAGAATAAACACATATATATATCAAACTGTATACATGTAATGGTAATCAAAATTACTGTTCAAGTTGGGTATAGGGAACCCACTATTACAATATATCTCACCGAGGCCTGAATCAGACTGAAAGTGATCTCAAGATCCTCCAGCCATCTCTCCATCTCCAAATCTAAAACACTTCCCTTGTAATTCCCCAAATCCTGATGCTAAAAAGCATCTAATTCCCTCTTCCAAGTCTCATCCTCCACTACCAGATCAACCCTATAGTGATCATCAATATCGAACTACTAAACATCAACTTCCTAAGCCACATGCAAATGATGTATAGGATCCATAACTAAAATAGAAAATAAATATTTTTGAAGACTAGGTTGTAATTAATTTAATTTAGATTCATTTTAATCCAAATTATTCATTTTCACCTTCCCAAAAACAACCCAACTCAAATAGAAACACAAGTCATCATGATGCATGTACCTCTCATAGTTATCTACCCTAAAAATAGTTCCACCTCACTTGGTCACTCAATAAGCTTATAGTATGTGATTTGGATCAAGGGGGACTCGAATATCCCATTTCCTAGCTGATCTCCCTAGCCTATGTCAAGCACCAAGGTCAGCTGGCATTGTTTCCATACCAACCCATGCATTAATTTTTATACCTTACTCCAAATTAATCTTATCTATCAACCAAAACCCTTAATACTACTCTGTCATGACCCCCTCCTGCCAAAGATACCATGATGATGGGAGAGAGGTAATGAACTTGAATCCAACCTCTAGTAGGCCTCAGGTTGGTGACTAACACCAAGGGTATAAAAATATCATGAAATGAGATACATTACCCTCTATAAAAATATAGGATCAGGAGATAAGTTGAATCATTTGTAAGAAACTCCATGACATAATATAGAAAGAAACCAAAACCATCCCATAATGCATGTATAAATAAAATAGGTATTGATAAAAGTTTCTAAAAGTAAATACCCAATAGAAAAGATATATCATTGACACAACAACTATCCAAAAAGTTCCAAGCTATAACTATCTATCAAGATCCATTTAATACTCATGGAAACCTAAAAAAACAATTTATATATGTAGGGTGAGCATACAAGTATACTCACTAGGAAAACCAAACTCTCTCATGCACATGTGAAAGAAGCATACTAATGCACCCCTGACCAAAAAATAGAACAAACAGTATGTAAATAGGTTAACTATCCATACCAACCTCACCAAGTCATGATTAGAAAATAATACAAGTCAAGTATAAAAACATAATAAGAATCATATTGATAAAGGGTACCCCCACACCACTTTCCCACTAATTTTCTACTCCCACGCCCCAATTTCATATGTGATGTCACTCTCATATCCTCCCAATAACATGTACCACCACCCCACATTATAGTCACATCATATATTTCCTAAAGACACCTAGTCCACTGCTTCATAGCACAGTCACATCTCATCTCACCCACAGACACCTAGGCCATCACATCAAAACCATAACCAGAGTAGTAAGGTATCGTTATCATGAAGGACATAAACCTTGTTCTCTCCTCTTACCATGAACAACCCCCACCATAAGTCACTCCACAACACAGACATATCAAATAGAACGTGAAAATAGCTGGGCCACCACCCCACAACATGTTCATATGACATCTCTCTTGAAAAACACCTGGGTCATTACCTAGTGCGCTAATAAACCTCTATCCATCAGATCATGTGCATATCTACTCACTTGGAAAAGAGAGTTGGAAAGTGAGGGTAGCTATCCAATAATCCTTATCACTGGAATGTTGAGAAAAACACCCCCATGTGATAATACGGGTGTCGACACATATTACTCGATGTAGGTGGGGTGCGTATAAAAATCATAAGGAATATACAAGTACAAAATTATAACCACACACAAGCCCAACCTATGGGTTCATAAAAAAACACTAACCATCTCACAAAATTCCCAATTTTACTACCACCTCTTAATGGATAACTCAATAAAAACCACAATAAACATGTAACACCGCCAACAAATTCCATTATCCATCTCGTTCATTTCATCATTTACCAACAACCCCATTTAACTAGATATACCATCATTTATTTGTTAATTATTCATTTCCATCCCATTAATCAAACCAAACCCCAGTAATTTCAATCATTATTAAATAAATATTCCATCAGAACCTAGTCTTCTAGCATAACACAACCACAAATCACAAGCAGCTCATCATTCCCATCAAACCATTGCCTCACCACCCAAAAAGAATGTCCCAACAAACTAGCACCTCACCGCCCTAAAATAATGGCCAAACAAATCATCACCACATCATCCCAAAAGCAAAACCAAAAAAATCATCACCTCACTGCCCCAAAATAGCATCCAAACTAACCCTTACCTTGCCACCCTGAAAATAAGGCCAAACAAACCACTACCGCCCCATCCCAAAAGCACAGTCAAACAAACCATCACCTCACCGACCCAAAAGCACGACCAAACAAACCATCACATCGTCTCCCCAAAATCAAGGAAAAAAAACACACATCACCCCACACCACATAAAAACCACACATCACCACCCCACAAGCACATTCATGCATCACAACACACCAAAGACCATTTTATAAATTTAACAAAGGGAATTTTATCACAATTTATTTTATTTCAGGGTGTTATCACACAATCCATAAATCCAAGGGTAGCCATTTTATTAACCAAATATAAGTGGGGTGAAAATTTCCATTTTAGGGTGACATCACAACAATATGAAATAAAGTTTCCATATCACAACAACTACAGTGCAAGAAAAGGCTCACAATAGACACAATATTCAGTGGGGGCATTCAGCCCGTACAATCACAATATCCCAAGAATGACAAAGATGTAAAATAATGTGAATAATTCCCCCTCCCCATAAATTTAAAATAAATGATTAATTTATCTTGATTAGGCCATCACAAACCATCCCCTATAGATAAAAAAGAGTAAACCCATCTAGTATGATACACAAAAGTGATAAATGATGGATTCTCTAACTCAAAGAAGCTTTTTGATCTCACTGTACACTATAGAGTAAAGAAGAACTACCGGGAAACCACAACCGCACCATAGGATCATGGATCAACACACACTAAATCAAGGTCTACAAAAAATTCTACCCAACTCACAAACCAAACTAAATTAATTTCACCATAGTGAATCCCCAAGATAAGAATGAAAGAAAACCATGGGTAAAGGTGAAGCACTCATTGTGGATCACCAAAAATAGCCATCAGAACCCATAGAATAGAAAAAGGAGGATAAGGGATGGAAGATCCTCTAAAGTAACCTAAGTTTACTCCAAAATGATATAAAGAGAGGTGTTTATTAATAAAAATAGTTAGTTGAAAGCGTTATAAAATAACCTAGATACTACCGGTTTCTCATCATGTAACCCATTCAAGACGTGAAATCCATGAGTTCCCCCAAAATTCCAAATTTCACTAAAATTCACGTTGCGTCAGCCTTTAATTACATGTTTTGAATTACTTTCATGATGTGAATCTATTTCATGGGTTCCCCTTCAATTTCATAAAATCTATAAAAGTGGTCATCTATACAAGTTGTGAACCACCAATTCATGTCATGTACCCCTTTTATGATGTAAATTTTCTACAGTAGATCTTCTGAACCTCCAACCATCATAGAAGATCCTCAAAACTCCTTTGAAACACTTAGAACACCCAAAAATGAAAAAATAATAGGTTGGGAAGGCACAAGACATTAAATTTTTAGAAAGAGTATAGTTTCAATACTTCCTATCATACTTCCACTAACAAAACAAAATTATAATATTTTTATGGTTGAAAAACTAAACATATTGTTCACTTTTCACATTGGGATACTATCATAGAAGCAGTTTTAAATTCTTTGGTTGATCAAGAAAAATCTTTGTGGTAGCTTCATGACCATCTCCATCAGGCTCAATAAATTATGTTCAATCATGAAAGCAAGCATTGTTGGGATGTTACTTTTAATATAAGAGATTTCGTTTGAGTTAAACATTGGAAAAATTTAACTTAAAATTTAAAAAATTAACTGTAAATTGGATTCCATGTATTATGGCCCTTTAATCATCCTAAAAAAGGTTGGAGCTATTGCCTATAAGCTTAAACTTCTAGGAAACATCCAGGTGCACCTAATGTTCCATGTTTCTAAGATTCCAGCAACAATTAGCCTTCAACCATTAAGGATTTCCCTCCCTGATGATTTTATTATTGAAGAGTAATATCCAGAGTTAGTTTTAGATTCCTATTAACATGAAAGGTCACCTCAATGGCTGATTTAATGGCACCATATATCCCCTAACATTACCACAAAAATGGGTTTTCATAGTGCCACCCTTTAACAGTGCTAAACAAAAGAACTGATAAAGGGGGTTTGTTTATCAATGTTGATAAAGGGTACTTTTAATAGTGCTAAAAAAGTGTTGTTAAAAGTACCCCTTTATCATCTATTTTTTAGTATTGATAAAGGAACCCCCTTTATCAGTGATTTTTTAGTAGCACTGATAAAGGGGGGTCTTTATCTGTGATTTTTTTACTAGCACTGATAAAGGGTATATTTTAAAAAAACCATTAAAAATAATATATAAATATATAAATATATTTATATTCATATAAATATAAAATATATTTTTTAAATATTTTTTAAATAAGTATAAATAGAAATTTACACTTAATATATAAGATATTAGTGAAAAAGGATTAAAAAATATTTTAAAAAATATTATTAATTAATAATTTTCTAATTATTATCGAGTAATAATCATTTAATAACAATTTGAAGATACAAAAAATTAAAAAATTAATTAAATATTTAAAATAAGTTGAAAACATAACTCAAACTTCAAACGACCATAACTTTTGATTTAGGTGTTTGTTTGTGCTCTACCACATATCAAAACAAAGCCTACAACGATCTTTATGCACTAGTAACATAGAGAAACCCTTTTTATGTTTTTTGAGAATAAAAAGGCCCAAGAGGGCTCCAAAAATGAGTTTTTAGTTTGGATACCCAAATTCCATAACATTTGATGGAATTTCACACTCATTGAAGGGGTTTTTTCCATTTTTTAGTGGGAACTGAATTTATTTCTAGGGATTACATACATATTGATATTATGGATTTAAAATTTTATCTTTTTTCAAAATGAACTATTATTTATAATCAAATATGTACCAATATATACGTATTTTTTATATATTCACACATAAAAATTTAATTTTATAAATAAATAATTAAACATATTTACATATAAAATATATTTCTCAATATATAAGCCTTTTCAAAATAAAAAATAATATCCATTTTAGTTAAAATAAAAATATATAAATATTTATATACCTATATAGTGTGTGTGTGTCCTAGTGTGTGTCTGTATTAATAAACTGATATATAATATCTATATATGAATATATATGAATATACATATTAATATATAATATATGTAAATATATATAAAAAATATATATAAATATGTATAATTATAATTACATATACACATATATATAATATATATACATGTGTATGTATATTGTATATATGTATTTATTTAGTCATTTATTTATAAACATGTCACGACCCGTCCCCCAGGGCCCGAGTCGTGACTACCCCAAGCCCACCTTCCATAGGCCAGGGGTTGGCGACTAGCACCGGAAATGCATATCCCTGAAATGGGAAGGCATTGCCTTTAAACTAGAACAAACACATTGTCCAAGAACACAACAAGATGTAACCACGAAGTAAAACTGTAGAAGTAAAAGTGTGTACTGAAAGTAAAGGGGTTGGAATACAAGACCAACTGAAAAGATAAAACTAAAACTAAAAATAGAAAGTAGCTCCTAAGATCGTCCACTAAGGATCCTACCTGATGGGTAGGTACAACTCATCTTCACAACTCTCCATGTCAACCGTCACCGCCATCCACCGTCAGGTCCTAGCTCCCCGATTCTCAATCAAGGCTACCCATCATCTGCATAAGACACAACAAGGTGCAGGTGAAGCCCATGCAGGGGTGAGTATAACAATACCCAGTAGGGACCCCAAGACCCCCTAAGGTCTCTCAGAATTATATAAAGGAAACCCAAAAAGCATGATCTCAAGCACAAAGAAAAAGACTCAACTCAAAACCAGGTATAAATAAAGTACATAAGTATAGATGATTAGTCATAAATCTTGATCATATTATTCTGTTAAGAGGCACTACTACTGAACATATGGAGTCTTACCCACACAAGATCGATAGGTATTAACCCTCAATGACCCACACAATATCTGACCCACCCTTGATCGATAGGTACTAACCCGCACAAGACCCACACAGGATCTGACCCGCACAGGATTGGTATGTTTCTAATTCACAACGCGCCACTCTAAGGGTGGTCTTCGTCAGGTCGTGCACTACTGATCCACACAGTGTCTTTAGAATGTTGATCCACACAGGGTTTCTAGAATGTTGATCCACATAGGGTTGCTAGAATGCTGATTCACATAGGGTCCCTAGGTGCTGATCCATATAGGTTCTCTAGGTGTTGATCCCCATATGATCACTAGGTGCTGATCCACACATGATCTCTAGGTGCTAACCCACACAGGATCTCTCAATACTAACCTATGTATGATCTGTATCCAACCTCCATCTCATAGCCAGCCAATGGATTCATGCTTATAGCATGCTTGACTCTAGGAGAAACCGCTCCTCATTCCATCGGTCATTTTTCAACCAGCACGAAGTCCCATTAAGAAGTTACCCAAAGATCTATCACATTATAAGGGTTCCAACGCAATAGATGGTGTGTCAACCAGATTCCCGTTCTGTAAGTTATTGGTATTTTAGTGCCGAGGGCCCGGTAGGATTCGGGGTCAATCCAACTCATCCATAATCCAAATTTCTCCAAAACTCTCGTGGAATATCTCAAAAGGGGCGTCTCGCTCCAAGGACCCTAGAACCATAGATAGTTCATCAAACAGACATCCAATTCGCAAGATATGACCTTTTGAGAGTATTAGGGCCCGAGAGGGGTCTGGGTCTGGTCTGACCCGGTTGGACCGACCCGGTCTAGGCTGACCCTAACCGGTTCGGATCGACTCGGTTCGGGTCTGACCCGGACTGGCCCGGCCCGCCCCGGCTGGCATGATCCACGTAGGGGTCGCATGGTCCACCGCCCACATGGCTCAAAGAGTTGTTCTACTCTTTAAATGTCGGCTCCAGGTGGCTCCACCTTGTCACCTGCAAAAAATGGGTCCCATCCTTTACCGTGGCTTCATAGTTGCAGCCTACTCACCACAGTGCGCTATAGTGCGCCACCTCCCACCTTTACATCTAGCCAAGAGACGGCCTCCTATCCATCTGCCATAGTGCCACCTTCTTCCACAACCGGTGAGCACCAACGGGACTTCCACAGGCCATTGGGTGAGCTTCGGTGGTCTGTTCTTCCTTCTGGACACACCTACGGCCTCTCAGGATGTCGTTGTTGTTGTGTTCCTCCCAGTTTCCGCTTTCTGTCGAGTTGGAAAAAATTTCCCCTAAAGAACGCAACATAAAAGAAGCAGTGGAGGGTCTGTCCTTATTCGTTTTTACCACACCCTCCATGTTATCATTATAACAAGTGGGGTATTATTCAATTCATCAAATATAATCTTTAAAAAATAAACCCCTACCTCAGATTTTGTTGGAGATGTTGTGGTGGTGGAAGGAGAATCCGCACTTGACAAAGCTGCCAACGTTTATAATTCCGAATTCAATTATGCTGATGTTGTCATCCGAGCTTCCATTTCTTAGGGGAAGTCTCCACAACACTTTGTCATAGGTTCCTCACCTTCATGCCAAAATTCCACGCCTGAGCTTCTATTAAATAGAAGGATGATCCAAACATGTTGCATGACATTAATGTGGTTCATTATGAACTGAATTTAATGTTACAATGTTGAGGTTACAAAACAGAAGAGTCAATCCATTAAATGGATTGACAAGTCATGGGTACCGCCACCGCCGCTCAACAATTATAGGAAAGAAATAAAATAACTTTGTTAAGTTATTTTATTATATTTTTGTAAAGTCCAAAATTTATCTTTTTCTCCCGACCTACTGCGGTTGAAGTGAAGCTTCCCTTAAGTGAATCACAGTGCTTCAGATTTAACGATGCTCTCATATTTTAATTCTGATCACTAATTAAAATTTTAGAAAATTCCGCTCGTATGTTTACTGAACGTACCTTAAAAAAGTTCAAAATTCCATTCTGGGCACACCGAGTCTTGGAGTCACACGTCGTTAATTTTCATAGACTCATAATAATCCCAAATAATTTAAAAAAATACATGGAATATCTAGGTATTCACATTCTCTCCACCTTAATTCTTTTCATCCCCAAAAGCTATAAAAAACTGGGGAAACAAATGGGGGTACTGAGCACGTATCTGAGCCTCCCGCTCCCATTTTCTCTCCTAGAGATTCCCGTACTGCCAAGGAACTTGCACTAGAGAAGTTAACCACCCATGAAGGACCTGATCATGTTGATCCTCTATATCTACCAGGAACTCCGCAAATGTCACCCCATCATCGATGTCCAACTCTCCCTAGTCGATAACGTGTGATGGATCATGCATGTATCTCCTCAACTACAACATGTGGAATACATTATAAACCCGGTGCATCTGTGGGGTAAGAGATAGATGATATGCCACCTCACCTACTCTACTGAGGATCTGGAAAGGTTCGATAAACCTCGGAGATAGCTTGTCCCCCCAAACAAAACTCCGCAATCCTCATTGGGGTGAGACTCATATGAAGACATGGTCTCCCTCCTCAAATTCCAAGGGTCTTCGTCTCCTATCAACATAAAACTTTTTCTGGATTTGTGCAGTCTTCATCCACTCGTGGTTGATCTGCACCTTCTCTATGGTTTCTTGTACCAACTATGAACACATAAGTGCTGACTCCCTTGGGTCCATCTAGCAAAGAGGTTATCTGCATGGTCATCCATAAAAGTCCTCAAATAGAGCCATGTCAATGGTGGAGTGAATAACTCCACCAGGAGCAGGTTGTCCTCCCAACTACGGCCAAAATCGAGGACACAAGAACGAAGCATGTCCTCGAGTGTCTGTATAGTATGCTACGTCTAACCATCTATCTAGAGATGGAAAGATGTGCTCAAGCGTAGATGAGTCCCAAACACCTCTTGAAACCCCTTCCACAAGAGGGATGAAAAATGTGCTTCATGATATGAGAAGATCATCAATGGAACCTCATGTAGTCGTAGAATCTCTTGCACATATAGGCATCCCAATCCCTCTACTAATACCTACCCTAGGATGGGTAAGAAGTGGGCCGACTTGGTGAGTTGGTCAACGATCACTCATATGGAATCATGTCCCATAGATGTACGTGGAAGCCCTATCATGAAGTCCATAGAGATACCATACCACTTCCACTCTGGTACGTCAAGTGGCTGAGCTAAGCCTACTGGTACATGATGCTCGGCCTTTACTTGCTGACATGTGAGGCATCAGGATACAAACTATGCCACTGATTTCTTTATCCTTGGCCACTAGTACTGATGTCGGAGGTCCTGGTACATCGTCACCACTCCAGGATGTGTTGCTAAAGGGGATGTATGAAACTCCCTCAACACCTCCTCTTGTAGCGTCACTGGTACCATGGTGCGTCCTCTGAAGAGGATGACATGCTCTCTACCTTCATAATATACTTTAGGAGCCTATCCTAAGGATATCTGAGCACATCAAGCCTCAAAGCCAGCATCCCCAAGTTGTGCTGCCCAAGCTCATTGTAGAAGTGAGGGAGTGGAAGTCATAGACTGGAGGTAAGTTGCACAATCTCTATCCATGAAGGATATCTGTAAAGCGGCTAACTGCTATGTCACCTCACTCAGTATCTATAGACCATATCTCCTACTGAGTGCGTCTGCAACTACATTCCCCTTCCCAGGAGTATAGATTATCTCAAAGCCATGGTCTTGGAGGAACTCTAGTCATCTTCATTGTCTCAGGTTCCGGTTCTTCTATGAGAAGATATACCAAATACTCTTATGATCAGAGTAAACAGTAAACCGTTCACCCATCAAGTAGTGTCTCCACATCTTTAGCTCAAAGACCACTGCTGCTAACTCTAGGTCATGGGTAGCATAGTTCTGCTTGTGCTATCTCAACTTCCATGATCCATAGGTGATCACTGCTCACTCCTGCATTAGGACACAACCTATTCTGGTCCCTAATGTGTCGTAGTAGACTACATACCCAACGCCCTCTTATGGTAGCCTCAATATGGGGGCACTCGTCATTTTATGACTCAGCTCCTGAAAACTCTACTGGAACTTCTCTGTCCATAAGAAAGGCTACCCCTTCTTCATCAAAGTTGACAAGGTTTCTGCTACCCTAGAGAAATCAGGTACAAATATCTGGTAGTACCCAGTCAATCCTAGGAAACTCTACACCTCGGTCACACTCCTGGGTGACACCCAATAAAGCAATGCCTCTATCTTTTTCTGATCCATCGCGACTCCATCCTATGAGATAACGTGCCCCAGGAAGTAGACTTCCCATATCTAGAACAGGCACTTCAAGAGATTTCCATAAAGCTGGTTCTCTTGGATTATATCAAAAACTATCTATAGGTGTGTGGTGTGATCCTCCTCTGACACTGAGTATATCAAGATGTTGTCAATCAAGACCACCATGAAGCGGTCGAGGTATGGCTGGAAGATCCTGTTCATGAGCCCCATGAACACTGATAGAGAATTGGTCACCCCAAAAGACATAACCAAGAAATTTTAATGTCCATAACTACATCTAAAGGTAGTCTTTGGTACATCCTTGTACCGTACCCTGAGCTGGTGATAGCCTGATCTGAGGTCTATCTTTGAAAACCAATGATCTCCCTTCAGCTGGTCAAAGAGATCATCGATCCTCGGTAGAGGATACTTGTTCTTCATGGTCACCTGGTTCAGGTGTCGATAATCCACACAAATCCTTAGACTACCATTTTCATTCTTGGTGAATAAGATAGGGTATTCCCAAGGAGAAAAAATAGGCCTTACGAACCCCTTTCTCTACAAGACCTCTAAATGTACCCTCGGCTCACGAAACTCCATGGGAGCCATCTGATATGCTAGTGTAGATATCAGTTCCATCCCTGGGTACAGGTCGATGTGAAAGTATACCTATTTTCAGGGTGGTAGTTTTGAATCATCCTCAGGGAAGATATCAGCATATTGGTCCACCACTACAGGATAACTCGGACTCCTCACATCAACTAATCTGAGGGTGAGGCTTACCAACTGATGAGTAATTGGCTGCACCCTCCTCCGAGATAGTTCTTCCTATGATGCAAAGGTTTCCTCCTCACTGGTGAAGGTAAACCTGATCCCATCCTCACAGACACACCGCACTTTGCACCTAAAAAAGTCGATTTGAGCATGGACTATGGATAGCCAGTCCATACCCAAGATGATGTCATAAGGCCTCGACGCTACTACTAGGAGATCCCAGCTGAAGCTCTCACCTCCTAGAGTGAGCTCACACTGCCTGAACCAGTGTGTAATCATCAAATCTTCTCCCATAGGATTATCTTAGAGAAAGTATCGAGCCAAAGGCTCCATCGGAATTTACGAGCTCCAAACGAGTGTCGTGGAAATGAAATAGTGTATAGAACCTGTGTCTATAAGTACTACAGCTAGGGTGGAATAGACATAGATTGTACCTATAATCATCTCTAAATCACCATGGTCATAGGCCTCTTCTACTTGTAACTATGGTCGTCCCTGTCCACCTACTCCCTGTGGTCAGGGTGGACCACCTGGTGGTGGTGGAACCTCAAATCACCACCCACCGCCTGCTGCATGTCCTCCTCCTCTTCCACGTCCATCACCATGTGGACCTCCTCACTCAAATCTATACCTATTCCTTCATGGTCCCTAAACCATCTAATGATCGTCGGTATGGCGGGTCAGGTAGTTGCGAGCCATGTGGCCCTACTCGCCGCACGTGAAGCACACTCTACCTCACAGATAACCTCCTCTACCTTGCGTGCTCCTTACCTCCAACCCTACATCCCGAGGTCCTCCACAGGAGGGTCTGGCCCTCTTAGACCTCTAGGTTTTCTACCTACTACCTCCTGTAGATGACTCGGCTACCTGTCATCCAGTGGTGGATCTCACCATTGACACCTGCTCATATAAGAAGCTATCCACCAATAATGCTCACTCGAGCACTCCAGTCTGCGTCTGGATATTCAGAGATATCATCAATGCTATTATCTCTCACCGGAGGCCCTGCTCAAAGGCCTGGTCCCTAAATAATGGGTCTCGTACTATGTCGGTAGAGTAGCGTGAGAGGTCAGTGAATCTTTCCGAGTACCGGGCTACTATCAGGCTTCCCTACTATAAGTGTAACAACTTCTGAATATCCACAGAGTGTAGTGTCGTTAGGATGAACTCTACCTTGAAGAGGTTATCAAAGTCCGTCCAGGTGAGGGTCACCTCATCATGTAACTGGAGCATCAGGCTCCACCAACTTCCTACCATATACAGGAAAAGACAAGCAGCTAGGATCATCCTCAGCTCTGCTGGTGTCCCAACTAGGTAGAAAACTCATTCCACAGCCTCCATCCAGTCCTCAGCTGCTTGGGGATCTGTCTCGCCTTGAAACCTTAGAGGCCTCTATCGCTAGAACTTGTGAAATGCACTCAGTCGACGTGCACCGTCCGCTAGTCGGGCTAGTGAAAACTTCTTCCCAATATATGGTGGTGCTGCTGGTGCACCACCTAAAGGTGTTAACATATTAAGAGGGCCATGAATCAAAGAATCATCACTCGGTGGTCCATAATTGTGTACTCTCTCAATAATCCTAGCTAACTGTCTATGTGGTGACATCCTAAAAAGAAACAGGTGTGCCACGTTCAATAAGTTATACCTGGTGAACTAACTCAAAAGATATCAAAGTAAAAACATTTCCAAAACACATGCAACTAGTGTTTTCGTGAACTGAGTCAGAAATCAGAATTCAGGGTTCGGGTGTATGGATACGTCGGCCGCTGCACCAACACTAGACTCCTCAAATTGAAAAACACACTCAAAACACTTGAAACTATTTCTCCATTGGAAATATCAGATTTCTAGTTCTTTGGAAGAACCGACTCCTCTAATACCACTTTTTCATTACCCATCCCTTGGGGCCTGAGCCGTGACTACCCCAAGACCACCTTCCATAGGCCAGGGGTTGGCGACTAGCACCAGAAAGGAATATCCCTAAAATGGGAAAGCATTTCCTTTAAACCTGTACAAACACACAGTCCAAGAACGCAACAAGATTTAACCAAGAAGTAAAACTGCAGTAGTAAAGGTGTGTAATAAAAGTAAAGGGGTCGAAATACAAGCCCAACTGAAAAGATACAACTACAACTAAAAGTAGAAAATAGCTCCTGAGATCATCCACCGAGGATCCTACCTGAATGGTAGGTACAAATCATCTCCACAGCTCTCCACTTCAACTGTCAACACTATCCACTGTTAGTTCCTAGCTCCCCAAGTCTCAGTCAAGGCTGCTTATCATCTACACAAGACATAACAATGTGCGGGAGAAGCCTGTGCAGGGGTGAGTATAACAATACCCAGTAGGGACCCCGACACCCCCAAAGGTCTCTCAAAATTAAACAAATGAAAACCACAAAGCATGATCTCAAACTCAAAGCACAAAGAAAAAGTCACAGCTCAAAACCAGGTATAACTAAATTACATAGGTACAGTTTATTAGTTGTAAAGCTTTATCATCTTATTCTATCAAGAGGTACTATTGTTTACCATACAGAGTCTGACCCATAGAGGATCGATAAGTACTAACCCCCGCTGACCCCAACAAGATCCGACCCACCCAAGATCGATAGGTACAAACCACTGTAAGTCCCACACAAGATATAACACACACGAGATCAGTATGTCGCTGATCTATGACGGGCCTCTCTAAGGATGGTCCTCATTAGGTCACACACTGTTGATCCACACAGGGTTGCTAGAATATTGATACACACAGGGTCGCAAGGTATTGATCTACACAGGGTCGCTAGGTGTTGATTCACACAGGGTCTCTAGGTGCTGATCTACATAGAATCTCTGGGTGTTGATACACACAAGATCTCTAGGTGATGACCCACACAAGATTTCTCAGTACTAACCTCCGTATGATATGTCTTTAACCTCCATATAACATCCTGCCACTTGATTCCCACTCATAGCACACTTTATTCCAGGAGAAACCACTCCTCAAGCGATCAGCCATTTTTCAACTAGCATAAAGTCCCATGAATAAGTTATCTAAATATCTGTCATGTTATAATGGTTCCAACTCAACAAACGGCGTGTCAACTGGATGCCCGGTCTGTAAGTTATTGGCATTTTAGTGCTGAGGACCTGGTTGGATTCAAGGTCGATCCAACCCATCCATACTCAAACTTTATCAAAAACTCCTGTGAAGTATCTCAAAATGACCCTATTTCTCTAAGGATCCCAGTGCCATAGGTGGTTCATCAAACAGACGTCTGGTTCGCAAGATACGACCTTTTGAACATATAAGGGCCCGAGAGGGGTCCAGGTCCGATACGACCCAATCAGACCGACCGACCCGACCCAGTCTGGGCCGAACCGACCCGGTTCGGTTTGACCCATCCTAGGTATGACCCAACCTAGTTGGGTAGAGCCATCACGGGCTCACCCCGTTGGGCCGCAGACCTGCCCAGCCCGCCCTAGTTGAGTTGGGTAGCGGCGGCTCAACCCACCGGCTGGCGCGACCTGTGCAGGGTTTGTGCGGTCCACCTCCTGAATGGATCAAAGAGTCATTCATCACTTTAAATTAAGGCACTAGGTGGCACCACCACATCACCCGAAAGACCCGTAGTTAGAGGTTCCCCTCCTTCATCGTGGCTTCATAGCCACGGCCTGCTCACCGCAGCGCGCGGCGGTGTGCTGCCTCCTGCCTCCGCGGCTGGCCGAGAGCCGGCCGCCTGTCCGTCTGCCACGACACCGAGCTGAGCCGCCTTCTTCTATGATCAGAAGAACTTCCGTGGGCCACATGGTGGGCTCTAGTGGTTTGTTCTTCCTTCCGGACGTGCCTACAGGCCTCTCGGGATGCCGCTGTCGTTGCGTGCCTCCTAGTTTCTGCTTTCTGCCTAGTTGGAAAATTTGTCCCCTGAAAAACACAACATGAACGAAGTGGCGGAGGGTCTGGCCTTATTCGTTTGGCCCATTCCCTCCATGTTAAAATTATAACAAGAGAAAGAATATTCAATTCATTAAAGATAATTTTTTTAAAAATAAACCCCCTACCTCGGATTTTGTTGGAGATGTCGCAGTGGTGGAAGGAGAATCTGTGCTTGACGAAGCTACCATCATTCATCGTTCCTGATTCGATTCCTCCAACATTGTCATCCAAGCTTCTATTCCTCAGTAGAAGTCACCACAAAACTTCATTAGAGGTTCCTCACCTTTGTGTCAAAAGTCCACACCTGAGCTTCTATTAAATAGACGGAGGATCCAAATGTGTTTAATTACATTAATGTGGTTCATTATGAACCGCATTTAATGTTACAACGTCGAGGTTAAAAATCCAAAAAGTCAAGCCATTAATATGTCTTGACAATTCATGGGTCCCTCCACCACCACTCAACAATTACATAAAAGAAATAAAATAAATTTTTTAAGTTATTTTATTATTTTTTTGTAAAGTCCAAAATTTATCTTTTTCTCCCAACCTATCATGGTCGAAGTGAAGCATCCCTTAAGCGAATCCTAGCACTACAGATTCAATGGTGCTCTCATATTTCAATTCTGAGCACCGGTTTAAAATTTAGAAAATGAAACCTGTAAGTTTACAAAATGTACCTTAAAAAAGTTCAAAATTCCATTCTGGGCACACTAGGCCTCGGAATCACACACCTTCAATTTTCAGAGACTTGTAATAATCCCAACTAATTTAAAAAAAATACATGGAATTTCTGGGTCTTTACAAAACACAAATTTTTTTTTTACAAATGTATTTAAAACTAATATTATAAATATATATTAATATATAAATAAATATACAAATTAAAAAATATAAATAAATATACATATAAATAAATAGATATAAATATATATTAATATACGAATAAATAAATAATTAAATATAAATATATATATTAATATAACTATATATATGTTAATATAAATCTATATTAATATACAAATAAATATAACTATATATATATATATATATAGATACACCCTTAAATGGAGAAAAAAACAATTCGGGCAAGTGGTAAAGGTGCAGGAGTGCAAGGGAGAGGTCTTGGGTTTTAATCCAAGCGAATGTAGGGGTGCACAGGTGGGTGCATGGGGCTAATAGTGTTAAAGGGTCGGGGTGTGCGCCTAAAACTGTTAAAGGGGTGGCGAGAGCACGCAAGGGTGGGGATTCCTAGAATTGTTTAAAGGGGGTAAATTGCTATTAAAAGGGGGTGGGTATACCCTCTGATTTATAGATTTTTTTTGATTTTTTTGAATTTTATCACTGCTAAGAAAATTTCTGATAAAAGACACTTTTATCAGAACTTTTTTTAGCACTGATAAAATAAACCTTTTATCAGCACTTTTTTTTAGCACTGATAAAAGGGGAATTTATCAGAGTTTTTTAGAATTGATAAATGTGACCCCCTTTTAATAGTTCCTCAATTATCAGTGTTTTTTAGCACTGATAAAGGATTTTTTAGTGCTAATAAAACCCTTTTTGTAGTAGTGTGATGAATCCACCTGGGAGGATGCTTTTCTCCTTCGTTTCCAGTTTTTGAACTTTCACCTCGAGGACAAGGTGGTTCAATAGGGGGTATAGATAGGATAAGACCACCGATTGTACATTCTTACCAAAGGAGGGGTAAATAAAATACTACTACTGGAGGGACAGGTCAATAATTGTACATATTTAGTCACGGGTATTAGTATCTATATAGAAGAGAGGAGGCTCGGAGAGGGGATATTATTATTTTGGTTTGTTGGAGGCTTCTTTCCAAGGCTAGAGGAGAAGGACTTCCCTTGTATTGTTTAAAAATAGAAGCCCTGAATTATTTTTCTTTGTTCTTATTCTCAATTATCTGGAAATAACTTTACCATTTAGTGCTTTAATTGATTGATATCTCAGTGGTGGATGATTCAGATAGATTTGAAAGAGGTGATAAAAGTGAAGAAGGATCTTGATTGTGCTTGTGTATCCATGTGAATAGAAAACTGAGTTTCACAACTAGAAACAGTGGTTACAAAAATTTATTCTAGATTGCAGTGACAAGAGTGCATAGTGACAGAACTGATGAATAGTTCTCATGTCATGAAATAGAAATGAAAGGGTTGTTTTCAATGATGGATCAACTATATAAAGTGAAATAAAAGACATTGGATTTGGAATTCAGTAGAGGGAAATCAGAGATAGTCGTGAAAGGGGAAAATATTCTAAAGATAGATGTAGAAGGAAGTTTACATTTAGGAAATATAAAAAAGATTAGTAGGGAGAGTCATTGCATAGAGTTTGAGGAATTTTATCTGATAACTAGACAATTATAAATGATAGTTTTTTTGGAGAAGATCATATTTCCTATATTACATGTTCAGAGACTTATTTTTTGATCTATTGGACTCGATATGAAATGAAGGTACCTTTATCTCAGTTGTGCATAGAGGGGAAAGTCTAGTACTAGATGATTTCATTGAAGTCAGTTAGGGAGGGACTCACATGGAAGAATCTAAAGGAGGAGTTGTTATAGAGAAAAAATAATGTTACCAAAGAATATCATATGAGGTACTTGAAGGAGCTCTGACAGACAGATTTAGTATATGCGTATATTGATGAATTTCAGCATGTCTCATTATAGATTCCATAATTTTTAGAGAAGTGGTATACGTTCTTTTTTATTATTGGATTGAAACCATAAATTTTTAGTGTAGTTATGATGCATGGTCCACCATATAAAGCAATAATGATGACTTTTTATCATCATATGAAAAGGGAGTTTCATATACAGGGAATAATTAGACAACTTGTGTCCCATCAACATAATGGTTTCTTTAAAATATAAGGGAGAGGGTGGAATTATATAATAATTCATCCATCATGATATGGAGGAAAATGTGAGAAAAAATGGATGATTGTTCCATGGGAAAAGGGGTTCTATAATATACGAAGAGATGAATATGAAGACTGGAGGGACAAAGGCCTATATTATACTTATGGAAAAAAGTATGTGCCTAGTCATAAGTGCCCTGATAAGGTATAAAAACTTATGGTTTGGGAATTCATTGAGCCTTACATTGAGGTGGAGTAGTATATTTAAGATATAAAAGAAAAGAGAGAGTTAATAGGGGATTTGTGTGAAATGCACATTCTGGGAACATCTGTTTGTCAATAGGGATGAGGGAAATTGAGTTGTAAAAAATCATTGATGATAGAAGGGAATATGGGAGGAGTACCCTTGTTAATTTTTTTGGATATTTTCACTATCCATAATCTCATTTCCAAATGGTTAAAGAAGTATCTCATAGTTAGTTTTGAGGAAACTAAGTTGTTTTACATCAAGATAGGGGATATGCAGTGGGTAGTTTCTAGTGGCCTTTGTAGATTGATGAAGGTGGGTTTGTGTTCCAAGGAGTTTATAATAAATTCAATAGAGACCCTAAATTATTATTCTTTGTTATTATAAATTATGAAGAAAGTTTCTTTTTAATTTTGTTCTTTCATTGATGGATATTTCAATGGAAGGTGATTTTGATAGAGTTGGAAGATGCAAGAAAAGTGAAGAAGGATATTGAATATCATTATATGTATATAGGAATAGAAAATTGAGTTGAAAAACTAGAAACTTTTGTTACATAAATGTATTATGTATTTTAGTGACATGATAGAATAGTGACATAAATAATGAATAGTTCTTTACATAAAGAAATGGTGATTCAAGAGTTGTGCTTGATGATGATGCAACTATATAACGCACAAGCAAAGACTTAATATCAAGAAGTCAAAATAGTTAATTTGGTGATAGTTGTGAAAAAGGATAATAGTACGAAGCTAGATGAATAAGGAACATTATTTTTGGAAATGATAAAGGAGATTGGTAGGGAGATTCATTACACAGAGAATTATTTTATGATCCATCGGACTCAAGATGAACTAAAGGTGCCTTTAGCTCAACTATCCATGGATGGAATAGTCTATTACTGGATGATTATATTGAAGTTGGTTAGGGAGGGACTCAAGTAGAAGTATTTGAATGAGGAGTTATTAGGTAAATATAGTAGTGTTTCCAAAGAAGATCCTATGATGTACTTGAATGATCTCCAAAAAACTTCTTCAATAGATTTGTATATTTATGAATTTGAGCATGTTGTATTATGGATTTTAGAATTTTTAGAGAAGTGGTATATGATCTTGTTTATTGGATGATTGAAACCAAAAATTGGTAGTGAAATTATGTCACATGATCCATTGAACAAAGAAATACTGGTGACTTTGTCTTGTCACATGGAAAGAGATTTTCTCTTATAAGGAATAATTAGATAAATGGTTTCCTTTCAATGTAATGATTTCTTTAAAAGATAAGGACAAGGGTAGAATTATATAAGAATTCAACCAAAATGAGATGTTAGTGAATGAGATCGAAAGGGGATGATTTCCCCATGGAGAAAGGGGGTCTATAATTTATAAATAGAATAATATGAAGACCAAAGGGATAAAGGCCTCTGTTATACTTGTTGAACACAGTATATTCCTGGTCATAAGTTCCTTGATAATGGATACAAACATATGGTTTTTGAATGCATATAGACTTCCATTGTTGAGGAGGTAGATGTTGATGACCATAAATAAAAGATATTTAATAGGAGATTTGTGTGAAATACAAACGCTGGGAACATCTTCTTATCAACAAGGATGGGGGAAATTGAGCTATAATAATTTTTTGATTATATAATGGAATGTGAGAGGATAACCCCTATTAATTTAAGTGGATAGTTAAACAATCCATTATTTCATTTCAAAACTATTAATGAAGTCTCTCACTATTAGTGTTGAGGAAAATATGCCATTTTATAGTAGGCTAGGGTACACGCAATGGGTAGATTCTAGTGGCCTTTGTATATTGATGAATGTGGGTTTGGGTTATGAGGAGTTTATGGTTGATGCTGTTATTTTTAATATCACTATACCAGATCTTTTGTTTCATATTTCTTGGCTTGAAACACTGGGATATGTTACTACAAATTTTTGAAATAAGATGGTGTACTTTATCTAGGAGGGGTAAATTGTCATGTTTCAAGGAGTCATACAACCATAAGGAACTCCTAAGTCTTTATAAGAATATTTAGGGAAGGTATAGATACATGTACATGGAATCCATTAGAGGGATTGAAGTGTTACTTTTTGTTTTATGGAGCTTGAGATGTACTAAATTAATCAATTAAAGGAGTTATTACAATAGTCTGCTACTATATTTGAGTTTTTTCATGGGTTACCACTAGTGAGACGGAAAAATAATGATATCAAGCTAAGTGAATAAATAGAAACAATCAATGTTTGACCATAAAAACTTATATATCATATGAAAAATGAAGTTTAGAAGAATTTATGGGAGTTTATGGAACTCAATTTTATCACACACAATAACAACCCGTATTCAAGTCCTATAGTCATGGTTAAAAAGCCGAGGATGAAGAATGTGTATGGAATATCAATATTTGAACAAATTTATAGTGCCAAATAGGTTCCCTATTCCTGTTATTGGGGAATGTATGGAAAAATTACATAAGTAAACTTCTTTAGAAAGATGGATCTAAAGTTAGGTTTCCATCAAGTGTGTATTAAAGAAGAGTTCATAGGAAAAACTTCCTTCAAAACACATGAAGGGAATTATGAATATTTAGTGATTCCCTTTGGTTTGATGAATGCCCCAACTAATTTCCAAGATATAATAAATTTTGTGTTTTGGAAACTATTGAGGAAAGTTATACTTGTGTTCTTTGATGATATACTGATATATAACAGGAAGTGCATTAAGCATATTAAACTGTTACAACAAGTTTTCCAGGTCATGGAGACTCATTATTCCTTGTATGCCAATAGGAAAAATGCACTTTTGAGAAGGAGGTGGTGGAATATTTGTGGGCATATCATCTTAGTGAAAGGTATATCAATGGATTCAAATAAATTGGTTGTTGTATAACAATTGAAGGAACCTAAGAGTACTAAGTAAATAAGAGAATTCATGGGACTTAGTGGATACTATAGTAAATTTATACAAGATTATGGGAAGATAACCTGACCATTAACTAATTTAACCAAAAATGATATGTTCTTATGGTCACATGAAGTGCAACATGCCTTTGAGGAATAAAAAACTACAATGATGTATGCACCTGTGTTAGGCCTACCAAATTTCTCTAAGAAATTTTCTATCGAGTGTGACACTTCAGGTTTTGAAATTGAGGTATTACTTGTCCATGATGGGAAACCACTTGAATAAATCAGTAAAGATTTTTATGGTACCCCTATAGGAAAAATATTATTTGAAAAAGAACTTATGGAATTAGTTATTTCAATACAAGACCAGAGACAATTCTTGCTAGGATAGAAGTTTGATGTGTACACTAATCATCTAAGTTTGAAGCACATTCTCACTCAATGGGTAGCCCTTATAGGTCAACAATGTTGGTAGGATAAACTACTAGGGTGAAATTTTGAGGTTATTTACCATCCTAGGAAGCTTAACCATGTTGTAGATTCCCTATCCAGAGTGTTTAAATGTGGATAGATGTTGACCCTAAAAATTTCTCAACCAAATTTGGAGGATCTAGAACTTGTTAAGAGGGAAATTTTATAGGATGAACATTTGGAAAAAATTATATATGACATGTAGAAAAATGGGCTACAACGACTAGGGTAAAACTTCCATAATGGATTGTTATTTTTCTATAACAAGCTGGTTTTCCCTCAACATTATACACTGATTCCAAAAATATTTAAATATTATCATTTGTCCCAAGAAATATAAATAGTTATAGAATGGTATGGTATGGGATGGAATTACATGGAGGGTACAATAGTTTTTATGAACCTATGAAGTTTTCTAGAAAATCAAATACAAATCCTTGAGTTCAGCTGGTCTGCTACAACCATTGCTTGTTCCTACTTTAGTTTGGGATGAAGTTTCTAGAGATTTTGTTTATGAATTTCCCAAATATCAAGTATATGAAGTGGTGTTTGTTGTTGTGGATCGATTGATTAATTATTCCCACATTATTCGTCTTAAACATCCCTATACAGATAAAACAATAGCAGGGGTTTTCATGAAATAAGTGGTTCGACACCATGACCTTCCTAGTGTTATAGTTAGTTATGGAGATCTGTTTATTTTGGAAATAACTTTTCAATTTGCAAAGGATAACTTTGAAAATGAGTTCCTTATATCACCCCCAAACTAACTAAAAAACTGAGGTCATTATCGCTATTTGTAATTATACTTGCATTATTTCACGATGGATCACCCTCGATAGTGGGTTTTATGGATTTTTTGGGTATTTTATAGTTGTAATACTTTCTATCATACTTCCATAAAAAAATCCATTTGAAATTGTTTATGGCTGATGAAATCCACATATTATTCTCTGTTCACATGGGGAGACTACCGTAGAAGTGGTTTCCAATTATTTGGTTGACCAAGATAAATCTTTTTGTAGTTATTCAAGCATCTCCATCAGGATCAATATATTATGGTCATTCATGCAAACAAGTGTCTTCATGACATTACTTTTAATACAGGAGATATCATTTGGGTGAAACTTTTAAAAAACTTCCCTGAAACAATTTCAAAAATTAATCCTAAATTGGATTCTTAGTATTATGGACCTTTTATCATCCTTGAAAAGGTTGGATCTATCTTCTATAAGATTAAATTTCTAGGAAACATCTGGGTTCACCTGGTTTTCCATGTTTCTCAGCTTCGAGAAATGGTTGGTCTCCAGCCAGTGGAGAATTCCCTCTCTGCTGATTTGATTACTGAAGAGAAATATCAAGAGTTAGTTTTAGCTACCCGGTACCATGATAGGGTGATTCAATGGAAGATTTAATGGTTCTATATATCCACTGATGAATACATGTAGAAGTATGCTTAGCTCCTCCATTCCTAGTTTTCATACTTAAACCTTGAGGACAACGTGGTTCAATAAGGGGGTATTAATAGGAGTATGCCATATATTGTACATAATTACCAAAGGATGTGTAAAGGTAATACTATTTGAAGAGATACAGGACAGTAATTATACATATTTAGTCATGGGTATTAGTAAATATTTTAGATAGAGGAGGATCAAAGAGGCGATACAATTATTTTGTTTTGTTAAAGGATTTATGTTAAGGCCAAAGTAGTGGGAATTCTCTTGGATTGTTTAGAAATATATACCATGAATTCCTCTTCTCTATTTTTATTCTTAATTATTAGAAAAAATATATATCATTTGGTACATTCATTGGGTGATATCTCAGTGGAGGATGATTCATATAGAGTTGGAATAAGTGATTGAAGTGTAGAAGGGGCTTGACTGTGGCTATATGTCCAAGTGAATGGAAAACCAAGTTGTGCAGCTGAAAACAATGATTATGGAAATTTGTTTTTGATTTCAATGAAAAGAGATCACAGTGAAATAAATTATTAATAGTTCTTTATTTCAATAAATGGAGATGCAATAGTTTCATCTGATGATGTTGAAACTATATAAATCACAAGTAAAGGCTTCGAATGGGAAATCTAGCAGAGGGAAATCAGTGAAAGTTGTGGAAGAGTAAAATATTATGAAGCTAGTCACAAAAGGAAGTTTTCATCTATGAATGAGAAATGAGATTGGTATAGATAGGAACCACATAGAGTATGAGGAATTGTGTCTAATAACTAGACAAGTGGAAATTTTAGTTTTCTCAAGATAAGATCATGTTTCTTGGATTACATGTGCAGAGACTTATTTTTCAATCCATAAAACTCGAGATAGACTAAAGGTGCCTTTAGCTCAGATTTTCATGGAGGTAATGGTCCAATGCTTGATGATTTTTTTGAAGTCGTTCAGGGAGGGACTTAGGTGGAAGTAATTGAAGGAAGAGTTGTTAGGGCGGTATGATAGTGTCATCAAAGAAGATCCTATGATGTACTTTAAGGAGCTCCAACAAAAAGATTTGGTAGATGCATATATTGATGAATTTTAGTATGTCACATTATAGTCACCATAATTTTTAGAGAAGTGGTATATTTTTTTTATTGGAGTATTGAAATCAGAAATTGGTATTTCACTTATGATTCATGATCCACCAAATAAATCCAGACTGATCACTCTGTCTTGTCTCAAGGAAAGGGATTTTCTCATAAAGGGGATAATTAGACATCCTATGTCCTATAAAAATAATGTTTTCTTTGAAATAGAATAGATAGGGTAAAATTATTTAATAATTCATCCAGAAGGATATGGTTGTGAATCAGAGAAAAAAAGTATGATTGCACTATGGGGAAAGGGGGGCCGAAATTTATCAAGAGATGAATACAAAGACCATAGGGCTAAAGGGATCTGTTATGCTTATGGAAAAAATTATATTCATGATCATAATTTCCCTGATAAGGGATAAAAAATTATGGTTTGGGAATGCATTGAGCCTTCTGTTGAGGTGGAGGAGGATTTTGAAGATTGTAAATAAAAGAGAGAGTCAACAGTGGATTTGTGTGAAATGCACATGCTGGGAACATCTATTTTTCTATAGGGATGAGGTAAACTAAGTTTTAAGAAGTCATTGATGATAGAAGTTCATTTTTTAGGATTAACCTTATTAATTTTTGTGGATATTAGATCAATCGATAATTTCATTTACAAATGGTTAATGAAGTATCTCATGATCATTTTTTAGGAAACCGGGTTTTTTTACATTGGGAGAGGGGATGGAAAGTGGGTAGTTCCTAGTCGAATTTATAGATTGATGAATGTAGGTATATGTTCCATGGAGTTTTTGGTCAAAGATAATATTTTTTATACCACAACACTAGATCTTGTTATCGGTATTTATTGTCTTGAAACACTAGGACATATTACTACACATTGGAAAAATAAGATGATGGAGTTTATCTAGGAGGGGAAGATTGTGATGTTTCAAGGGTTAGTATAACCATAAGTAACTCTTGAATATTTATAATAATATCTATGTAAGGGACATATGCATGTACAGAGACTCCATTGGATGTATATAATTGTAACTTTTTGGAGTATGGGTCATGAGACAAACCAAAGTAACAATTACAGGAGTTATTACAATATTACTCCACCATATTTGAGGTTTTGTATGGGTTACCTTTAGTGAGAAATATATATAATTATATCAAGATGATGGGGGGAGTGAAACCAATCATTGTTAGACCATAAAAATTTGTATATCATATTAAAAATGAAGTGGATAAGTAATTCAGGGAGTTTACGGAACTTAGTTTTATCAGATAGAGAAATAACTTGTACTCTATTTTATAATCATGGTTAAAAAAAGATAGAGGATAAAAAATGTGTGTGGGCTATAAATATTTGAAAAAATTGAGAGTTCCCAATAGGTTCCCTATTTATATAATTTAGGAATTTATGGATGAATTACAAGGGACAACTTGCTTTACCATACTGGATATGAAGTATGGTTTCCATCAAGTGTTGATGAAAGAAGAGGATGTAGGAAAAATGGCCTTCAGGGCACATGGAGGTAATTATGAATATTTAGTGATTCCATTTGGTTTGATGAATTCCCTCAACTACTTTCCAAGATACAATTAATGTTGTGTTTCTTCCACTATTAAGAAAAGGTATACTTGTGTTATTTGATGATATAATGATATATAGAAGGAAGTGTATTGATCAAGTTAAACTATTGAATAATGTTTTCTAGGACATGGAGATTCATTCCTTTCATTACAATAGAAAAAAATGTAGTTTTGGGAAGTAGATAGTGGAATATATTAGGCATATATTATCGACAGAAGGTATCACAATGATGAAAAAAAATAATTGCTATAAAAAAATGGAAGGAACCTCAAAATGATAAGTAAATAAGAGGATTCTTGGTACTTACCAGATACTATAATAAATTCATACAAGATTATGGGAAGATATCCCAACCATTAACTAAGTTAAAAAAATGAGGGGTTCCTTTGGTCACTATAATTTCAATATGCCTTTTTGAGAAATTAAAAACTAAAAATATGTATGTACTTTTGTTAGTCCAACTAAAATTATCTAAAAAAATTACTATTGAGTGTGAAACTTTTGGCATTGGAGTTGGGATTGTAATTATCTAGGAGGTGATACCACTTTCTTACTTCAGTAAATCTTTATCTGGTACTACTATATAAAAATAAGTGTATGAAAAAGAACTTATGGCATTATTTCTTTCAATACCACACCTGTGGAAATACTTGAAATCATATAAGTTTTATGTGTATATAGATCATTAGAGTTTGATGCACATACTCACATAATGGGTATTCTCAACGGATCATCAGTGTTGGCAGGATAAGAAACTAAGGTATGATTTTGAGGCTATTTACTATCATGGGAAGCTTTATCATTCTGCAGATGCCTTGTCCAGAATGTCTAAAGGTGGATAGATGTTGACCATGGAAATTTTTCAACCAAATTGGGTGGAGATTGAAATTGTTAATAGGGAACTTTTATAGGATGTATGTTTGGAAGTAATTATATATGACCTGAACCAAAATGATCTAGATAAACTAGGGTACACCTTTTGTAATGGAATGTTATTTTTCTGTAACAATCTAGTTTTTCTTTAGTATTCTACACTAATTCAAAAAATGTTACAATATTATCATTCATCCCCAGCAGGAGGTAACTTGGGATACTTAGATACAAATATCTTAAAAATGACGTAGTATGGGATATAATGACACAAAGTGAAAAATATTTTGTCTGAGCCTATGAAGTTTTCCAAAAAAAAGCCTTTTGTTCGGCTGGTCTACTATAGTTGTTTTCGGTTCCTACTTTTGTTTGGGAATACGTTTCTATGGATTTTGTTTTTTTTTCTTCCCAAATATTTTGGATATGATGTGGTATTTGTTTTTATAGATTGGTTGAGTAACTATTACCACCTTATTCCTCTTAAACATCTTTATATAACTAAAAAAATAATAGAGGTTTTCATGAAATAAGTGATGCATCTTCATGTACTTCCCAATACTGTTGTCAGTGACATATATCCTCTATTCACTAGTTTTTTTGGAAATAAATTTTCATTTTACAAGGGACAACTTTGAAAATGGTTCCTCATATCACCCCCAAACGGATGACCAAACCGATGTCATTAATCACTGTTTTGAAGTCGAATTATATTGTTTCAATATCGATCACCCTTGATAGTGGGTTTTGTGGATTTCTTGAGAAGAGTATTGTTACAATACTTCCTATCATACTTCCACCAAAAAAACACCATTTGAAATTGTTTCACTACTACAAACACGGCCTTTATCAGCGCTAAAAATGGCCTTTATCAGCCCTAGAAAAGCGCTGATAAAGCCAGCGTAGATAAAGGGGGGGTCCCCTTTATCAGCGCTCCGAAAAGCGCTGATATAGGACCCCTTTATCAGCGCTAAAAAAAGCGCTGATAAAAGGGTCTTTTATCAGCATTGATAAAAGTACCCCTTTATCAGCGCTTTTTTTTAGCACTGATAAAGGGGTCCTATATCAGTGCTTCCTTTATCAGCGCTCTCATTTTAGCACTGATAAAGGACCCTTTTATCAGTGCTTTTAAAAAAGCGCTGATAAAAGTTAAAAAAATTAAAAAAAAATTAAAAAAAATTAAAAAAATTAAAAAAAATTAAAAAAATTAAAAAAAATTAAAAAAATACTGCCAATCGGGGGGGGGGGGGGGCTTTTATAGCGCTTGAACCCCCCATTTTACAGTGCTTTTCGGCCCCTATACAACACCCCACGAACCCCACGCACCCCCCTCCACCCTTTAACAGCGCTTTCTCCAATATTCCCCATGCGCGCGCACCCCTGCCTCCACCAGGATTTGAACTCGAGACCTCCCCCCTGCGCGCCTAAGCCCTTACCACTACTCTATTTTGATTTGCTTTCCAATTCATGATATCTCTATATATATATATTTATATATTTAGTTATATTTATTCGTATAGTAATATATATTTATATTAATATATATATATAGTTATATTATAATATATATATATATAGTTATATTATAATATATATAGTAATATTAATATATATATATAGTGGTATTAATATATATCTATATCTATATCTATATATATATATTTAGTTATATTTATTCGTATAGTAATATATATTTATATTAATATATATATATATATAGTTATATTAACATATATATAGTTATATTAACATATATATAGTTATATTAACATATATATAGTTATATTAATATATATATATAGTGATATTAATATATATATTTATGGTGATATTAATATATATATTTATAGTAATACTAATATATATATGTAGTTATATTAATATATATATAGTTATTAGATTAATATATATATATTTAGATTAATATATATATATAGTTAGATTAATATATAGGTATATAAATATTCATATATTGGTATTTTAAATAAAATGGATATTAGTTATTATTTAGATAAATCTAATATATTTTATATGTAAATATGTTTAATTATTTATTTAAAAAATTTAATTTTTAGGTGCGAATATATAAAAAATATGTACATATAGTTATATATTTGATTATAAATAGCAGTTCAATATAAAAAAGGATGAAATTTCAAAGAAATAATATCAATATGAATGTAATACCTTGGAATAAATTTAGTCCCCACCAAGAAAAGCCAATAATACCCCCTTAAACGAGTTTGAAAATCCACAAAATGTTAAAAAATCTGGGTACCCCGACAAAAGACTCAGTTTTGGAGGCCTTCTGAGCATCTTTTGGCCTCGAAAAACGCTTGATTTGGGCCCCCCCGAGTCACAGCGACGTAGAGCTCGTCGCAGGCTTCGATTTGATATGTGGTAGAGCTCAAACGGACACCCGGATCAAAAGTTATGGCCGTTTGAAGTTTGAGTTGCGTTTTCAACATATTTTGGATCTTTTTTTAATTTTTTTTAATTTTTTTAGTCCTCAAATTGTTATTAAATGACTATTACTCCATAATTATTATCAAAATATTAATTAAAAATATTTTTTTTTAATTTTTTAAGAAGTCATTTTCACTAAATATCTTAAATATTAAGTATAATAAGTGTAAATGTACATTTATACTTATCTAAAATATATTTAAAAATTATATATTATATTTATATAACTATATAACTATATTTATATATTAATATATTAATATATATATATATATATATATATATATATATATATATATATATATATATATATTTGAAGTCGACCCTTTATCAGCGCTAAAAAAAGCGCTGATAAAGGCCCCCCTTTATCAGCGCTACTAAGCAAGCGCTGATAAAGGGGGGCACTGCGAAAAAATGTTTTTGTGGTAGTGTTTATGGGTGATGACCACCACATATTGTTCACTTTTCACATGTGGAGGATTCTGTAGAAGTAGCTTCTAATGATTTGGTTGACTGAGATGAAGCTTTGTGTTAGCTATATGATAATATCCATTGGGAGCTAAAAATTATGTTTAACCATGCAAACAAGCATCGTCAAGATGTTACTTTTAGTACAGGAGATGTATTTTGGGTGAAACTTTGGCCAAATTTCCCTAACATTATTTCAAAAATTTACCAGAAATTGAATTCTCTATATTATAACCCTTTTCTCATCCTTGAAAATCTTGTAGTTTTCATTTACATGCGTCAAAATACAAACAATATCTAAGTGCACCTATTTTTCCATGTTTCTCAAATTCGAGCGGTAGTTCACCTTCAGCCAATGGTGACTTCCCTCCCTGTAAATTTGATTGTTAAAAAGAAATATCTAGAGTTAGTTTTATCCACCCAATACCATGATGGGGTTCTTAATGGTTGATTAAATGGTGTTCCATATATCCCCTGACAAAGCCACTAGGTAGGATGCTCAGTTCCTTCATTTCCAGTTTTTGGACTTACACCTTGAGGACAAGGTGGTTCAATATGGGGTATTGATAGGAGTATTCCACCTTTTGTAAATACTTACCAAAGGAGGGGTAAAGGTAATAATACTTATAGAAGGACATGGAAATAATTATACATTTTTAGTCATGGTTATTAGTATATAAGTAAGAGAGAGGTGTCCTAGAGAGTGGATATTAATATTTTTTGGTTTGTTAGAGGATTTGTTCCTAGCCCAGAGGAGCAGGACTTCACATAGATTATTTAGAAATAGAGACCATAAATTCATATTATTTATTCTTATCAATTATCAAGAAATATCTTTATCATTTGGTGCTTTCATTGAGATATATCATTGTGGAACAAGATTCAGATAGACTTGGAAGATGCAATCAAAGAAAATAGGGAGATTGACAATGTTTGTATGTCCACACAAATGGAAAACTGATTTTGAAAACTATAAAAAGTGGTTATGGAAATGTATTCTATATTTTAACGACTGTAGAGTGTAGTTATAAAACAAATGAATAGTTCTCAATGTTAATAAATGGTGATGCAAGAGTTTCATTTGATGATAGTGTAACATTATAAAGTGAAAACAGAGACTTCGGATTGAGAAGTCAACAAAGGAAAATTGGTGATTGTTTTTGAAGATGAAAATAGTTTGAATCAATAGAAAAATGGAATTTTATGTTTGGTACTAATAAAATATATTGGTAGGGGAGTAATCCCATAGATTATGTGGAATTTCATTTTATAACTAGATAAGTGGAAATGATGATTTCATTGGGAGAAGATCATGTTGCTTAGATTACATGTGTAGAGACTTAATCTGTGATCCATCAGACTTGATACAAACTAAAGGTTCATTTAAATTAGCTATGAATGGAGGGAATGGTCCAGTATTGGATAATTTCATTAAAGTAGTCTAGGGAGGTACTCACATGTAAGCAACTGAATGGGGAGTTGTTAGGGATATAAAACAATGACATCAATTAAAATCATATGATGTACATGAAGTAGCTCAAATAGATATATTCAATAGACACATATATTGATGAGTTTGATCATGTCATGTTATGGATTCTATAATTTTCATAGAAGTGCTATATGATCTTTTTTATTGGCAGATTGAAATCAAAAATTGGTTATGCAATTATTTCGCATGAACCACCAAACAAATTAAGATTGATGACTCTATATAATCATGTGGAAATAGAGTTTCTCATATAGGTAATAATTAGAAAACCTATGTCCTACCAACATAATGATTTCTTTGAAGACATGTGTAAGGGTGAAATTCTATAATAATTAAGCCAGTTGGATATGGAGATGAACGAGAGAGAAAAGGGATGATTTCACTATGGGGAAAGGGTGTCTATAATTTATCAAGATAGGAATATAAAGTCCGTAGGGATAAAGAAATTTGTTATACTTGTAGAAAAGAGTATATTTCAGGTCATAAGTTTTCCAATAATGGATAAAAACTTATGGTTTGGGAATTCATATATCATTTTATTAAGGAGTAGGAGGATGTTTAAGACCATAAAGAAAATAGAGTTAATTGAGGATTTGTGTGAAATGTACACGATGGGAACATATTCTAGTCAGCATGAAGGAATGAAATTTAGTTGTAAGTAGTCATTGATGATTGAAGGGAATTTGGAATGAGTTTTCTATTAATTTTGGTGGATACTGACGCATTACATAATTTTATTTCCAAATAGTTAATGAAATATCTCAAGGTCCGTGTTTAGGAAACACTATTTTCCATCAGGCTAGGGGACACACAATGGGTAGTTTCTAGTGGACTTTGTAGATTAATTAATGTGGGTTTGGGTTCCAATGAGATTGTTGTTGATGATTATATTTTTAATACCACTAGACTAGATAATGTTTTGGGTATTTCTTGGATTGAAACAATGGGATATATTGTTACACATTGGTGAAATAAAAATGATGGTGTTTATCTGGAAGGGACAGACTATGACGTTGAAAGGGGAAAACATCCACAAATAACTCCTAAATCTTCACAGGAATATCTAGGTAAGGTAAATATATATTTACATTTACTCCAATGGATGGATGGAAGTGTCACTTTTAAGAGTACGAGGCTTGAGACGTACCAAAGTAATTAATTACAAGAGTTATTAAAATAGGATTACACCATATTTGAGGTTTCGTGTGGGTTAACTCCAATGATACGGGAAGCGCATGCTATCAAGATGAGGGAGGAGTGGATCTAGTCAATGTTCATCCATAAAAACTTGTATATTATATGAAAAATGAAGTGGAGAAGAAAGTTAGGGAGCTGATGGCACTCAGTTTTATCAAATAGAGAAACAAACCATATTCTAGTCCAATAATCATGATTAAAAAAAGATAGAGGCTTGAGAACGTGTGTGAACTATCAAGATTTGAACAAGTTGATAGTTCTCAATAGGTTCCCCATCCCTATTATTAAGTAATTGATGAATGAATTACATGGGGTCGATTACCTTACCAAGCTTGATCTTAAGTTCAGTTTCAATAAAGTCTAGATGGAAGAAAAGGATGTAGAAAAAATTTCATTTAGGATACATGAAGGGAATTGTGAATATTTAGTTATTCCCTTTGGTTATATGAACACCCTAGCTACTTTCCTAGATATAATGAATGATGTGTTTCTGCTGTTGTTGAGGAAAGGTATACTCATGTTCTTTGATGATATACTAATATATATGAGGATGTGGATTGAGCATCTTAAACTATTTCACCAAGTTTTATAGGTCATAGAGACTAGTTATTCTCTATATTCTAATAGGAAAAAAAAATACTTTTAGGAAGGAGGCAGTGGAATTTTTGGGTCATATCATCTCTATGAAAGGTATCTCAATTGATCCAAAAAAATTGGTTGCTGTAAAAAAATTGTAAGGAGACTAGGAATGTTGAGGAAATAAGAGGATTCCTAGGACATAATAGATATTATAGGAAATTCATAAAATATTGTGGGAATATAACCCAACAATTAAATGAGTTAACCAAAAAGGATGGGTTCTTAGGGTCACCTGTAGTGAAAAATTCCTTTGATAAATTAAAAAATATAATTATGTATTCACTTGTGTTAGACCTACCAGATTTATATAAGAAATTTACTATCAAGTGTGATTCTTCGGGTTTTCGAATTGGGAAAATAATTATCTAGGAGGGAGACCACTTTTATACTTCAATAAAGGTTTTTATAGTACCACTCTATCCAAATTGGTGTCTAAGAGAAGAACTTATGGAATTAGTTATTTCAATAAAACACATATGAAAATGATTGTTGGGAAATAATTTTGACACGTACATAGATAATTGGATCTTTAAGCACATGATCACCCAATAGGTAGCCTCTATGGACCATCAATGTTGGAAGGCTAAACTATTGGGGTATGATTTTGTGATTATTTACTATCATGGAAAGCTTAATCATGCTGAAAATTCCTTATCCAGAATGTCTAAAGATGAAAAAATATTGACCATGACAATTTATCAACCAAATTGGTAGGAGATCAAAATTGTTAAGAGGGAACTTTTACAGGATGAACATTTGGAAAAATTGTACATTTCCTTTAGTAAAATGGTCTAGAGAAACCATAGTACACCTTATGTAATGGATTGTTGTTTTTCTATAATGAGATGGTTATTACTCAAAATTCTACACTAATTCCAAAAGGGTTTCAATATTATCATTACTCCCTAGTAGGAGGGAACTTGGGATACCTCAAGACATATAAACATCTAGCAAATGGCATGGGATGGGATGGAATGAAATAGAGTGTACCACAGTTTTCCTGAGCCTGTGAAGTTTTCCCAAAAAATAAATATGAATCATTGAGTCTAGTTGGTCTGCTATATCCATTTTCAGTTTCTACTTTAGTTTAGGAAAAAGTTTTCATGGATTTTGTTTTCAGCCATCCCAAATCCTAGGTATATGAAGTGGTATTTGTTGTTGTGTATTGGTTCAATATATATTCCCACTTTATCCTTCTTAAACATCCTTATATAGATAAAAAATATGAGATATTTTCATGAAAAAACTGGTGTGACTCCATGACCTTACCAACATTATAGTTATTTAGAAATATCTTTTTTTAAATAACTTTTCAATTTTCAAGGGACAACTTTGAAAATGAGTTCCTTATATCACCCCTAATCTGATGGCCAAACTAAGGTCATTAATAATTTTTTGGATGTCTACTTGTGTTGTTTTACTATATATCACCCTCAGTAGTGGGTTTTGTGTCTTTATTGGATATATTATAGTTACAATACTTCCTATTATAATTCTACTGAAAAAAATCCATTTGAAATTGTTTATGGGTGACGACCACTACATATTTTTCACTTTTCACATGGGGAGATTATCGTAGAAGCAGTTGAAAATGATATTGTTGAATAAGATAAATCTTCTCATAATCTTTTCAACCATCTCCATAAAGCTCAATAGATTATGATAAATCATCCAAAAAAGAATCTTTGAGATGTTACTTTTAATACAAGAGATGTGGTTTGGGTGAAACCTTAGACAAATTGCACGGACACTATTTCAAAAATTAATCTTAAATTGGATTCTTGGTATTAAATCCCTTTTCTCATTCTTGAAAATTTTATATTTTTCTATTATAATCTTAAACTTGTAGAAAATATCTAGGTGCACATGATTTTTCATGTTTCTCATCTTCGAGTAGCGGTTGGCCTTCAACCAGTGGCATCTTCCCTCCCTGTTGATTTGATTGCTAAAGAGGAATATCTAGAGTTAGTTTTATCTAACTAGTACCATGAAAGAGTGCTTTAATGTATTATTTAATGGTTCCATAGATCCCCTGATGAATCCACTTGGAAGGATGCTCATCTCTTATATTTCCATTTTTTGAAATTACAACTTGATGAAAAGGTGGTTCAACAAGGGGTGATATCGATAAGATTATGCTACCTATTATACATTCATACCAAAGGAGGGGTCGAGATAACAGAACTTACAAAGGTATAGGGTAATAATTATATATATTTATTTGTGGGTATTAGTATATATGTAATATATAGGATTCTTGGAGAAGGGATGTGGTTATTTTGGTTAGTTGGAGGCTTCATGCCAAGGCTAGAGGAGCGGGACTTCCCTTGGATTATTTAGAAATAAAGGCCCCAAATTCTTCTTCTATATTATGCTTATAAATTATTAAGAAATAAATTTATCATTGGTTTATTTCATTGAGTGATATCTCAATGGAAGATGATTCTGATAGGGTTTCATGTGGTGAGTGAAGAAAATAAGGAGTTTTATTGTGGATGTTTGTCCACATGAATGAAAAAATAAGTTTTGAAACTGGAAAAAGTGGTTGTGGAAATGCATTCTAGATTACATTGATAAAAGTGCACGGTGATGGAACTGATGAACTGTTCTTGACATCAAGAAATGGTGATTCAAGAGTTTTTTTCAATGATGACGCAACTGTATAAAGCACAAGAAAAGACTTTGGATCGATAAATCATCAAAGAAAAATCAATGATAGTTATGGAAGAGGAAATAGTATAAAGATATATGCAGAAAGAATTTTATATTTGGAAATGATAAAGGATATTGGTAGGGAGAGGAACCACACAGAGTATGAGTAATTGTGTCTAATAACTAGATAAGTGGAAATGTTGATTTTCTCAGGAGAATATCATGTTGAATGGATTACATGTGCATAGACTTATTCTGTGATCCATTAAACTCGAGATGAAATGAATGTGCCTTTATCTCAGCTATGCATGGATGGAATATTCTATTACTATATGATTTTGATTAAGTTATTTATAGGGGACTCACATGGAAGTAGCTAAAGGTTTTTTTAGGGTGAGAAAATAGTGTCACCAAATAAGATCCTATGATTTACTTGAAGGATCTCTGAAAAATTGATTTTGTAGATGTATATATTTATGAATTTTATCATGAAACATTTTAATTCCAAAATTTTCAGAGAAGTGGTATATGATCTTTTTTATTAAAATATTGAAACCAAAAATTGGTAGTGCAGTTATGATGCATGATCCACCAAACAAAGAAATACTGATGAATTTATCTCTTCACATGCAAAGGGAGTTTATCATACATGGAATAATTAGAAAACCTATGTCCTATCAATGTAATGTTTTATTTTAACTACAAACCCAAAGGTGGAATTATGTAACAATTTATATAGTGGTAGATGGTGGTGAATGAGAGTGAAAAGTGATTATTGTACCATGGGTAAAGGGATTCTATAATTTATCAATATAGGAATATAAAGATAGAAGGGATAAAGGACTCTATTATACTTTTAGAAAAAAGTATATTCTTGATCATAATTTCCCAGATGATGGATACAAAATTTTGGTTTTGGAATGTATTAAGCCTTTTGTTAAGGCGGGGGAGGATGTTGAAGACCACAAAGAAAATAGAGTGTTAATGGAATATGTGAAATGCACATGTTGAGGGATCTTTTTTTCAATAGGGATGAGGGAAATAAAGTTGTAAGTAGTCATTGATGATATAAGGGAATGTGGGAGGAGTAACCCCATTAATTTTGGTGGATAGTGTAAAAACACATAATTTCATTTTAAAATGGTTAATGAAGTCTCTAATGATTGGTGTCAAAGAAACTAGGTCATTTTATATCGAGATAGGGGATGGGTAGCCATTTGTTTCTAGTGGTCTTTGTAAATTTAAGGTGGTGGGTTTGGGTTTTGAGGAGTTTATGGTTGATGGTTATATTTTTGATACCACTAGACTAGATCTTATCCTATGTATTTCTTAGCTTGAAAAAATAGGATATGTTATTACACATTGGATAAATTATATGATGAATTTTATCTAGGAGGGTGAAACTATGATGTTACAAGGGTTATTACAACCATAAGGAACTCCTGAATCTTTATAGGAATATCTAGGGAAGCTATAGATACATGTACATGGACTCCTATAGATGGTTGGAAGTGTGATTTTTGGGAGTATAGGGCTAAAGACATATCAAATTAATCAATTAATGGAGTTATTATAACAATCTTCCACCATATTTGAGGTTCTCTGTGGATTACTTCTAGTGAGATAGATAGATCATGATATCAAGATGAGGGGAGGAGTGGAACTAGTCAATATTCAACTATACAAACTTTTATATAGTATGAAAATTTTAGTAGAGAATAAATTCATGGAGATGATGGAAATCTTTTTTATCATACATAGAAAAAACCTATATTTTAGTCTAATAATCATTGTTAAAAAAATATGGATGCTGAAGAAAGTGTGTGGACTATCGGGCATTGAAAAAGTTGATTGTTCCTGATAGGTTCCTTATTCTTGTTATTGGGGAATTGATAGATGAATTACATGGGACAACTTACTTTACCAAGATGGATATGAAGTATTCTTTCCATCAAGTGTAGATGAAAGAAGAGGACGTAGGAAAAATGTCCTTCAAGGCACATGGAGGGAATTATAAGAATTTATGGATTCTATTTGGTTTGATGAATGTACCAACTAATTTCCACACTACAATAAATGATGTGTTTTTTACGCTGTTGAGTAAAGAAATACTCGTGTTCATTGATTATATACTAATATATAGTAGGAAGTGGATTGAGCATGTTAAATTATTGTAGCATGTTTTATAGGTCATAGAGGCTCATTCCCTTCATTACAAAAGGAAAAAATATACTTTTAGGAAGGAGGAAATGGAATATTTGGGTCATATCATCTCAGAAGAAGGTATCTAAATGGATCCAAAAAATTGGCTAGTATACAAAAATGGAAGGAACCTCAGAATGCTAAACAACTAAGGGGATTCCTAGGACTTACCAGATAATATAGGGAATTCATGCAAGATTATAGAATGATAGCATGAAAATTAACTAAGTTAACCAAATAGGAGGGGTTCTTGTGGTCACCTAAAGCACAACATGCCTTTGAGAAATTAAAAACCAAAATGATGTTTGAACCTATGTTAGGATAATTGACATGTACACAGATCATCAGAGTTTTAATAACATTCTCACACAATGAATAGTATCTATGGATCATCAATGTTGGAAAATGGGGTGCAATTTTGAGGTTATTTACCATCCTGGAAAGCTTAATCGCATTGTATATTCCTTGTCCAGAATATCTGAAGGTGTAAAGATGTTGACCATGTAAATTTCTTAACCAAATTGGGAGGAGCTAAAAATTGTTAAGAGGTAAATTTTATAAGATGAATGTTTAGCATCAATTACACATGACCTGTAGAAAAATAATCTTGAGAGACTAGGGTACACCTTATGTAATGGATTGATATTTTTTATAACAATCTCATTTTTCCTCAGCATTCTAAAATGATTCAAAAATTTGAAATGTTATCATTCATCCCCAATATCAGGTCACTTGGTATATCTAAATATAAAAATCTTGAAAATGGTGTGGTATGGGAGTGAATTGACATAGAGTGTACAATAGTTTGTTGGAGCCTATGAAGTTTTCAAAAAAAAAATATGAAGCCTTGAGTTCGGTTGGTTAGATACAACCATTTTCGGTTCCTAATTTGGTTTGCAAAGAAGTTTCCATTGATTTTGTTTCTACCCTTACCAAATCTCAGGGATATGAGGTGGTGTTTTTTGTAGTGGATCAGTTGAGTAAGTATACCTACTTTATTCCTCTTAAACTTCCTTATACAACTAAACAATAGCAGTGGTTTTCATGAAAGAAATTATGTGTCTCAATGGGCTTCTAGTGCTATAGTTAGCGACATAGAACTTCTATTCACTAGTTGGGTTTGGAAAGAATTTTTCAAATTTTAGGGGAAAAATTTGAAAATGATTTTCTCATGTCACCTCTAAAATAAAGACCAAACCGAGGTCATTAATTTCTATTTGGAAGTCTACTTTCATTGTTTCACTACGAATTAACCTCAGTAGTGGATATTTAGGGATTCCATTTGGTTTGATGAACACCCCAACAACTTTCCATGTTATAATGAATGTTGTGTTTCAGCCACTTTTGAGGAAAGGTATACTCATGTTCTTTGATTATATACTGATATATAGCAAGAAGTGGATTGATTATCTTAAATTGTTGCATCAAGTTTTCTAGGTTATGGAAAATCATTCCCTGTACACCAATAGAAAAAAATGTACTTTTGGAAAGGGGACAATGGAATATTTGGGGCATATCATCTTAGTGGAATGTATCTCAATGGATCCAAAAAATTTGGCCTTTGTACAGTAATAGAAGGAACCTCAGAATGATAAGTAAATAAGAGGACTCCTAGGACTTACTGAATACTATAGTAAATTCATATAAGATTATGGGAAGATATCTAGACCACTAACTGAGTTATCTAAATAGGATGGGGTTCATGTGGTCACTTGAATCTACTACAACAAAATAGGCCTTTAAACGCACTAAAATTGCTCATTTTTAGTGGAAAAAATCATTGATTACCAGAGTGTGATTAAAATACCTAGGAATTTGTCGGTGTTTTTATTTAGTGTTGATAAAGGTGTCCTTTATCAGCACTTTCAATAGAACAAATAAAGGACAAATTTATTATCACCTTTAATAGTGCTGATAAAGGGGCATACTGTAGTGTGAAATTAAATTTACAGTACACTACAATAGTAAAAACACTAGAAAAAAACAAGTTACAAATATATAATTTCAATGAAATAAAATTTAAAACACAAGTACAAGAAAAAAACAATATATTATAACCATTTCAAACATTGGTTTTCACAATTACATGAGTAAGCACAAATTATCATAGACATTTAAAAACATCAATGTTCCTTTGTCTTTGGCCCTCGACTCATGCTCATGTTATTTCTAAAGAAAACCATCCCAGCTCGAGAAAAATAATTCACCTATATAAGAAAAAAATATTATATTAGTTATACTATAAATAATTAAATTAAATAGAACGTTTCAATTTTAAAATTTTGAGTCATACCAAGAACTCCATGCATTGGATTGAGTTGTAGTTGATTCTTGCATGCCACAACATTTCTTGTTCATCTTCAAGCATTATATTGGTGAAAATTAACTAAATAAGTATAAGATAAAAATGGTAAGGAAATTAATTAACTAATAAAAAAATTATAAGAAAAAAATTTGAGCTTCATTTCTTGGTTTTGGTGATATAATGTGTGTTTTAAACTAAAATGGAACTTATATATTGAAAACATGTACTTCGAGTCTTACCAACAACATCTTGTGCCAGATTGATGTGCAGTCAATTTCTATATGTCACAAATGAATTATGGTTCATTTTACTAAAATATCAAAACAATCTAAATGTGTTTTCTTGATTTTGAGTATGTTACTTATATTTTTAACTAAAATATAATTTTAAACTAGAAACATGTATTTTGAGTCATATCGGTCACATCGTGTGTCTATTTGAAGTGAGATTAATTCCTACATGTCAAAAATGACTTATGAAAATTTTTCTTAAATTTTCAAGGAAATATGAGCGTGTTTACTCATTTTTTAGTTAGTAATTCACTTTTTGAACTAAAACATCAATTTCAAACTGATAACGGACACTTTGAATCATATCGAGCACATCGTATGTCAGATTAAGGTGATGTTGATTCTTACTAGTCAAAAATGACTTATGGATCATTTTCCTAATGCATCAAAGTAATATTAATGCATTTTATTGGTTTTGAGTATGTCACTTGTATTTTTTACTAAAATTGATGTCGATTTTAAATAAAAAGACACACTTGGAGTCATATTTGCCACACCATGCATTGTATTGAGTTGAGGATGATTTTTACACATCATAAATTACTTATGGATCATTTTACTAAATTATATAAATAATACAAATGTGTTTTATTAATTTTTAGAATGTCACTTGTCTTTTTTACTAAAATGTCATTTTAAATTGGAAACACACACTTTGAGTCATACAGGTCACATCGTTTGTTGGTTTGATATGTGACATATTCCTACATGTCAAAATGACTTATGAATCATTTTACTAAATTATTGATACAATCCGAGCACATTTTCTCAGTTTTCATTAAGTGACACTTTTTGAACTAAAATGGAAATTTTAAACTAATAATGGATAGTTTGATTTATATAGGGCACACCGTGTATTGAATTTATGTGAAGCTAATTAATACACATCAAAAATGACTTATGATCAATTTTCCTAAAGTATAAAAATAATCTGAATGCATTTTCTCAATGTTGAGTATATCACTTGTCTTTTTTACTAAAATTAATGTCAATTTTAAATAAAAAGACATACTTGGAGTCATACCAGTCACACCATGTGTTAGATTGAGGTTTGTCTGATTCTCACACATCAAAAATGATTTATGGATCATTTTACTAAAGTATTAAAACAACACTAATGTGTTCTATCAGCTTTGAGTATGTTATTTTTCTTTTTTACTAAAATCTATGTCAATTTTAAATAAAAAGACACACTTTGAGTCATACCTATAACAATGTGCATAAAATTGAGGTTAGGCTGGTTTCTACATGACACAAATGGCTTATAGATCATTTTCCTAAATTATAAAAGAAATATGAATGCTTTTGATCCATTTTGAGTATGCGTATTTTCTTTTTTACTAAAATTAATTTCAATTTTAAATAAAAAAACACACTTGTCGTCATATCAGTGACACCATGTGTTGGATTAAGGTTCATTTGATTACTACACATAAAAAATGACTTATGGATCATTTTATTAAGGTATTAAAATAATATGAATGTGTTTTCTTGGCTTTGAGTATGTCACTTGTATTTTTTACTAAAATGACATTTTAAAATGGAAACATGCACTTTGAGTCATATCGGCCACATTGTGTATCGGTTTTATGTGAGGATAATTCATACGCATCATAAGTGACTTATGAATCATTTTCCTAAATTATCAATAAAATCCATGATTTTTTATCATTTTTATTGAGTGACATAGTTTTTGAACTAAAATGCCAATTTAAACTGATAATGGACACTTTGAGTTATACTGAGAACATTGTGTATTAGATTAAAGTACGTTTGATTACTACACATCAAATATAACTTATATTTTTTTTCTAAAGTATAGAAATAATATGAATGTATTTTATAAATTTTGAGTACGTCACTTGTCTATTTTACTAAAATTAATATCAATTTTAAATAAAAACACACATATAGAGTCATACCGGACACACAATGAATTGGATTGAGGTACGAATGATTCCTACACATAAAAAAATGACTTATGGGTCATTTTATTAAAGTATTCAAACAATAAGAATGTTTTTTCTCAGTTTTTAATATATCAATCATATTTTTTACTAAAATTTATGTCAATTTTAAATAAAAATACATACTTGGAGTCATACCAGAAACATCAAGTATTAGATTGAGTTACGGATGAATCCTACGCATCATAGATAACTTATGGATTTTTTTACTAAATTATGAAAATAATATGATTTTTTTCTTAGTTTTGGGTATGTCACTTTCCTTTTTTACTAAAATTAATGTCAATTAAAAATAAAAAGACACACTTGGAGTCACAACAGTTACATTGGGCGTCGAATTGAGGTGTGGCTGATTCCTTGACATCACAAATGACTTTTGGATCATTTTCCCAAAGTATCAAAACAATCCAAATGTGTTTTATTGATTTTGAGTATGTCACTTGTCTTTTTTACTAAAATTTCATTCTAAATTGGAAACATGAACTTTGAGTCATTTCAGTTACATTGGGTGTCATTTTGACATGAGACTAATTCCTACACATCACAAATGATTTATGATTTTTTTCCTAAATTATCGAGACAATATGGATGCATTTTTTTTGTTTTCAGTGAGTGACACACTTTTTGAACTAAAATGTCAATTAATACTTATAACAGACACTTTGAGTTATATCGGGCACACCGTGCATCAAATTAAGGTGCGGATGATTCCCACACATCAAAAATAACTAAAAGTTGAATTTGTTTTATTAAATAAAGGTAAAAAACATTCCACAACACCACCCAAATCACAGTTGATGAAAATGATGAAGTTTGAGGGCATCACCTCTGAAAATAATATTAAAATCATTAGGAGGGACCCCATACATATATATAAAGTAAGTCTCTCTTCCAGACTCTCCTTGATGGCCAGTGTGACTGCCGCACAGTTCCATTCTCTACAGGTGTGACCCACACAAATTTTCTAGTTGAGTTCCCTACTACAATTTCTAATAATATAATATATCTCCCATAGTTGATTGACCTGCACATCCCAAATAAATTATGAATAATTTTCCAAAAGTATAAAAATAATCCAATTGCGTTTGATCAGTTTTGAGTATGTCACTAGTCTTTTTTACTAAAATTAATATCAATTTTAAATAAAAAGACACACTTACAGTCATACTGGTAACACCATGTGTTTAATTGAGGTGAGGCCGATTTATAAATGTCAGAAATGAATTATGGATCATTTTATTAAAGGATAAAAACAATCTGAATGAATTTATAAGTTTTAACAATGTCACTTGTCTTTTTTACTAAAATTTTGGTCAAATTTAAATAAAAAGACATAGTTGGAGTCATACCAATAACATTGTGCATCAGATTAAGTTAAAGATAAAAACTACAGGTTAAAAATGATATATGGATCATTTTCCTAAATTATTAAAATAATCTGAATGTGTTATCTTGGTTTTGAGTTTTTCACTTGTATTTTTTACTAAAATTAATGTCTATTTCAAATAAAAAGACACACTTTGAGCCATAATGGTCACATTGTGCATCAGATTGAGGTGTGTTTGATTACTACATGTCAAAAATGACTTATGGATCATTTTAATAATGTATAAAAACAATATGAATATTTTTTCTAGGTTTTGAGTATGTCACTTGTCTTTTTTACTAAAATGTCATTTTAAATTGGAAACACACAATTTGAGTTATACTGATAAAATCATGTGTCAGTTTGATGTGATAATGACTCTTTCATATCAAAAATGACTTATTAATAGTTTTTATAATTTATCATGATAATCAAAGTGTGTTTTCTTGGTTTTCAGTTAGTAACACACTTTTTGAACTAAAATGTCATTTTTAAACTAATAACGAAAACTTTGAGTTATACTTGGAAAATTATGCATCATTTTCATGTTAGTATGATTATTATACATAAAAATGAATTATGGATCATTTCTCTAAAGTATCAAAACAATATGAATAAATTTTATTGGTTTTGAGTATGTCACTTGTCTTTTTTACTAAAATTACTGTCTATTTTAAATAAAAATGACACACTTAGAGTCATATGGGGCACACTGTGTATCATATTGAGGTGTGGATGGTTTATAAATGTTAAAAATGACTTATGGATAATTTTAATAAATTATGAAAACAACTTGAATGCATTTGTTTGGTTTTGAGTATGTCACTTATATTTCTTACTAAAATTAATGTCAATTTTAAATAAAAAGACACACTTGGAGTCATAATGGTCACATTATGCTATATATTGAGGTACAAATGATCCATTAATATCAAAAATGACTTATGGATAATTTTTATGAAGTATCAAAACAATTAGAATGTTTTTTATAGGTTTTTGAGGATATCACAGGTCTTTTTTACTAGAATGTAATTTTAAACTCGAAACACAAAATTTTAGTCATACCGGTCACATCATGTGTCAGTTTGATGTGATACTGATTTATATAGATAAAAAATGACTTATGAATCCTTTTTCTAAATTATTGATGCAATTTGAGGTTTTTTTATTGGTTTTAAGTGAGTGGAACCCTTTTTGAACTAAAATGTCAATTAAAATAATAACAGACACTTTGAGTTATATCGGGAACACCATGAATTGGATTGAGGTGAGGCTAATTATTACACATAAAAAAAAGACTTATGAATGATTTTACTAAATTTAAAATCAATATAAATAAATTTTATCAATTTTGAGTATGTCACGTATATTTTTTTACTAAAATTAAAGTCAATTTTAAATAAAAATATGCACTTGTAGTCTTACTAGAAACACCATGCATCAGATTGAGGTAAGACTAATTTATACATGTCAAAAATGATTTATGTATCGTTTTATTAAACTATAAAAACAATCCAAATGTGTTTTCTTAGTTTTGACTATGTCACTTTTCCTTTTTACTAAAATTTATTTCGATTTTAAATAAAAAGACACACTTGGATTCGTACTAGTAACATCATGCGTTAGATTGAGGTGATAATGATTACTACACATTAAAAATGACTTTTGGATTGTTTTACTAAAGTATCAAAACAATCTGAATGTTTTTCTCAATTTTGAGTATGTCAATTGTCTTTTTTACTAAAATTATTTTCAATTATAAATAAAAAGAAACATTTGAAGTCATACTGGTCACACTATGTGTTGGATTGAGTTGTGGTTAATTACTACACATACAAAATGACTTATGTATCATTTTACTAAATTATAAAAAGAATACTAATATATTTTCTGGGTTTTAAGTATGTCACTTTACTTTTTTACTAAAATGTCATTTTAAATTGGAAACAAGCACTTTGAGTCATATTGATCACACCATGTGTCAGTTTGACATGGGACTGATTCTTATACATCAAAAATTACTTATGAATTTTTTTTCAAATTAAAGAGACAATCTGAGCGTGTTTTCCTAGTTTTCATTGAGTGATGTACTTTTTGAAGTTAAATTTCAATTTTAAACAGATAACAGACACTTTGAGTTATACTTGGCACACCATGCAATAGGTTAATGTGTGGATGATTCCTAAATGTTAAAAATGACTTAAGGATTTTTTTCTTAAAGTATTAAAACAATATAAATGTGTTTTATCAGTTTTGTGTATGTCACTTTTCCTTTTTACTAAAATTAGTTTTAATTTTAAATTAAGAAAACACACTTGGAGTTATACCCTACACTCCATGTATCGAATTGGGGTACAGATGATTCCTACACAAAAAGAGAAAATTATGTATCATTTTATTAAAGTATTGAATAAATTAGAATGAATTTTATTAGTTTTGAGTGTGTCACTTGTCTTTTTTACTAAAATTAATGTCAAATTCAAATAAAAAGACATAATTTGAGTTATACTGGTCACACCATGAATTTGATTGAGGTGAGGTTGATTCCTACACATTAAAAATGACTTATTGATAATTGTAATAAATTATCAAAACAATATGAATGTGTCTTCTTAGTTTTGAGTATGCCACTTGTCTTTATTACTAAAATTCCATTTTAAACTGGAAACACATGCTTTGAGTCATATCAGTCACATCGTGTGTTGGTTTGATGTGAGACGGACTCCTGCACATCAAAAAATTACATACGAATCATTTTTATAAATTATTGATACAATCCAATCATGTTTACTTAGTTTTCATTTAGTGACAATTTTTTAACTAAAATGTCAATTTTAAATTGATAATGGACACTTTGAGTTATACCGGGAACACCATGCATCAGATTGAGGTTTGGTTGGTTCCTACACATCAAAAACGACTTATAAATAATTTTCCTAAAGTATAGAAATAATTCAAATTCATTTTCTTGATTTTGAGTATGTCACTTGTTTTTTTACTAAAATTAATGTCAATTTTAAATAATAAAACACACTTAGAGTCATACCGGTCACACCATGTGTTGTATTGAGGTATGGTTGATTATTACACATCAAAAATGATTTATGGATCATTTTCCTAAAGTATTGAAACAATAAGAATGTGTTTTATCAGTTTTGAGTATGCCACTTGTGTTTTTTCTAAACATTATGTTAATTTTAAATAAAAAGGACACACTTGGAGTCATACCAGTAACATCATGCATCAGATTGAGGCTCGGCTAATTCCTATATGTAAAAAATGACTTGTTGATCATTTTACTAAATTATAAAATCAATATGAATGCTTTTTCTTGATTTTAAGTATGTCACTTATCATTTTTACTAAAATTAATTTAAATTTTATATAAAAAGACACACTTTATGTCATACTGGTCACACCATGTGTCATATTGAGGTTTAGTTGATTCCTACACATCACAAATGACTTATGGATCATTCTACTAAAGTATGAAAACAATACAATTGTTTTTTATTAGTTTTGAGTATTCCACTTTACTTTTTTACTAAAATGGAAATTTAAACTAGAAACATGCACATTGAGTTATACTGGTCACATTGTGTGTTAGTTTTATGTGGGATTGATTCCTACACATCACAAGTGAATTATGAATAATTTTCCTAAATTTTCAAGAAATCCTAATCATTATTAATCATTTTTCAGTGAGTGATACACTTTTTGAACTAAAATATCAATTTAAACTAATAATGAGCACTTTGAATTATATTGAGCACACTGTGCATCAGATTGTGGTGTGGATGATTCCTACACATCACATATGACTTATAAATTTTTTCCCCTAAAGTATCAAAACAATCTGAATGTATTTTCTCAATTTTTAGTATGTCACTTGTCTCTTTTACTAAAATTAATATCAATTTTAAATAAAAAGAAACACTTTGAGTCATACCGAACACACTATGCATTAGATTGAGGTACGAATGATTCCCAAACATATAAAATGACTTATAGATCATTTTATTGAAGTTTCAAAATAGTAAAAATGTGTTTTCTAGGTTTTTAATATGTCACATATATTTTTTACTAAAATTTATGTCAATTTTAAATAAAAAGACACACTTAGAGTTATACTTGGAACATCATGTATCGGATTGAGTTACAGTTAAATCCTACACATCAAAAATGGCTTATGGATTTTTTCCCTAAAGTATGAAAAAAATACTATTTTGTTTGATTGATTTTGGGTATGTAACTTGTCTTTTTTACTAAACTTAATTTTAATTTTAAATAAAAAGACACACTTGGAGTCATACCAGTTACACCATGCATCAGATTGAGGTGTGGCTGATTAATACACATCATAAATGACTTATGGATAATTTTCCTAAAGTATAAAAACAATATGAAATTGTTTTATTAGTTTTGAGTATGTCACTTTTATTTTTTACTAAAATTTAATTTTAAATTGGAAACATGCACTTTGATACATACTGGTCACATCGTGTGTCAATTTTATGTGAGATTAATTCCTACACATCAAAAATGACTTATGAATTGTTTCCCTAAATTATTGAGAAAATCCAAATTCATTTAATTGGTTTTTATTAAATGAAAAACTTTTTGAACTAAAATGTCAATTAAAACAGATAATGGATACTTTGAGTTATACCGGGAACATCGTGCATCATATTGAGTTGTGGATGTTTCCTACACATCCCAAATGACTAAAATTTGAATTTTTTTTTAAATAAAGATAAAAAATAGGACACAATACCACCAAAATCACAGTGGATGAAAATGATGAAGTCTGAGGGAATGACCTATGTCAATTATCTTACAATCATCCGAGAGGGACCCAATACAGGTATATAAAGTAATACTCTCTTAAGGACTCCCCTTAATGGCCAGCGTGACTTCCACACAGTTCCCTTATTCATAGGTGTGACCCACACAAATTGTCTGTTTGAGTACCCTCCTATAATTCCTGATAATATAATCCATCTCCCATAGTGGATTGACTTGCACAATAAAAATGAATTATGAATCATTTTCTTAAAGTATAAAAATAATCCAAATGTTTTTTCTCAATTTTGAGTATGTGAGTTGTCTTTTTTACTAAAATTAATGTCAATTTTAAATAAAGATACATAGTTAGAGTCATACTAGTCACACTATGTGTTGGATTTAGGTGTGGCTGATTTCTAAATGTTAAAAATGACTTATGGATCATTTTACTAAAGTATCAAAAGAACCGAAATTTGTTTTCTTAGTTTTGAGTATGTCACTTTTATTTTTTACTAAAATTTCATTTTAAATTATAAACACACACTTTGAGTCATAACAGTCACATCGTGTGTCAGTTTGATGTGATATTAATTCATACACATCAAAAATTACTTATGAATAATTTTCTTAAATTATCAAGACAATCAATGTGTGTTTTATTAGTTTTCAATGACTAACACACTTTTTGAACTAAAATGTCAATTTTAAACTAATAATGGACACTTTGAATTATACGGGTCACAACATATATCATATTAAGGTGAGTATGATTCCTACATGTTACAAATGACTTATGGATAGTTTTTCTAAAGTATAAAAACAATTTAAATGTGTTTTATCAGTTTTGAGTATTTCACTTGTCTTACTTACTAAAATTAATGTCAATTTTAAATAAAAATACACACTTGGAGTCATACTAAGAACACCATGTATCATATTGAGTTGTGTATAATTCCTGCACATCAAAAATAACTTATGGATAATTTTCCTAAATTATCAAATAAAATGAATGTGTTTTATTAGTTTTGAGTATGTCAATTTTCTTTTTTACTAAAATTAATGTTAATTTTAAATAAAAAGACACACTTAGAGTTATACCGGTCACACCATGTGTCCATTTGAGGTGTTTATAATTCCTAAATGTTAAAAATTTCTTACGGATCATTGTAATAAAGTATCAAAATAATCTGAATATTTTTGCTCAGTTTTTAGTATGTGATATTTTTTAACTAAAATGTAAATTATAAACTAAAAACATATAGTTCAAGTCATACCGATCACACTATGTATCGTATTGAGGTGTGTATTATTAAGTATGTGATGTTTGTTTTTATTTCAACTGTATTCAACATGCCAAAAAATAAAGAACATGTTCTCTCTTTTTTGTCTTATTGTATATAGTTGAATGAAAAATATGACTTCCCAAAATATCTGTGAAAAAAATTAATTAATTAATAGATAGAAATGATAAAGAAATTAACTTAAAAATAGTAGATAAAATGGTGAAAATTAGCTAAATAAGTAGTATTAATTCACCTTTTAATGATATTTTTATACATTATTTCCCCATTTCCTTATTTTCATTATCTTAGTTACATCCTCGAAGTCCAATCTCTCGTAGGCACAAGCAGTTTTTAACAAACCACCCCAACTCAAGAAAAAGATTTCACCTATATAAGAAAATAATTCTTATGTTACTAATACTATAAATAAATAACTAAAACATAAATTTGTAATAATACATTAATAAAATTTCAATTTTAAATAGAAACCACACAATTTGATTCATACTGAGTACATTGTGCATCAAATTGAGGTATGGTTGATTTATATATGTTACAAATGACCGAGGGATCATTTTCATAAAGTATCAAAAAAATCCAAATGTGTTTGATCAGTTTTGAGTATGTCACGTTTCTTTTTTACTAAAATATCAATTTTAAACTCAAACCACACAATTTTAGTAATACCAGTCACACTGTGAGTGAGATTGATGTGCGGTCAACTCTTAAATATGAAAAATGAATTATGGATCTTTTTTCTAAAGTTTGAAAATAATCTAATATTTTTTTCTTGGTTTTAGCTATTTTGACGTGTGTTTTAAACTAAAATAGAACATTTATATTGAAAATACAAACTAGGGTTATAACACCCCAAGATCTTATGGTATGTATCTTTTAAAATTTATAATCTTTTATAGTTTATGTTTCACTTAACACTGAGTTTAAAACTATAATACACTATTAAATATGATCGTTGGAATACTAATGTGACCATTAGAAATATTATATGACCAATAAAATAGTAAATTAACCTATGAAAGTATACATAAAATTTAGGTATCTTATTAATTAAAATATAATATAATTATATCATGTAATAAGTAAATAAATGTTTTAAAAATGATAAATTAAGTGTTGGTATTTTTGTGAAACATAAATGTTTATTTATAATTTTAAAATTGATATAATGATTTAAAATAAAATTTATTTTCATAAAATAGATTCATAAATTAATATTTTTTTTCCTATGATTATAAGATAATTTTACAAGACCATAATTAATTTTTAGAAGTGTCATAAAATCTGTTATAATATTAAATTCCGTATTTTTTGAGTAAATGATTATTTTATTTAAAAATTAAATTTATCATATTTATAAAATTATTTTCATAAAATGGATTCCAGTTTTGAATTCTACATTTAAAGAAATGGTTAGGGTGAATTTTTGGTTTTTTCTAAAATAGTTGAATTTTTAGTGAATAGTGAAATATGGTAATTTAAGGTATTTAAAAAATACATTAATTATTGAGTCAAAGATGGTTCATGGCTACTGTAAGCCAATAATCTCGAACTATACTTCATTATTTTAATATATTTAGTGATAAGTTTCAAACTATTGATAGTCTTGAGCCAAAATAATAAACTAATGTATAAGATAATAAAAAAACATCCATCTCCTCCACTGTAAATACCAGTTCTTCTCTTTGTTAGAGTTGGTGTCCTATAACCAAATTTTTATAATTTTATTACATGAATATTTAATGTATTAAATATTAAATTAATAATCTTATTATATATTATTCATTGTTCTTTATCACCATAATGTAATAATGTCCTAAAGTATTTGTCGCATTGATAAGGTCATAGTAGTTCCCCGCTATGATGAGAACCTTGAAGTGTTATGACAATATTATTAATATAGTTATGTTTTTGGATAATATACTATGATGGGAAACATAGTATATATATCATCATATGTGAGTACTCATAAGCAGATGAGGCTTCTTCTTATAAATTTCTCACTTGGTAATCTCCAAGACATGAGATTATGAGAACAGACCCGCCAATAGGAATTCTGTATGTTTTGGTGTCATCAGATATTCTTATCTATGAGTGTGTGTAATGGTTCTTAGACTTTAATATTATAATTAATTCATTTCATGACTCACGCACTTATATTTTCAGAAGAAAATTGTGACGCCATATATTGGCGGGAAGTAGGGTACGTTGGGCGCATCATGAATGACATGTTATTAATGGATAAGTCAAGGAAGGATTTTTCCCTTCCATATTTATGGAAGTTGATATCTCATCCCTTTTATTGAAATAGAACCATCACCCTAAATTTCATGGCCATGGTGTGATGACTAGTTTATTTCAGATAGTCGAAGAATGATGTATCAATCATATAGGTTGATGACACCGTCATGAAACCTTCTTGATGAGATATCATGACAACGAGATTATATTACATAGTGAGAATTAAAATGTGGTTTTCATCATTGTAGCTTTAAGTTCTTTCTCTTGGGTGCCTTAACCCATTGCTAGATAGTAATCTTGGAATTTAGGCAAGCTTGCCTAATTCCAACGAGAAAGAATCCTAGAGGGTCACACACTAAGTGTTTATGGTGGTCTCAACTAAATTCTATTTGAATTTAATTAATGGAATTAATATTATTCTCAATAATGAGGAATAATTTTATTTAACTTATATTTATCGCATAAATTAAATAAATATTTATTCAAAGGATTGTGAATAAAATATATTTATTTATTTTATTGAATATTTAATAAATATTTATTTACTAGTTTGTGAATAAAATATTTATTTAAGAGAATAAAATATTTATTTGGGTGTTCAATAAATAAAAGAGGACTTCGAATTAACCAAGACTATTTCTAGTGATAAAATAATTATTTACAAGTCGGTAAATATTATTTATCCATTTTGTGAAAGTTGGTGCACCAAAACAAATACTGTTATTATTATTATGTGCCATGGGATTTCATTAATGGTTATAATTATATTTAATGGATGTTATGCAATTAAATTTTGTAAATGAAATTACATCTCTATAAATAAACGACTATGTCTATTGTGTAATTTATTCAAAATCAATTCCAAGTTTGGGAATAGATAATTGTTTTGTACAACAAATTCTCTCTCTAATCCTAATCCTCTCTCCCTCTCAAGAATGAGAAACCCAAGAGAGAATTTATTTAAGACCGAAGAATGAGTGGTCAAGAATGAACAACATAAGACATTTGATTCACCACACTAGCACCTGGAGAATGAGTGGTGTTGCTCGGAGACTATCAGAGCATGTGTGGATCACCGCTATAGGGATTCTACCCTTGGATCCTCACAAGTACAACAAAGGCAATCTGGAAGGGCCTTTTTATACAATAAACAATCATCAGAGAAGATAGTTACTAATCCCATGTATTTATTTCTTCAGACATTAAATAAATTAATTATAAATTTGACATGAAAGATCCTCAATCTTGGTTTTGGGAAACAATTATTAAAAGAAATTTAAATATATCACCCACCACCACACGCTTCAACTACACCTAAAACCAATAAGTGGTATTTGAGTAGTCACATTTAAATTTATAATTATTTATTTGATTTTTGATCTATGTGTAGTTGTGGTTATATTTTATTTCATGTTATTAATTATTTAATACGATTTGAATAAACTTGTTATCAAATATTAATCATGTCTATTCATTGTTTCATTTTCATAAAGGTTTAATAAAAAATGAAGAATTATCAGAGATTTCATCATGAAGTTCCAAATCATTAGCCAGTAAAACTAGGTTACACAGTGTGTGGTCAGAGCACACACTATATACCCATTCATGGTGTATCTAGATGTGTTGAGTAATTAATTACATGTGGTGCTTTTATTGTACACTGCATGTTTATCATGCTAACCTAACACACAAAAAGAGGATACATGGTGTGTAATTAGCATGTACACACCATGTAGTCTAGCTGAGTCAACACACTAAAGCCCCAGGCATGTGACTTGGATATACAGAAATTGAGGTACTCGACGTGTAGCTACATGTACACATCGTGTAGTCTCTCATTAATGGTGAAAAAATAAAATTACATTAAATTTTAAATTGCAGCATTAAAAACTTATTTTATTTATTATCACACTGTTGTGTGTTTGAAAATTTAATAATGGTTTTAATGAATTTTAAAATGATCAATTAATTTATTGTAATTAATATGTTATTATTAGTTCTGCTATTTATTTTTCATGAATTCCATTAATGATGGGTATCTCTAAACAAGATCATATTATCATTAATATGAAAGAGAATTAATTAATTAATTAATTAATTCAGGTGCATTTATCTTAAATAATAAAAGAATTAATAATGAAATGAATTCTAGTCGTTTACTTTTTTGTATTCGTTGCATGTGTGGCCATTCTGAGTTTGAACAAGACCTATATATGTGTTGTAATTTATTTAATTAAATTTATTTCATGGGTTTTCAATTATTTAATATTAAATTAAAATAAAGTATGTGAGTCATCCCTCCCTCTATTATTATGTAGGACCTACATATTCAAGGATATTTATGTAATTCCCTTTAACCAATCCTTTGGTTCCCCTCACCTATTTCTGAGTAATAAATATTTTTAGTTAATGGAGCATCCCAAGGATTGTGGGGACGGTTCAAGATAGAACCATAATGATGCCAACTCGGTGATACATAGGTGGACATGTGGAATGTTGTAGCTCATGCCAAGTATGGCATAAGAAGTTATTTCCCTTAGGTCATAGGTTGATTTAATTTCCACTCATTAAATCAACCATTAAATAAGCTCATGATCAAGTCATTTAATTATATATTTATTTTCTGTCTAGTGCATTAAAATTATATTTATTTTTGTAAGACCACGATCACATAAATGAATTAATTAATTTTAAAAATATGAAATTTATATAAAATTGATTATGCGTAAATGTTTTACCCAATCATGGTTAATTAATTATGTAAACACCCACTTAAATATTAAAAATACATTTAAAGAATAAAACAAGATAAAAAATTATGCATAATAAAATAAAATCCCTCATTCTAATATTAAGTCAGACTAATCCTTTCATTACATGATTAGGAACAAAATTCAATAGAACTATGTTTTTTACCAACCCTTGTTGGGAAACTTACTTTAATAAGGGGAGTTATTTTGAAAGTTTCAGGATGACTTAACCATTTTACTTTTAGAGGAGTAGCCCTTTCTAGTCTTGGTGTAATTTGGAGGCAATTATTGAGAAAATACAAGTTATGATTTATGGATTTGGCAGTCCACTCAACGGATCAAGGAGCTGCAAACTCGCAGTTGGAAAATACTTACCTACCTAAATACCAACAAAACATCTTGACCAAACCTTGTTGAGATTATGAGAAGGGGAATATGGATCCTTTCCATTAGAATGTCCCAGCAACTAGACATTCCAAGTTTAATGGTGAGGGATATTGGTACTTGATAAAATAGTGTGAGATTTAATAAAATCAATTAATTATTTCTCACAAAATTTGTAATCAAGAAAATTACTAATAATAATCCCTTTTAATTGTATAATAAAATAACAATCTCACTATCCCTATGATCAATATTGGATAAAGAAAATCTCCTCACTAGTAGCAACTTCTAGGAGTGGTTCTATGCCATGAACAAAAATCTTATGTGCTAGAATCCTTAATACCTGATCTTCCTAATCAAGAGGTAGGTGATGAAGAGTACCTTGTCTACTAAAAACATATAAATAACGTAGTCTATGTTCAATGTTTTCTGCTTTCATCTACATCTAGTGAACTCATGGAGTCTCACAAAAACATTGATGTGTATAAAATCCTTGAGCACCTTCAGGGTATTTACTAGGAGAGATCTAGACAATAATAGTTTGAAATTTCCTTGGCGCTCTTTCAGAGTAATCTTGTAGAGGGTTCCCCAGATAGGCCTCAATTAGTAAAGATCATTGGATACATTGAGTGCCTAGAGGTTCTAGGGTTTAAACTCCCCAAATAACTGGGCATCAATCTCATTCTGGCATCACTCTCTTAGAGGTTCTCTAGTTTTTTTAGGAATTTTAATATGAACAACATTGAGAAGTCTCTTCCAGATATTCTTATCATTATCCTCTAAGTAGATAAATATATAAAGTCTAAAAATCCTTATATACTTATGTTGAACAAACATAAATGGAAGGAAAAGAGATTTAATCCCAAATCTTCTTCACACCCTTCCAAGAAGAAGATGACCAAAGGGGAAGAAAGGGAACATGATTCTATCTTTTTCACATGTGGCAAGAAGGTATATTGGAATAAAAACTACACCTAGTTAAATAAGCAAGGAGAAGCTTTTGGTGAATTTGTTATCGAGTTCAATTTATCTATTTTTGAAAATTGGGTATTAGATACAACTTGTGTTACTCACATATGTATTCAAATATAGGAACCAAGTAGATTTAAAAAAATTAACTGAGGGGAGATAGATCTATGAGCAGCCAATGGAGAAAAACTTACTTTTGTAGCTATCGGGGACTACCACCTCACATTGTGGACCAGAATGATATTAGTTTTAAAGGTTTTTTATTATGTGCCTTCAGTTACCAAAAACATTATTTCTATATGTAGACTATATATAGATGGATTCATTTTCAAATTTTTAAATAAGTGTTTCTTATTTTATAAAGATATATTTTTTATGGTAAGGCACATTTATATAATGGTATTTACATGTTGGATTACAAGAACCAAGTAATGGAAATTGATAATGAAGTTACTTCACATGAATCACACCACACCCAAATTTGGAATCACCGACTAGGTTATATAAATGAAAAATGCTTTACAAAATTACATCAAGATGGATATTTAGATTCTTTCAAACTAAAACCACTTGGTTTATTTCATGCATGTTTTCAAGGAAAAATGACCAAATCTCCATTTAGTGGGAAAGGTCAAAGGGCTAAATATGTTTTTGAATTAGTTCATACCGATGTGTGTGGACCATTTCCTATTGAATCAAGAAGTGGGTACTCATACTTCATAACTTTTACTGATGAATTTATTATATATGGATATATTTACTTAATGAGTTATAAGTTGGGTTATTTTGATAAATTCAAGGAATACAAGAATGAACTTGAGAACCATCTTGGTAGGAAGATTAAGAAACTCTACTTAGATTGAGGTGGAGAATATCTTAATCAAGAATTCATTGATTACTTACGGGAGTTTGGGATCCTATCCCAACTCACTCCTCATTACATGCCTTAGTGGAATATTGTAAGAGAAAGGAAGAACCTCATCTTTTCGGACATGGTGAGATCAATGATGAGTCATGAAAGTATTCCTTTATCCTTTTGGGTATATGTGTTACAAACAGTAGCATACATACTAAACCAAGTACCAACTAAATAGATAAATGGTATTCTATATTAATTTTGGAGTGGAATAAAAACCATGTTATCTAATTTAAATGTGTGGGGAATAGAATCATTTTTCAAGGCCTCTTCAGGTAAAAAACTTGAACCCCGAGGCACAAAGTATACCTTTATAGGATACCCCCAAGGAAAAAAGTGGATATTTCCTATAATACTCCTCAGAAAAAAGGGTTAAGTAGAAAGAAAATACACGTTCCTTGAGAGGGAGAACATCTCAAAAAGTGATAGTTGGAGTGAGATAAACTTTGATGAAGTCAAGGCTCAAGTCACACAAGAGTTGGTACAAGATCAGATTCCACAAAGTCCCATGAAAGAAGAAACTATTCTAGAGACATAAGAACTGTGTAGGATTACAGGAGAGTTTAGAGAACTAGAATGGTATGGTTTTCTAGTTACTAAGGATGGTAACTCATTATTAGTTGATAATAATGATCCTATAACATATAAGGAAGCAGTAAGTGTCATATATGTTGCTAAGTGGTAAGAATCCATAAATTCTTTAATGGATTCCATGTACCAAAACTACTTTTGTATTTTTTTAGATCCTCTGGTGGATGTAAATCCTATTAGTTGCAAATGGGTATTCAAGAATAAAATAGACATGGAAGGACAATTTAGTACATATAAGGTGTGATTGGTTGCTAAACGGTTTAAAAAAAACCAAGGTATTGACAAAGATGAAACCTTTTTATTAGTTATAACGCTGAAATCTACTAGAATTCAACTTTACATTGCATATTACCATGAATGATATTTGGAAAATGGATGTCAAAACAAACTTCCTTAATTAAAACCTTCAATAATATGTGTACATGACACAACCTGAAGGTTTTGTGACTCCAAAGGATGTTAATAAGATATACAAGTTGTAAAAATTCATTTATGGATTAAAGTAATCATCTATGTCATGGAAAATTTGTTTTTATGAATCCATAATAGAATTTGGTTTTATAAAGAACGAATTTGAGCCTTGTGTATACAAAAGGTTTTGTGGGAGTGTAGTCATTTTCTTAATAGTATATTTTGATGACATATTACTTATTTGAAATGAAATACTAGTCACACAGTCTGTTAAATAATGGTTGAATAAATTATTTTCCAAAAAATACTTGGGAGAGGTAGTGTATATTCTTAGGATCAAGATCCATCATGATAGATCCAAGAGGTTTCCTGGCTAAAGTCAAAGTATATACATTGAAAAGATAATGAAGAGATTTAGTATGGAATAATATAATAGAGGATTATTACCAACATCACATGGAATTCATATTTCCAAGAAAATGTGTCCTCAAACCCATGAGGAAATAAATAAAATGGTAGGTATTCCATACACATCAGTGATTGGGTCAGTCGTGTATGTTATTTTATATACTAGGCTAGATGTAGCCTATAAAATAAGTGTGGTAAGAAGATATCAAGATGATCCAGGTGACCTCCATTCGATGGAAGTCGAGACTATCCTTATGTATCTAAGGTATACTAAGGATATATTCCTGGTTTAGAGAGGATATTAGGAAATAATCATCAGATGATATGCATATGATAGTTTCCATATTGATCAATATAACATGAAGTCACAAACGGGATACATATTCACTTTTAATGGAGGTGTTGTGATCTAGAAGAGATCAAAGCAGGCTGTGGTCGTAGATTCTACAAAAAAGTCTGAATATATTGCATCTTTTGAGGTAGATAAAGAAGCAATTTGGATGTATAATTTTTCCCAACAGCTTGATTTGGTACCTAGAAGTAAAGACCCCATCACACTCTATTGTGATAATACTACAGTAGTGGTTCTCGCAAAATAGATAAGGTCACATCGGCAGACAAAGCACATACTTCGTATGTATCATCTCTGGAGGGAATTTTCTCAAAAAGGTAAATTTAGACTGAGTAGTATTTCCATGTAAGACAACTTGGTGGACCCCTTGAATAAAGCCTCAACTCATTAGAAATAGGATTTTCATGTGATGTCTAGTAGAATAAAAATTTTAGGTAGTTGGATCTAGTCTAAGTAGGAGTTTTTTAGAGTTGGTGTGCTAGAACCAGCTGTTTGTACTTTGATTACATGAATTTTTGATGTATTAAATATTAAATTAAACATCTTATTACATATTTTTTATTGATCTACATGATCATAATGTAATAATTCCCTATATTGTTTTTTGCATTGATAAGGTCACAATAGTCCCTGATATGATGGGAACATTGAAGTTCTATGAAAATATTCTTAATATAGTTCTATGGTTGGATAACATACTATGATGGGACACATAGTATATAGACCGTGAGGTGCGATTACTCATAAGAAGATGAGGCTTCGTCTCATGAAGTTCGCACTTATTAATCTCCAAGATAAGAGATTATGTGAAAAAACCTGCCTATAGGAATTCTGCATGTTTTGGTGTCATCGAATATTCCAACATGAAAGCATGTGTAATGGTCTTTAGACTTTAATATTATCAATAATTCATGTAACAACTCACACACTTAGATTTTCTAATGAAAACTGTCACGCCATAAGTTTGTGGGAAGTATGGTGTGTCACGAATGACATTTTATTAATGTATAAGTCAAGGAAGGATTTTTCCCTTCCATATTTATGGAAGTTGATATCTCAAACCTTTTATTGAAATAGACCCTTTGCCCTAAATTCCTTGGTCATGGTGTAATGATGAGTTTATTTCATATAGTGAAAGAATGATATATCAAGGGTATAGGTTGATGATACCATCATGCAACCTTATTTATGAGATATTGTGACAAAGGGATTATATTATACAGTGAGATTTCATATGTGGTTGTTGTTGTTCTGACTTTAAATTTTTTTTCTTAGTTATCTTGACCCGTTTCTAGACAGTAATCTTGGACTTTAAACAAGCCTTCCCAATTCCAATGAGAAAGAATCATAGAGGGTCACACACTAATTATTTCTAGTGGTCTCAATTAAATTTTATTTGAATATAATTAATGGAATAAATATTATTCTCAAGACTGAGGAATAATTTTATTTTAAGTTATAATGATTGCATAAATTAAATAAATATTTATTCACCAGATTGTGAATAAAATATATTTACTTATTTTATTGAATATTTAATAAATATTTATTTACTAGTTTGTGAATAAAATATTTATTTAAGAGAATAAGATATTTATTTGGGTGTTCGATAAATATAAGTGTAGTTTTAATGAAAATGATTTTGTTTGGTGATAAAATAGTTATTTACGAGTCGGTAAATATTATTTATGCATTTTGCGCAAGTTTTCACACCACAAAATAATAATATTGTTGTTATTATTATGTGGCATGGGATTTCATTAATGGATATAATTATATTTAATGGATGTTATGAAATTAAATTTTGTAACTGAAATCTAAGCTCTATAATAGATGGCTACCTCTATTGTGTATTTCATTCTAAACCAATTTCAAGTTTGGGAATAGATAATTGTTGTGCGCAATGAATTCTCTCTCAAATCCTCCCCCTATCTCCCTCTCAAGAAAGAGAAACCCAAGAGAGTATTTCTTTAAGATCGAAGAATGATCAATCAAGAACGAACAATTTAAGACATTCGATTCACCACTCTATCACCCAGAGAATAAGTGGTGTTTCTTGAAGACCATTGGAGCATGTGTGGATCACTTCTAGAGGGATTCAACCCTTGGATGCTCACAAGCGCAACGAAGGAAATCTGTAAGGTCCTTTTCGTACAATCAACAATCATCGATGAAGAAATTTCTTAAGACTGGGTATTTATTTATTTAGTCATTAAATAAATTAATTTTAAATTTGATGTGCAAGACCCTTTCTCTTGGTTTTAGGAAATGATTATTAAAAGAAATTTTAATATATCACCCACCACTACACACTTTTGCTGCACCCGGAACCAACACTCCCCATACGTCCAAATCCTTTAAGATTGTAAAATTTATATCTAATATATCTCCCAAACCTATCTCCCACGTTCTAGTATTTATTTTCTCATCCAAAAGATAATTTCAAAGTTCCTTAAGTATATTCTCAAGGAGAGAAATTCAATAGGTAAAATCCCCTTTCTTTCTTTTAATTTTATTTCAATTTATTTTCTTTTCTTATAATTTCCTTACCTCCTATATCAAAAAATGCATGATAAAACCATTATTTTATATATAATTGATTTTTTATAATGGTATTTCCACCATCAATTCTTTTCTCTTCCCTTTTTTTCTAAAAATGAAAACATCGTCTGTGAGGTATTGATTTACCATCTTCCTAGATGATGAGTTTTTGTTTTTCAATTCCACCTTCAAGGATAGTTATAAAAACATTTTTATGGTTAAAATAGACTTTAATATATGTAATAAAACTTATTTAATGTTATATAACAAGTATATATACATAATATTAATACATAAGACAAAACTAGTTCGTGATGATCGAAAAATGCCTAAATAATCTAAATGATTATCATTAACATTTTATCTAATGAATAATAATCATATATAAAAAAATGATATATAATACCATTAAATATTATATAATTTAATTAATAACATATAATTTCAATTCTATATAACCATTCCCATTTCACATGATCTTTCATACATGTATACTAGTGAACCAATCATGAAAACCAAGGAAATGAACACTTTTGAACGATAAAATTGAATCTTATAACTCATAAAAAAGACCATAAATGAACTTAATAAAATTATAATAAATAAAATACATGTTGAATAGGTTCTAAATTAAATTATTAATGAATCTAATTTCATTTTACAAGATTTTAAGTACAAGTTTAGAAATCTTTTGGACATAAGGTAAGGATTCTTCTTGAACCTCCATTTTTCATTAGGGTTACACTTTGTCTCTATTTACCCCAATTAAACTCTTCATTATTTTTATATAATTATTATAAATTATATGTATATGTTCTAAAATAATGTATCCATATTAATTCATCTTTATTTTATGGGATAAAACATGTTTTATAAGGTTACCTTTTTAATTTCTCCCAATAAGCAAGCCTGATTAAATGGTAATTCCCAATTCCTTACCCATTTTCTAGTAAAATACATAATATGTTATAAGACACCAATATTTTTCTAAGATAACTATTTTTATCATGAAAAAATATCTTATCTCTTTTCTGTTTCTATGTAAGAAAATAATCCTTTGTCTGGTTTAAATACTCTTTTATATTTTCCCTCAAACCCCACTGAAGCGACTGATTTCTAAAGTTCTTAAAAACTATTTTTTCCTATTTTCACTTTAGTTGGAAATATTTTATTCCTAAAACATATTTTAATTGTCATAATTTTTATTTTATGGGATATACATGTTTACAGTCTTATTTTATGACAAATACAAATGATTTTTCTAAAAAGAACTCTTCTTTCCAAAGTAAAAATCAAGAATTACTTGATGATTTTATTAGAGTATTTCCATATATTTAAACACCATCTATTGAATCTTATTCTTAATTGGGATTTATATTTTATGATATCTTATACCATATTTTATTAAATGTTTTATGATCAGTTTGATTATGGATGTTCTATCTTGATACCATTCACCATATTACTCAGAATGGACAGTGATTATATTTATTGTTTGGGGAAAGTTATTTACATTTTGTATGTATATTTTGTTTATGTTTAACACCATTAATATGAAGAATTAATTTTAATTATTAATTGATGTTCATATCCTTCTATATCCCCTTGATGCATTGTTATGTATCATGAGACAAAACAGATATGGATTTGACTGAGGCCTTAACCATTTATTTTCAGATGTCTTGGATGAGGCCTTGATGGTCTATTTTAGATGTACAAAATTACACATTCTATCATTATGATATTATTAATTGATAATCTATGTGATTATTCGACTAATATAATATACATGGTTAAGTTTTGTTCTCATGTGATTATTTATATGACATTATTTATTCATTATTTATTCTTTTTATATTATGCTCAAGTTTATGTGTTAATGGAATGTGATTTGAGTTATTAACCTAGCCTTTTTTTAAGTTTACATTATCTTCTCCTGTATTGATTACCCTTACTGAGAATATGATCTCACCCCTTTCTTATGTTTAATTTTTCCCCAGGATGTGAAGATGTATATTATGAATGATTTATAAGGATAATATAGGAGTTTATGGATGTTTATACTGGAGTTTATATGTTGTATTTCATTTCAATTTTTATTGTAAAAATTATGTTTCTATCTAATTTTCCAAAGCTACTAAAATATTCAGTCCTTCGGGATGCAACTTCCTTGTTTATTATACAAATATAATAAAATAAGGCATTGGCTCCATGCTACTGGGGTTAGGGTCTTTACAATTGGTATTAGAGGAAGTTTAGTAGAAACATTGGAAACTAAATTTATAAATCATATATTAGGGAATATAACCCTAATATAGGATTTGAGGATAAGAATAGAACAACATCCAAGAATTTTGGTAAGGTATAGATTATTGGGTCCTTCTTGAAATACATCCTTGTTTAAAAACTACAAGTGAGCATTGTTTTATCATAGATTTAACTAGGGGTAATAACTCTGAGAAGGTGCATCAGGCCTAACTTGGCATAACACGGTACACAACAACATGCCTTACTGCACACCAAGTTTGACACTCCTGGGGGATATGATTAGGATGATTCCAATTTTCACTACCAACCATTATTAAGGTTTTTAAAGTAAATATTTCCCCAAGGAAATCATGTTTATGATTATGTGGTTATCTATGCATAAATATTTCAATATATGTTAATTGTTACTAGTTCAAAATTATGAATTATTATTATTAATACAATTTATTGTATATCATTGTTTAAAAATGGTTCATAGTGGAAGGAATGAAAACTATATCAATTCACCTATTCTATGTAAATATTTCTATCTTATGTAAGATAATGATGTTGGAGCGGGAGATGTAACTGGAGCTGAGAAAATTATAACTATACTGGGATAGCTTACTCGGGTTATGAACAATAACCTTACTCATATAGAGAATCCTAATCCACAATGTGGAGGAACAATATTAGACTTCTTTATGTGAAAAAAACCTTAGTCATTCAATGGGACTACAAATCCATTTGTAGTTGAGCAATGGATAAGTTCCTTAGAGAAGATATGTCTCACTTTGGGAAGTAATGAAAGGGAGAAGGTTATCATGGGAGTTTATCTTCTATTAGGAGATACTAATAAATAGTGGTTTTTGATTCAAGACACAAATGAGGAGGAAGAAATTGTGAATATGGAATAGAAGGATTTTAATGAAATTTTCTTGGAAAAATATTTCCCTCAGGAACAATGAGTGGATATAGAGAGACAATTCTTTAGTCTCATACAAAAGGAGGATGAAAACGTTTCCAAGTATGAAGCCAACTTTACAATGTTAGAAAGGAATTCTATGGATTACATACATAATCCAAAGAGAATGATTAATCAATTATTCAATGGGTTAAAACCATTCCTCTGAAGGGCACTGGTCTCCCATACATTCTCATCATATGAAGATATATTCTCATTTTCTATAAAGATCGAGAAATAATTCTCTAAGTTATACAACTTTAAGTGAAAATAAGAGAAGAAGAGGGTGGTGGAGAAAATAATGGATAAATGGAAGAATAAAAATAGAATTTTATAATGTGTGATACTTGTGTAAGGAAACACCCTGGTGCATTCTTAAAAGGAAAAGGAGTTTTCTACCAGTGTGGAGAAAAAGGTCATCATGCCTATATTGCAAAGGAAAGAAAGAAGCTACCAATATTCAATGCTACAATTATAATGAGATGAGACACTATAAAAATTATTTTCTGAAGCATCAAGGAAACTTTCCCTAGAAAAGGAAAAGTGATCAAGGATAATCATATGTGATCACAATAGCTGAGGTTAAAGTACCAAATGTTGTTGTGTCAGGTACTTTAATCATCTCCTCAAATTTTGCTAAATCTTTATTTTATTATTGATCATCACATTCCTTTATATCTTCCCGGTTTTCTTTAAAAATTTGATATTTTTATTTCACCTTAATAAGGTATTTTTTAGTAAAGACTCATAGTGGAAACCTTATTGCAACAAAGATGCTTTAATAAATTCCTATTATGACACATAAATGTGCTCTAATTTCTGATTTTATTATCATAACTATGGTTAATTTTGATATAATCATTGGTATGTAATGTATTTCTAAATATAATGAATATTTTTATTTAAAAGTGAATTAAATTTTGATTCATGATGAAGGTATGGAATTTTTCATCTTTAGAAGGGAGACTTAGTCATCTAATTCATATCTAGATACACCTCCAGTATCTCTTCTAAATGAAATTATTGGGGATGAGGAGAAAACATCATCTATGGATAAGGAAATAAATATTCAAATTGAGGGAATGCCTATTTTACAAGAATATATTGATGTATTTCCAAAGGATTTACCTGGACATCCTCTAGAGCAGGAAGTTGAGTTTTCTATTGATTTAATCCCTAATGTAAGGCCAGTATCAAAGACTCCTTATAGAATGGCCTTTGTGAAATTAGTGGAGATGAAGAAATAACTATAGGAGTTGAGTAATAAGGGATTTATTTTCCCTGTTGTTTCTCCATGGGGAGACCCTATTATCTTTTTTAATAGGAAATATGGATCCATGAGGTTGTGCATCAACTATAGAGAAATCAATGCTATTAAATAATGAACAAGTATCATATTCATCACATTGATTATTTATTTTTTCAAATTCATGGAGATCAATATTTTTCAAAGATTGAACTTCAATATGGATATCATAAATTGTGTGTGACGAAGGAATATATTCCTAATACAGTATTTCAAACAAGGTATGAAAATTATGTGTTTACTGTAATGCCATTTGGACTGACTAATACACCCTCTATTTTTAAGTATCTAATTAATAGAGTGTTCAAAGAATATCTTAATTATTTTTTCATGGTATTTATTGATGATATATTGATATATTCAAAAATCTATGAGGACCATGAGAACGACTTTTGGATTATTATGGAGACTTTATGAAGAAAATAGTTATATGGGAATTTTAGAAAGTGTGAATTATGGCATCAAACGGTTTATTTTCATTTCTATATTGTCTCTAAGAATGAAATCTCATTTTATCCTGTGAAGGAAAATGAATTTTAGGAATGGACTAAACCAATGAATATAATTGTGGTACATAGTTTCATGGGTTTAGTAGGTTAATATCAGCATATTGTTCATAATTTTTCCCAATTAGCTAACTGATCAACCAAGATTACTGATAATGGGGTTTAGTTTATTTGGATAAAGGAATTAAAAGAATTATTTTAAGAATGTTAGAGGAGATTAGTGAATGCTATGATATTGACACTATTATTGTAAAATCGAGGACTTGTGATTTATAGTGATGCATCAAAGAAAGGACTTGGATGTGTCCTTATAAAGAATGATATAGTTATTACCTATGCATAAAGGTAGTTAAAAACTCATTAATAGAACTATCAAACTCATGATCTTGAGTTTTCAGCTGTAATATTTTCTCTGAAGATATGTAGGCAAAATATCTATGGTGAAAGATGTGAGATATATAAAAATAGAAAGAGTTTAAAATATATATTCTCACAGAAAGTAATCAACACGAGGAAAAGAAAATATCTTGATCTACTCAAGGAATATGATTGTTCAATACACTATCACCCAATGAAGGAAAATAAGGTAGAAAATGCATTGAGAAGGATAGATCATGGATTTCTAAACAAAATGAGGATTGAAAGGGATCATTTGGTCCTAGATATAGTGAATGTGGATAAGGAAATTATCAAGAAATATGAAACATCACTAATATTTAAATTGGTTTCCGAACCATATTTATTGGAAAGGATTAAAAGTTAACATTTTGAAGATGATAATTTCTAAATGATGGGAAGTTGGAAGACTTCATGTATCATGATAGAATTATAAAATTTGGGAAGAGGGTTTGTGTTCTCTCTATACCCAATCTAAAAAATATAATTATTGGATGATTCACATAGCTCAAATTTCTCTATACACCCTGGTAGCACTATGATGTATAGATATTTGATGAAACATTTCTGGTGGGATAATATGAAGTAGGAAATTTCTGATTATGTATCAAGATGTTTAGTTTATCAATTAGTTAAGTCTAAAAGATAACATCCTAGAGGATTCATGCAACCTCTAAATATTCCTACATATAATTTTTTTGACATTACTGTGGATTTTTTCACTAGATTACCAAAAACTCCAAGAAAAAATGATGCAATTTAGGCAATTTTTTATCAACTTACTTAATCTGCACATTTCCTCGCTATAAGGGAGGATTTTACACTGGATATCCTTACATGAATATATATTAATGAAGTTTTAAGACATCATGGAGAACCAATTTTAATTTTTTCTGATCATGATCCATGGTTAACATCGAAATTCTTTAAAGGATTCAGAAAGCTTTGGATACTGAGATTTATTTGAGAACTACTAATCACCCTCAAACTAATGGGAAGTCAGAAAGGACGATCCAAACATTAGAAGAAATGTTGATAGAATTCTCACTTGAATTTCAAGGTATGTGGGGTTAGTATTTACCTTTGGTAGAGTTTTCTTACAACAACAGTTTCCATTCAAGTATTCAAATGACACCATATGAAGCATTTTATGGAAAGAGATGTTGTACACCAAATTGTTGGGATGAATTTTGTGAAAGGAAGATTATAGTCCTAGAGATTGTAGAGGAAACAAAAACAATGGTAAGTATTATTTAAACACATATAAAAGTAGCACAAAGTAGGAAAAAGAGCTATATCGATAACCAGAGGAAAGATTTGGAGTTTCAAGTGGGAGATAATGACTTCTTGAAGGTATCTCCATGGAAGGGTGTTATAAGATTTGTAAAGAAAGGGAAACTAAGTCCTAGGTATATTGGACCATTTGAAATATTTTAGAGAACTGGAGGTGTGCCTTATCATTTGGTGACTCCACCTAGCCTTTCTAAAGTACACAATGTGTTCCACATCTCTTTGTTAAGCAAGTACATGCCTAACCCAATGCACATCCTCAATTATGAAAGAATATAACTATAACCTAATTTATCTTACTATGAAGATTATATCTAGATTCTAGACACTAGAGAATAGTTGTAGAGTAATTGTATGACTTTTCTAGTAAAGGTACTTTGGAAAAATCATAAAATTGAAGAGGCAACGTGGGAACCAGAGGAATTTATGATGAACTACCCAAATATTTTTATGAGGTGACATTATAGAAATTAAAATGACACAATTTTTTTAGGAGGGGATAATGTAAAACCCCAAGATCTTATGACATTTCTCTTTAAAAATTTATCATCTTCGATAGTTTATGCTTCACGCAACACTAAGATTAAAACCGTAATACACTATTAAATAAGAGTGTTGGAATAATAATGTGACCATTAGAAATAGTATATAACCAATAGAATAGTAACTTCACCTATGAAATTATACATAAAATTTAGGTATCTTATGAATTAAAATATAATATATTTATATCATGGAATAAGTAAATAAATGTTTTAAAAATGATAAATTAAGTGTTGGTATTTTTTTGAAACATAAATGTTTATTTACAATTTTATAATTAATATAATGATTTAAATAAAATTTTATTTTCATTAAATTGATTCATAAATTAACATATTGTTTTCTTATGATAATAAGATACTTTTATTAGACCTTAATTAATTTTTGAAAGTGTCATAGAATTCGTTATATTATTAAAATTGGTATTTTTTGAGTAAATGTTGATTTTATTTAAAAATTAATTTTCGCATACATATAAAATTAATTTCATAAAATGGATTCCATTTTTTAATTCTACACATCAAAAAATGGTTATGGTTAATTTTTTGTATTTTTATAAAATAATTGATTTTTTTAATAGTGAAATACAGTAATTTAAGTTATTTAACAAATACATGAATTATTGAGTCATAGATGGTGTATGGATGATTTAACACAAAATATCAAAATATCCTTAATTATTTTAATATATTTATAGATAAGGTTCAAAATATTTATATTCTTCAGCCAATTTAATAAACAAATGGATAAAATAATCAAAAAATACCCCTATTCTCCACTATAAATACCACCCATCCCCACCCCTTCTCCTCACACCTAAAAAGCCTTGAATCATTTGAAATTTCTTCCCAATACCTATAAAAAACTCTCCCCTACGTTAAAGTCCATCTGTTCTCACCCAAAATACCATTTCAAAGTTCCTTAAGGAGGTTCTCAAGGAGAGGAATTCAAGAGGTAAAATCTCCTGTCATTATTTTAATTTTCTTTCAATTTATTTTCTTTTATTATCCTTTCCTTACCTACTCAATCCAAAAATTCATCATAAATATATTTTTTTATATACACTACAGTTTTATTATGATAATGGTATATCCACCATTAATTCTTTTCTCTTCCCCTTTTAAAAAAAACATCATTTATGAGGTGCTGATTTACCGCCTTCGTGGATGAAGAGTTTTTTTTCAATTACACATTCAAGTATGGTTATAAAACCATTTTTATGGTTTATATAGACTTTAATATATGTAATAAAACTTATTTCATGTTCTGTAACCAGTATATATACATAATATTAATACATACGACAAAACTAGTTCGTGGTAATTGAAAAATGCCAAAATAATCTAAACGATTATCATTATCATTTTATCTAATAAATCATCATAATATCTAAAAATGATATTTAATAACATTAAATATTATTTAAGTTCATTAATAACATATAATTTCAATTTTTTATAACTATTTCCATTTCACACGATCTTTCGTACATGTATACAAGTGAACCATTCTTGAAAACCAAGGAAACGAATGCTACAGAGTGATGAAATTGAATCTTATAACTCATAAAAAATACCATAAATGAACTTAATATAATTATAATAAATAAAATAAATGTTTAATAGGTTCTTAATTAAATTATCAATGAATCTAATTTCATTATATAGGATGTTAAGTACAAGTGCATAACGCTTTTGCACATAAGGTGAGGATTCTTCCCGAACCTCTATTTTTCATTTAGGTTATGCTTTCTCTCTCTTTACCACAATGTAATTCTTAATTATTTTTATATAATTATTATAAACACTATTTATATGTTCCAAAATAATATATCCATATCATTTAATCTTTTTTGATGGGAGAATACATATTTCATAAGGTTCCCTTTTCAATTCCTCTCGACAAGCAAGCCCGATTAAAGGGTACTTCTCAATTTCTTACCCATTTTCTAGTACACTCCATAATCTATTATAATACACCAATATTTTTTTGAATATATCTATTTTTATCATGAAAAAATACCTTATTATTTTTTTGATCCTATGTAAGCAAATAATCCTTTTTCCGCTTTAAATACTATTTTATATTTTCCCTCAAACCACACTGAAGAGGCCCATTTATAAAGTTCTTAGAAACTATTTTTTTCATGATTTCACTTAATTTGGATATCATTTATGACTAAAAAATAATTTTATTGACCTAATTTTTGTTTTTTAGGATATACATGTTTACAATCTTATTTTATGACAAATACAAATTACTTTTCCAAATGAACTCTTCTTTCCAAAGTAAAAAAGGTTTTTTTTATCAAGAATTCCTCAAGGATTTTATTAGAGTATTTTCATCTAATTCAACACCCTATATTTAATCCTATGATTAATTGGTATTTATATTTCATGATATCATCCACCATATTTTATTAAATGGTTTGTGATTAGTTTGACTATGGATTTTTTGTCTTGATACCATTCACCATATTACTCAGAATAGATAATGATTATGTTTTCTATTTGGGAAAAGTTATTTACATTTCGTATATATATGGTGTTCATATTTCACCCCATTTATATGAGGAATTCATTGGACTTAGTAAGTGATAGTAGGGGGACACTATAACCCCCCGATGCATCAGTAGGTCTAATGATACAAAACAAATATGGATTTGGACCAGGTTTTAACCATTTATTTTCAGATGTCTTGGCCAAGGACTTGATGGTATGTTTCAGATGTCCATTATTATGCATTCCATTATTATGATATTATTAACAGATAATCCATGATATTATTCAACTAGTATAATATCCATGGTTAAGTTTTGTTCTCATGTGATTATTTATATGGCATTATTTATTCCTTAAATATTATGCTCAGGTTTATATATTAATGGAACGTGCTTTTAGTTATTTATCGTGACATATTTTTTATGTTTATATTAGCTAATTTTGTATTGTTTACCCTTATTGAGCATCTAAGATCACCCCTTTCTTATATTTTATTTTTCCCCAGGATACAAATATGTATATTATGAATGACTTGTAGGGATAATCTAGGAGTTTATGGATGTTTCCAATGGAGTTTCTATATTTTATTTTATTTCAAGTTGTAATGTAAAAATTATGTTTGTATCTTATTTTCAAAAGATACTAAACTATTTGGTCCTTAGGGATGTGAATTCCTTTTTTATTATACCAATGTAATAAAATAAGGCATTTTCTCTAGGCTACAAGGGTCGAGATCTTTTCATTGGGTTATATCGACCACATAGTGTCTTATATTGATGTGTGGTAAATTTATACATGTGAAAAATGAATTATGGATCTTTATCTAAATTTTGAAAATAATATGAGATTTCTTTCTTAGTTTTGACTATTTTATGTATGTTTTAAACTAAAATGACACTTTTGTATTTAAAACACATAATTCATGTCATACCAACCACATCAAGTGTCGAATTGATGTGTGGTCAATACCTACACAAGATAAATGAATTATGGATCATTTTACTAAAGTTTGAAAATAATCCAAGCTCATTTTATCAGTTTTGGTGATGTGATGTGTGTTTTAAACTAAAATGACACTTTTTTATTAAAGAAATATACTTTTATTCATACCAACCACATTGGGTGTCATATTTACGTTCGGTCAGTTACTACACATCAAAAATGAATTATAAATTATCTTCTTAAATTTTGAAAACAATCCAATCTCATTTTCTCGATTTTGGTGATGTGATGTGAGTTTTAAATTAAAAAAGATCTTTTTTATTAAAAAAATGTACTTTGAGTCATACTAACCACATAGTGTGTAAGATTTATGTGTGATAAATTCTTATACATCAAAAATGACTTATGGATTGTTTAACTTATGTTTTAAAACAATACAAGCTCATTTTCTCAGTTTTGAGCATGTGACGTGTGTTTTGAACTAATGTGTAAATTTAAAAAAATAAGTATCAGATAAAAATTATAATGAAATTAACTAAAAAACTAGATAAAATGATGATAAAATTAACTAAATTAGTGGGAATTCCCATATTCATGATGTATATATATATTCTGACAGTGTGTATTCTGCCCATTCATTTTAAAACAAATTTATTTCCAATATTATACCTATACTTGATAAATATATCAAAAATAATATATAAGAATTCTGATACTAATGCTTCACACCCTAAAAATATTTCTAAGGTCATAGCTTGTACTATATTACAAACATAGTAGTTAATCACCTAAATTTGATGTCAGAAAACATTTAGACACTATGTATGCTACCCACTCATCTCTAAACAAATTTACTTATTTTTTTGAGTATAAAGGTTGTCGAAAATCTTGGTAGTAATGAGAAAATATTGAAATACAAATAATTAAGAAATATTTTTAATGAAATTGTAATTACCTTCAGAAATTACCTGTTTAGGGAAGATGATATTTTTATGGTTTATGATATCTCTCATAAATTTACAAACATAATATCCACAATCATAGATATTAGCTTTCTTTAGACACTAAAAAAACATTGATCAAAATAAGTAAATTGTTTTGAAATATGTTTTGATAGTTAAATATTTCTATATATACCATAATTTGTATCCATTTGAAGTAATCTATAGGCCTTTTATATTTAGTCACTGACTTTATGCCCTGATTTATCCTATATTTAGAGACCACCCTATCATAACAAAATTCTTGTTAAAACACAAAATGAAATATATAATTCAAATTTTATCTATAAAATGTTGATTTGTGTGTATTAAAAATTCATAATACACATCATGTGTAGTCTTTTTGTTGGATATCCATGCATTAGATCCAAAAAAATAAATATTTGGGGTATCTATATTGAGTGTGATCAATATCAGGTGATTCCTAAAAAACAAAAAAAATTAATGAAAAAAATAAAAAAATATTTTATGTGATTATATTATAGAGTTTTACCCCTGTAATGTAGACATCACAAAGAGTTTGTCATCTGTTATTTTTTTTATCAAATGCGTATTTTAGCTCATCTTTTTTCTTATCAATTTCTTCCTTCCCCAAATAATTTTCTAGCATAGAAATGATCCAAGGATTAATGAATACAAATCATGATTCGTATAGTTTTCCCTTTATATAGTAGTAATATAAGCACTTATAGAAAATATGAATAGTTATTAACTTTAATGAACATATTATATCATTTTTTGGACAGACATATTATCAAAATATATTGTGTATATGTATTCATAATTGAGACTCCCAACCATTCAAACTTGAGAATCTCATTTATACTCTTGAGACCAATTGTATCAGCAATTAAAGTTCCAAATATTTCTTCTTTATATGGAATATAAGAAATATTTTCATCTTTATATTCGATCTCATCATGTAGTTATAATAATAAATGTTATAGTGCAACTGGTGAGGAGAAGGTACTCTTGGAAAGTCTTTTTGATTTCTTGGTCAATTCACTAGATTGTCTTGATTTGAACTTCTATTTCCCCATCGTTTTATATGTATGAAATACCATACCTAATTTTATACCTTTTTATCAAATGTTACAAGTTTTTTATATGAAAACAATTAATAAAGGAATACCTCATATATCTTTATAATATTAGATTCCATATATGAAAGCTCCAATATCATCATTGACTATTTTAATATCTGGATAATCAAGTAGAATATGCAACTCAATGGTCGGCTCTTGAGATACCTAAATATACATTATCATGTGATATTTTGGGTGTTATTTATTATGTAGCTTGTCTCTTGAGATATTATACATCATACCCATCACAACAAGGCAGTGTGTGGGGGTTCATAGATAGAAATCACATACAACTTTAACCTATAGAATTTTAATTATATAAAGTTATCAAAAGTTTTTTTATTCAAATTTAAGAGAAATAGTAATGAAAAAATTTATTACCTTGGGTAAACTATGAGGTTGAGGGTAATGAATAGCCTCAAATCTAGCTGGTTCATTTTGTTGTTTATGTGAGGATCTTTATTCCACTACTGGTTCTCTTTTATCCATTCTCATATATTGGTCTATTAAAATAAACTGGACAATAATATCTTGAAAAGAATATATTTATGCATGTAATCCTTTAATCATCTCATATGTATCTTCTTATGATTTTTTCTTCCTTAAATATGTTCGAGGATACACTCCAAAACCTACTCCTCTAACACGACCATATTTTTCTAGCCACTTCAAATTTACTGAAAGTATTTTTTCTTCTAGTAAGGTCATTGCTGATTCTTATGTCTAAACTGTATAAAAACATATGAAAATAAATAGATATTTTTATGTAATACTATTATAAATAATAAATAATTACTATTATGTCATACTTACACATTTTTGTCACACTTCTTTTGTGTTTTTATCAACTAGTTTACCCTTTTTATTTACGCGAGCCTCCTTTCATAGCACATGAAATGGGATGGAAGTAGCTTTAGATTTTGATTCATCAATATGCATATAAAAAATTAATATATGATGTTTCATATCACATAAATATTTTATTGTTTATTTAAAATACATACTAATTTATTTTCTAGTGAAGCATACCTTATCCTTACTTTGTGATAAGGGTACATTGGTGTTGATGCAATTTCTTTATTTTTAGTGCTCCTTTTCTGTTTCATAAATTATCAACTTTGAATCAAATTAGATAAAATTAACAATTTCAAATAATATATTATCAGAAACTGTGAACCTGAAATGATTTATCATCACAATGAATGACGAAATAATTCCATGTTTCTTGTTTTATAATGTGTGCATAAGTAACTGGTGGTTGGGGATTTACTTTCCGCTCAGCATCCCTAAGATGAAATTTGGTAAGAAGATTCTGGAAGCCTCTATGATCTTTTTCAACATCCATTAGGACATGTTTATTATTAAAATATTCTAAAATCAATGAATTATTCAAGGAATAATGAAAATTAAATAAATGTTTCATTATATATTTTTTTGGTAAAATAAAGAAAGGTTATCATAACATTACCTTTATATCTTCCCAAAGGGTTTCCTTAATTATAGGTTAGATATAGTTCCATAAATATATATCAATATTCACATTCATCCTCATTATGACTCCAACATAACTAATAAACATTGACTTGTTGGGGTCAACATGTTAGCCACATTAATTCCATCCAACCTCAAATTTTATACCCTTACTTCTTACCTTGATAATTTTAGTCAACACAACAATGTTTTTTTGTTCATGTTGTCTTCATCAACATGTTGTTGATCCCATAATAATTCTGCAATTTTAGCATCAACAACCTATTCTTCCATATGATCGGTAACATCATCATGTGCATAAGACATTGTCTGCATTAGTAATCAAACATTTAATGTAGATTATGTTAATATAGAATAGAACACATAATATTATTAGGAAAATCATAGTATATTAAATACAGTTTAACCTTATCATTGAACTCTCTTTATTTTTTTAAAGGTTGAATGGATTTTGATCCTATATAGAGAATTTAAATCCCCTCTTCACGGCCCCCTCTTATATATAAGACATTTTCTACATTGGGACCACCATTAACTGATTTTAATTTCCCAATGAAAGGGTCATCCTTGACTGAATTTTAATCTAAACCTATATATATTTTAGTTTCCATTTAGAAAATCAACCAATTCTTGTTTGTTGGATCTGTGACATAAAATACTTTCACTATTTGTGATGTCATTATGAATGGATCGTCCTTTTTACCCTCCACACTAAAATTCAACTTTAAGAAGCCCATTTCATTAACTTTCACTGCAATCCTATTATAAACCTCTTCGAAACATAAAATTGGAACTTGAAATTTTGTATAATACAAATTTTATATGTATTTTATAATGCCAAAATATGATATATTTTCATAAATTGGATTTCTATCCTTGGAACCAGATATGTTCATCACTTCCTACAAAATTGTAACTCCACTTTTTTGTATTATACTGAAATCATCTTGATATTTCTTATAGAATGTATAATTATTGATTACAAAACCGGTATAATATATAACATTTTCATTTTTTCACCGAGATAGCCATCAAAGTTGTTCGACAATTTAATTCAGATTTTCAGATAACTCCATATAAATATAATCTCAAAAATCATCCTATAAACTATTGATTATATTTATTTTATATACATCCTTTATCCCATGATGGATTCAAATCTCTATAAATTGATTTTTGGTATTCAAAATATGGATCAACATATTCACTATTATGTAAAATGTAAAGGTTTTCTTAATCCCACTCCTTGATGGTAATTGTAACAACAACTCTTCCAGAAATCTCTTCTCTCATAAGGTGTTCACTATGACAAGACTTTGGGAGATCTATGCTATCAACATATGATAGGTAATTAGTACAGAATTCAATAGTTTCTTCAACAATATATCATTCTGTAATACAACCTTCTGGATGACTTCGATTCTTGACATACCCTTTCTAAATCTTTATATATTATTCAATGGGGAACATCCATTTTTAATGGTTAGAACACATAGTTGAACCTCTATAACCAAGTAAAACATCAGGTGGACCATTATATCAAAGAATTATGGTGGGAAGAACATATCTAATTCATATAATATGACTACAAACTCCTTATTCATGATTGGAAACTTTACTGCATATGGATTTGAAAAAGAAGCATAATTTGGTTAATGTATGTCATAAATTTTTAGGAAGAATGAAATGTAAATAAACAGACATTGTATATTGAATCAAATTAAAAAATGATAATCATGTTATTTTAGTCCCCGTAACTTCAAATTATTAATTTGAACGACATTATTGATATTTTATGAATACCCCTTTGAAACTTTTACACGATTAAGGAAAATGAAAATTTATAATTTTTCCTATCTAGATAGAGTGTAAGATGCTAGAGGAAAAAAAATCATTCCCATTACCCTTCACTGGTAACAAATCTTCCCTTATCCCCATGTCAATCATGTTCAACCAATCCTTTATGCCATTTTTTCTAAGAACATTTAGTAATGTTCTAATAACACTATCAAATACATTTTTTTCTACATGCATGAAATCAATAAAATGTCTTATGTACAAATAATTCCAATAGGGTAATTCAAAGAAAATTGATCTCTTTTTCCAACCTGATTTCGTATGGTTTTTCAAAAATTATTTACCAAAAATAGTGTTAATATATTTTACTTTATTGAACAGTTGATTTCCAATTAGTGTAGATGGTGATGTACCATGTTCAGAATTCCCATAAAATATTGTCATCTATGATCAGTATTTATGTTGTTTAGGTAAAAAAATTGATGTCCTAAATACAAAATCTTTAAGGAATGTTTCAACCAGACTAAGTTTGTGAATTCTTCACAAATGGGACACCCCAACATTCCTTTAATGTTATATCCTAACAAATTTCCATAAGCAGGAAATTTATTTATCATCCCATACAACATATATCTCAATGTGAAATATTCACTTATATGAACATCATACATTGTAACAATTTTATCCCACATAAATTTCAGATCTTTGATAAATGGATCCAAATATACATCAATATCATTACTAGGTTATTTTGGTCCAAATATAAGCAGAAACAACATAATTTATTTTCACTTCATGTATAATAATGATGATAAGTTATAATTTACCAACATTATGAGACATGTACTATGAGTATTAGTTTTTACACTAAAAGGATTTAGATCATCTGTAGATAATGCAAGATTTGAGTTTCTCATATCATTTACAAATTTAGGATACCCATAATAAAATAATTTTTACTGAGGAGAGTCTGCTGGATGACGTAGGTTCTCATATTTAATTCTTGTATCTACATGTCATGTTAATTGTTTCATTATTTCCTAAAATATATATAGTCTTCTAAACCATGTAATTATAGTAAAGTACCATACATATTTTTAAGTAATTAATTCAACTTTCTTGTATTGATCTACACCACACTTAGGGAACTTTATGAGTGATTCATGGTCCATGAGACACAACATGAAATCATTGGGACAATAATGTATTTTTTTATAGATCATGGACATTGAACATAGAATTCATTTAGCGTAATATATTTTAAAAGGAACTTAATTTTCATATAGTATCATATCATTCAGGAAAACAATTATCTTTATAAAGCTGGTGTCACTCCATGTACTACTAGCTTTCAAATTATATAACTTCAATACAAATGATAATGTTGTGTATTTAGTACAACCGATATACAATAGTCTCTTAGAATAATTATTTAACTTATCAAAAAACTTTGTGCAATCAATCGGGTCATATTAAATTTTCTTATTTATTTCATTCATATGATCTTCATAATCATTTACACTAGTATTCATATCAAATGATTCATAAACCAAAGTATCATCCCAATCAGAGTGAACATTCAGTTTTATACTGTGTTTAGTCCAAAATTTATAGTTATTATCTATTACATGATAAAAAAATGTTCTTACAACTCTTATGGACTAATGTTTCCTAAATTACAATAACCTAAACACAAATAAAGGATTTTATAAGGGTAGTATTCATGATCTACTGAAAACTTGATGAACTCTTTAACTTTATATTCATACTCATTTTTTAAATGATTAGTGTGCATCCATTTTCAATTCATATTTGTCATATTAGGTTCATAAAATATTCATTTTATATAAAAAATAAATAAATACACATAAGATATTCATAATGAAATGTGAAATTTAAAGATAATTCTAATAAGTGGAACCCAAAATGATCACCAGTACTAGGTATGGGATGACTACTGCTCATAGTAGTTCAAGTAACATAGGTGAAAGTCCAAAAGATATGGGTTATGAGTATCAAGCAACAAAATTAAATAATAACTATTTGGGAGATTAAGCTAATGAGGATGATGGTTTTATCCTTAAATCTAAATGTTCCTGGGCTAGGAGTTTGCGAAGCACCAGAAAAAATTTCTTAGTTTGTTGCCTAAATTTGAAACTTTCCTCAGGAACACAATGGTTTGATAGATGAGATGATAATACAATAAATGTTCACAATGTCCTCAATATTTTATACCCCTTTCCAAATTCCCAATGGGTTGAGATACATGATCACCTTAGATCAAGTATACATGAACCATTATCCCTTGAATAGAATAAATATTGCACCAAGACTATAATATGCTCTCTTATTGGAAAAAGATGCATGATTGCTTAGTCCCACTTATTTTAGAGACTATGGAGACGTTTCTAGTTGGTATAAAAGTAATAAAACATCATTTCATTAGGAGTGATTCATGATTTATGTCTCTATCTGGTACAGTACTTGTATCCTTATAAATCCTTAAGATTTAACTACGTACATTCCATTAAATAAATACATTTTTGGGTAAATTTTATCACATGCAACACTAAACTAAAAAAGACATAAATATACCACATTATAGTGAAAGGTAAACCTTAATAAATTATTAGTATAAAACATGAAACATCATTATGAAAATTACTATAATAATAAAACCATAAAAATTTAAAAAGATATTAATATTATTTTTTATAAAAAATATATTATAATTGGATATATATATATATATATATATTTCAAATAATTATTTACTTTATTTTGATACCAAGGAATTGATGAAATTTAATGAGGATGAGTAATAAATATGATATTATTAAAATCATCAAAGTTATAAATACATATTTCTAAAAGAATTTTTTTTAATTGGTTTGTATATTTTCATAAAAAGGTAAATTAATATTATTTAAAATATGAATCAAATAATATGTAATGTTTCAATATATTTAAATTCATTCACCATTATAGAGTTTTAAATGGTTTTAAATTAAGAGATAAGGCCACGAATATAACAAAAAGGTATCTCTAATTAATTAGATAAGTTATTTTTATACCTACCCTATATTATAATCCAAATATTTCTAATTTGGATCAAGTTACCAAGAATATTTATTCTATTTTTATAATAATAAACACATATTTACAAAAGTTACACTTATCTGACTTAAAAAAGAGGCCTCCTCCACCCCTTCAAAGATACACCCAAAAATTAAACTCTCCACTATACTATACCATATTTTATTTCCTAACAATAATCTCCTATGTTATTGATATTTTGTTTTCTAGAAGAAGTTTTAAATTTCTAATTTCTAGGATGTCCTTCAAAATGATATTCAAGCTCTCAGCATAGATTATATGTTATTCATGGTTTTCTTCTTTATTTTATTTATCGAAATCTTCTTAAATATCATTTATCACAATCATAAATTTTGTATAAAATCATGAATATTCTATAAAAGTTATATTAAAATTATGAAATAGAGATTTATTACTCATTCTGTTGTTATAAGACACTCTTGTTTAGGTTTATTTTACCACCTAAAAGAGAGATGTTATAATGATTTTTCCATGAATGATTAAGGAATATTATTTACTAATAATATTACATAAAATTATTTAATTTAATATGTTTTAAGTATTCTTTAAAGGTGATAGGAATATTTTTATTCACTAATAAAATCAGTTATTTTTTTGATTAGAAATATCTAGAAAAATATTTCATATATTTATATGAAAATCATCACCATATTCTCCATAAAATGAAAATGATACTCCATAAATATTTCTAAAAAAGTCTCAACACCATAATGAAAATATGTATATTATCAAACCATAACCAATGAGTAAGTATCATAACCTATGAGTTAGAACATTCATGGGAGACATAATAGTTAACACAAAAATATTTACATTAACAAATAATTAATTCTAAATGGGTAATAAAAAAATATATTTAAAATTGATTTAGTATTATAAATATAAATATTTTTTCATATATATTTATGATGAATATAAATTAATTATACAAGAAGTGAAAGAATTTATAACTAAGAGGAATTATGTTGTAAGGGTTTATTTCTAAATTTGAATTCATTAATACATGTTTCCTTTTCTAGGCCATATTTTGATATTATTTTGATTCATTATCCCATGAATTTATTATAAAATATTTTCATGTAATTCCTTTGATTTAAAAATGAAAATAATTTTTCTATAAATGTATTTTTATTCATTTTTTATAAAATTCTTAATGAAATATCACAAACCTCAACCAAAATCTGGTCCATCCATATCAACACATCACAATAAACCACCTCATTTATAATTAATTTTCTAGGTCCCTTTGTGAAATCACTCTATAATTTTTTTAACACCCAAACCATTTTTTTAAAACATTTTCCAAATTACATATTGAAACCAACTTCATTACAAAACACTTTACAAGGGACCAAAACTTTTTAAATTACCACATATTAATATAAAATTTTAAATATAATCTCAAAACCACTTTAAAATTTTTAAAGGATACTTTTTGAATTTTTAAAAACCTGCTTGAAATACATTTTTTTTAAATTCCACATGAAAATTGACCATTTTTTTTCAAAAAACTTAATGGGATACAAAATCCATTTTCTATAAAAACTGTTAGCATCAAGTGAACAATTTTAAAATCATATTCAAAAACCATTAACAATAAATTAAAAGTTTAAAACTATTTCCATGGAAAGATGTACACTTTTACATTTTTAATACTTTACAAGTTCAATTTTAAGTCACTTCATGAGTTTCAAAAAGTCGAATCCATTTCAGTTAATTTTAAGGGAAAACCTATTTTTTCTTTTCAAAACCCACTTTAACATTTGAAACCAAGTTTCCTTTTTCAAAATTGAAATTTAAAATAGGCATGAGAATAAAAATCCTAAGTAATCCACCACCCAGTCTAAATAAAATCATGATTATTAAACATTTCATAATCATTTTATAAAGATGGCATGAATAAAAAAAATAGAAGATAGGAGTAAATTAACAATTAAAATCCTAGAACCATGGTAAAGGATTCCTCATGTAAGTTAGTTCAAGGCTCAAGGATCCTCACAATCTCAGTTGTCATTGCTACCTGGTGTGTATATTACCATATGGCTATGGTCAAAGGGGGTAGGATTCCACCGCTACAAGTGTCTCCCTACCTCACTAAAGTTTAGTTAGTGTTGTCATTATAGATTTTATTATTAGGTATAATGAAACATTCCTAACATTATTGGCAAGTACTACTCGCCTAAATATTGAGGTTCCCATGGGAGTCATTCAAAATAATATCACGGGACTATTCATTTATCAAAAACCAATTTCATCAAATAACACACAATAAGCCACAAATAAAATCTTTCACATTACATATAATTTATTCAAGAATCAATATCGATAAGGTTTTAAAAATATTTATGAAATTAAAAACTATTTTCCAAAAGATCATTAGTTATGCTTTTGAAAACTATAGATTGGGAAAACCCCCTTACCTTCAAGGTGAGGTGAAGGCCTTATTTTATAGATTGAAAAAGAGAAATACAAATAGGAGTATTACGATGTGGGACTCAAAAATACCCAAAATAATAAAAAGGGTTTTAACACTCCCCCTCAAGCAGGACATGCTCAGCTTTGACAACAAGTCACAAAAAAAAAGATGACATCATACAAGACTAGACACACTCCCCCTTAAGCTGGGTTGCAGATGCTTTGGATTCCCATCTTGGAACTGAGCGAGGTTAGGTGAGCCCCTGGGAGGCGTTTGGTGAAGATTTCAGCAATTTGTTCTGTTATTGGGATTTGGATAAAGCTGACATGATTGTGCTCTAGGTGGTGGCAAAGAAAGTGGCAGTCCACCTCAACATTCTTTGTGAATTCATGGAAGATGGGATTCAAAGCAATCTTGGCGGCTACCTGATTGTCACACCAGATGTGAGAAGATGTATGTTGAGAAAATCCAAGCTCCTAGAGGAGTTGTCGAAGACAAAGGATCTCCGTAGTGATGGTGGCCATGGCATGGTACTCAGACTCCACACTGGATCGGGAGACGACAGTCTGTTTCTTGTTGTGCCAAGAGATGAGGTTGTCGGCCAAGAAGACGGAAAACCCAAAAGTAGATCTTTGAGTAGCAAGACAACCAGCATAATCAGCATCACAGAAGGCCACAATATGCAGATAAGGATGCTGGGAGTAGAAAAGATCACAAGTAGGATATCACTTGATGTATTTGGTGATGCGGAGAACAACATCCCAATGAGAGGTGGTCAGATGCTCGATAAATTGACTCACTTTTCCAAAAGCACAGGCAATGTCGGGATGAGTCATGGTGATATAATTGAGTTTTAACCCTAGGATAAGGTACCACTCTGGATGTGGATATAGTTTTGAGGAGGTATAAAGAGACTGTTCCCCAGGAACTAGAGGAGTGTCCACAGTAGTTTCCTGTGTCAGCACAACAACCTACAGAATATCCAATGCATACTTTTGTTGGCAGAGGGAGATGGAGTTCGAAGAATAGGATACCTCGATGCCGAAGAAGTATGTGAGAGGACATAGATCCTTAATGTAGAAGTGCTGGTGAAGATGCTCCTTGAGGTGAGTGATACCTACAAAGTCGCTTCTAGTGATGATGATATCATCCACATAAATGACCAATAGGATGCAGCTAGTGGAGGTTGTCCTGTAGAACACTGTGTGGTCCTTCATGCTATAAGAGAGCCCAAATCTGGTGACGACAGTGCTAAAGTAGTTGAACCAAGCATGGGGAGACAGCTTGAGACTGTAAAGAGAGTGGCAGAGTCAACAGACTTGAGAATCTATGTCGGAGGCACAAAATCCAGGGGGGATGTTGTAGATAAACCTCTTCCTCAATGAATCCATGTAGGAATACATTCTTGAAATCCTATTGATGAAGAGTCCAATGATGATGGGCGGCCAGAGAGAGGAATAATCTAATGGAGTCCATCTTGGAAACTGGTGAGAAGGTATCAAAGTAGTTAATACCGTAAGTCTATGCGAATCCCTTGGCCACAAGGTGGGCTTTGAGGTGATGGAGAGTTCCATCGGTATTTAGCCTGACTGTGTAAATCCATTTGCTGCATACCGCATGTTTTCCTACTAGAAGGGGGACAAGATCCCAAGTATGGTTTTTTCATGAACCAGCTTGGGTACCCTGGTAACCCGATAATTGAGTCGGCCCTGACATAGCCTGAAGGGCGTTCCCAATCCCCACGGGTTGGTGAATAGCACCTAGAATCGTACAACATACAAGTGGGAACGATTTTGCCAAAAAAATGCAGAAGAAAAAGAAACAAGACAGTATGCATAACAAAAAAGAAACTCCACTGGGAGTGATGTACCAGTATACAACTTGGCATAAAATCCCAAAGTATTACCACCCAAGTACTAAAAATGGAAATACAGCCCCAAGGTCCCTAAGGATACAACTCACCAAGAGAATATCAACAACCGGATCCACATCCAATTGATTCCTTCCCTGTGCTCGAACCTGGAAGAAGGAAGTCTACAAACACCCGAAGGCAAAAGTAAGGTGTGAGCCTAAGCCCAGTAGGATACCACCAAAGATTCCGTAATAGATTCCAAATATGAATTATCCAAATAAAAGCTTTCAACCTTCAAATAAATAGGTTTGGAAATTCAAAATCATATTCTAACAAAATATGCTATATATTTTTAAAGGATGGAAATAAATATTTTAAGAAAAGGATTTAAAAATGATGGAATATTTCTAAAAACAATGGCTTAAGTAAAAAATTTATATAAAATAGTTTATATAAATTCAGCAGGCATGTAAAGCAGTTCATAAGCATTAGCATACATTTATATCTCAAATATAAACAAACAAGAGAGCAACATGCTCATCTGCCAAAAGGTACGATAGTATTAACCAGTAATAGTATTCCACACTCTCTATGTGAACTCGGAAAAATGTGTATACACACGTCCCTATAAAACTGGCCAAAGGAGACTCTTCACCAACCCATTGGGGTTGTGACCCACCGCAAGTATGTTTTAGAACCTTGTTGTAGCGTAGAGTGTATCCAAATAACTCACTAACTACCTAAGGCTTTCATGCACTCTTACATGATGGGAGAAATATTTTAATAATGCTTAAAATACAATCAATCCCATTCCTCCATTTTAAAAGTACCAATTCTATTTCATTTAAAACCAAAACAGGTTTTATTCAAAACATGCCTTTCCACAAGATAAAACCAATGGGTTTCCATCAAATCATTTTAAGACATTTTCATAAGTTTGAAATCCATTCAAAACCAATTCCATCATTACACAATTCACTTCCACAATTAAATTCAACAATCTAATTGAAGTCATTTCCATCAAATCCACAATTTAAATTAAACAATTTAAATCGTCCAATTCCCATAAACACACCCAATTCAATGGAATTGGGGTTTTACCAAATTTCTATGCCAAAACCATTTCAAATATCTCAATTCAATGGAATCGAGTTTTTATCAATTTAATAGAAAAAAAATTTGAGCAATTGAATTTAAATTAGCAATTTAAATAAATAAAGAAAATACAATGATAATCAATTTGGCATGTCGGGGTGGAACCACCTACCTCGAAGGTTTTGACCAAAACCACAACGGTCGAGAACGCTCAAGAAAACCGAGTTTCTTCTTCAAGAACCCGCCTTAGATCTCTTATCCTAGCAAGATCATGACCAAAACTCATCATACTTGGTACCACACACTTAGATCTACCCATAATGGGTGTAGTTCTAAGAAACCGAGAGAAGAGGATAAGTAGATCTAAGTGGATCTAAGAAACCGATAAAGAATGATGAAGAACAATCACATACCTCAAGAATCTGGCTTCGATTCACCAAGAGGAGACTTTGGATCGCCTACGGAACAATAGTAGAACCTTCTCTGACCTTAGAAGAAGACCAATCCCGAGTTAGGGATGCTTAGGAGGAAAAACAAGGTACTTAGAGGCAAAAACGAGCGAGATCCACAATTTAAGGATCTCATTTAAGTGGCCACACGGTTTGGCCACACAGTTTAACAAACCATGCGCTAATCGTGCGTGAGATACTGCTTTATCCATACTTCTCGCATGGTTTGGCTGCATGTTTAGACAAACCGTGCGCCGCCTGTGCGGAAGCTACTGTCTAGGTTTCAAGGTTGGCATGGTTTGGTCGCACGGTTTGTCAAACCATGTGAAAACCGTGCACAACTCACTGGTCTTTATCTTTCCTAAAAAATTCACCCAAATTATCCCTAATCCTTTACTCCAAAATGAAGGTACTTAGAAACATAAAAAAATACCTGAAAACGTAACATGATGTTACAACCTCCCCACCATAAAATCTTTCTGCCCCCAGAAAGCCTAAGAAGAAACCTCCACGTCAAAAAGATGAGGCCACTGCTCCCTCATTAGTGCATCCCTTTCCCACGTCTCATGAAAATCAGAACCATGCTACCATAGCACACAGACTAGAGGTATCATTCTCCCACGAAGTACCTTGGTCTCAGAATCAACAACCTTGAATGGTCGTTCAATCACAGATAAATCTGGCTCAATCTCAAGATCACTTCAGCTCACAACATGAGATGGATCAGAGAGATACTTTCGAAATTGCGATACATGGAACACATTATGTATCAATGTTAGCTGTGGTGGTAGATCTAGATGGTAAGAAACCTTCCCTACAAGACCAAAAAACTCGAAAGGTCCCACAAAACAAGGAGCAAGCTTCCCTTTCCTCTCAATCCATCGATGACCTAATCGGGGTGAAACCTTCAAGAACACCTTGTCACCAACTGATAACTCTAAAGGTTTATGATGAAGATCATTATAAGACTTGTACCGGCTCTGTGCTGACAACATTATCTGATGAATCAACTGGATCTTAGTTGTCGTCTCTTGGACCAAACTCGGTCCTACCAAGGAACTTTCACCAATCTATGACCAACATAAAGGAGATTTACAAGGATGACCACACAATGCCTCAAAAAGACCCATTTTGATCACAGAATGATAAATGTTGTTATAATAAAACTCAACTAGCCCCAGATGATCATCCCAAGACCCACCAAAGTTGATAACACAAGCGTGGAGCATATCCTCAAGGATCTGAATAGCTCTCTTGGTCTGGCCATCTGACTGTGGATGGTAGGTCGTGCACAAATGGACCTGAGATCCCAGTGCCTCCTAAAGGCCTCTCCAAAAGTGAGAAGTAAACCTAGGATCCCTATCAGAGACTATAGCAGATGAAACTCCATGAAAACGAACAACTTCGTTCACATAGATATTTCCCAACTCCTCAACTTTGGTTGTATCTCGAATAGGTATAAAGTGAGCTAACTTGGTCAGTCTGTTGATCACAACACATATCGCGTTATTCTTCCTCTGGGTTTGAGGTAACCCAGCCACAAATTCCATAGAGATTTCATCCCACTTCCATGTAGGTACTAGAAGTGGTTGAAGCAAACTCGAAGGTTTCTGGTGCTCATCTTTCACCTACTGACATGTATAGCAATGAGACACAAACTCAGCAATGTCTCGTCTCATACCTGGCCACCGGAACTACTGCCGCATGTCATAGAACATCTTTGTGGTTCCTGAGTGTACATCCCACTGAGAGTTATGGTAACCCCCCATCACATCCTTCCTTTCCACTAACGACACAACATAATGGTTATGATAACACAGAACACCCTCTTTGGAGAACAACCACTGATTGTCGGTCTCCCCACCATAAAGAGAGTCCCTAATGCTATGGAATTCATCATCCAGTTGTTGTTCCTGAAGAATTAACTCAAGGAGAGCAGATGTCAACTAGACACTGGATAAAGAAACTTCCTTCCCCTTCCACTGAACTCCAATATGCAACTGAGAAAAAAGAGCCATCAAACTCCACTCTTCTGAAGATTCTTTCACAGCATGTGATGGAAGTTTCCTGCTTAACACAACTGCAACTACATTCCCTTTTCCCGGGGTATAGGCAATGCCAAAGTTGAAATATTGTAGGTACTCCACCCAATTCCTTTGGTGGAGATTCAAATCTTTCTGAGAGAAGATATAACTCAAGATCTTGTGGTATGAATACACAGTAAACCTTTCTCCATAAAGGTAATGTCTCTAACACTTAGGTGCGTGCATTAAATCTGCAAGTTCAAGGTCATGGGTAGGATAGTTCTTCTCATGAGGATAAACTGACGAGACCTATAAGCAACAACATGATTACCCTGCATGAGAACACATCCCAAACCTAGACCTGATGCATCACAGAAGACCACATAACCTATCCCAGCCTCAGGAAGAGTTAACACCGGTGCAATAGTCAAAAGACGCTTTAGCTCAACAAAAGAACTCTGATATTTATCATTCCAGGAAAACTTCACACCATTTCGAGTCAGATTAGTCATCGGAGAATCTAACTTTGAGAAGTCTTTAACAAGCTGGCGATAATATCTTGCTAAGCCCAAGAAGCTCCGAATCTTGAAAACATTTCGTGGTTGTTCCCAAGTCATAACCGCCCTCACCTTCTCAGGATCAACTGATATTACTTGTTCTGACAACACATGTCCTAATAATTTCACTTCCTGAATCTAGAAATCGCACTTTGAAAGCTTAGCATAAAGTTGGTGATTCCTTAGAAGACGCAGAACTGTTCTCAGATGATGCACATGATCCTCCTCAGACTTGGAGTAGACAAGAATTTCATCCAAAAAGACAACCACAAAAGTATTAAGATACTCATGGAAAACCTTGTTCATCAAAGCCATGAAAACTCCAGGAGCATTTGTTAAGCCAAAGGGCATAACAAGGTACTCATAATGGCCATACCTACTCCGAAAAGAAGTCTTATGAATGCCATATTCTTTTATACTCAACTGATGGTAACCAGATCGAAGATCAATTTTTGAAAATCAATTTTCCCATTTCAATTGATCAAAAAATCATCAATTTGTGGTAGTGGATATTTGTTCTTTATCGTAACTCGATTGAGATTTCAATAATTAACACATAAGAGAATAGAACCATCATCCTTCTTGGAGAAGAGAACTGGTGTTGCCCAAGGTGACACACTCGGGCGTATAAATCCTTTCTCAAGAAGATCGTCTAACTGAGACTTCAATTCCTTTAGTTCAGCTGGAGCCATTTGGTAAGAGTGAATAGAAACCGGTTGAGTACCAGGCATTAATTCAATAGTAAAATCAACCTCTCTTACTGGTGGAAAACCAGAGAAGTTAGAAGGAAACACGTTGGGAAACTCCGAAATGATTGGAGGGAGATCACCAAACAATGAATCTTTCTCTAGATCAAAAGAAAACACTGATATAAATTTCCCCAACTCTGGGAAAAAGGGTCCAGCTCTACTTGACCTTGGGTCCCATTATCCTTGAAAAATGAGAGACACACCACTGGGTGTAGAAAGGTAGACCCGTCGTAGATAACAATCAATCCGGGATTTATTGGAAATGAGCCAATCCATCCCAAATATGACGTCAAAAGATTTCATGTCGAGAACCAAGAAACCCCAAGAAAGCTCGACATCTGATAGAGAGAAGACACAAGAAGGACTACAGAGACCCTTCTCTCTCATTGTACCAAGGGGTGTAGTAATATCCATCTCACAAGATAAAATCTCCATAGGTAGATTAAGAAGATTAACAATATGGGTTGAAATAAAAGAGTGAGATGCACCAGAATCAAAAAGGGTGGTCACTAAATATGAAGCTATAGTAATGGTACCTCTCATAGTTGCAGGACCTGCATCAGCTACCTCTGGCGACTCATCCACTGCGTGAAGAAGCTTTGTTCTAAATTCCTGTGGCTGTAAACCTTTTTTACGTGAAGAATTTGATTTCCCCACAGTATTTGGAGGTGTTGATGATCCTGTTCCACTACGTGGAGTAGAGAAGTGATGTAAAAATCTCTGTAAGTGCCCTAAACGTCCGTAGGAGCTACAGTTCTTGGGTGCCTCAGTGCAAAACCTCTTAGAATGTCCTGGTTTTACACACTGATATCAAGTGAAATAAGCCCCTCCTAGTGCTATTGGAGGTCTGGAATGACTCTGTTGTCGAGAACTTCCATGAAAAATGTCACGCTTCTGTTTTCCTTTAAAGGAACCAACACTACCACTAGGAGGGAAAAAAACCTCCTTCAACCCTGAATTTCCTTCTAGGTCCATCTCAACCATCATGGCCCTATCCAGCACATCAGCATAAGTGGGTAGCTTCTGTAAGAAAACCTAAGAACGGATATCTGATCGATGTCCCAACTCGAATCGTTGAGCCTTCATCCTCTCATTAGATACAATCTCAAGAGAAAACCGTACCAACTCAGAAAAATGATTTGAGTACTTAGTCACGGTTTTATTGGCCTTCTCAAACTTGAAAAACTCCGCAGCCTTGGCCAACACCATTGATTCTGGATATAACTGGTAAGTAAAAATGACCCTAAAGTCTTTCCACTCCAAACCCTCATGTTTACCAGCCGTCACCATTGGGTCCCACCATCTCCTACTCGGTCCTTCTAGTACGAAGGTGGCACACTTCACCTTGATCACATCAGGTGTCTCCAAGAACCCAAACAGGAATTCAATCTTACTCAACCATTCCTCAGCTTGTTGAGGGTCAGTGGATCCTTTGAAAACTGGTGGCTTCTGGCGTAGGAACTCTTGAGAATGACTTCAGAAAATATCATTGTGAGGATCTATAGCTGGAGTCTAAATAGGAACTGAAGGTGGTGCATGTCCCAGAGCTTGGATAGTGCGAACAATCACCTCAACCAGACTCAGATCCACAATAGGACTCGCTTGCTGATATTCAGAAGCAGACTCTTTTTGGATCCTATTCTCATGTATTCTCGGAGGCATGTTACTACACAACATAAAAATACATTTGATTAACACTCAAACAGAGTAACAAGGAAAACTATTCTTAATAGAAGGAATAAAAAAGATTTGCTTTCCATTCTATCCAAATAAAAACAGGGAAAATAGAAGAACTAATCCACAAGTCGTATTTCCCTAACCAACCCTGGTGACTTAAGGTTCATTGTGGTGGGATCTGGCTAGGCACTCAATCACAACTACCTCCTAAGTCCCGAAAAAAATACTCAAATGCATATTGTCATCAAGGCAAGATGCTAAACCTCCCTCTGATACCATTTTGTCACGAACCAGCCTGGGTACCCTGGTAACCTGATAACCGAGCTGACCCTGACATAGACCGAAGGGCGTTCCCAATCCCCACGGGTCGACGACTAGCACCTGGCATCATACAACATACAAGTGGGAACGATTTTTCCAAAAAAATGCGGAAGAAAAGGAAGAAAGATAGTATGCATAACAAAAAAGAAACTCCACTAGGAGTGATGTACCAGAATAAAACTTGGCATAAAAGCCCAAAGTACTACAACCCAAGTACTAAAAATGGGAAAACAGCCCCAAGGTCCCTAAGGACACAACTCACCAAGAGAAGACCAACAACTGGATCCACCTCCAAGAGATTCTTTCTCTTTGCTCGAACCTGGAAGAAGGAAATATAAAAACACCCGAAGGAAAAAGTAGGGTGTGAGTCTAAGCCCAGTAGGATACCACCAAAGATTTCGTAATAGATTCCAAATATGAATTATCTAAATAAAAGCTTTCAACTTTCAAATAAACTGGTTTGGAAATTCAAAATCATATTCTAACAAAATATGCTATATATTTTCAAAGGATGGAAATAAATACTTTAAGCAAAGGCTTTACAAATGATGTAATATTTCTAAAAATAATGGATTAAGTAAAACATTTATATAAAATAGTTTATATAAATTCAACAGGCATGTAAAGAAGTTAATAATAATTTTCATACATTTATATCTCAAATTTAAACAAACAAGCGAGCAATATGGTCATCTGCCAAAAGGTACGATAGTATTAACCCGTTATAGGATTCCACACTCTCTATGTGAACTCAGAAAAATGTGTATACACACATCCCTATGAAACTGTACAAAGGAGACTCGTCACCAACCCGTCAGGGTTGTGACCCACCGCAAGTATGTTTTAGAATGTTGTCATAGCGTAGAGTGTATCCAAATAACTCACTAACTACCTAAGGCTTGCATGCACTCTTACATGATGGGTGAACTATTTTAAGAATGCTTAAAATAAAATCAATCTCATTCCTCCATTTTAAAAGTACCAATTCCATTTCATTTAAAACCAAAACATGTTTTATTCAAAACATTCCTTTCCACAAGATAAAACCAATGGGTTTCTATCAAATCATTTTAAGCCATTTTCATAAGTTTGAAATCCATTCAAAACCAATTCCATCATTACACAATTCAGTTCCACAATTAAATTCAATAATATAATTTAATTCATTTCCATCAAATCCACAATTTAAATTAAATAATTTAAATCATCCAATTCCCATAAACACACCCAGTTCAATGGAATTGGGGTTTTCCCAAATTTCTATGCCAAACCCATTTCAAATATCTCAATTCAATGGAATCGAGTTTTTATCAATTTAATTGAAAAAAATTTGAGCAATTGAATTTAAATTAGAAATTGAAATAAATCAATAAAATAAAATGATAATCAATTTGGAAAGTCAGGACGGAACCACCTACGTCGAAGGTTTTGACCAAAACAACAACGGTCGAGAACGCTCAAGAAAACCGAGTTTCTTCTTCAATAACCCACCTTAGATATCTTCTCCTAGAAAGATCATGACCAAAACTCATCATACTTGGTACCACACACTTAGATCTACCCATAACGGATGTAGTTCTAAGAAACCAAGAGAATATGAGAAGTAGATCTAAGTAGATCTAAGAAATCGATCAAGAACGATGAAGAATGATCACATACCTCAAGAATCCGGCTTCGATTCACCAAGAGGATCCTTTGGATCGCCTCCAGAATAATGGGAGTACCTTCTCTGACCTTAGGAGAAGACCAATCGCGAGTTAGGGCCGCTTAAGAGGAAAAATGAGGTACTTAGAGGCAAAACTGAGCGAGATACACAATTTAAGGATCTCATTTAAGTGGACGCATGGTTTGGCCACACAGTTTAACAAACCGTGCACTAATCATGCGTGAGATACTGCCTCAGCCATACTTATTGCATGGTTTGGCCGCACGGTTAGACAAACTGTGCTCCGCCCGTGCGGAAGCTACTATCCATGTTTCAAGGTTGGCACGGTTTGGTCGTACGGTTTGTCAAACCATGCACAAACCGTGCACAAATCACTGGCCTTTATCTTTCCTAAAACATTCACCCAAACGCTCTCCAAGACTTTACTCCAAAATGAAGGTACTTAGAAACATCAAAAAAAATACCTGAAAACGTAACGTGATGTTACAGGTTTTCTTTCAAGGCCTGAAATTCATCCTGCATTGATGCCAGCTACCCGGGGTAAGATTTGGCATCACCAACTATGCGAGGAATAGAAACTGTCTCCAGAGAGGACAGAACCCTGTATGAAGATACAAATATAGGAGTACTCTGGCCAGACTGAGTACCTTTCCATAGGGAAATGGGAAAGTTTTCGGGTGGTGGGGTAGGAGCATCGGATGAAGCAGGGATGACGGTGTCATTGGCCGGGATGGGGACATAGTGGATGGATGACGGGAGTAGACCTGACCAAAATGGGTGTCAACAGGGGTTGACACCAGTGGAGGGTGGATGATGAGATGAAGTCAATCATCGATGGTGGAGTTAGGATGAGAAGAAGGAAGGGAGAACAGATAGATATCAACAAATTCAATGTCAGTAGAGATGAAATACCTCCGTAGGTCATGTGAGAAGCAGCGATATCTGCGCTGAGTGTGGGATTAGACAAGAAAAATGAACCGGAGGGATTTGGAAGAGAGTTTGGAGAGGCCAAGATGTGTTTCGCGAACGTAACAGAGGCATCCAAACACGCGAAGGGGAAGGGAGTGAAGAGGGAAAGTGGAGAACAAAGACCGAAAAGGAGTCTCCCCTGAAGGATAGAGGAAGGAAGACAATTTATAAGGTAGGTGGTGGTGAGAATTGAATCTCCCCAAAAATGTTGAGGCACTTGTCGGTGGAAGAGGAGGGCACGAGCAGTCTCTAGAATATGTCTATGTTTCCCCTCAACCACGCCATTCTGCTGGGGTGTATCAGGACAGGAGGTCTAATGAAGGATGCCTTTTGTCTGTAGAAACTGCTGAAAGGGAGTGGAGAGATATTCACGACCATTATTTGAGCGGAGACATTTTACAAACATGGAAAATTGGTTTTGAAATTCATTTTAAAAGGTTTGGAATGTGTAAAACACTTAAGATCATTCTCGAATGAGGTAAATCCAAGTCATTCGCAAAAAATCATCAATGAAAGATATATAATATTTATACCTCAAATGACTCGAAATGGTTCAAGGACCCCACATGTCTGAATGAACCAGATCAAAAGGGTGTGAGGCCCTTGTATCCACTCGAGGAATGTATGTATTGTGATGAGGTTTCACAAATTTACATGACTCAAAATGAAAATAATTATGCTGAATAAATTCTAGAAAAAGTTGATGAATGGTGGAGGCAGGTGGGTGTCCCAACTAGAAATGAAGATCCAATGCTCAAGTAGTGGCAGACGTGCAAGCGATGGGTACTGGTCCATCGAACATGTAAACCCCATCCCAAATCTGGCCTCTACCAAGTTCCCAGTTCATAGTATGCTCCTGAAATACAACACCAGAGGAGGTAAATATGGCAGCATAGTTATAATATTTTGTCAGCTTACTGATAGAAAGAAGATTAAATAGACTACGGGGCACATGAGCCACAGAGGGTAGGTGAATCGATGGAGTTAGGGAGAATGCGCTAAAGCCCAAAATGGGGATAGTGGATCCATCAACGATGGTGATGGAGGATGACCCAGTATAAGGGAAATAGTAGGTCAACATATCAGCATCACCGATGAGGTGGTCGGAGGCACCTGTGTCGAGAATCCATGCAGGGGAGCAACGACTGACAAAGGTAGCAGAGCGAACTAAATGGGCAAGAGAAGCTGAGGATGGACCGGGTTCTGCGGGGTCCCTAGGATCATGAGTCATCTGGATATTATCCATAGACAGGTCCAGAGATGGTAGAAGAGTGGTGATTGTCGAGGAAGCCTCATGGACCATTGTATGTCCCTGCCTCAGGCGCTGAGATGGACGTCCATACAGAACCCAACATCGGTCGATCAGGTGGCCAAGCTTTCCACAATGTTGACAGAGGGGATGTGGATGGCCTTCCACATGGCCACGTCCATGAGGGCCCGAGGAGCATCCACCACCATGAACAAAGAGAGCTGAGTGGTCGATAATGAGGGAGGGAGGGGGAAGAGCCCATTGGGCCTTTCTCAGCCGATGATAAACGTGTGGGATCTCCAACGTCGAAGGGATGGTGAGCAGCTCAGTAGCCGTGGTGGCATACTTTGGAGCGAGGTCGCTGAGAAGAGTGAAGATGTAGAGTTGGTCCCGCTAGGTCTGAGCCTCTACTAATGTTTGGGGAACGGCCCACAACTCTTGCAATTCATTACGAAGGCCTTTCCATTCCAGGAAATATACGGTGAAGTACTGGTCCTGCTGTCGAATATGGGAAAAGCGCTGGAGGATATCGGAAACCCGATCTAGGTTGTTGGTCTCGAAATACATGATGTTCAAGGAGTCCCATAGTTCCTTGAAAGTATTTTTCATGTGGGTGACATCCTTGACCAATCTATCCATTTAATTGACCAGCAGAGCAAAGATCTTGCTATCAGCAAGCTTCCATGAATGGTATTTGGGGTCAGTCGAAGCTGGGGGAGGATCCTCAAGGTGATGATCAAGGTCCATACTGATCAGGGACATCACCATATTCTTCCGCCATATGGAGAAATTTGTGGAGTCCAACCTATCATTGACGAGGTGGGTGGAGGCGGTGATCATCTGAGGCAGAGGGGAGGAGTCTTCCATAAAGGTGTCGGGTAGCGGTCGAAGACGCAGTAGTGGGCAGCACTGGAATTAGTGGGGTTCGGGCGTGCTGTGAATCCATGAATAGCGAGCCATCTAGAGTGCCGGGAGGGAGGCTAGGAGAAGATGGCGAGTGCTCCTCAAGGAGAGTCTGATGGGTTCTGATGCGTGCAGAGGGAAGATGCTGCAATGGGAGTCAGGAGGTTTGGGGTGGTGGAGAAGGGCGGCGGGTGGGAGCCGCTGGAATGTGTCGCGCATAGAGTAGGAGGGCCGCTGGAGACGTTGCATGCCGAGGAGGAGGGCCTCTGGGGGACCGCTGGAGGCATCGAGCATAGAGGAGGGATGCTAGAGGCGTCGCGCGCTGGGGGGGGGGGTTGTCGGGTGGCGTTGCAATAGAGCAGGTCCACTGGGAGGATGGGGTCAGATGGTGCAGGGAGGCGGAGGTCGCCAGATGAGAGCGTTGCTGGGAGGCCGGGGTCGGATGGAGGAGGACCATTGGGTGAGGGAATCACTGGGTGAGGGACGCCAGGATGCGTAGGGAAGATCGAGGAGGGAGGGGGTGCCACGTAGGGTAGACCCAGGAGAGAGGGGATCCACTTAGGGCAGAGCCAGGAGGGAAGAAAAAAAATTAGAGGTAGGGCTCGGGAATAGTTTCTCTCTAATACCATGTAGATTGGGAAAACCCCCTTACCTTTAAGGTGAAGAGGAGGACATATTTTATATATTGAAAAAGAGAAATACAAATAGGAGTATTCCGATGTGGGACTCAGAAATACCCAAAATAATAAAAAGGGTTTTAACAAAAACAATTCAAAACATCATTTGAAAATACGAAAGCATTCAATATTTTATTATAAATCCCTTTTAGGTGTCACCAAGAATACCTAATTCAAAAAATCACATTTTAAGAATAATACTTCAAATTTCCAAACATGCCTCCTGGTTACATATCATAAAAACTCTAAAGGATTGATAATTCATTCCTTGATTTATCCCTTGACCCAAATGGGGTATAAACCTTTATTAACCACAAATTTTATTTAAACCTCATCCTAAAACATTTTCACAATGCTTGGAATTTAAAGTATCACTTGAAATGATAAGAAAAATCTTTATGAAAATACTTTACAGGACCAATGCATCATTTTAAAATGAAAATACAATTTTGAATGGCTAATTGAAAAATTTAACATGTGAGTAACTTGAAACTATATTTAAAACATTATTTAATGATGGGAAAACCCATTGTTATCTATGAAAACCAAGTCAAAATCCAATTTCTTCCCTATAAACTCAATGAGTATAATTAATACTATTATTAAATAATAAAAACACCAATGTAATCATCCAGTAGTCAACGGTTCTAAAATTAAGGAGTTAAGTATGGGGAAAAACAACATGAACCAAGAGAAAATTAAGAAACCCTTGATAAAAGAGAGAGGAGGACCCCAAGGGAAAATCACATTCCCTAAAATCAAACCAGCAATAAAAATTAGAAGTAAGAACCCCATAGGGTTCACCCTAGTGTGTGTGCAATGAGGAAGAGGGTGAAAATGAGAAGGAGAAAAAAAAATAAAAGGAAGATAGGAAGAAGAAGGAATCTGGCCTATCCAAATCCGATCCAGAATCATAAGAGATGGTTAAAGATTAAAGGTTGAGGAAGATATGATTGTACAGGGCCTCCTTGAACCTAAAGGGTGAGATTTTGATCATCTAGGCTTGTGAAATCAGGAACCCGAACAAAAAAAACAAGAGAGGAGGTGAAAAAAATAACAAACCTTAGATTTCAGGCTCGATTCGTCCAAGAGAAAGTCAAGGAGCACCGACAAAAGTGGACTTCGGCAAAAGCTTGAGAGGAGCGACTAAAATAAATATGGTTAGGGTTTTTTTTTAAATATCAGGGAGGGTTTTATCAACACTTTTAAAAAATCATTGATAATGAAATCTTTTATCCGCGCTAAAATAATAAGTGTTGATAAATGATTTATAATTATAATTATAAATAAAAATATTTGTAAAAATATTGATAAATATTTCTATATGATTATAAATGTATTTATATAATTATATATATATATATATATATATATAATAAATATAATAAATATATTCATTATTTAAATATATTTATTATAATTCCATAATTATTTAAATATATAATTATTTATTTATAATTAAAGAAATACTTTTAAAAAAAATCATTTATTTATTTATAAAATATAAATATATAATTTTATAAATATAGTAAATATACATTTATAAATATATTTATAATTATTTATTTTTAATTATTTATTTATAATTATAAATATATTTATATAATTCTAAATATTTATTTAATTATATATATATGTAATAAATATATATAAATATAATTATAATTATAAATATAATAAATATATTCATTATTTAAATGTATTTATTATTTTTTTATAATTATTTAAATATATAATCAATTATTTATAATTATATAAATAATTTTTTTAAATAATATTTATATATTTATATTATTATATATATATATAATTATATATATATAGTAAATATATTCATTATTTAAATAAATTTATTATAGTTTTATAATTATTTAAATATATAATTATTTATGTATAATTACATAAATACTTCTTAAAAAATATTTTTTATTTATAATTATAAGTATATAAATTTATAAATATACTAAATATACATTTATAAATATATTTATTTATAAATATTTATTTCCAAATATATTTTTAACATTATTAAAGAATATATAATATTAAATGCATGCATTTTAAATATGAGTGAAATTGAATAATTAAAAATGAGTACACTTTAAAAATAATAAAAAAATGATAAGTTTTATTAGTTAAAAAAAATTATTAAAAAAATATGTATATATATTGAAATAAATATTAATACATATTGAAAATATTAAAACATAGTAAATAAATATGTATAAATAAATATTAAAAGATTAATAAATCTCAAAAATAAAAAAATATTAAAAATGAATAAATAATACCTAACTATAATAATATTAAAAATAAATAAATAAAATTTACCAATTAAAAACATAATATATTAAGTGTATAATGTTAGTAAATGAAATTCTAAAATGAATATTAAAATTTGAATAAATTACAAAAAATATTAGGTGTATATGTTTCTATATATGATTTCATTACTTACGTAAATATTTATGTGTGTGAATTATAAATAAAAATGTATTAATTATGTATATGTATGTGTGAAATCAATTTAACACATGTTTGATATATGTTAAATTGAAAAATCAAACAACATTTAATTAATCTTCATTACTTGATACAATTAGTTGATATTTTTAATTAATATTTATTTTTAATTATAAACCATTCTTCACTAAATATATGACTAATTTAATGTAATCATAAATATTTTTTATTATATAAATCATATTTTAAGAAATATTATATATAGAGAGAGAAATATATATATGAATGTATTTCTATATTAAATGTAATAATGAATAATTATGTATAAAAATCATTAAAAATGAATAAGACATTAATATGTTTAAAATTAGTACATTTTATTCGTTTTCTATATTTATATTTAATGTATATTATTTATTATTATTTATAATATATATTAAAATTATTTATTTTTATTAATAATTGTTTCATTAATAATGTTTTTAATAATTTTGTAATTTATTCATTTTTAATTTTTTTGTTTAATTATTACAGTTTATTTATTTTATCTATATATATTTAATATATAATAATTATTAATATTTTGAATTTATATATATGTAAAAAAATATTCATTTTTATCAATAATTTTTTTAATTAATAATATTTTTAATATTTTTTCAATTTAATCATTTTTAATTTTTTTTTGTTTAATTATTTCATTTTATTCGTATTATTTATCTATATTTAATATATAAGATTTATTAATATTTTTAATTTAAATATATATATATATATTAAATTTATTAGAAATTATTTAATTAAAAAATATATTATTTTTTTAATTTATTCATTTTAAATTTTTATTTGTTTAATATATGTTTATTTTTTTTATTGGTTTGTATAAAAAAAATTGGAATGGATATGGTCAAGTCATGTAGATCTGAATATGAAGGTGGGCCAAGACCCGGATTAAGCATTGGGTGGGCCAACGCCCGCGTGGGCTTGTGGCAAGTTCGTACAAGTGTGTGTTGTGAATGGAGGAGATTATCTATTGTACATACTTACCAAATGAGGGGTATTAATAGGAGTAAGCCACCTATTGTACATACTCACCAAAGGAGGGTTAAAGTGAATAATACCGCTGGAAGGATAAATTAGTAATTGTACATCCTTAGTCATGGGTATTAGTATAAAAGTAGGAGAGAGGAGGCCTGGAGAGGGGATACAATTATTTTGGTTGTTAGAGGCTTAGTGCCTAGGCTAGAGGAGTGGGACTTCCCCTAGATTTTTTAGCAATCGAGACCCCAAATTCTTATTCTTCATTGTTCTCAATTCTTAGGAATGAGCTTTATTATTTAGTGCTTTCATTGAGGAATATCTCTGTAGAAGATGATCCAGATAGAGTTGGAAGATGCAAGCAAAGAGAAGAAGGAGCTTGGTTGTGGTTGTACATTCACGCAAATGGAAAACCAAGTTTCACAAATGGAAACAATGGTTATAGAGATATATTCTAGATTATAGCGATTGGAGAGAGCAGTGACAGAACTGACGAATAGTTCTCGACATCAAGAAATGGAAATTCAAGAGTTGTGTTTGATGATGGAAAAACAATATAAATCCTAATAAGAGACTTCAGACCAAGAAATTAGCATAGGGAAATTGGTGATAGTTGTGGATGTGGAAAATGTTTTTAATCCAGTCACAAAATGAGGTTTATATTTAGGAACGATATAGGATATTGGTAGGGAGAGGCATCATGAAGAGTATGAGGAATTTTGTTCGATAACTATACAATTTGAAATGATGATTTTCTCAGGACAAGATCATGTTTCTTCGATTAAACATGCAGAGACTTATTTTTTTGATCTATAAGACTCAAGATGAAATGAAGGTTCCTTTAGATCAGTTGTGCATGGAGGGAATATTCCTGTACTAGATGATTTCACTGAAGTCATTCAGGGAGGGAATCGTGTGGAAATAGCTAAAGGAGGAGTTGTTAGGGTGATATAGTAGTGTTTCCAAAGAAGGTCCTATGATATACTAGAAGGATCACCAATAGAGAGATTCAATAGACATGTATATTGATGAATTTAAGTGTGTCTCATTATGTATTCCATGATTTTTAGAGAAGAGGTATATGAGCTTGTTTATTGGTAGATTAAAATTATAAAATGGTAGTACAATTATATCACATGAGCCATCAAACAAAGAAAGATTGATGACTCTGTCTCATCATGTGGAAAAAGAGTTTCTCATACAGGGAATAATTAGATAACTAGTGTTCTATCAATATAATGATTTATTTTAAATACAAGGGCATGGGTGGAATTCTATAAGAATTTTTCTAGAAGAAGATGGCGGCGAATGAGAGAAGAAAGGGATGATTGTGCCATGTGGAAAGAGGGTCCAGAATTTATCAAGAGATGAATACAAAGACCAGAGGGATAAAATCATCTTCTATACTTGTGTAAAATAGTATATTCCTAGTCATAAGTTCCCTGATAATGGATAAAAACTTATGGTTTGGTAATTCATATATCCTTCCATTGAGGAGGTGGAGGAGGATGTTGAAGACCATGAAGAAAAGAGAGTCAATAGGGGATTTGTGTGAAAAGAACATGCTGAGAACATCTTCTTATCAGTAGGGAGGAGGGAAATTGAGATGTAACTAGCAGTTGATGATAAAAGGGAATATAGGAGGACTACCACTGTTAATTTTGGAGGATATTGGAACAAGCTATAATTTCATTTCCAAATGGTTATTGAAGTCTCTTGTGGTCAGTGTTAAGGAATCCAAGCCATTTTACATCAAGCTAGGGGATACAGAGTGGAAAATTTCTAGTGGACTTTGTAGATTGATGAAGGTTGGTTTAGGTTCTGAGTAGTGTGTAATCTATTATTGTATTTTTTATTCTACTAGACTAGATCTTATACTAAGTATTTATTGTATTGAAACAAAGGGATATGTTTCTATACATTGGAAAAATAAGACGATGGAGTTTATCCAGGAGGGGAGGACTGTGATGTTTCAAGGGGTCATACAACCATAAGGAACTACCAAATATTTATAGGAACATCTAGGGAAGGGGAAAATACATGTACATGGACTCCAGTGGATGGATGGAAGTTCCACTTTTAGGAGTACGAGGCTTGAGACGTACAAAAGTAATCAATTATAAGAGTTATTACAACAATATACCACCATATTTAAGGTGTCGCATGGGTTACCTTCAGTGAGATAGAAAATCATGCTATCAAGATAAGGGGAGGAGTGGAACCAGTCAATGTTTGGCTATAAAAAACTGCATATCATATGAAAAATGAAGTGGAGAAGCAAGCTAGAGAGATGATGGCACTCATTTTTATCAGACATAACAACATCTCATATTTTAGTCCTATAATCATGGTTAAAAAAAGGCAGAGGTTGAAGAATGTGTACATACTATCGGGATTTGAACAAGTCTATAATTCCCAATAGGTTCCATGTTCCTGTAATTAGGGAATTTATAGATGAATTACATGGGAAAACTTTACCAAGATTGATATGAATTCTAGTTTCCATCAAGTGTGGCTAAAATAAGATGACATAGGAAAAACAGCCTTTAGGGTTAGTGAAACCCTTTGGTTTGATGAACACTATGACTAATTTCTAATCTACAATGAATTTTTTGTTTCAGATACTATTGAGGAATGGTATACATGTGTTATTTTATGATATAATGATATATATTAGGAATTTGATTGATCATGTTAAACTAGTGTATCATTTTTTTTAGTTCATAGAAACTAATTCCCAATACACTAATAGAAAAAAATGTGCTTTTGGGAAGGAGGCGGTGGAATATGTGGGGCATAGCATCTCAGTAGAAGGTATCTCAATGAATCCAAAAAAAATGGCTATTTTACCGCAATGAAAGGAACCTCAAAATTCTAAGGAAATAATAGGATTCCTAGGACATACCAAATATTATAGGAAATTCAAAAAATATTTAGGTAAAGATAGCCCAACCATTAATAGAGTTGAACAAAAAAGTGGGGTTACTATGGTCACCTGAAGTGAAACATTCCTTTGATAAATTAAAAAATACAATTATGTTTGTGCCTATGTTAGGCCTGCCAAATTTCTCTATGAAATTTTCTATTTAGTTTTATGCTTCAGGTTTTATAATTGGGGAAGTAATTGTCCATGAGGGGAAACCACTTGCCTACTTCAGTAAATATTTTTCTAGTCCTACTATAGCCAAATAAGTGTATGAAAAAATAACTTATGGAATTAGTTCTTTCAATGCAACTCCTGTAGAAATACTTTCTGAGATAGAATTTTAATGTGTATACTGATCATTGGAGTTTGAATCACATTATCACATAATGGGTGGTATCTATAGATCATCATTGTTGAAAGGATAAAATACTAGGGTATGATTTTGAGGTTATTTACTATCATGGGAATCTTAACTACACTGCATATTCCTTGTCCAGAATGTCAGAAGGTGGACATATATTGACCATGTAAATTTCTCAACCAAATTGGGAGGAGCTAAAAATTGTTAAGAGCGAAATTTCTCAAGATGTGTGTTTGGAAGCAATGATACATGACCTGTAGAAAAATGGGCTAGAGAGACCGGGGTACACCTTCCATAATGGATTTTTATTTTTCTATAACAAGCTACTTTTTCCTCAACATTCTACACTAATTCCAAAAATGTTTCAATATTATCATTCTTCCTTAGTAGGAGGGTACTTGGGATACCTATACATAAACAGCTTGCAAAATTCATGTTATGGTCTTGAATGGCATGGAGTGTACAATAGTTTTTTTCAATCCTATGAAGTTTTATATAAAAAAAAATAAAAAACCTTGAGTTTAATTGGTCGACTATATCAATTTTCAGTTCCTACTTTTGTTTAGGAAGAAGTTTCCATGGATTTTGTTTTTTTCCTTCTTAAATCTTGGGGAAATTAAGTGGTGTTTGTTGTTGCAGATAGTTTGAGAAACTATGCCCACTATATTCCTCTTAAACTTTCTTATATAGCTAAAACAAGAGCATATGTTTTCATGAAAGAATTTATGTGTCTCCATGGCCTTCCCAGTGCTATAGTTAGTGTTATAGATCTATTATTCACTATTTGGTTTTGGAAAGAACATTTCAAGTTACAGGGGATAACTTTTAAAATGAGTTCCTTATATCACCTCCAAAATGATGACCAAACCGAGTTAATTAATCACCATTTGGAAGTCTAATTTCATTATTTCATTATGAATCGCCCTTGAAGGTGGGTTTCATTCCTTTCTTGGGTAAAGTATAGTTACAATACTTCCTATCATTCTTCCACTGTCAAAAATCAATTTAAAATTGATTATGGGCAATAACCTCCACATATTTTTCACTTTTCACATGGAAAGATTTCCATATAGTTGGTTTCAAATGATTTGGTTTAAAAGGATGAAGCTTTATGGAAACTGTACAATAATCTCCATCAGTCTCAAAAAATTATGGTCAATCATGAAAACATGCATCGATGGGTTGTTACTTTTAATACAGGAGAAGTAGTTTGGGTGAAACATCGGCCAAATTTCCCTGAAAATATTTCAAAAATTTATTATAAATTGACTTATTGATATTACAAACCTTTTCTCATACTTGAAAAGGTTTTAGTTTTCTCCTACAATATTAAACTTAAAGAAAATAGTTAGGTGCACCCGATTTTCAATGTTTCTCAGCTTTGAGTAGCAGTTGGCCTTTAGCCAGTGGTGACTTCCCTTCCTGCTGATTTGATTACTGAATATGAATATCCAAAGTTAGTTTTAGCTAACTTGTACCATGATAGGAAATTTAAATTGATGATTCAATGGTGCCATAGATCCCTTGAATAATCCACCTTAGAGGATTCTCAACACCTTCATTTCCAGTTTTCAGACATTCACCTTGAGGACAAGGCTGTTCAACAAGGGGGCATTGATAAGAGTTTTCCACCTATTGTAAATAATTAATAAATGAGGGTTCAAGGTAATATAACTACAAGAAGTATAGGTTAATAATTATTTATATTTAGTTGTGGGTATTATTATATAAGTAGGATAGATGAGTCCCGAAGAGGGGATACAATTATTTTGATTTGTTAGAGGCTTTATGACTAGTATAGAGGAGCAGGACTTTCCCTATATTATTTAGAAATAGAGACCCTAAATTATTATTCTATATTATTATCAATTATAAGGAAATATATATATAATTTTATTATTTCATTTAGGGATATATTAGTGTTATATTATTCATTTAGAGTTGGAATATGTGAGCAAAGTGAATAAGGATCTTGAATTTGGTTGTATGTCCACACAAATGGAAAAATAAGTTGCACAACTATAAATAGTGGTCACAGAAATTTATATTGAATTGTATTAATGGGAGAGAATAATGATGGTAGTAAAAAAATCTATCATTATCAAGAAATGGTTATCCAATATTTTCATTCAGTTGTGGAGAAACTGTAAAAAGAGAAAGAAGAGACTTCAGATCAGGAAGTCAACAGAGGGAAATTGGTGATAGTTGTGGAAGTGGAAAATAGTTTGAATCTAGAAATAAAAGGAATTTTACATTCAGGAATGATAGAGTAGATTAATAGGGTGATACATCATGAAAAGTATGAATAATTGTGTCTGATAACTTGATAATTCAAAATACTGATTTTCTTAGGAGAAGATCGCGTTGCTTGGATTACACATGTAGATACTTATTTTGTGATCAATTGGACTTGAGAAGAACTAAAAGTGTCTTTATCTTAGTTGCGCATGGAGGTAGTGGTCCATTACTAGATGAATTCACTAAATTCAGTCAGGGAGGGACTCATGTGAAACCAGATGAAGGAGGAGTTTTTAGGGCGATATAGTAGTGTCACCAAAGAAGATCTTATGATGTACTTGAAGGAGCTCTGAAATAAAAATTCAATAGATGTGTATATTGGTGAATTTGAGTGTGTTTCATTATGGATTCCATAATTTTCAAATAATTGGTATAAGATCTTGTTTATTAGTGGATTGAAACCAAAAATTGGTAGTGCAATTATGTGGCATGAGCCGCCGAACAAAGAAAGACTGATGGATCTATCTCATCATGTGGAAAGAGAGTTGCTTATACAAGGAATAATTAGATAACATGTGTCCCTTCAATATAATGGTTTCTTTGAAAGATAAGTTCAAGGGTGGAATTATATAACAATTTAGCCCGCATGAGATGGTGGAAAACAAGAGAAAAAAGGGATGATTGTACCATGGGGAAAGGGGGTCCAGAATTTATCAAGAGAGGAATATGAAGATCAGAGGGATAAAGGTATCTATTATAATTTTGGAAAATAGTATATTTATGGTCATAATTTCCCTAATAATGGTTACAAACTTATGGTCTGGGAATGAATATAGCCTTCCATTGAGGAGGAGGATGATGTTGAAGTCCATAAATAAAAGAGAGGGTTGATAGGGGATTTGTGTGAAATAGAAATTATGGGAATATCTACTTATTAGAAATGATTAGAGAAGTCAAGTTTTAAGGATCCATTGATGATATAAGGGGATTTGGTAGGAGTAACCCTATTAATTTTGTTGGGTAGTTACACAATCCATAATTTCATTTCCAAATAGTTAATGAAATATCTCATGGTCGGTGTCGAGGAAAGTATGTTGTTTTACATCAGGCTAGGGGACTCACATCACGCATTTTTTATTGGACTTTATATATTGATGAATTTGGTTTTTGTTTTTGAGTAGTTTGTGTTCGATGATTATATTTTTGATATATTTGGAACAGATCTTGTGCTGGTTATTTCTTGGATTAAAACACTAATAAATGTTACTACACATTGGATAAATAAGGTGATGGAGTTTATCTGGGATGGGAAGACTATGACATTCCAAGGGGTCATAAAACTATAAGGAACTCTTGAATCATTACAAGAATATCTAGGGAAGGGATAGATACTTTTACATGGACTCTAGTAGATGGATGTAAGTGTCACTTTTTAGAGTATGGACATGATACATACCAAATTAATCAATTATAGGATTTATTACAACAGTATTCCACTATATTTGAGGTTTCAAATGGGTTACCTCCATTGATATGGAAAGATCATGCTATCAATATGAGGGTAGGAGTATAACTAGTCAATGTTTGGCCATACAAACTTTCATATCATATGAAAAATGAAGTGGAGAAGCAAGTTAGGTAGACAATGGCACTCATTTTTATCATAAACAACAATAACTCATATTCTGATCCTAGAATCATGTTTAAAAAATTATAAAGGCTAGAGAATGTGTGTAGACTATTGTTCTTGGAACAAGTTAATAGTTCTTGATAGGTTCTATATTCCTTTTATTTAGGAATTGATGTATTAATTACATGGGGTTTCTTAATTTACCAAGATGGATCTGAATTCATATTTCCATAAAGTGATGATTAAAGAATATGATGTAGGAAAAATGAACTTCAGGACTAATGAAGGTCATTATGAATATTTAGTGGTTCCTTTTAGTTTGATGAACACCCCAACTAATTTCCAAGCTACAAGGAATGCAGTGTTTCAGCCACTTTTGAGGAAAGGTATACTCGTGTTCTTTGATGATATATTGATATTTGGCAAGAAGTGGATTGAGAATATTAAATTATTACAACAAGTTTTCTAGGTCATGAAGACTCATTATCTGTATTCCAAAAGGAAAAAATGTATTTTTGGTAATGTGGTAGTATAATATTTGGTGCATATCATCTTAGAAGAAGGTATCTCAATGTATCCAAAAAAATAGCCATTGTACAACAATGGATGTAACCTATGAATTCTAGGGAAATAATAGGATTCTTGGGACTTACTAGATACTATAGTAAATTAATAGAATATTATGGGAAGATAATCTAACCACTAACTGAGTTAACCAAAAATGAGGGGTTCCTGTGGTCACCTAAAGCGCAACATACCCTTGAGAAATTAAAAACTACAATGATTTATTCTTCTGTGTTAGGTATTTTATATTTATTTAAGAAATTTTCTATCATTTGTGACACTTTGGGTTTTAGAATTAGGGTAGTACTTGTCCAGGAGGGGTGACCAATTTCATACTTCATTAAATCTTTTTCCAATGCTACTGTATCCAAATCAGCATATGAAAAATAAATTATGGCATTACTTCTTTCAATAAAAAATTAGTGGAAATACTTTTTGGGATATAATTTGAAATGTACATAGATCAATGGAGTATGAATCACATTCTCACGCAATGGGTAGTCTCTATAGACCATTGGTGTTGGTAGGATAAACTACTAAGGTAAAATTTTGAGGTTATTTACCATCCTAGGAAGCTTAACAATGTTGCATATTCCTTGTACAGAATGTATGAAGGTGGAAGATGTTGACCATGGAAATTTCTTAACCAAATTGGGAGGTGATCAAAATTTTTAAGAGGGAAATTTTCCAAGATTTTCATTTGGAATAAATTAAACATGACCTACAGAAAAATGCGCTAGTGTGAACAGGGTACACCTTCCATAATGAATTGTAATTTTTTCATAAAAAACTATTTTTCCATGGAATTATACATTGTTTCCAAAATTTTTGCAATATTATCATTAATACCTTGTAGGAGGGTTCTTGGGTTACCTCAAGATGTATAAATAACTAGAAAATGGCATGGTATGGGTTGGAATGACATAGAGTATACATTAATTTTTCTGAGATTTTGAAGTTTTATAGAAAAAAACATGAATCCTTGAGTCAGGTTAGTCTAATAAATCCTTTTTTGGTTCCTAGTTTGGTTTGGGAATATGTTTTCATGAATTTTTTATGACCTTCCCAAACATTGGGTATATGAAGTGTTATTTTATGTTTTAGATCAGTTGAGTTAGTATTCCCACTTCATTCCTCTTAAACATCCTTATACAACTAAACTAATAGTAGAGGTTTTCATAAAAGAAGTGGTGTGGCTCCATTTCCTTACTAGTGTTATAGTTAGTGATAGAGATCCGTTATTCACTAGTTTTTTTAAATAAATTTTCAATTTCAAAGGACAACTTTAAAAATGAGTTCCGCATATCACCCCCAAACTGATGGCCAAACCGAGGTTGAAAATCACTATTTAGAAGTCCACATGAATTGTTTCATTATGGATCACCCTTGATATTGGGTTTTGTGGGTTTATTAAGTAGAGTATAGTTATAATACCTCCAATCATAGTTCCACTGATAAATGTCTATTTTTAATTGTTTATGGGTGATGACCTCCACATATTACTCACTTTTCACATGGGGAGACTATCGTAGAAGCAGTTTCCAATGCTTTGGTTAAATGATTTGAATCGTTTTAGTGGATATGTGACAATATCCATATGTATCAATAGATTATGGTCAAGAATGCAAACAAGCATCGTTGAGGCATTAGTTTTAATACAGGAGATGTTGTTTGGGTGAAACTTTGGCCAAATTTCCCTGGCACTATTTCAAAAATTAACCGGAAATCAGTTTCTTAGTATTAAGTCCCTTTTATCATCCTTGAAGATATTGGATATATCACCTACAATATTAAACTTCTAAACAAAAATCAAGTGCATCCAATTTTCTATGTTTCTCAGCTTCGAAAAGTGGTTGGCCTTCAACTAGTGGCGACTCCCCCCCCCCCTTCTAATTTTGATTTCTGAAGAGGAATATCAAAATTTAGTTTTAGCTACCCAATACCAAAATAAGGCACTTAAATGGATGATTAAATAGAGCCAAAAATAACCTAAAGAATATACTTGGTAGGATTCTCAGATCCTCTATTTCTATTTTTCATACTTACACCTTGAGGAAAAGGTGGTTAAACAAGGGTTATTGACAGGAGAAAGTCACCTATTGTACATACTTACCAAATGAGGGGTAAATGGAATAATATAGTAGTAAGGATAGGGCATTAATTATATATATTTATTCATGGGTATTAGTATATAAGTAGGATAGAGTATTCCCATAGAGGGGATACAATTATTTTGGTTTGTTGGAGGCTTCGTGCCTAGGACAAAAGAGCAGGACTTCCCTTGGATTGTTTAGTAATAGGGGGCCCAAATTATTCTTATCTGTTATTATTATCAACAATCAGGAAATAACTATATCATTTGGTGCTTTCATTGAGAGATATATCAATGGAATACAATTAAAATAGAGTTTGAAGAGGTGAGAAAATTGAATAAGGCGCTTGATTGTGGTAGTATGTCAACAGGAATGGAAAACTGACTTGAGCAACTAGAAACATTGGTTATGAAAATAACTTATGGATTTTTGTAATAGGAGATCACAATGATAGAAATGATGAATATTATTCAATATTAAGAAATTTTGATGCAAAAGTGGTGTCCGGTGATGGTTCAACTATATAAAGACACCCCAATTGGATATCCTAGATATAAGACACCTTACCTGGTCCCTGTCACAAAAAATCCCAATATCTATGTTCCCATGACTATAATATAATTATTTTAGTTTAATATCCATTTTCACATATATGAAAATGTGATGGAAAACTTCCCACTGTAATTTTGTCTGGTATTTCTTGAACTGACTCACCCTGTTCATTATGTATGCAATGTTGGGTTGAGTCATTTTTAGTAGTTCAACTTTCCAAAAAGTCCTTAATACATGTCTGACAAGGAGAGTCTAATTTCAGGTGTGGAGAGTCTTCTCTTCATCTTCTAGTTGTGATACCATATAATTATACCTTATCATTTTATTTTCTGTAATGAATCAATGAAACATTTTCTCTGAGAAAAAAATATACCTCAATCACATTTGGAAACCTCAATCCCCCAAAAATACCACTGTGGACCCAAATCCTTCATTTAAAAATTCTAATAAAGGATTTGTGTTGGTTAATCCTAACATCATCACTGTCTGTAATGTAACCATCATCAACATTCACTACTAGAAGAATGATAGCTACAATAGAATTAGGGTAGAAAATAGATGGATCCCCTTTTAGATCTATCACATTCCAAATTTGGTGACAACTATGAAAAAATATTCACATCATAAGTTTTGTGATTAGAGGTAGTGAAATCAATCATCCATGTTTTTTTAGTACAAAAACCTCAAACCCCCATATAAATCATTCTCTTCCTTACTTATCCCTCCCCTATCAAAGCTGGTACTAGACATGGGGTCATGAATGAGATCTATAATGAAGTTGGGTAAAATGGATGGTCCCACATTGTATTGCACTATTACTGGGTTAAGTCATGAGGCGGTGAAATTACCTTAGTCAAAGCCTATAATTGGTGGGATTCAAACCCTGATGTTGTGTGTCAAACCCCTGACCCTTTCCACTAGGCCATCCCATGGGGAAATCAAGAATCCATGTTATAGGGCACTAATAGAGACATGTTGTTAAGAGGATTGAGCCATCTATTGAAGCTAATATTTTAGATACTTACTCTAGGAGGAAGGGATGATCTTGTTTTCATTGGAGATAGTTTTATCATTGTTTTTTTTGTTTTTATTTTACTATTTTTAGGGATATTGTAACAGGAAAGGGGACAATTATGATTTTTCAGCTCGACTATGGTAGTTGAGATCCATGGACCCTAGAATGATATAATAGGATCATTTATTTCTTCTTTTCTTTGTTCATTATTCTAGAAAAAAACTCACCTATGATTTATGGATACCGGTAAATAATTCTAAAAAATAGTCCTTAATTATTTTATTGTGAATTTATCACTTTGGTGCTTCCATTGAGTCCTTGTTTCATGATAACTTGTATGGAATCACAGGTTTCTTTGGTCAAGTCCATTGGATTAGGTTTAGAATAAGGACTATAGGATTAGACTATCACAGCTCGAAAGCAACAAGAATCACTTCAATGGAATGACACACAGATTGGTGAGGTGCAGTCGACTTTCGATCTTCTAGTTCATGGTTATTCAGAATTACTTCACCAATAATTTGATCTTCAATTGGATTTGAAAGAGAAAACAATTGTGTTTAAGGTTCTTTTGATTCATTCATATACTTTCAGTCCTATCACCCATTTCAAAGAGGTTGAAACACCTGTTCTTACTTTTCCACTATGCTATTCTAGAAAGGAATGCATCTAAATTCACTCCGATCATCAACCTAAGGTATGAAATAATACTATCTCTAATATTTGTATAAATTGCGAACATGATCATGATCCCACTATGCCTCCCGTGCTTGGTGACTGCATGGAATAATTTTATACTGAAATACAAAATTATGAAAAATGTGTTGAACTACCATTTTTTATGGTGATGATGTGATCGCTTGGATATAATGGTCTAAGAAATATTTTATGATCTTTTTTATGTGCCTTGATCTTTGAATTCTGAGCACACAACTTTGTATGTGTGATCTTATGTAACATTGTTTACTTTATTTGTTGACAATTCATCCACATTTGTCCTTAGTTGAGCATAAATTTTAACTCCTCGTCCACTTTGGTTCTATAGAGGATTATAATCCTCTAAAATAGTATAATTGTGTTCAAAAAATCAATACAATTTATGAGTATATTATAGAGTTTGAATATTTTTCCTTTCATATTTCTAGTCTAAAAGAATCGTGGTATATCAATTTTTTCTTGGGAGGTTTACATCCAGAAATTGAAAGTATGGTTATGAATCATGAACCAAAGGATAAGGTGAAACTCCTTTCTTTATCACATAATTTCAAATAAGATCTTCTAATTATAGGTCTCATTAGCAATTGTAACTTTGGATTATTCAGGAGAAACTTTAGTATTGTTTGACCTCCATTTACTAGAGTTGTTATAATTTTGGGGAGTGTTGATTAGTCTCACATAGAACGTTGGGGTGACCTTGATGACAGTTTCTTCCCTATAAAGGGAGTAAAAACCCTTTATAAGGTTAATTATGAGGAAATTTTATTTAATATATTTTTTTCTTATGGTTTGAAATATGGCTCCACCCACATATGTCCTAATAAGGGCATTCATATCATGATTGGGGAATTTATTGAACCCCAACATGAGGAGGGAGATTCTATACAACCTATTTTAATGGATGATATTCTCATTGTGGAGTCACAAAATGAGTTAGTAGATATTTATAATCAATAAATGTCTATTTTTTCACCAAATATACCACATGTTCATGGTTCCAAGTTCCTTCTACTAGAGGGGACTATTACTGATGTTCTAGTGCTAGTTTTGGTTGATTGAAGGGATAGTCATATTTTTTATCCTTCACCTTACTATGGAAATTAGACATTCCAATGGTTCATAATTCTTCTTTTTTGTACATTTAGGGGGTGGTAAACAAGTTCCATCGAGTGGAAAATTTATCACTTTACCTATTCATTTCGGTGAGTTGACTATGCTGGTTGATGCTTACCTTTTTAATACTTCCGGACCTAACTTACTTCTTGGGGTGGCTTGGCTCAAGACTCTTGTCTATGTCACTAGTCATTAGAAGAATCTCACAATGATTTTTGACTATGGTGGTTCTCACATTATTTTTCATGGCCTGATCTCTTCCCCGTTCACTGGGCTTCTCTACACTATTTTATTTCCAACAAAAAACATTTGGGTTTTCATTATTTTTTTAAAATTAAGTTCATAACTTCATCTCCTACTTCTATCTTGAATTTGATTTTCAATGGGATCTTCAACCAATTTTATATGTCTTCTAGTCCATGGGGTTACCACAAAAGTGACTTAAAAATCATTCCATAAACCTCATTCTAGTGGTAGTTCCCATTAATATACACCTATAAAAGTTGTTCCATTCTCTAAAAGGTGAATTTAATCATCAAGTTTGGGAATTATTGGCTCAGTGTGTTATACAACATAATAATAGTATGTATTCTATCCTGATACTTTTAGTGAAAAAGAAGGATGGTGACTAGCATATGTTTATTGATTTTAGGGATTTAAATAAGCTTAATATTCCGTGTCATTTTACTATTCCTGTGATTGAAGAGCTCTTAGATGAATTGTAAGGGGCCACTTATTTTACACATCTTGATTTGAATTCTAGTTTTCATCAGGTTCATATGTTTGAGTCCAAATTTGGTAAAATTTATTTCCATACTCATGAGGACCATTATGAGTATTTATCTATTTCATTCAGCTTAATGAATGATCCTAACACTTTTCAAGAGATTATTAATGTGGTCTTTTGGCTATATATTTGAATGGGAGTTTTTGTTTTTTTTTATGATATCCTTATTTTTAGTGATTGTTTGACATATCATTTTTTCCATTTACATTTGGTTCTTAGCTTATTAAAGGAAAATTAATTCTTTCTCAACCGTAAAAATTTCACTTTTGGCCTCAAAAAGATAGAGTACTTGGGGAATTTAATTTCCTAGTAGGGTATTTCGGTCAATCCATAAAAGCTATCTGCTATTATATATTGGTCGATTCATAAAAATTTCTGGAGAATTCATAGGTTATTGGGCCTCACTGGTTCTTATCAGAAGTTTTTTAAAGACTGTGGTAAAATCATCGAGACTCTTATGCTTCTTACTAATAAATCATCTTTCTACTAGACTATGAAGTCCCAAGAATCCTTTTGAGACACTAAAGAATACCTTAGTTTCTTCACTAATTTTAAGGTTACTCGATTTCGCTAGGAATTTTATAATTGAATGTGATGCTTCAAGGAGTGGGTTAGGTGTTTTCCTATTACTATAAGACCATCCCCTTTCTTATATTAGTAAGGCACCTCCTAATTCTAGTTCAGATAAATTGACTTATAAAAAAGAGTGGATGGATTTAGTCTATACCATGAAACATTGGAAGAAATATTTGTTGGTATGTTTTTTTAGTGTGTAGATAGATCATAAAAGTTTAAAACATTTTTTGATTTAGTTTATCCCTTCAATGGACCAGCAATTCTGGAAGGAAAAATTATTGGGCTTTGAGTTTCATGTTGTTTATAAACCAGGGAAACACAATTGTGATGTCAATGCATTGTATCACTCTTTGTATGTGAATGTCTTGGGGTTTCTGGTTTCTAAACCCTTTTGTGCTGATTTTCAAAAAATTTGATCTAAACTTTCATCAGACAACAACCTAAAGACTATTATTTTTCTTTTAGATCAGGATATTGGTGAAAAACCGGTATATTATCTTCGACATGATTTGCTATTTTTTGAGACACATTGGTTCTTAGAAAAGTATCTTATTTGATAAAAAAGTTTCTCCATTAATACCATTATTCCTCTTAATGGGATCAAAAAGATTTTTTTAAAAAATATAAATGTTTGGATGCTGGTTTTCTTTGGCGCGGTATGACTCAGGATGTTATGAAATTTGTCCATGAATTTCCAATATTCCATCATCATAAATCCCTTGCACTTTATCTAAAGGGATTATCCAACCTCTACCCATACCAAAACTTATTTGGGAAGAGGTTTCTATGGATTTTATTTCTTGGTTCCCAAAATTACAAGGTTATGAGGTTATTCTGGCTATGCTTGATTGCATGTCTAAGTGTGCTCATTTATTACCATTAAAGTGCACCTATATAGCTTGTGACAAGGATACTTTGTTCATAAAAGAGGTTGTCCATCTACATTACATTCCAAGTGTGTTCATCAGTGATCATGACCCACTATTTAGTAATGTTTTTTGGAAAGAATTATTTCATTTTCATGGAACCAAGATGAAGATGAGTTCATCTTATCACCGCCAAATGAACGGGCATATGGAAGTTTTCAACCATAGTTTAGAAGCGTATTTACAAAGTTTTTCCTCTTTAAAGAGAACTCATTGGTCATGTTGGCTACCTTAGGATGAATATGGTTATAACACCTCTTTCCATGTATCTACTGGTTTCAATCCTTTCAAAAAAAATTATGGAAGGAAACCTCCATCATTGATTCTATTTATGAAAGGATAGACTATTGTTGAGGCTATAATTATGGATTTTCTCGACTAGGATGAATTTTTATAGGAACTTCATATGAACCTACTTGTCTCCCAATATCAAATGTGTTAGTATAGTAATCAAAAGCACCACCCCATGACTTTTCTTGTAAGAGACATGGTGTTGGAAAAGTTCCATGCTCAAAAACACTATTTTTGGGTTCTAAAGTCTACCTAAAGTTTTCTTCCAAATTTTATGGCCCTTTTATAGTGGTTGAGCATATTGGTAGTTTTTCTTACCAATTATAGTTTCATTGACATAGTCGTCTCATCCTGTATTTCATGTCTCTAACGTTAAGAAGGTCGTTGGTGATCATTTTTATAATGATTTTCCAAATCTATTTCCAAGAGATGTATAGGACCAGGTTTCTTTAAAAGTTGTCCTCTCTATCTGTGGTTCTTTTCTAAACCTCTAGTGGATAATCCATTAGTTTGGTAACTCTTTGGAGGATTCCACTTGTGAAAGTACAACTCTTATTCAGGCTTATTACTCTTATTTCCACCTTGAGGACAAGGTGTTTTCTTAGGATGATGGGAGTGTTAATAGGCTTGAGTCATCTACTGAAGCTGATTCTATGAAGACTTACTCTAGGAGGAAGGTTCGAGCTTGTTTTCCTTAGGGGTAGTTTTTTCATTATTTTTTCTTTTATTATTTATATGGATTTTGTTATAGGATAGGGGGATAGTTATAATAATTCAACTTGGATATGGGAGGGGGAACCTTATCCCCTAGAGTGATTTGAGGAGAGAATTTCTTTCTTCTTCTCCTTCTTCATTATTCTAGAACAAACTCACCTATAATTATTGGATACAAGTGAATAATTCTATAAAACACTCCTTTATTCTTAATTCTATAATTGTGACTCTATTACATTTTTTGGATCTACTAGTTTGGGTGAGTTATGTAGATAATGAGGAAGGTTGGGGAGAATCTATACATGACTAGATAATATTAAGTTCACCAAGTGATAAATCAAGTATATGAAGATGTTACATGGGTTTCCATAAGAGTGAATCAAATTCTACCTGATCTATTTGAAAATAAATGAAATTACTATAAAGGGACTAATAGATATCCATAGTATATCCTGACTGGATAAGCTCAAGTTTTCCTTGTGATAACTTGGGTATATGATGGTGATTTGGGGGTTGTAATGAGAGTGACTCAAATGATTCTTGGGTTGTTTGAAGAGCAACAATCCTTCCATAGAGGCACTATCAAGCATCCATAGTATATAATTACTTTCCTCAATGCCAATAAGTATGTATTTTTGTAAAATTGGGTTCCCTATACATAAATGAAGTATTACTTTTTTATTATAATATCATGTATACAGAGAGTTATACATAATGTATTCTTACCATAATAGTGTTGATACTCCTACAACCACTATTTACATGAAAATTTCCTTCGATTAATTTTTGAATTAAAATTTTATAGGAGTTCCCAGTGATAATAGGAACCTTGAGATACTGTGATAGTAAGTTTAAATATATTTCATATGATCTAGATACATTATATTTTTGGGACATGGATTATGTATGATTCTTAGGTGTTGGAGGCTCATAATCATTGAGACTTCTTCTCTGACTGAAAATTCATTTTTTTTATTTTTGAAAAACACTTTCTGATTAAGTGAGAACCCACCATTACAAATCACATTGAGGCGATGTGAGAACCAGCAGATCATTACAAGGAACCATTGGAAGACTGAACAAAGAACCCTGTCCAAGACCAAACCCGCCCAAAACACCACAAAACCATGCATGACCATCACTTTGAGGCTAAGTGAGAACCAAAAAAACAAAAAAAACGTAAAACTCACACTGGAACAAGCCACAAAAACACCACACCCAAGATCCATCAAGACCAGAAACACCATCATCATATCCACCAACACCATCCCAATTTTCCAAAGAAACCTTCGAACTAGTCCATAGTGGAGACGTGCGCGAAGGGTAAGGCCAAAAGAGCAGTGTAGAATCATCAATTGGCGGAACCAACCCCAAAATGGAAAACAACGAAAAGGGAAGATCAGTTGAGGGAATTTCTCAGCCCCGAGCATTCTAGGGGTCACCATTTGCGACCCCATACTGACCTAGGAAGAAGACACAAACCCTGCCTGATCCGACCCTGAAGCAGACCAGAAGTGAACTATTGAAGAGAGGTCATCGTCGGAGTCAGAATCGAGCATTCCTGCATCTGCCATCTGCATCTGCGTACTAACTATGGAAAACAAACAACAATGCCCCAATCCAGAACACCAATGAACAGAAGATTCAAACCAAAATCAGAAAGCCACACAAGTCAAAAAAAAAACCGGAGCAGGAACGCAAGCAATCCAGAACGCAGATTCCCATAGGAAGAACCAAAAAAGGAGGGTGGAAAACTGCAGATGCATCATCGACAGAACTCCAAAGCAGAACCAAAGGATCGCTGAACCGAGAGGCCGAGAGAACCTACAACCAAAACGTTTGAGGAGAAGAGATGAAACCAGAACCAGTTGCACATAGTTATTGCCCCATCGAAGTAGAATGAACAGCCGATGAGTCTTCGCCAACATATCTCTCAAGATACGACACTGAGGATTCCGGAACAAGGGAACAAGGGGCCAGCACAAGGATGCATCTTCCAGACGACTGCACTCTCCACCACACACGGGATCTGGGGGTTGAAGGCTGTGCTCGACGGCAGCAGCCTCGCGGCGGTGGGATCTAGGAGGGAGGGCATGCTAATAGGAACACCACATGTTTTGGGTTTCATTGGTTCTTATTTATGAACACATGTATTGGTCTATTTACTTGAGATTAGTATCAATGTGTACCATTTGATCGCATGCTTTTATGAAAGAATAAAACCATGATATTTATGTTGTGATGAGGTAACTTGCATTGGGTGTTCCATTTGTTGCATGATTTTGATTGAATGATTAATATAGTTTTGGTTGCTTCTATAAATTTAGAGATATCATAGACCCAGTTGACTAGGATGATAGTGATACCTTTATTAAATCCATGGACATGGTTTAAGAAGGTAAGTCTATACAGTAAGGACATAAAATAATAAATTAATAAATAATGATGGCATAAAGTGTGTGTCCTGCTTTATGAGATATCACAAGACAAAAAAATTATATTACATGGTGTGTCTTTGTTGGAGGTAGTCGTTGTTATGAATTAATCTTATCGAGGTTACTTGAGCATCACTTAATAAATATTACATCATTTTAGAGTAATATTCAACACATCTCACAATAATACACCCTAGTACCACAAATGTTTAGTTTCTTTTAAGACTATATACATAATCAACTTATTCCATGAAATATATTCAGAATCTTTAAAAAAGTTCTTCACACAAAGTACCATTTTTAGGTATATCCTACTTAATTCCTTTCTTCATAATCCAAGGAAATAAAAACATAAGAAAAGGAGATCAGATGCTCAGTAAGGGTAAACATAAGAGATAAAAATTGAAGATCACAAGTGAACATAAAATATGAATAAGAGTATTAAAACATTATCATAACTTATAAAGATATACCCAACAAGTCATAGACTATAAATCATGATTCGTAACATAATATTTTATCATTAAAAAATACATGAGTCATAAGAGTGAAGAATCATCAATAATTAGTAATGAACCATGAGAGAATAACATAAGAATAATACATAAGGTTTTGGAATACACATAAGTATAGAAAATAATTTCCTTAGTCAATTATAACTACCATGTCCATCATAAAATAGTGTAAAAATTCCCATAGTGGATTGAGTTCACACTCCAATCCCTTTTAAACCTTGTTGGACAAATCCCCAAAGTAGATTAAGTTCACTATCCATTCCTTTACAAATTGTCCCATGAAATATAAAACTTCACCCAATGAATTTTATGACTATTTAATTCCTATCCTACCCATCACAAAATGAAAACCATATATATGTGTTTCATAAGATAACAAAAACATTCATTATTTCATTAACTAACTCGTGAGAAAGAAATTATTTTCATGAAAACATCCTTAAAAATCATCATAATAATTCATATAAAGAAATAAGGTGGATGGTATCATTAGACAATATCTTTAGAGGAGAAAAATATTATTTAAAGTATGTTGACATAGATGAAAAATACTTTTATATAATCATTAGAAATATGATTTGAAAGATAAGAGAAAACATTATTTCCTTTTGATAACTTTTAAAAACTAAAAATTTCCAAAACAATGGCAATAATATTTTCTTATAAAAAACATGGAAACATATAAATAAATATTCATAAAAAAATAAAGTACACATCGATGGGAAAATCCATTCATACCATAAATGTTAAAAAACATTTTTCTCACCTTTATAAATAAAGTAAACAGTGACCCATTCATAAAATGAAATGAAGATTTTTTTAAAGTGTTTGTAAAGAAATAAAAATATAGTATACAAATTCCTTTATCAATCATTTAAAATTAGATAATAACTTCCATAAAACAATCTTGAAGAACATGGATATGGAGGAGAAAAATTATTGGCCAAAAAGGAGAAATAAGACCAAATTTTATTAAAAACTTATATTGGTTTTTTAATTAAAAAAAGTGTGAAATGTAAACAATACTTTAAAACCCCATAAAAACATAATATAAGAAAATAATTTATTTTTTAAGGGATAAAGAACCTAAAATTTCCCCAATGTAAATTTCAACATAAACAATCCTAATAAAAAGTGTGATTGTAATATAAAACCCTACCTCAAGTCTTGTCTTACTTTGTACGTACTCTAAACTCATGTATAATGAATTTAGATTTATTATAAATCTATATTATAACCATATCTATATTTATCTTACTATATACCATTAATTTATAATTTCCAATTACCCATTTATTAACAATTTTTCATTAAAAATCAATATTACGATGTTCATCCAAAGTAGGGTGTTTTATTAAGCATGGAAAGAAGAAAAGAAGGAAAGCGGGGAAAGAATAAATTTCAAGGAGTTTTAAAATATTGGAGGCCCAAGGAATAATCTTATAATAAAGCAACACACTCTATGGGTAAAGAACCCAGGTCTGAATAGATAATGATAGAGTTGTCATGGGTACCATTTGATGCTAGAAAATCAACAACATGATTACCCTCAAGCCATGTTTCGGTTTGAATGTCCTGGTCCTTGAATCTTGGTCATGGTTATAGAATTATAATGAATTCAGGAATATCATATTTATTTATTTTATTTAATTTTAGAACAAACCATGTAACACAGTGATGAAAAATTAGAAACTTATTTCATGGAAGTGATAGTCCGCACGTATATACAAGCAACATTTCAATTTTTCAACGAATAAGAGAGAAGAAATTTAGACAATAATTTATCTTTAAATAATCATAATTATATCATAAATATAACATATATTCATTAATTCCATCCTTATAACCATCCATGAAAGGTAGTGATGAAAATTGAAATACATTTCTTAATGGATGTGGTTGTCTGCACATACGCATGAATGGCGTTTTCATTTTACATTGCATATAAATTAGGAAGATAATGATTTTTCCATAAAAATAATAATATTTTAGTATATTAATGATACTTATTACATTATGATGAGGTGGTTATAGAATATTTGAAGGAGTTGGAAGAAGAAGAAATTTAAAAGAATTTGGTTAAAATGATTTTCTCTTCCTTGGGTATTATTCTTTGGATCTCTCCTTAAGACTTCTTAGGTCGGTATTTTGGTGATACCATAACATATATGTCATGGGGAAGAGATTTTATAAGTGATTTGGGTATATTGTTTTCCATCTATAGTGAATGGGAAGTGGATTTCCAAGGGAAAGGAGTGGGGGTATTTATACTCAAGGAGAGGGGTGTTTTAGGGTTAAAATATTGAATATTCTATCATTGAGGCCTAAGAATTTCGAGTGGGGTGATTCCCACGAATTTTTTGTTTTATTATTAAACAAATTAAGGTTATTTGATATTATAAATTTGAAAAAAAATGAATGAAATCATAAAGGTAAAAAATAAAAAAAATATTTGAAAATAAAATATAACTTAGGATTCAAAATTTTAAACATAGGTATATAAATACTAATTAATATTTTAAAATTAATTATTTTACTCTTAAAATGCATATTTTGTTGAAAAAATGTTTTATAAATTTTTAAGTCACGTTTACATCATATTGAAGTCATAAAATTAGTGGTATTCATAAAAAGTGTATTTTTACTATTCACTAAAAAATAAACTTCTTTATAAAAATCCAAAAAATCATTCTAAGACAATATTTACATGTTTAATTAAAAAATAAAATTCATTTTATCAAATAAAATTTCTAAAGGTGATAGAAATTAATTCTAATATAAGTGCACAAAACACATAAAACCATTTTTTGAAAAAAATGTATTTTTGAAGCATAAAATGAATTCATTATTATTATCTAGCTAGTAATAATCATTAAATGAATGCTAATTTATTTTATTAAATATATTATCTACACATTTCATTAAAATCATTCTTCATTAGCAATTATTTTAATTAAGATAAAAAAACATGGCGCACATAAAAATGGTTTTCTAAAAAACATCTTGAGTTACCTTCAAATAATTTTATCTTCATTTCTAAGCAATTGATCATCAAATTGCGATGGATTAATCCTTATTTTATAATTATAAATAGTAATTTTTTATAATAAAAAAAATTCAAAAAAACATTTAAGTTTAGTGAAGAATTATTAGATTAATATTCCTTATAATCACTTAATTATTTCATGGATGTTCTTAAATGATTTTACTTGAATATTTATTAATACATATCATTGATATCATTCCTAAAAAGTATTAAATTTAATAATAAATATATTTTATCAAAATATTTTAAAATAATTTCTATAGAATCAATGGTATTTTATTAAGTGAATTGACCCCTTTTATTTTACAGTCATTTATTTATCAATCTCATTTAACTATTTAAGATTTTCTTCCCTTTAGTGTAGTAGTAAAACATTATTCACTTAATTTAGGAGTTTCTTACATCAAAATTTGTTAAACACGTTGAATTTATTTTAAAGGAAACTATATTCTAAAGTCACGAGGTGTTACATACTACCCCCTTATAAGAATTTCTCCCTCAAAATTCCATTATTCTAATGGAAACAATTGAGGATACTCCTGGATTATTACATCCTTGAGTTTCCATGAAGTTTACTCAAACTTATGATTCTACCAAAAAAATTTAACCAAGTGGGTGATTTTGTTTAAAACAAACTTATCTATTTGATCAAAAATCTACATCTGTTATTCCTCATAGGATATTTTATCTTTCATCAGTACCACCTTTGAGTTTAGTACATGTGAAGGAATAGGTATGTACTTCCTCAAAAGAGATACATGAAACACATCATGAACTTGGGAGAGGTTCAGTGGGAACAATAAATAGTAAACTACTGTCCCAATGTGATCAACAATCTCAAAGGGACCGATATATCTACGGCCCAACTTCCACTTTTTTCTAAATCTCATAATCTTATTCCAAGGAGATGTTTGAAGGAATGCATTATCTCCAACTTCAAACTCTATATCTTATAGATTAATGTCATCATAAATTTTCTATCGACTTTGAGCCTCCCAAATGTGTTGTTTAATGACTCTAACCATCACTTACATTTCCTCAGTTATCTTAGGTACCAAAAACTTATGTTCTCTAACTCCATCCCAATATGTTGGAGTTATGTACTTATTTTAAAATATGACTTTATAAGGACCCATCTGAATGTTTGAGTGAAATCCATTGTTATAAGAAAATTCAACTTTATGAAAGTGTGGATCCCAAACATCTTTAAAATATATAGATAAAGTTCTCAATATATCTTCTAGGGTTTTAATGGTCATCTTATACTAACCATATATCCAAGGATGATATGTTGTGATAAAGTCCAACTATGTATTCAATGCTTGTTGAATAATTCTTAAAAACATTTAGGTAAACCTTATATCTTGATCAGATATGATTATGAGTGGTACTACATGAAAACTTGCCACTTATTTAATGTATATCCTGAAAATTTTATCAAGAGAGATAAATATTCTCTTATAGTAATAAAATGCATTGATTTGATAAGAAGATTGACTACAAAACAAATGAATTTACGAACTTTAGATGTCTTAGGGAGTCCTATGACAAATTCTATGATGGTGTTTTACCATTCCCATATAGGTATTGTAAAGACCTGGAAATTTTAAGGAAATTTTTTTCTTAAATTCTTTGGAATTTTACGAGTCTGCAGTTTCTAATTGTGCCTGATTCTGAGGCCCGGTGTGCCTGGAATCAATTTCGGAAGTTTTGTTCGGGTACATTCAATAAACGTACATATGGGTTTTTCTATCTTTTCAACTGATGCTCAGAATTGAAATCCAAGGACACCGATGAACTCGTAGCGCTGATATTCTCTTAAGGAGGCCTCTACCACAGTTAAGTTTGGTCGAGAGTGGAAGTTATAATTTGGGGTTTCTAAAAAAAATATAATAATAAAAATATGTGAGAAATATTTTTATATATAGGTGGTGGTTAAAACCACCAAAGGGAAGTTGGGGTGGGACCCACAACCCACATAACCTCCCATGGGAAGATATTGTGTGGTGGGGCCCACACGAGCACCTAACCTCCTTATAACTCCTTGAACCCCCATTAAACTCATAGACTCCCCTTTAAATTAATGAGGCCACCACCCTTCATTTAATTGGGGTGAACTCTCCACCTCCCTTTTCTCTAATTGTGCCAACACATCTAACTAATATCTTCATTAATTAAATTGAAAGGATTTGAATCCTTTTGAAATGCATGGAAATAATATAATATTGGGGGAGCCTTTTTATTAGATTGGCTTGGAAAATATTATGTGGTGGCACTTTTGGAGAATTAGGGAGAGAGCATTCTTCCCCGAAGAAAACGAAGAACACTCTTTCTCTCCAACGAAGAACGACAAGACCGTCTTCGATCTTCTTCCAAGCCACAAGAGGAAGAGTATCCCGTGAGGAACGTCGACTATGATTCCTCCTTGGACGCACCCCGACGTCAACGAATCGATGTCATCTTCGAATCCTCTTCCTACAACACCGACAAGTGAGCATCGGAATCAAGGTTGGGGGTTATGATCAATTTTAATTGAATAAAATTGTGCCTCATTCTTCGTTGAATACCTTGGATTGTCCTAGTCCTTTTGATATCTCCAAAAACGGAGGGCGCGGGCCGAAAAAACATGGCCCAACAACCCTCCGTTGGTTCGTAATTATTTTGGAAACGACGCCCGGAGGCAGCGGCGATCGGAGGCGGTGGCGACCGGAGGCGATGGTGACCAGAAGAGGCAACCGCGCACCGGCCACGTGGAGGAAACCGCCGCCCGATTCCGCGGGCCGCTCGGACGAACTGAACCGGAAGGCTGTAGTTGGCCGGGCTGGTGAACCACGGCACCCGAAGGTGTCGCGCGGAGGAGGTGTGGCCCACATCTATGGGCCGCTTGCTGGATGAACAGGCCGACTACGACCGGCCGGGTAGAAAATCATGGCGCCTCTTGGAGCCGCACTATAGAGGAACTGCGATCCGCGCTGGGCAGGCCGCTTCGGCGGGCGAACCGGCTGGCTTTGGCCGGCTGTGCAGTAGGGAGGGACGGCGCCGCTTGACACTATCGGGTGAGCCGAATCGGCCTGCGACTCGGGCCGGGTCCGCGGGTGGGTCGCGCCCCACCGGGTCGGGCCGAACCCCTATTCGGGTCGGACCCACCGGTACGGGTCCCTGGGTGGGCCGCGCTCCACCGGGTCGGGACGACCCCCAGCCGGGTCGAACCCACCAAATCGGGTCGGGTCGGCCCGCCAGCCCACTGGGCTTAACGAGCCGGGCCCATTTCTCTTAAACATGAATATCTTCTAGGCCGCACGTCCGATTGACGCGTCGTCTGTGGAACTAGGATCCTCTCGATGAGGCAGACCTTTTGTGATACACTAATTGAGTTTTGGAAAACTTTGGAAAATGGCCGGGTTTTAAATGAGCATAATTCCAACCAGGCCCCTCGAATGGAAAAGCCAACAACTCTCAGACCGGGCGTCTGATTGACGCGACGTCTGTCGTGTTGGGTTCCTTTTGATGAGACGGAACTTTGGGGTACATAAAATCTGGACTTCATGATAGTTTATGTAACAACCCCTTTTCTCAAGGAGCAGACCCTCCTGGAATCAATCGTGCTGTGTGCGGGAACTCTAGAGCTGGTTGCGACTGCGATGAATAATGTACTAGAATCCTTCGTGGGTTTGACAGAGAGGACCACGGTACTAGGATCCTACGTGGGTTCAACAGCGACGACTACTATACTGGGATCCTCCATGGGTTCGACAGTGATGACTACTATTCTTGTATCCTGTGTGGGTCCGGCAGTTTGACCTCTGTACTTGTATCCTGTGTGGGTCTGACAGAGTAGATGGTCTTGTATCCTGTGTGGGTCCGATAGCTTAGATGAACCAGTGACTACATCTGATCATCTCTATCTCTATATGAAATATGTATACCTGTGTGAGCTAAATCTTGACTTTCAATCATTATCATCGATGTGATTGACTTTACTTCCTGTGTGGATTGGGTTGTGCTTGGGCTCGATAGTTGCAGACAAACTAAGATTGATAACTTAGGTATATGTGTGTGCATATACCTAAGTAGGGTTGTTTGATACTTCATGATTGTATCTTTCCTTTTTGGTTTATCCTTCATCGATTCTGGGAGACCTTCGGGGGTCTCGGGGTCCCTATTGAGTATCGTTATACTCACCCCTGCACGGGCAATGCCCGCACTTTGTTGTGTTGGTTGTAGATGACGGACATCATTGATCGAGGAAGAGTATTGTGGAGCTAGATGGTACCCAGAGGTGGACCACTTGGCAAGACGTACACGGAGTGGACGGAGGGACCTGAGGTGCTGAGGATACCATATGTACCCACCCTTCAGGTGGGATTCCCGGAGGATGAATCAATAGTTTTAGTTTACTTTTCTGCAGTTGTACTTTACTGTTGGGTTTGTATTTCTAGCCCCTTTCCTTTCTTCATTTACTTTTGTATTCAGTTTTACTTAGTGCTTATTTTTAGTTTTTTCCTCTGCTGCTTGTGTTCAGACTGTGTGTGTGTTACAGGATAAAGGAAATGCCTTACCTTTTATCGGGATTACACCTTTGGTGTTAGTCGCCAGCCCCTGGCCTATAGAAGGTGGGCCTGGGGTAATCACGGCACGAGCCCCAAGGACGGTTCGTGACAAATTGGTGTCAGAGGATTCGGTTCTACCGCAAAACTCAGGACTCTGTTCATTCTTTTTGTGAAGCAACAGTGTTAAGAGTATTGAGTGTGGTTTTCAGTCTAGGGAGTCTAGTGTTGGTGCGGCGGCCGACATATCCATACACCAGGACCCTGACCTCTGATTTTTGACTCAGTGCACGAAAACACTGATTGTGTTTGAGTTTCCTTTGAAAAGTTTTCTTTGTGATTACTTTGTGTCAGCTTACCAGGTATACTGTTTGATCGTGGCACACCTGTTTCTTTTCAAGATGGCCCCACAAAGGCAGCCAGCTGGGGTTCCGAGTTACATACGAGATGGTAGCCCACCGAGCGATGAGGCCTCGGTGCAGGGCCCCATCACAATGGAGGTACCAGTAGCACCTCTACCCGCTGGACCACAGATACCACCAGCCCCAGCAGCGGAGAGTGCACGCTTCCTGAGTGCGTTGCATGAGTTCTAGCACCAGAGGTCACCCAGGTTCCGGGGAGAGACAGACCCACATGTAGCTAAGGATTGGCTGGAGGTTATCGTGAGAGTTTTTAGATTGGTAGGGACACCAGCAGACCTTATGGTGATCCTTTCCACGAGTCTCATGCACGCAGCAGTAGGTAGATGGTGGAGCCTGATTCTCCAGGTGCATGATGAGGCATCATTACTTTGGACAGACTTTGAGAGTCTCTTCCACTCAAAGTTTGTTCCAGCCACCCTACGTGCGGTGCGGATTCAGTAGTTACTTCACCTATAGCAGGGTATCATGACAGTATCTCAGTACTCAGAGAGGTTCACCGACCTCTCATGATACTCCACGGATATGGTACAGGGCCCATTCTTTAGGTCCCAGACCTTCAAGAAGGGACTCAGGCATGAGATTAGGTCTTCGATGATTCCCCTCAGCATCCCGATGCAGTTAGGGGTGCTGGAGCGAGCCCTTCTAGTGGAGAGTTTTCTCGCTGAGCAGTCACCAGTGGAGAGATACATTGTTGGACGACACATAGCAGAGTCTTCTGTAGCCATCAGTAGACAATTTACACAGAGGTCCAAGCATACCAGGCCATCAGGTGGGAGACCTCAGGATGCAGGTTTGGTTGTGTGGGTCACATGAAATAGATCCAGCCTTACGAGGAGCAGGTAGTGCTATGCATGCGGCGGGCAGGTCCACATGGCTCATGACTGCCCGACCCACCATGCAGATGAGCAGTAGACAGTAGAAGGACCTCCCAGGAAGAGGCAGAGGTTTGACTGTGGTGGTCCTCTGGGAATAGGAGGACGTGGTAGAGGAGATGGTTGAGCAGCAGGTGGTGGACGATGTTTTGAGGCTCTACCACCACCACCACCACCAGGAGGTCCACCCTGCCCACAGGGAGCTGGAGAACAGAGGCATTATTAGCTCCAGCTAGTCGAGGCCTACGACCACAGCACACCTGAGATGATTCGAGGTATTTTATGTGTCTTCTCCACCCTTGTTGCAGTACTTATAGACACAGGTGAGAGTCATTCTTTTATTTTCGATGCCCTTGTTCGGGGCTCAGAGATTCTGATGGAGCTGTTGGCTCGATCCTTATGACTAGAGACTCATACGGGAGTAGACTCGATGATTACACACTGGTGTCAGCAGTGTGAGCTTACTCTAGGAGGTGAGATATTTAGCTGGGATCTTCTTGTAGCGGCGTCAAGGACTTACGACGTCATCTTGGGTATGGACTGGTTATCCACGGTTCATGCTTATATTGACTATATTAGGCGCAAGGTGCGGTGTATCCGCATGGATGGGACCAGGTTCACCTTAACCGGTGAGAAGGGAGCATTTACAGCGTAGGATGGACTTATGTAGAGGAGGGGGCAGCCGATCATACATCAGTTGGCTAGTCTCATCCTTGGAGCGGTTGATGTGCGAAGTCCAAGTTTTCCTATTGTGGTGGATCAGTACGCAGATGTTTTCCCTGACGACGTTCCAGGACTACCTCCTCGCAGAGAGGTAGACTTATACATTGACCTATACCTCGAGACAACACCGATATATACTCCATCATATCAGATGGCTCCTGCCGATCTTCGTGAGTTGCAGGTACAGCTGGAGGACTTGTAGGGGAAGGGATTTATCCGACCCAGTGTTTCACCCTGGGCATCCCCGATTTTGTTCTCCAAGAAGGCGGATGGGAGCTTGCGACTGTGTGTTGACTACCGTCGCCTAAATCAGGTGACCGTGAAGAACAAGTACCCACTCTCGAGGATAGACAACCTCTTTGATCAGCTCAAGGGAGAATGATGTTTCTGGAAGATAGACCTCAGATCAGGAAATCACCAGCTCAGAGTTCGAGATGAGGATGTGAATAAGATGTCCTTCAGGTGTCAGTATGGCCACCATGAGTTCTTGGTTATGCCCTTCCACGTAACCAATGCACCAGCAGTGTTCATGAGTCTCATGAACAGGATCTTCCAACCTTACCTCGGTCGTTTTGTCGTAGTCTTCATCGACAACATACTGATTTACTCGACTACTAAGGAGGAGCACGCCAACCATTTTCGGGTGGTATTGGATACACTCTGAGAGCACCATATTTATGGTAAGCTCTCTAAGTGCCAGTTATGCATTCGAGAGGTTCACTTCTTGGGACATGTCATCTTGGAGGCTGGAGTTGTAGTGGACCCAGCGAAGATCGAGGAAGTACTTTCTTGGGAGCCACCCAGGAGTGTGACGGAGGTTCAGAGTTTTCTGGTACTGGCTGGATACTATCGTAGATTTGTGCCAGAGTTCTCCAGAGTTGCAGCACTGCTTTCAGCTTTGACGAAGAAGGGTAAACCCTTCGTTTGGTCAGATAGATGCTAGCAGATCTTTCAGGAGCTGAGGCAGAGGTTGACCAGTGCGCCCATCTTGAGGCTACCGGGGGAGGGCATAGGGTACGTAGTTTACTGCGACGCATCAGGGACCAGACTCGGGTGTGTCCTGATGTAGTAGTGAGAAATTATCACATATGGTTTATGGAAGTTGAGACAACACGAGCAGAACTAAGCTACCCATGACCTGGAGTTAGCAGTAGTGGTCTTTTCCTTGAAGATGTGGCAGCACTATCTGATGGGCGAGTGTTTTACAGTCTACTCTGACCACCAGAGTTTTAGGTACATCTTCTCGCAAAAGGACCTAAACCTGAGATAGCGACGATGGCTCGAGTTCCTCCAGTACTATGACTTTGAGATAGTCTATACTCCTGGTGTAGAGACCCGAAGCTTGACATACATGGACATTACATTACTTTTGTGGAATACTTAATACATAACAAAATTAGACACACAAGGACCGTAATAGTTTAGTGTCTTTGGAAACTCGGAATATAAACTTTTAATCATGTTGAAATATCTTCAACAACTCCCATAACAATCTTCCCCTTTTTGTTTCCTTACCTAAAACCTTTCTTTATTTCTTGGGGAAAATAAAATATAAAAAGGGTGAGCTCAAATGCTCAGTAAGGGAAAACATAGATAACATAAAACAATCCATAAACATTTGGAAGCAAAAACATGAACATGAAATTTAAACATCAAAATCTTGAGTAAAGACATAAATCGTGGAAGTACGTAAGGCATATATCATAATGGAACATCAACCATGATAAAATATAATGGGAATAAAACATGTAATTGTGCCAACCATTCAACACATGTTATGATTTTCATAGTATCCAAGGCATTGCTGCCAAGACCATCTTAGATGACAAAGTCCCTTTCTGAATCGAGTTCACTCCTCATTCTAGTCCTGTAACACTGAAACGGATTAACTTACCATTCCAGCCATGTCTATCTCATGAGATATAAATCTTTACCCAATTCATTGGAGGTAGATATAGGTCCCACCCATCTCATATTTAAATCATTCTTACTTGTGCCACAAAATAAACATAAATCAGTCATCATAACCCAAAGAATAAAATGGGTTTCATAAACATCATCCAATCATCACATAATCCATATAAAACAAATGGATATTTCATCATAAGAAAAGTGAAACCATTTAAATCATAGAGACATTATACTTGAAACATACACATATGAAATAATGTCATCTTAGATGGAAAATTATTTTTATAAAACACTTGAAATGAATTCTTGAGGAAAATATCCTTTCTTCTTCAAAATCATTTTCTTTTCACAAAATTCCATGCAATTTTAAAAGAAAAGTATTTTGATGAAAATAGTCATAAAATATTGTAGAGTAAGCTTCATGAAAATGAGGCATTATGAAACCGTAAAAATCCGTTCACGCCGTATAAGTTAAAAATAACATTCATCTTGTACTTTTGTCGGAAAAGTCAAAAAGTACCTCGTATGGTAAACAAAAGAAAGATTCCTTACATACCATGTAGTAAAAGTCAAAAATGGGTAAAAAGGAATTTAAACATAAATGAAAACACTTTTATAAAACATAGACATGGATGATAGAAATAACCCCAGTAAATACTTATGAATAAGCAATCTCGGATAAAAATGAGATTTGCAAAATTATCCCTTACCTTAGGTCCGATATGCTTCGTACGTATCCGAACCTCTTGTATAATGATTTAAATAATTTCATTGACTTATTATAGAATCATATTCATTGTTATGATATCATATATGGTTCACTTATGACTTTATATTACCCGTTCTTTTGTAAATTCCATGTTAAAGAGCGTTTTGGGTAAAATCGTTTCATTTGTCGTTCGTGTTTTGACTTGTAATTATTCATATGATTATTTAGATCATGATTAATTAATTACAGAATATAAAACATGATATATATATAATATATATTCAGAATATACATATATATAATAGATCGATAAATGGAAAGAAATACACCATTCATGGAGACGGTAGGCCGTACGTACGCATGAACGTTGTTTTCGTTTCCTCATTGAATTGAATGGAATTAATTGGATGACATACATATATATATACATAAATACAGTAGCATTATTATTTAATATATTTCATTGTTATTAATTATATAAACTTTATGATCATTCATGTATGGTTAACATGGAGAATGAATCTCATCGCGTCGTGGAGACGGTAGTCCGTACGTACGCACGAGCGATGATATCGTTACCATAATTATTGAATAGAATTGGAGTGGATGGTATAATATATCAGAATCAGTATGATTTTATAATAACCATATATAGTTATTTTTTACACCATTATACCCATCCATTTAAGGTGTTGGTGGAAAAACAGATTTCACCACGGCGTGGAGACGGTATTCCGTACGTACGCACGCGTGGTGATTTCGTTTTCTATAGGATGGATAGATGGTGAAATAGGGTTGTTTCATACTTATAATAATATATAAGTATATGAGTTATACTGATGTTATTACTTCATAATGAAACAACTAAAGAAGAATAAGTGGAAGAAGAAATAAAGTTGAAAGAATCGATAATGGACATTACCTATTCTTTGAAGCGCCTCTTTGAGACCTCCTCTTAGGGAACTAAAATTGGTCTTTGAAGAAGAAAAAAACCTCTAGGATGTTTCTATGGAAGTGGAGAAGATAATTTTTCAGGGTTTGGCCGAGCTTGAAGGCCCAAAGTGGTGTGAGGAAGAGAGGGAGAAGGTGCCCTTTTATAAGGGAGGAGAGGGGCACCTTTGGAATAACTAAAAATACTATTTTATTACAATGTCATATTCGGTTTTTAATAGCTCAAAATTTATTTATTTTAAAGCTAAGGTGTGGATGGGTCGAAATAATCTTATCTAATAGAATTTAGACAATTTTAGGTTCCTATTTTAACCATATCATTTAGATTTAACTTTAAGTTAAATAATTTTACTTTTACCGTGTCTTCTTGTTTTCTTACACTATAAGGTTAATAAAATTACTAAGCCAAAAAAACCCCAAGTGGTTCATTATTAATATATATATCATTATCTAAGTCATTTGGCCGAACCTTAGATTTTTAGGAATAAAATAACAATTAATAATATAATATTTGTTTTAAAAACTATTTTATGTCAATTTTGACACTATTTGGTACTTGATTGTTGTGAAAATCATAACAGAATGATTAGTTCTAAAAGAGTTAATTAAATCAATACTAACATGTCATATTAACCTAGAAAATTCGTGGAATTCATAAAAAGCCTCAAATTACATTTATTTGGGTATTTATAACATCAATTATATCAATATTTCATTAATAAGATAATTACTGCATCATCTTTGTGTCATAAATAAATTATATTATTTAATGTCTAAAAATTATAAATAAAATACCATTATGTAGGAAATCTTTTTATATTTTTAATTAATATTTATAGTCGAATTTATCTTATGTATAACCCTATATTAAAAATGATTTACTTATTAAACTTTGATTTTAACTATTTTAACCCTTCTTTAAATAAATTAATATTAAATGTCCTAATCTAATCCAAGTGGGCATAAATGGTCATATTTTATTCCTAAGGTTGTTTTTGGTCGAATTAAACTTATCCAATAGAATTAGGACATGTGTTAGGGTAATAATAATTTCATTTTTACCCTTAATTATCCTATTTACTTTTAACCGTGGTAAATAAAAGTAAAAATTTACTATTCACCAAAAAATATTTTCATCTCATTGAACCACATTTTAGTCCTTGAAATTAACCGTGTCTCTCAGATTTTTGAAATTAAATTCACAGAAGCGGTAAAATTTAATTTAAATTAAAAAAAAGTCAGTTTTTTAACTACCACTAAGTGGTTTCACTATTCATCGAAAATTGAAGTTTTTCAGAAAAATACCAAAAATTTAGCCTAAGAATTATTTGATATTCTGAATTCAAAATTGATGTCTATTTTTCCAAGTTCATAACATATAAGTGGAATTAGTTAATTTTAAATTTAATTCCCGTTATTAAAATAAATAGCGTGTTTTTAAGAAACAAAAACAATCAAAAGATTGATACTTGTTTATATCCAATTTCAATGTGAAATTAATTCCAATGAACAACATTGGATTAAATGGTAAAAATATATTCTAATTACACTTTAAAACCAATTAAAAATATAATCTAACCATATAAATTATTGCGATGAAAAAAGTTGTTTTTAATTAAAATATAGCGTGTTTTTACTATTCATTAAAATATGAAAGTTATCAGAATAATATGAAAATTTTAACCAAAGTAAATTTTTATTTTCTGATTCCAAAGAAGAATTTTATTTTGTCAAATTGAACTTATAGACATGTCAAAAACAATATTTAAGGTGGGTGCGTCATCAAAAGGCGGGAAAACTGTAATTTTTGAAAAATACATATTTTACACGAAAAATTTATTTTGTTCTCATACAATATTCTAGAAAATGTGTAAGATGAATAATAATGTTATAAAATTCAAAATGTAGTTAATACTATTCATAACGTCTAGTACATAATAATATTATATCAATATATCGTTGTTTAGTGAAACCTGGTATTGCGTACAACACACGCTATTGAGGAAGGTCGCGATTGCGTGTAATGCAAGCCAAGTCAGGGTTGCGTGTTGTGCAAGACTCCTTCATTGTTTCGTATAACAGAATCCAACCATATTTCATTTATACATTGAATATATATATATATACACTCAATGTTTCGTAGAATAACTACTATCAAAATTGTGTGTAACATGATTCAAGAATAGTGTTGTGTATACTGCAAGCTCATACGGTGTTGTGTATAGCGCAAGGCAATCTTGTTGTAGCTTACAACACAAGACATCAATGAAATTAAAAGAATATTTTTCATAAAATCTCGCGGTGTTACATTCTACCCCACTTAAAATGAATTTCGCCCTCGAAATTCGTCGGGGGTTATAAATCGTTTACTATTTATAGAAACCCACATCGTAAAAAGGAATACTAAAACTTAATTTTAAAAACTAAAGTATGAAATGTAATGATTACCCAAAGAAACTCATCACTGGGTTTCCATATAGGAGAACATAGGTGAAAATATGGATATGGAAGAAAAATATAACCATCAAGTTCTGATGGAGAGTGGTAGAGAACATGGCTTTGAAAAAGCCATCAATCACAAAGCCATATATTTGTGATGATCTAAGGTACCATCTAAATAAGGGCACTAGGACAAAATTTTTGGTTTTCAAGATCATTTCCCTAAAGTTTATGAAATTTGAATTAGAAGAAATACTTTCGTGATTTTGGTACAGTCTCACCGTTGTTCGTTCTTTGGACAATTTCCACTTCATCTCTTAAAGAAATGAAGTTGAATTTTTCATTCGTGAAGTGTTAGCAGATCATGTGATAGAATGATGGGTCATTCCATCTGTCTCAAACAAAAGGTTATAAAAGTTATCAAAAATACATAAGTCCATCTATAGTGAGATTAATCATATATGGTTCCTAAAATGGACTTATACTTCATATATCATATTGATTAATATAATAAAACTAGTTTCTACTAAACAGGGACTTCTTGTAGGCCAGTGGTAGGCGATAAAGGCCAGTCGCACTTCAGTTGTGGGTTCGATTCCCACAGCCTTGTCCGATGCGATGGGTTGTTGCCCGTCCTGTAGGTTGTCCTTTTTCTAAAACTACATTACTATAACATTCCATAAATAATATCGAAAAAACTTCTATCCTTAAACAATACTAACTTATGTCCAACATAATCCATTCCAATCTTTAGGCTTATCCATAATATTGCAGTCTACTCTCATATTATAGTGAAAATGATTACCAGATATTTCATATAACAAGCATGTTAATACCATCATTGATCCCTATATATCATAAGATATGTCTTTTTGGTCACATTCTAAACATTCAAAGGCCTTAATCATGTATTCTCTTGAAAAATGAATACCCATTGAATCTTAGTGAAAACATGAGTGCTGTCAAAAGTTAACTCTTTCCACATACCAAAACCCCAAAATTCTATATACTCAAACCATGATATAACTATTTCCTTATATCAGTCATGAGCTCATGAATACTGTCAAACATTTCATTTTATCCTTATCCCTTCATTATGCGCATATCATCTTTTTTCCAAAAATATCTCAATCACTTTCCAATGTTACTGGTACCATAAAATTATTAAAAACCACAATAGACCAATACATAAATATTCCAATATTCAACGATACTATATACAACATTATTTTGGAATCCCATTACATAAACACTTAATCATTCCACCACATCGTTGTCATATTCAACATCGCCAATAGTGATCGCATGTGAATTCCCTTTGTCCTTTTCCTTAAGTGGTTTCTCATGTCGATCATCACTAACGCTTAGATTAGGGCATTTATTAGCATAATGCCCCATTTCCTTGCACTTGAAGCATTGAAGTGTTGGTGGTGCGTTCTCTGCAGTCTTTTCTTTATTCACATCATTAGCAACCCTTTTTCCATTACTTCGACACTCAGCTACTCGATGACCTTCTTTTCCACACTTAAAACATTTTTTAGTTCCTTTAAGACAATCTCCACTATGGTTCTTTCCACACTTTGAGCATAAGGAAACATTCATTTTCTTTTAACCATTATTCGGAGATTTCTCCTTGAACTCCATCTTTCGTTTCTTGTCAAAACCATGAGATGGATAAGTAACACCAACTTCCATTTCAACCTTGATAGCACAACGCACAATTTCTTCATAGTTACTGAAGTCTATTATAGCTAATGCCCTTCGAAGATTTGGTTTTAAGCCACTAAATAATCGATCAACTTTACTTTCAGGTTGGATGATAAAGCTAGATGCATACCTTGCAAGCCTTGTAAAATTAGTTTCGTATACTCCAACAGATTCATAATCCTTTTTCTTTATTTCAAGAAACTCCTTCTATATCTTTGTTCGAAGAATACGAGGGAAGTAATTATTGAAAAATAATTTCTTGAACTCGTCCCATACATGGACTCAATTTCATCTCTTGGCCTCATATTCTTGATAAGATTCCACCATTGATCAGCTTCACCTTCCAAATGATATACTGCTAAGATGACTTTATCATGTTCAGAACATTGAAGAACTGAAATATCTTTTTAGTGGTACTGATCCATTGTTCAGTAACAAGTGGATCAGAAGACCCACTGAAAGAAGGTGGACGTTGCCTTAGGAAGGACTCAATAGAATATTGTTCCCTTCTCTGCTCATTTGGAAGTCCAGAATGATTTATATCTTGTGTAAGTATAGAAATAAGATTTTTCACTCCATATCCCATAACATTTGTTTGTTTAGGATTATAATCATTGCATTGTCCATTACATTGATCAACACAGTTCCTTCAGGTTCCAGTCATTGTCTAAAACCCAAAAAGAATAGTGTGAGAGGAAAAAATCATGCTCGGGAAAACAAAATAATAAAGGGGGAGGACCTTAAATATCTAACATCTTAGGTTTAATTATAAGATCGTTACCGTAATTATAGGACTATAACCTATACTTATACTTAACCTTAGGGACATCCCTAGACATAACTTAGAAATATCTCTAGGGATCTCACTAAAGTTCTCGCATCCTAGTTTCCAAAGGTTGACTAAACCTTTCCTCTGATACCAACTGTAGAGACTCGAAGCTTGACATACATGGACATTACATTACTTTTACGGAATACTTAATACATAACAAAAATAGACACACAAGGACCGTAATAGTTTAGTGTCTTTGGAAACTCGAAATATAAACTTCTAATCGTGTTGAAATATCTTCAACAACTCCCATAATGATCTTCCCCTTTTTGTTTACTTAGCTAAAACCTTTCTTTATTTCCTAGGGAAAATAAAACATAAAAAGGGTGAGCTCAAATTCTCAGTAAGGGAAAACATAGGTAACATAAAACAATCCATAAACATTTGGAAGCAAAAACATGAACATGAAATTTAAACATCAAAATCTTGAGCAAAGACATAAATCGTGGAAGTACGTAAGGCATATATCATAATGGAACATCAACCATGATAAAATATAATGGGAATAAAACATGTAATTGTGGCAACCATTCATCACATTTTATGATTTCCATAGTAGCCAAGGCATTGCTGCCAAGACCATCTTAGTGGACAAAGTCCCTTTCTGAATCGAGTTCACTCCTCGTTTCAGTCATGTAACACTGAACCAGATTAACTTACCATTCCAGCCATGTCTATCCCCTGAGATATAAATCTTTACCCAATGCATTGGAGGGATATATATGTCCCACCCATCTCATATTGAAATCATTCTTACTTGTGCCACAAAATAAACATAAATCATTCATCATAACCCAAAGAATAAAATGAGTTTCATAAACATCATCCAATCATCACATAATCCATATAAGACAAATGGATATTTCATAATAAGAAAATTGAAACCATGTAAATCATAGATACATTATACTTGAAACATACACATATGAAATAATGTCATCTTAGATGGAAAATGATATTTATAAAACACTTGAAATGAATTCTTGAGGAAAATATCCTTTCTTCTTCAAAATCATTTTCTTTTCATAAAATTCCATGCAATTTTAAAAGAAAATTATTTTTATGAAAATAGTCATAAAATCTTGTAGAGTAATCTTCATGAAAATGAGGCATTATGAAACCGTAAAAATCCGTTCACGCCATATAAGTTAAAAATAACATTATCCTCGTACTTTTGTCAGAAAAGTCAAAAAGTACCTCGTATGGTAAAAAAAGAAATATTCCTTACATACCATGTAGTAAAAGTCAAAAATGGGTAAAAATGACTTTAAACATACATGAAAACACTTTTATAAAACATGGACATGGATGATAGAAATAACCCCAGTAAATACTTACGAATAAGAAATCTCGGATAAAAATGAGATTTGCAAAATTATCCCTTACCTTAGGTCCGATATGCTTCGTACGTATCCGAACCTCCTGTATAATGATTTAAATAATGTCATTGACTTATTACAGAATCAAATTCATTGTTATGATATCATATATGGTTCACTTATGACTTTATATTACCCGTTCTTTTGTAAATTCCATGTTAAAGAGCGTTTTGGGTAAAATCGTTTCATTTTTCGTCCGTGTTTTGACTTGTAATTATTCATATGATTACTTAGATAATGATTACTTAATTCCAGAATATAAAACATGATTTATATATAATATATATTCATAATATACATATATATAATAGATCGATAAATGGAAATAAATACACCGTTCATGGAGACGGTAGGCCGTACGTACGCATGAACGTTGTTTTCGTTTCCTCATTGAATTGAATGGAATTAATTGGATGAAATAAATATATATATACATAAATCTAGTAGAATAATTATTTAATATATTTCATTATTATTCATTATATAAACTTTATGAGCATTCATGTATGGTTAACATGGAGAATGAATCTCATCGCGTCATGGAGACGGTAGTCCGTACGTACGCACGAGCGATGATATCGTTCCCATAATTATTGAATAGAATTGTAGTGGATGGTATAATATATCAGAATCATTATGATGTTATAATAACAATATATAGTTATTTTTTACACCATTATACCCATCCATGTAAGGTGTTGGTGGAAAAACAGATTTCACCATGGCGTGGAGACGGTATTCCTTACGTACGCACGCGTAGTGATTTCATTTTCCGTAGGATGGATAGATGGTGAAATAGGGTTGTTTAATACTTATAATAACATATTATTATATGAGTTATACTGATGTTATTACTTTATAATGAAACAACTAAAGAAGAATAAGTGGAAGAAGAAATAAAGTTGAAAGAATCGGTAACGGACATTACCTCTTCTTTGAAGCGCCTCTTTGAGACCTCCTCTTAGGGCACTAAACTTGGTCTTTGAAGAATACCATAACCTCTAGGATGTTTTTATGGAAGTGGAGAAGAGAATTTGGTAGGGTTTTTCCGAGATTTAAGGCTCAAAGTGGTGTGAGGAAGAGAGGGAGGAGGTGCCCTTTTATAAGGGAGGAGAGGGGCGCCTTTGGAATAACTAAAAATATTATTTTATTATAAAGTCATATTCAATTTTTAATAGCTCCAAATTTATTTATTTCTAATCTAAGGTGGGGATGGGTATAAATCCTCTTATACAATAGAATTTATACAAGTTTAGGTTCCTATTTTAACCTTATCATTTAGATTTAACTAAGTCAAATAATTTTACTTTTACCGTGTCTTCTTATTTTCTTACACTATAAGGTTAATAAACTTACTAATCCAAACGAACCCCAAGAGATTAATTATTAATATATATATCCTTATATAAGTCATTTGGAAGAACCTTATATTTTTAGGAATAAAATAACAATTAATAATATAATATTTGTTTTAAAAACTATTTTATGTCAATTTTGACACTATTTGGTACTTGATTTTTGTGAAAATCATAACAGTATTATTAGTTCTAAAAAATTTACTTAAATCAATACTAACATGTCATATTAACCTATAAAATTAGTGGAATTCATAAAAATCCTCAAATTACATTTATTTGGGTATTTATAACATCAATTATGTCAATATTTCATTAATAAGATAATTACCGCATCATCTTTGTGTCATAAATAAATTAAATTATTTAATGTATAAAAATTATAAATAAAATACCATTATGTAGGAAATATTTTTATAGTTTTAATTAATATTTATAGTCGAATTTATCTTATGTATAACCCTATATTAAAAATGATTTACTTATTAAACTTTGATTTTAACTATTTTAACCCTTCTTAAATAAATTAATATTAAATGTCCTAATCTAATCCAAGTGGGCCTAAATGGTCATATTTTATTCCTAAGGTTGTTTTTGGTCGAATTAAACTTATCAAATAGAATTAGGACATGTGTTAGGGTAATAATAATATCATTTTTACCCTTAATTATCCTATTTACTTTTAATAGTGGTAAATAAAAGTAAAAAGTTACTATTCACCAAAAATTATTTTCATCTCATTGAACCACATTTTAGTCCTTGATATTAACCGTGTCTCTCAAATTTTTTAAATTCAATTCACAGAAGTGGTAAAATTTAATTTAAATTAAAAAAAGTCAGTTTTTTAACTACCACTAAGTGGTTTCACTATTCATCGAAAATTGAAGTTTTTCAGAAAAATACCAAAAATCCAGCCTAAGCATTATTTGATATTCCGAATTCAAAATTGATTTCTATTTTTCCAAATTCATAACATATAAGTGTAATTAGTTAATTTTAAATTTAATTCCCGTTATCAAAACAAATAGCGTGTTTTTAAGAAACAAAAACAATCAAAAGATTGATACTTGTTTATATCCAATTTCAATGTGAAATTAATTCCAGTGAACAACATTGGATTAAATGGTAAAAATATATTCTAATTAAACTTTAAAGCCAATTAAAAAAAATAATCTAACCATATAAATTATTGCGATGAAAAAAGTTGTTTTTAATTAAAATATAGCTTGTTTTTATTATTCATTAAAATATGAAAGTTATCAGAATAATATGAAAAATTTATCCAAAGTAAATTTTTATTTCTGGATTCCAAAGAAGAATTTTATTTTGTCAAATTGAACTTATATACATGTCAAAAAAAATATTTAAGGTGGGTGCATCATCAAAAGGCAGGAAAACTGCAATTTTTGAAAAATACATATTTTACACGAAAAATTTATTTTGTTCTCATACCATATTCTAGAAAATGTGTAAGATGAATAATAATATTATAAAATTAAAAATTTAGTTAATAATATTCATAATGGCTAGTACATAATAATATTATAACAATATATTGTTGTTTAGTGAAACCTGGTATTACGTACAACACACGCTATTGAGGAAGGTCGCGATTGCATGTAATGCAAGCTAAGTCAGGGTTGCGTGTTGTGCAAGACTCATCCGTTGTTTCGTATAACAGAATCCAACCATATTTCATTTATAAATTGAATATATATATATATATATACTCAATGTTTCGTAGAATAACTACTATCAAAATTGTGTGTAACATGATCCAAGAATAGTGTTGTGTATACTGCAAGCTCATACGGTGTTGCGTATAGCGCAAGGCAATCTTGTTGTAGCTTAAAACACAAGATATCAATGAAATTAAAAGAATATTTTTCATAAAATCTCATTGTGTTAAACCTGGGAAGGGGAACATTGTAGAAGATGCTCTTAGCGGGACATCGGGCATTCAGCTGCTAGGAGAGACGACAGAGCAGCTGGCCGCGTTACAGATATCCTTTGTGGATAGAGATGGAGCAGCCTTTCTACAGTCTCTCATAGTCACTCCTCCACTACTTCAGTGGGTCAGGGAGGCACAGCATGGGGACGTTGACTGTGAGATACGACGTGCTCAGATATCCTCAGGACAGGCACCTGATGGATTTTCTGAAGGTGGGGAACATGTCATCCTCTTCAGAGGACGTACCATGGTACTAGTTGCATTACAAGAGAAAGTACTGAGGGAGTTTCACACTTCCCCTCTAGCGGTACATCCAGGAGTGACAAAGATGTATCAAGACCTCAGACGACAGCACTGGTGGCCGGGTATGAAGAAAGCAGTAGCTGATTTTGTCTATCGATGCCTCACTTGTCAGCAAGTGAAGGCGGTGCACCAGGTTCCAGCAGGCTTGGTTCATCCCTTAGAGGTTACAGAGTGGAAGTGGGACGATATATCCAAGGATTTCATTATGGGTTTTCCACGTACATCCAGAGGACACGATTCTATCTGGGTGATTATCGACCGACTCACCAAGTCGGCCAACTTCCTACTGATCAGAGAGCAGGGCTCAGTAGAGATCTTGGGATGCCTCTACGTTTAGGAGATCGTACGGCTTCATGGTGTTCCATAGACTGTCGTCTCCTATCGAGATACTCTTTTCACTTCCCGGCTATGGAAGGGGTTACAGGAGGCTTTTGGCATGCATCTTCGCTTGAGCACTGCCTTCCACCCTCATACGGATGGTCAGACTGAGAGGACCATTCAGACTCTCGAGGAAATGCTTCGTGCATGTGTTCTCGACTTTGGTCGCAGCTGGGAGGATCACTTACCCTTGGTGGAGTTTTCGTATAACAACAGCTACCACTCCACCATCAGGATGGCACCTTATGAGGCACTGTATGGCCGACCTTGCTGATCACCTCTGTGCGGGATAGACCCAGGTGAGTCAGTACTTGTAGGACCAGAGATGGTTCAGGCTACGACGGAGAAGGTTCAAATCATCCAGGAGCAGATGAAGACTACACAGAGTAGACAGAAGTCCTATGCTAATAGGAGACGAAGACCACTGGAGTTCGAGGATGGCGACCACGTCTTCTTACAGGTCTCACCCCGTCGAGGTCTATGGAGATTTGGCCGAGGTGGCAAGTTATCTCCACGTTTTATCAGGTCGTTCCAGGTCCTCAGCATAGTAGGAGAGGTGGCTTACTGCCTGGCCCTTCCACCTCAGTTGCATCAGGTGCACGACGTCTTCCACGTATCTCAGCTGAGGATATATGTGCACGACTCGTCCCACATCATCGACCACGGGGAGCTGGACATCGATGAAGGGGTAACATTCACGGAGGTCCCAGTGGAGATTGATGATTGACAGGAGTGGGTCCTATGTGGATGGTCAATTCCTTTGGTGCACGTTTGTTGGCAACACGGAAACTTCCAAGAGAGCACATGGGAGCGGAAGGCTCATATGCGTGCTCAGTACCCCCATTTGTTTCCCTAGTGTGTGTTGTAGTTTTACGGGGATGTAAAGCCCTAAGTTGGGGGTAATTTAAAGACCTGAAAATTTCAAGGAAATTTTTTTCTTAAATTCTTTGGAATTTTATGAGTCCGCAGTTTCTAACGGTACCTGATTCCGATGCCCGGTGTGCCCAGAATCAATTTCTGAAGTTTTGTTCGGGTACGTTCAGTAAACGTAAGTATGAGTTTTTATATCTTTTGAACCGATGCTCGGAATTAAAATCCAAGGATACCAATGAAATCACAGCGCCAGCATTCGCTTAAGGAGGTCTCTACCGCAGTTGTGTTTGGTTGAGAGTGGAAGCTATAATTTGGGGTTTCTAAAAAAATATAATAATAAAAATATGTGAGACATATTTTTATTATATAGGTGGTGGTTAAAACCACCAAAGGGAAGTTGGGGTGGGACCCAAAACCCACATAACCTCTCATGGGAGGATATTGTGTGTTGGGGCCCACACGAGCACCTAACCTCCTTATAACTCCTTGAACCCCCCATTAAACTCATGGACTCCCCTTTAAATTAATGAGGCCACCACCCTTCATTTAATTGGGGTGAACTCTCCACCTCCCTTTTCTATAATTATGCCAACATATCTAATTAATATCTTCATTAATTAAATCGAAATGATTTGAATCCTTTTTAAATGAATGGAAATAATATAATATTGGGGGAGCCTTTTTATTAGATTGGCTTGGCAAATATTCAGTGGTGGAACTTTTGGAGAATTAGGGAGAGAGCATTCTTCCCCGAAGAACATGAAGAAGGCTCTTTCTCTCCAATGAAGAACGATGAGAACTTATTCGATCTTCGTCCAAGCCACAAGAGGAAGAGTCTCCCATGAGGAATGTCGACTATGCTTCCTCCTCGGACACACCCCGACGTCAACGAATCGATGTCAACTTCGAATCCTCTTCCCGTGACACCGACAAGCGAGCATCGAAATCAAGGGAGGGGGTTATGATCAATTTTAATTGAATAAAATTGTGCTTCGTTATTTGTTGAATACCTTGGATTGTCTTTGGCCTTTTGATATCACCTAATGAGGAGGGCGTGGGCTGAACAAACATGGCCTGATAACCCTCCGTTGGTTCGTAATTATTTTGGAAAGGAAGACCGGAGGCGGCAGCGACCAGAGGCGGCGGCGACTGGAGGCGACAGTGACCGAAAGTAGTGACCGTGCACTAGCCGCGTGGAAGAAACCGCGGCTCACTTTCATAGGCCACTTGGATGAACCAAACCGGTCGGCTGTAGCTGGCCAGCCTGGTGAACTGTGGCACCTACAGGTGCCGTGCGGAGGAGGTGCGGCCCGCATCCACAGGCCGCTTGCTGGATGAACCGGCCGGCTATGACCGGCTATGGACGGCCAGGTAGAAGACAGTGGTGCCTCTTGGAACCATGCTACATAGGAACCGTGGCCCGCACTGGGCGGGACGCTTTGGCGGGCGAACCGGCCGGCCACCTGCCGGCCGAGCGGAAGAAACTGCGGCGCCACTTGGCGCCGCGTAGGAGAACAGCGGCCCGCTGTGCGGGCCGCTCGTGCCGGAGAAAACAGGTCAGCTTCGGTCGGTCGGGCATCAGGGAGGGGCAGCGCCACTCGGCACCGTCGGGCAAGCTGAACCGGCCCGCGACCCGAGTCGGGTCTGTGGGTGGGTCGCATCCCATCGGGCCGGGCCGACCCCCTATTCGGGTCAGACCCGCTGGGCCGGGTCCCTGGGTGGGCCGCGCTCCACCAGATCGGGTCGACCCCCAGCCGGGTCAGACCCGCCAAACCGGGTCAGGCCAACCCGCTAGCCCACTGGGCTTGACAGGCCATGCCCATTTCTCTTAAACACGAATATCTTCTAGACCGCGCGTCCGATTGACGCGCCGTCTGCGGCACTGGGATCCTCTCGATGAGGAGGTCCTTTTGTGATACTCTAAGTGAGTTTTGGACAACTTTGGAAAATGTCCGGGTTTGAAATGAGCGTAATTCCAACCAGGCCCCTGGAACGGAAAAGCCAATAACTCTCAGACCAGGCGTCTGATTGACGTGTCGTTTGTCGCGTTGGGTTCCTTTTGATGAGACGGAACTTCGGGGTACATAAACTCTAGACTTTGTAATATTTGATGTAATTAACCCTTTTCTCAAGGAGCAGACCCTCCCGGAATCAATCATGTTGTGTGCAGGAACCCTAGAGCTGGCTTCGACTACGACGACTACTGTACTAGAATCCTCCATGGGTTCGACAGTGACGACTACTGTACTGGGATCCTCCGTGGGTTCGACAGCGATGACTACTGTACTGGGATCCTCCATGGGTTCAACAGCGATGACTACTATTATTGTATCCTATGTGGGTCTGGCAGTTTGACCTCTGTACTTGTCTCCTGTGTGGGTCTGACAGAGTAGCTGGTCTTCTATCATGTGTGGGTCCGATAGATTAGCTAGTCTTGTATCATGTGTGGGTCAGACAGCTTAGATGAATCAGTGAATACATCTGATCATCTCTATCACTATACGAAATATGTATACCTGTGTGATCTGAGTCTTGACTTTCAATCATTATCATCAATGTGATTGACTTTACTTCTTGTGTGGACTGGGTTCTGCTTGGTCTCGAGAGTTAGAGCCGAACTGAGATTGATAACTTAGGTATATGTATGGGAATATACCTAAGTAGGGTTGTTTGATACTTTGTGATTGTATCTTTCCTTTTTGGTTTATCCTTCATGGATTTTGGGAGACCTTCAGGGGTCTCAGGGTCCCTACTGAGTATTGTTATACTCACCCATGCAGGGAAATGCCCGCAATTCGTTGTGTTGGTTGCAGATGACGAACAGCACTGATCGAGGCAGAGTGTTGTGGAGTTGGACGGTACCCAGAGGTGGACCACTTGGCGAGACATACACGGAGCGGACAGAGGTACCTGAGGTGATGAGGAGACCATCTGTACCCACCCTTCAGGTGGGATTCCTGGAGGACGACTCAGTAGTTTCTGTTTACTTTTCGACAGTTTTACTTTATTGTTTGGCTTGTATTTCCGGCCCCTTTCCTTTCAACATTTACTTTTGTATTCAGTTTTACTTAGTGCTTATTTTCAGTTGTTGCCTCTACTTCTTGTGTTCAGACTCTGTGTGTGTTACAGGATAAAGGTAATGTCTTCCCTTTTATCGGGATTACACCTTTGGTGATAGTCGTCAGCCCCTGGTCTATAGAAGGGAGGCTTGGGGTAGTCATGGAATGATCCCCAAGGACGGGTTGTGACAAGCATGGGTAATGATTTCATAAACCCCTTAAGACTTATGTTGTTAAACCTTAACATTATGACATACCATACATCCAGATACATATTAAAAAAAATCCATTTTCATGTTATCCCACCAGAACTTCTCCTTGATATCTCTATGCATCTTTTTAATTCCATTATGGATAGAGAATGATGATCTATATGCTTCATCAAATATTTTCCTCTTCAATTCTAGTATTTAAGGAACACATATTTGGGTCCTGAACTTTATCATTCTATCATGGTCAATGTTGAACTCTAGAAAATTCCCTACCTTCTTTTTCAACTTCGCATCTTCCTTCTATACCTCTTTAATCTTCACATGGATAAATGGTTGAACAGTTATCTGTGAAATATAGGATTCCTACCATTTATTTATGATTTTAGAGTCTATCTTATAAAAATTCATGAGTATTGGATACTTTTCAATCCTCATCATAGATAAGGTAGTTTGATCTTACTCATAGCATTAACTACATTGTTTTCCTTACCAAGGTGGTAATGTATTGAGTAGTCATAATTTTTAATCATCTCCAACCTTCTCCTTTGGCACATATTCAATTCCTTTTGTGTGAATATATACTTTAATATTTTATGTTAAATATATATATCATGCCTTTCACTATAAAGATAATGTCGCCATATTTTAAATGAAAAAATCACCATTATTATCTCCAAATCATGAGTTGGGTAATTTTACTCACGAATATTAAATTTTCATGAGACATATGCTACCACCATCTCATTTTTCATAATAACACATCTCAATACCTTCTTTGATTCATAACTGTATATTAAAAACTCTTGTCCATTGTAGGGTAGTGTAAGAATAGGTTCATTAACCAACCTTCTCTTCATCTCCTTGAAATTTTTTTCCACATTCATTTATCCAAAGGAACTTGACTCCCTTTTGAGTCAACTTGTTTAGTAGATTTGATAGTTGTGTAAAATTTCTACAAAGTATCAATTTTATCCACCCAATCAAACAAAACTACAGATCTCAATCAAATTAGTTAGTCTAGGCCATTGTTTAATAACCTTTATCTTTGATCACTAGTAAAAATCCTACTATTAAAAGAACTAAAAATGATCTTTATCAGTGATAAAAAAAGAACTGATAATATTAGTGATGTTAAAGGCTGGACTTTATCAGTGCTACCAAAAAACACTTATAAAGGTTTCCTTTATCACTTCCTTTTTTATCACCGATAAATGGTACCTTTATCAGTGATTTTTTAGGATTAATAAATAGGTTATTATAAGTACTGATAAAGGGTGCCTTTATCAGTACTTTTTTCTAGCATTGATAAAATTTGAAAAAAAAAACTTTTTTTGCACAACACCCTTTCTTAGTGCTTGTGACCCCCCCCCCTTCTTAGTGCTCTAAATTCCCTCACACCACCCCTAACCCACTCTTACACACCCCCAAACCCTTTATAAATGTTAGTAAACCCCTTTAATATAGATCATGACCATTCCCCTTCCTGTTCACCCACCCACGCACACCTGGACATGATCCTATGACCTCCCTTGTGTGATTATATAACATCTCAATATTTTATTAAATATATTATTTCAAATTAATTTAAATTATTTAATGGATTTTGTTAAAATATATACATATTTTATCTTTTATCTCACATAATACAAAATTTATCTTATGTTACATGAAACATCAACTTCCTTTGATGACTTATGTTACACACTATCCCAAGTCTTACCAGACAACAATATACTATTAATATTATTATGACATTTATCACCTATTCCTTAGAATGGAGAGAATGAAATAGAATAAATAAATTATGAAATAATAGTTTAAACATGTTTATAAGATGAATTCATTGGTTAATAATTAATTATAAATGAAAATAAAGACCAATTGAATATAAAGGATGTAATAGCACATGTAAGGATAAAATATATCTTTTTCATGTTTATTAATATTTTTAATTAGATATTAATTTTTAAATTAAAAGGGATTATATGTTCAATAGCATATACAAAATGCAACATGAGTTTATTTTAAATATTGTGTTGCATGAAAGACTGAGTTATACCGATCAATAATAAATTATTAATATTATTAATTAATATGACAGTTTTGTTTCCTTTTAATGGAATAATTTATTTAAAACTAAATTTTTACAATTTTATAATTATTATATGAACAAAAATAAACATCATTTTTTAAATCAAAATATCCAATTTTAATTTGGGAGAAATTTTCGTATTTCTATGAGAACTTTCATATTTTGATTAATAGTGAATAATACTGAATTTTAGTTAAAAAATTCATTTTCATCCTATTTATTTATATAGTTAAATTGTGTTTTTTATTTATTTTAAAGTATTATTATATAAAATTATATAATTAGAACTAATTTATTTCATTTTAAACAATTTCACATTGAATTTATATATAAAAACTTAGCAAACTTTTGAACATTTTTACTTTAAAAACCCACTTGGTCGTCCCATCTGTAGGATTAATTTTAAATTAATTTCTGAAAATTATATGATTGGAATTTGAAAAAATGTATTCCATATTTTTAAACATAATAATTTATAATTTATAATAATTTTAACTTAGTTTTTAACGAAAAATATTAGTAAAAGTAATTGAAATTAATTATAGTGATTGAGGTAAAAATGTGGTTACTTGGTGGTTAAACTTTAATATTAAAACCTAAATGACCTATAAACTTGTCCAAAACCCATTTTATGGTATTTATTAGACCATATAACCTATTTTATCAAATTTTTATAATTATTGGAGTAACATGATGTAAGGGGGCCACTTAATAGTGTTTAACTTTTTATATTTTCAAGAATGTCACTCCCCCTCCACTATAAAAAGGTATTCAACCTCCCCATTTATTCACAACTCTAAATCCCATTGTATTGTCCAAAACCAGAAAAAATAAGCTCATAAAATTACTACCTTAACCCTAGATTCCTTACTTTGGTCATAAATTCAACCAAGTAATCCCTTTGGTTCAAATCGAAAGGAGTTACCTGAAAAGGAGGTAACATTCTTTTATGTGCATTTATGTTTAATTTATTTCTCCAACCATTAATTTATTATTATTACATTCTTATATAATAAAATCATTATAATAAATATAATTATATATTTTTATTTTAAGGTTACAAACTACACCAACACACACTTCCATCAAATGGGTAATGAAATTACTGTTCATGTACGGCGAACCACCATCTCGCGAAACGATGTCATTCGTTTTTACTTTACAACCTCTCATTGTTATTCATTATGATTGAAAAATTATTTTATATGATATATAATATATTTATTATGTCTTAATACTTATTTAATTTTTATATAATACATACCTTCATGCTTTCCATTTTGTGTAAATATGAGAACATCGTTTGTGGGTGTGTGGACCACCACCTCCTCAAAGCGATGTGATACATTCACACATTACATAGAATGTATTAAGGATGGATTTAATTAAACATATGTGACATAAATAAAATATATAATATATTAATTATATAATTACCTTTCTATAAATATAATAGTTCATTTTCTTATTACCCTTTCACGCACTGAAAAGGTGATAACGTTGTTCGTGGACGTATGGACTACCGCCTCCTCGACGAGATGTGATTTATTTTACATAAAAATAATTATATATATAATTATATATGATTAAATAATATTTTATTTTTTATATAATGATATTCATGGAAATATAAATGTTACATACCTTTTTTCCATAACAATCATTTAAAAATGAGAATGTTACTCATACGTACATACGACTTATTGTCTCCATGATTGAAATGTTGGTTCATTTTTCATAACCATATTTCATGATTGGTTTTAAAAGTATAATTTAGGTATAAATATGATAATTATTTCATGATTATTATTCTATATATTTTTATATAATTACCCCTTTGAGCATATTTGACCTACCAAAGTTGTTTTTGAAAAATAAATCAAATATAGTCAAAACACCCAATGTAAACTTAATTGTTTAAGTAGTTGTATAAAACATTTTAATATGAAAAATAAAAGTAATGATAAACATGAAAATTGTTTTTAATAACTTAAATAATTAATATAATTTTATAATTTACAAATATAAAGACGCATGCGATAATTCAGACTCAAGGTAAGGGATTTCATCTCAATCTCCTTTTATCGAGGCATTTCTTGATGATATGAACCTTTATTATTTTATAAGGTGTATATACAGCCCCTTTGAAATTATATATCAGTGTTTTATCTATTATAATTTTATTTAATGTTTTTTTAAATGTTAATATTTCATGGTGCTTATAATATAAACATTCAAAGTGTTATGGGACACTTTAAATGATAAAAGATTTAATTTTAAAATTGTTTTCTCCATATCAATATCCTTGATATTATTTTACATATTTATTTATATGGATATAAAAGTATTATAAAGGAATTTTTATGTCTATTTATAATTTTATTCAAAGGTTTTAAAAAGTGATCTTTTTACATGTCTTAAAAGGAACGTTTTGACAAATGACAAATGAAATGTCATATTTTTAAAGTACATTGATAATGAACTTTCATGTCATCGTGACTTTTATTTGATATAGATATTAATTTGAAAGATTATATGTTTTATTAAATGAAAAAACCTATTTCATTTTATTTTTATATTTTTTTAATGAAAATTTTTTTTCAAAGAAAAGGTTTTTTGGCTATTGAAAATGGGTTCTCAAAAGAAAATTGTATTTTTATCCGAATATGTTTTCATATGGATTTAAAAAGAGTTTTTAGTAGGTTTCATGATGATATTTTTTTTACTCTAGATATGGTACTTGGGTATTATATGAAACGGGTGAGCCCAATACAACTTATATAATGGTTTGATCCCTATTTAGCTCACAGGTGAGCCTGATATAGATTATAAAAATGGTTGATCCCCATTATAGCTCATTAGAAATGGGTGAGCCTGATATAGATTATATGAAGGGTTGAGCCCCATTATAGCTCATGGGTGAGCCCGATATAGCTTATATGAAGGGTGATCCCTATTATAGATCTGAAATGCATTGGTTAATGATAATTTTGGAATTTGGCCTTATGGTTACTCTAATTAAAAGGGTTTTGAAAGGTTTTATGTATATGATACTCTAAGTCACCAAAAGAGTTTTAATTGCTTGTTAAGGGTTTTAATAATTTTATTTGAGAAAAAAATCATTTGAAAATGTTTTACTTCATATTCCTTAAGAAATTTGAAGATAAATGTCAACGTTATATTAGTTTTCATGTTTTTACTGAACTAAAAATTTCATTTCTTTTTATATCCCTTACTAAGATTTTATGCTCATCACAAGTTTTTAAAATTTTTTATATGGTTTAAGGATGGGAAAGGGAAATTAATAAGTAAATTTAAAAGTCATGGAGATTTTATAGGAAAATAACTCATGCATTATTTTAAAAAATTTATAATATGGTAAAAATGGATACTGATCAGAAGTGTCTACTTTATATTTTATTTTTTTTATGTACGAGTTATGGCCTAATTATTTAAAACTCTAAACCGTAAAATATCCTCAATTTGAAAGAAATTAATTTCTTAACTAAAAATGTTTAAGGTCGGGTCATTATAGTTGGTATAAAAGGGAGTTTTAGATAACTTTATAGGTTAGGATGGTGTTAATAAAATACCCTTTGAAGATTTTACTTTATGGTTAAGTTGAAATGACAAAGCATTTAATGACTTATATGTTTCTCCAACTAAAGTATGATTGGAATGGTTCTCCAAAAAGGAAATGGAAAATCTATAGTGGGAAGTAACCAAGAGGGAAATATCCTTCAAAAATAGTATCATGAGATGGTTAAAATTGGAACTAAGTAGTTTTTATAGTGATGGATTAGTTGAAACAAGCTATAAATGGTGGTGGTATCTATGCTAAAGAGAGACCCAACCTACCATAAAGGAACATGATGATAGTGGAGCATTTCATGAGGCAACATACCCCATCATTAAATTGATCATCTGACTCAGCGGTAGATGAAGGATAGATCAATGCCGTGGAGAAGATATTTGAATTCATGGGATGTTCAAAACATCAAAAGGTAACTCTTTCCCTCTATAATTTTAAAGGTGAAGTTGGTCGATGGTGGTATTTGGTTAAGAATACTAGAGAGAAATATGATCTTGATTACATGGAATAAGAAACATTCACGGATATTATCCTTGAAAAATATTTCCATAAAGTTTTTTATATTAGGATGGAGAAACGATTCCTAGAGTTTAGGAAAAAAGATAAATATTATGTGGCTACATATGAATAAAACTTCAAAATATTAGCCAGTTATGTGCTGAAATTTATTTGATACACTGATAGTAAAATTAATATATTTTACTTAGGATTGAAACCAAGTCTATGAAGTGTTTTTTCCTCTTCATAATTTTAAAGTTATGAAAAAGTGGTTCGTTTTGCTGAGAAAGTTAAAATGGAGTTTTCTGACACTTACATGCTACGAGATGACAATAGTAAGAAAGGGTCAAGGTGGAAAGAAATAAAGAAGAAAACAACTGAAAATTCTAGAGGTAAGAATAAATCTTATTCTAAGTGTGGTAAAATACATTTTTTGGAATGTATTTTAGGATCTTGAAGGTGTTATCAGTTTGGTAAGTTTGGTCACAAGGTTCGTGACTATAAAGAAAAGAGTCCAGAATAATCCAACAATGAGATTAAAGATAGCTTGTCAATAGTAATATGCTTTAGCTATAATGATTTGGGAAATTATACTAATTTGTGTCTGAAGAAACTTACTCAAAGTGGAAATCATCATGATCAGAAGAAAAAGGGGATAGAAAAATCATTTGTTGCTTCTACAGTTAATGTTGGGCCATCTGGGGAAGTGATGGAATCTCTAGGGAGTTCTATATTTTTCAACGGTTGATCATAATCCTGATGTCTTAGGCACCACTATTTTAATGTTTTAAATAATATAAATACCTTGGGATACATTTATTTAGTTTATATAGATGTTTAAGGTATACGTTTAAAAGTTATTTGAGGAATAATGCCTTTATTTTTGTGGATGTAAGGTTAATGGTATTAGTGACCATTAGGGTTATATATCTATAGAATGATTTAGTTTTAAATTTGGTTATTACTATTTAAATTTACATATTAATGGATTATCTCATCGTATAAGTTTTTTAATTATCTTACTATGTTAAATCCATGTTGGTTTTGGTTAATATCTAAAGTTAGGAGGAATATTGTGTTATCCTTTTGAGGATTATGTGATCCTTTAAAAGTTGATTCTAGTGATTCAGACATTAAAATTCATCTTTTATACTCATTTTTTGGATCAAGAGATGAGTTTGTGGTGGGATTTTATTGAAGTATGAATCTTTACCCATCAGGTAAGTATATTTACTTATGTCCTTAGATAATAAAATAATTCCTTAATTCTAGGAAAAGGATATTGAAAAATATTTATCCTAATACCTTTATTTATGTTGAACTGGTGGTCTTATAAATAATCATATATTCATGGTTTTGAGCCCCTTAACTTTCCATTGATCGTTCACTTAATGGTGATCAATGATATTTATCACTCTCTATAATTATTTACGCTTTTCTTCCATGTCCAATCTTCACTCCCAACCTATGTTCTCCTACATAGAAACCTAGTTATGAGTTACTTTGGGTAACTGTTATGGTTATAAATTTCCATTTTAAAATTTAGTTTTAGTATCAATTTTTATGATGTGAGTTTCTAATAAAGGAACTTTCAAGTATTAAACCTTTGATAACCTAGACTGATTTTGAGGGTGAAATTCATTTTAAGGGGGGTAGGATGTAACATCTCAAGATTTTATGAAATATATTATTTAAAATTAATTGGAATTATTTAATGGATCATGTTACTTGATATACATAGTTTATATTTAATCACACATAATACCAATTTTATCTTATGTTGCATGCAACATCTACTTCCTTTGATGACTTCTGTTACACACAAGCCTAAGTCTTGCCAGACAACAATATACTATTAAAATTTTTGTGATAGTTATCACCTATTCATTATAATGGAGGGAATGGAAGAGATTAAATAAATTATGAAATTATAGTTTACATATTTTTATAGTATTAATTAATTGGTTACCAATTGATTATAAATGAAAATAAAGACCAAGTGAATATAAAGGATGTAATAGCCCAAGTAATGATAGAATATGTCTTTTTCAAATTTAATAATATTTATAAATTAGATGGTATTTTTTAAATTAAAATTTATGATATTTTCAATATAATATATGACATGAAACATTATTATCTTTGAAATATTGTGTTGCATGCAAGGATGAGTTATGCCGAACAATAATATATTATTATTATTATTATTTAATATGACAGTTTTATCACCTTTTAATGAAATACCTACATTAAAACTAAATTTTTAAGCTTTTATAATTTTTATATGACATAATAAATTGAATTTTTAAAATATAAATATCAAAATTTACTTTGGGGTAATTTTTTTTATTTTTATGAGAACTTTTATATTTTGATGAATAGTGAATAATACTGAATTTCAATTCAAAACTGCATTTTCATCCTATTTATTTACATAGAAACATTATGTTTTTAATTAGTTTTAAAGTATAATTAGATAAATTTTATATCATTTAAACCAATTTAGTTAATTTGAAACAATTTCACATTGAATTTAGATATAAAAACTTAGCAAACTTTTGAACATTTTTACTTTAAATACCTGTTTTTTCATCCCGCCTGTGAGATTAATTTTAAATTAATTTATTCCAATTTTGTGATTCGAATTTGTAAAAATTTATTATATATTTTTAATCATATTTGTTTTAAATTTATAATAAGTTCAAATTATTTTTTTACCAAAAATATTATGAAATTAATTAAAATTAATTACAGTGATTTAGGTAAAAATGTGGTTACTTAGTGGTTAAACTTTAATATTAAGAGTCTAAATGACCTAGAAACATGTAAAAACCCATTTTATTTAAATTATTAAACCCTATCACATATTTTATGGAATTTTGATCATTATTGGAGGCACATTATGTAAGGGAGACCTCTCAATAGTGTTTACCTTTTATATTTACAAGAATTCCACTCCCCCTCCACTATAAAAAGGTAGTACTATTCATCGAGGGGTCCTTTGGGCCAAAAAATTTGTCTTTCAGGCCTTTTATACACTTAGACTTGGGCCTTCGGGCTATGTAATGGGTCTCCCTCTACCCAGTCTTAAAAAGAGGTCTTTGCTTTAAATAATAAATTGAGGCTTCGGCCCCAACCTTTTAAAAAACAAATTCACACATATAAAGACATTTTTATTGTCCCAAAACTACCCAAATAATCTCCCAACATCCCTTAATTCACCATATAATCCTCTCTTTGAGAATAAATCCAACCAATAAATCCATTTGGTGCAAATCAAAAGGAGTTATCTGAAAAAGAGGTTACATTATTCTATATGAATTTATGTTTTATTTCTTTCTCCACCCCTTAATTTATTATTATTAAATGATTATATAATAACATCAGTATCCTAAATATACTTATATGTTTTTATGTTTATGTTACTACCTACAAATAAATTCACATCCATCAAATGGGTAACGAAATTATCGTTCGTGTACGGCGAACTACCGCCTCATGAAACGATGTCGTTTATTTTCCCTTTACCACCTCTCATGGTTGGGAATTATGATGGAAACACTATTTTTATATGATATTTATTTTTTATTCATACTTATTTAAATTTTATAAAACACATAAATTCATTCTTTACATTTTTTTTAAATATGATAATATCGTTTGTGGGCATCGGACTACCGCCTCCTCAAAGCGATGTGATACGTTCACACATTACATGGAATGTATTAAGGATGGTTTTAATTAAAAATATGTGACATAAATAAAATATATATGATATTAATAACATTATTACCTTTCTGTAATTATAATATATTATTTTCTTTATTACCCTATCACACACAGAAAAAGTGATAACGTCATTCGTGGACGTGTGGACTACCACCTCCTCAATGTGATGTGATTACTTTTACATCACAAGAATTATATATATAAGTATATATGATTAAATAATATTTTATTTATGATATAATTATCATTATTTAAATATAAATTTTACTTGCCTTCTTTCCATAATGATTATTGAAAAATGGGAACGTTACTCATCCGTATGTACGGCCTACCGTCTTCATGATTGTAACATTGTTTCATTTTTAATAACCATATTTCAATATTGGTTTTCAAATTATAATTTATGTATAAATATTATAATTATTTCATGATTAGTATTCCTTTTATGTTTATATAATGACCCCTTTGACTAAAGTTTACCTACCAAAGTCATTTTTGTCACATAAACTGAATATGGTCAAAACACCCGATGTAAACTTAATTGTTTAAGTAGTTGTATAAAACATTGTAATATGTGAAATAAAAGTAATTATAAACTTGAAAATTTTTATAAAGAAATTAAATATTTAACATAAGTTTAGTATTCAGGAAGATAAATACACATGTGACAAGTCAAACTCAATGTAATGGATTTCATCTCAATCTCCTTTCATTAAGGCATTTCTTGATAATATGCACCTTTATTATTTTATAAGGTGCGTATACAGACCAGTTGAAATTATATATCCATATTTTATCTATTATCATGTTATTTAATGTTTTTTAAAATTTTATTCTTTCACAGGGCTTATTATTTAAACGTTCAAAGTGGTATGGGACACTTTTAATGTTTAAAGATTTAATTTTCAAATCATTTTCTCCATGTCAATATTCTTGATATTATTTTAAATATTTATTTATATGGATATAAAAGTATTATAAATAAAATTTTATGTATATTTTTTAATTTCATTCAAATGTTTTTAAAATTAATCTTTTTACATGTTTTAAAATGAGTTTTTTGAAAAACCAAAAATGAAATGTAATATTTTTAAGGTACAGCAATAATGACCTTTTGTGACATCATTGATTTTATTTTATTTCTAGATTACTTTTCAAGATTACATGTTTTATTGAATGTAAAACCTTATTTCATTTTATTTGGTTATTTTGGTATTGAAAATGGTTTTTCAAATAAAAGGGTGTTTGCTTATTGAAAATGGGTTCTCAAAATAAAAGGGTATTTTTATCAGAACGTGTTTTCATATAGATTTAAAAATAGTTTTTAACATATTTTATGATGAGAGTTTTTTTTACTCTTGATATGGTACTTGAGAATTATATGAAATGGGTGAGCCCGATAAAGATTATATGAAGTTTTGATCACCATTATAGCCCACGGGTGAGGCCGATATAGATTATATGAAGTGTTAAGCCCCATTATAGCTCATGAGAAACAGGTGAGCCTGATATAGCTTATACAAAGGGTTGAGCCCCATTATAGCTCATAGGTGAGCCCTATATAGCTTATATAAAGGGTGATCCCCATTATGGATCTCCAATTCATTTGGAAATGATAATGTTGGAAGTCGGACTTATGGTTATTCCGTTTAAAAGGATTTTAAAAGGGTTTATATATATTATTCTCTGAGTAACCAAAATAGGTTAAATTGATTATTATGAGTTTTAATGATTTTATTTGAGAAAAATGTGAGTTTTTTTCATGTTAAATTTTTTCATTTCATATTCCCAAAGAACATTGAAGATAAAGTTAAATGTTATATGAGTTTTCATGTTTTTACAAAACTAACAATTTCCTTTCTTTTTATATCCCTTGTTGATATTTTGTGCTCATCCAAAGTTTTTAAAAGGCTTTCACAGGGTTTAAGGATGGGTAAGGGAAAGAAAAAAAATTCAATTTGGAAGTCATGAATATTTTCCATTAAAATAATTCATGCATTATTTTAAAAGTTTTATATTATGGGAAAAATAGATTCTGAATGAAAGTGTCCACTTTGTATTTTATGGTTTTTTTATGTATGATTTATAGCCTAATTCTCTAAAACTCTTAACCTAAAAATATCCTCAATGTGAAAGAAAGTAATTTATTAACTAAAACATAAGATTATGTAATGTTTAATTCTAGATATTTATAGATTATAATCCCTTTACCACTCTGACAAGTTTGTTTTGTTCTATGTTTTAGGATATTTCTATTTAATTATATATATTTATATTGGAATATCCTTGTGTGGAGTATGTTTTACATTATTTTATTTTTTAAGATCAGAAACAATGATTATTTTAGTACTAATTCTTCACATGTTGTATGACAGAATTTTATATGGTAAGACTATTTTTATGATAATTTTTCTAAGTATTATGGTGAGTAATTGTTAGTTGAGAGTCACCGCCAAGACATGTTGTCGTCAGAAAAGAGCTACTGCTGAGCTGAGTCACCGCCAGTGGAGACACCACCAAACTTGTTACCGCTAGAGAAGCTACCGTCAGGATGATCTATCGCCAGACCCCGAGTCACTGTCATCACCAGTTTTAGATACCACCAGATGCTGAGTCACCACCAACATATTGCTACCATTATTATCTGAGGACTTTGTTGTGAATGGCTCAATGGTTATTTCAATTCTTGTATAATTTGACCAAGTCTTAAAGACTTAGTAAAAGATTATTTGAGGATTATAGATCTACTCCAACTGTTTCTTCTATATATATGCAAAGGAAATCTCTCTCTCTGTACATGATAAAAATAACATAAACAATATTTACTAATTTACAAAAAAGTGTGAAATTGAATATGTGAATCCTCGCAATCTCACTAATTCATGTTCTGTGAAGATCAATGACACAAAAGCATAGAATCCATTATAGAGATTGATTGAGACACTGAAAGAGATCAATTCAAATATTACTATAGATTTTCTATGATCCTATGTTCTACTAAAATTTTCCAGAATGAAACTCAAACTTCTCACCAAGACTGATTTGAGGAATTTGAACATTCTAATCCAACCATACTGAGTATCTATATATTATTTATTACTCTTAATATTTATCATTTCTCTCCTGAGCAGTGTGTTGTTACTTTGTTATCAAACACACATTATATCCTGTACCAAACTAGAGAATACTTTTTATTCTCTCCTTTATTTACATATGTTTTCCCATGGAGTTTGTGGAAGAGGTCCTTGGGTGAATTCTGTTATCTTTACTTCCCATGTATAACTGTGGAAGAGGCTCTTTATCCTAGACAGCTTGTAGCTCTTGATTTTTTACCTAATCTTGGTTGTGTATTTTTTTTTATTATTATTATCTGTTTGGAAGCAAGTAATTTCCAAGGGGAGGGGATTAAGTCCCATCTTGAGACTGAACCTCTTGTTTATTCTGTTGTGTAATTATGTTTTGTTTTCAAAGCCAATATTATTTTTAATTTACAAAAAAACTATTACTTTGATAATTGATCTTAACTAGTTTTTTAAATTTATTTTTATATAAGTAAATTGATTTCAAAATCTAAGGTAATCCTGAACATTATTTTATCTGATAAATAATCACTCTTTGATGAATCTTTTAAAAGGAAATATCTCATATCAATCTGATATTTTGATTAATTGGATAGTTTGTTTTATTAAGGGGTTTTTATTTGAACTTAATCTTGAATTAAAATTTTTATTGGGAGCTCAATTAACCCCCCCCCCCCTTGAGTTACTCACTTCGACCAACATTTGGTATCAAATGTTTTTTAAAATTAACTTTTCAACTATTATTTTAGTTGTATTCTAAAGATCTAAAATTTCTATCAATTCTATATTTTAGTTCTTTATGGATAATAGACAAGAAGGATCTGTTACCAATAGACCTCCTTATTTTAATGGTAAAAATTATTCTCAATATAAAATCAAAATGAAAATGCATTTATAAAGTATAGGTTTTGATATTAGGACTGTAATATAAGATCAATATGAAATACCACAAAATGTAAGAATTGCTTAGAGCGATGCTAAAAAAGCTTCTTACAATAATAATTATAAATCTATGAATGATTTGTTCTATACATTGGGTGATGATGAATTTAATTGGATATCTACATGAAAATATTATTTTGAAATATGTGATACCTTATCTATTTCACATGAAGGAACGTCAAATGTCAAAGAAATGAGATTAAATATATACAATATAACATCCCAGGTAAATAAAGAATATGACATTTTCATATTTATTAATATTTTTGAATTGAATATAAATTTTACTTTAAAGGGGATGCTATGTCTGATAGTGTACTCAACACTCAAAAATGGGTTTCTTTTAAATCTTACGTTGCACACAATGTTGAGATATACCAAAAAATAATATAATATTATTATTATTTTAAATGGTAGTTAATGCATAGTCGTTGTATTGGCAGGAATGAATAGAACTAACTACAATATGATTACACATGTTTGTTAATTTGTTTTACATATATCGAATAAAATTTAGAGGCTTAAAATGTGAATGAATCCAATTTTAAACATAAATACTCTAATATTCTTTAAAAGGTCGATTTACCTCCTTTTGATAGAAAACTCTTTTTAAATATAGTTTTTTCTAATTTTATATGTTATATTTGACAAAAATAAAATTCTTATTTAGAATCGGAACATCAAAATTTAATTTGGATGAAATTTTGGTATTTTTCTGATAAAGTTCATTTTTTAATGAATAGTGAAAATATTTCATTTTAATTCAAAAATTCCTTTTAATCTAATTTATTTATGTGGTTATATTATCTTTTTTATTGGTTTAAAGTATAATTAGATTATATTTTTATCATTTAATCCAATTTTGGTCATTGGAAGTAATATCACTTTGAAATTGGACATAAACAAGTGTTAATGTTTTGATAGTTATTATTTCTTAAAAACACGCTTTTTGGTTTTGACAACATAAATTAATTTTAAATTAATTAATGAAACATCTATGTTTTGATTTTGGTAAAATATACAACATTCTTGAATTCGGAATATCAAAATTATCTTTGGGTGACTTTTTGGTATTTTTCTAAAAACGTTAAATTTTTATGAATAGTAAAAACATTGCATAGTGGTAAAAAACCAACTTTTTCATTTAAATTAAATTTTACCGCTTCTGTGAATTGAATTTAAAAAATCCAACGTACATGGTTGTCATAAGTAAGAAAAATGTGGTTCAATAGATTGAAAATAATTTTTGGTGAATAGTAACTTTTGATTTTTATTTACCACAATTAAAGGTAAATAGGGTAATTCAAGGTAAAAATAATATTATAATAATATAAAATTACCTTAACACTTATCATAACCTTATTGGATGAGTAATGGTCGACCAATAAAATCCTTGGGTAAGACTTTTGGCCTTTGAAAACCACTTGGGTAAGATAATGACATTAATAACTTTTTATTTAAAGTAAAAATAAAAATATCATAAACATGAATCTTTTTACTAAAACAATTTTTATATGGGGTTATATAAGTGATATCTTCGACTATAAATATTATTTGTAAATTTAAAACTATTTCCTATATCATGGTATTTTATATATAATTTTTAGACATTAAATAAATAAATTTAATTATGACATAATGGTGATGTAGTAATTTCTTCATTAATGAAGGATTCAAATAAATGATATTATAAATATTAAAATAAATTTATTTTGAACCTTTTTAAGACATAAATTTTTTTTATAGATTATTATGACTTTTTATATTTGAATTAATGAAGGTTTTTTGAAATAATAAAGTTGGTGTGGATTTTTTTTAAAGTGATGATATGAATAGTATAAACATTGACATAAATGGCTTTTTTAATCAATTAATATTTTATTAAATGATAAAATTGTCCTAAAAATCTAATATTTTTCAAAATGACATATAAGATGTAAATTTTTTTATTAATGATCCATTTTGGGTATCTTTTAATTTTATAGTAAATATATTAACCATATAGTGTGAATATACAAGAAGACATGGTAAAAGTTAAATAAGAATAAAAAAGGGTTAAATAAAAAAGATAAGGATTTAAAAATATCCAAAACCAGTCCAATTATTATTGTATGATTTTATTTAGACTTATATTCACATTATCTTTGAATAAAATAAGTTTTGTACCTTTTGAAAATGAAAATAATTTTATAATAAAATAATACTTTTAAACTTTCTTAAAGAGACCCTCCTCCCTCTTATAAAAGGTCATCACCTATAACCCATTAAACATACCTCTCAAGCAACTTGTCTCATCCAAAACCTACCCAAATAATATCCCAACATCCCTATATTCCTCCTAGAAGTCTCACATTAGTCAGAATGCACTTTAAGAAATCCTTTTGGTTCAAACCAAAGGGAGTTACCCGATTTAAAGGTAACGTCTTCCCTCAAGTTCTCTTCTTTTATTTTAATTATTCACTCCCTATTATCTTATTATTATTTTTTTACATAATAACATAAGTATACTAAATATAATAGGTTTTTTTTAATGAGAAGTATTCTAACTACACTTCCACACACCTCCATCTAATGGATACGAACATACTGTTTCTGTAGACGGTGAACTACTGCCTCACGAAATGATGATTGTTCAATCTTCTCCTACCACCTCTTATGGTGGCCATTAATATGGAACTGTATTTATATGTGATATATATTATATTTATATTTTATATATTCTTCTGTATTTTTCATTTATATCATACTTTTATGGTTTCCATAATGGGTAAATACGATAATTTCATTTGAGGAGGTGCGGACTACCGCCCCCTCAAAGTGATATGACTCGTTAATACAATACATGGAACGTATAAAGGATGGTGTTAATGAACTTATGTAACTTATATAAAATATTATATTATAATATAATAATAATATACATCTGTATCATTTGGTTTTAATTCCTTTAAAAATGAAAAAAATGAAATGAAAGCAGCAGTCATGTGTACGTACGGTTTACCGTCTCCATGAACGGTGCATTTCATTTCTTATATCCAAATGATATGGACTAATATAAATACATATATACTATATATATATATATATGATATATATGACATCTAAATCATTAATACCATTCTAGAGATAATGTAATTTTGACCACATGGACAATTTGTTATTATAACAAGTTAATTTTTTACTCAAGTACCGAACATCGAGAAAAAGACCGATATGAACTTGAATAATTATATGATTATTAGAGAAAGGTAATAAGTGATATAAAAGGAATAATAAACTTTAAAAAGGTTCTGAATTAATTATAATTAACTTAGTTTTATTATTTAGTGAGTTAAAAAATGAACAAGACAAGTCGGATACAGGGTAAGGGGTTTTCATCTCACATTTTATTCTCGTGAGATTTATGCTATATTTGCAAATATTTACTTTTGTGTGGTGTATGTATTGAAAATGATTGTATTCCTTGTGTAATATAATTTAATTTGTGGGTATTTACATCTTTATTGTATGATCCTTCTTTCATGTGGTGTATGTTTCGTAAGTTACCAAATCGGTAAGGGAACCTTTCACCATCCTCTTTTTGTCAAAGACTTATTTTATGTTATGTCTTTAAATTTAAATTTTAAAATATTTGGATATGTTATTATATATAATTATTTATTTAAATTTTATGTCCATGTGATGAGATACCTTTTTTCTCTCTCATCAACTCATTTTATGAATTTTTAAGTAGCGTTGTTAGGCTGCTGAATTTTTGTAAGGGAACTTCTTAACCCAATTTCAATTCTTTGGGTTAAACTTATAATTCTTGATTATGTCATGCTATGAATATGTGTGAATGACCTATTATTTTTTTACACTTAATATAAACTTATATTGGGTATATTCTTATTTTTCACACATAATTATGTCATTGATTTGTCCTTAATATAAGGATATGATCTTTGCAAGGGACTTTGTCTCAATTTACATTCCATTGAGAATTATTTTTTGTTATACACCAATTCGCTTGTATATGGTGTATATACTAAAATTTGACATATTATATCATTAATATCCTTATTCTCATGATATTAAAAGCTTTGATTAATGTTATTAATCAATTATTTTTATTCAAGAGTCTCTCATTTAGTTAGGAACTCTTTAACTAAAATATCATTTTAAAAGTATTAAAGATTCATTCTTTTAAACATTTCTCATTAATGTACATGTTTTAAAAATTATTTTAAGGATTTATTTATATGTAAATGAGTGTTTTGAAATCAAAATTTCTTTCAAAAGCTTCAAATTGGTATGGGACACTTTGATTCAAAAATATATTTATTAATTTTTTTAAAAGGTTTTGAAAATGGTTTGATAAAGCATTGATTATGTCAATATATTGAAATGATATATTGTGATTTCAATGTAGAAATTCTATATTTCATTTATGTTTATTTTATTTGTTATGAATACGTTATGGTTCTTGGACATTTTTTACATATACGGGTGGTTCCGTGATAAACCTAGGGCGGGTGAGTCTGAGATAGCTCTCTAATGCATTGTGTAACGTGATAGAGGTAAACATTAATGTTTCTCCTAAGATATTTAGGGAATATACTGTGATGAGTATTCCAAATGTAACTCCATATGTAGTTGTGATTGCTACTTTGAAAGTATGATATGGATTCCACAAGTTACCTTTATGATTTATGATTTCTATGTGTTATTAATAAATCTTGTGATTTTGTGAGTTATGTTAAAGATATTATATTTTAAGATTGAAAAGTATGAATATTTTGATTTTTATGTATTCATGGACTAATTTTTTCTTTCTTATTTTATATCCCTTAATGAGATTTGTATGCTCATTCCAAGTTTTTGAAATGTTTTCCACAGGACTTAAAGATGAATAGGGTCAAGGATGGGATCAAGGAAAAGTCATGTTGTCTAAAACATGGAACTAGACATGTTTCTTTTTTTAAGAATTTTTAATTTATGAAAAAATTGGATACTGAGTAAAAGTGTCTACATGTAATATTCAAGTTGTTATGTATAAGTTATGACCTAATTATCTAAATATATAAACCTGAAAAGATACTCAATTTGAATTATTAACTTAATTAAAGATTATGTAATGTTCAAGGTTGGGTCCTTATAGTTGGTATTAGAGGTCAGTTTAGATAACTTTAGTGGTTAGGGTGTTATTTAAGGAAAAGTGACATAACCATAGTGGTTAGAATATTAGAAAGAGTTATAGTTATTTTAGATAAATTAAATTAGTTTAAGATAACATGAATAAGTATATCTTCGTGTTTACCCTCCTCATAAGAAAATATATGATGATTTTATTGATATACTCACTGTAACACCCTGAGATTTTATGAAAAATATTCTTTTTAATTTCATTAATGTCTTGTGTTATATGCTACACCAAAAGGAGCTTGCAAAACATGCATCCCTGACTTGGATTGCATTACACACAATCGCGACCTTCCACGATAGCGTGTGTTGTACGCAATACCGAGTTTCACTAAACAACGATATGTTATATAAACTAGCTGTTATGAATAGTAATACCCACTTTTTGAAATTATTTAAATTTTATCTTTCAAAATGGACTTCATTTTTGGATTCAGAATATCGAAATTATCCTAGGGTGAATTTTTTGTATTTTTCTGAAAACTTTCAATTTTTGATGAATAGTGAAAACACTGGGTTACTATTCAAAAACCGATTTTTTATTTAAATAATTATTTATTTTATTTAAATTTATTTTAGGTAAAAATTGATACATAATACCTATATAAGTTCAATTTAAGTCATTGGAGTCATTTTATAATAATTTTAGATATATAAAAATTTTATTGAACTTTTCGCCGTCTTTTACCCACCTCCTAGGAGAATTTGCAAATTCACATAAAACTTAATTTTACCGCTTCTGTGAGTGGAATTTCAAAAATCCGAGGAACATGGTTAATATAAAGGACTAAAATGTGGTTCAATGATATGAAAATAATTTTTGGTGAATAGTAACTTTTTAATTTTTTTTACCACGGTTAAAAGTAAATAGGGTAATTAAGGGTAAAAATGATATTATTATTACCCTAACACATGTCCTAATTCTATTGGATAAGTGTAATTTGACCAAAAACAACCTTAGGAATAAAATATGACCATTTAGGCCCACTTGGATTAGATTAGTACATTTATTATTAATTTATTTAAAGAAGGGTTAAAATAGTTAAAATCAAAGTTTAATAACTAAATCATTTTTAATATAGGGTTATACATAAGATAAATTCGACTATAAATATTAATTATAAAGATAAAAATATTTCCTACATAATGGTGTTTTATTTATAATTTTTATATATTAAATAATTTAATTTATTTTTGACACAATGATGATGCAGTAATTATCTTATTAATGAAATATTGACATAATTGATGTTATAAATACCCAAATAAATGTAATTTGAGACTTTTTATGAATTAAATTAATTTTATAGGTTAATATGACATGTTAGTATTGATTTAGTTAACTTTTTATAAAAAATCATTCTGTTATGATTTTCACAAAAATCAATTACAAAATAGAATCAAAATTGACATAAAATAGTTTTTAAAAACAAATTATATTATTATTTATTATTTTATTCCTAAAAAATCTAAGGTTCGGCCAAATGACTTAGATAAGGTTATATATATTAATAATAAACATATTGGGGTTATTTTTGCTTGTTATAGTAAGTTTATTAACCTTATAGTGTAAGAAAACAAGAAGACACTGTAAACGAAAAATTATTTAACTTAAAGTTAAATCTAAATGATAAGGTTAAAATAGAAACCTAAACTTGTCTAAATTCTATTGGATGAGAGTATTTAGACCCATCCCCACCTTAGCTTCTAAATAACTCAATTTGGAGCTATTAAAAACCGAATATGACTTTATAATAAAATAATATTTTTAGTTATTCCAAAGGTGCCCCTCTCCTCCCTTATAAAAGGGCACCTTCTCCCTCTCTTCCTCACACCACTTTGAGCCTTCAAGCTCGGTCACCACCTGCCAATTTCTCTTCTCCACTTCCCTAGAAACATCCTAGAGGTTCTAGGCTTCTTCAAAGACCAATCTTAGTGCCCTAAGAGGAGGTTTCAAAAAGGCGTGTCGAAAGAAGAGGTAATATCTGTTACCGATTCTTTCAAATTTATTTCTTATTATACTTATTCTTCTTTAGTTGTTTCATTATGAAGTAATAAAATAAGTATCACTCATATACTTATATGTTATTATAAGTATGAAACAACCCTATTTCACCATCTATCTATCCTACGGAAAACGAAATCATCGCGCGTGCGTACGTACGGAATACCGTCTCCAAGTCGTGGTGTAATCTATTTTTGACCACCACCTTACTTGGATGGGTATAATGGTGTAAATAAATAACTATATATGATTATTGCAAAGTTATATTGATTATGAAATATTATACATACACTTCAATGCAATTCCATGATCATGGGAATGATATCATCGCTCGTGCGTACGTACGGACTACCGTCTCCACGATGCGATGAGATTCATTCTTCATGTTAACCATTCATGAATGATTATAAAGTATATATAATAAGTAATAATGAAATATATGAAATAATAATGATACTGGATTTATGTGTATATATATGTATTTCATCTACTTAATTTCATTCAATTCAATAAGGAAACGAAAACAGCATTCATGTGTACGTACAACCTACTGTCTCCATGAACGGTGTATTTCATTCCATTTAATAAATATATCATATATATATGTATATAATGAATATATATTATATATAAATCATGTTTTAAATTCTGTAATTAAGTAAACCAGGATATAAGTAATAATATCAAGAACCACAAGTCCAAACACGTACGATAAATAAAACGATTTAACCCAAAACGTTGCTTTAACATGGAACTTACAAAAGAATGGGTAATATAAAGTCATAAGTGAACCATATATGATATCATAACAATGAATATTATTCTGTAATAAGTCAATGACATTATTTAAATCATTATACATGAGGTTTGGAAATGTACGAAGCATATCAGACCTAAGGTAAGGGATAACTTTTCCAATCTCGTTCTTATCCGAGATTGTTTATTCGTAAATATTTACTGGGGTTATTGTTCTCATCCATGTACATGTTTCTTAAAAATGGTTTCATGTATGTTTAATGTCCTTTTTACCCATTTTTGACTTTTACTACATAGTATGTAAGGAATATTTTTTTGTTTACCATACGAGGTACTTTTTGACTTTTCCGACAAAAGTACGAGAAGAATGTTATTTTTAACTTATACGGCGTGAACGGATTTTTACGGTTTCATAACGCCTCATTTTCATGAAGCGTACTCTACAAGGTTTTATGAATATTTTCACCAAAACACTTTTCTTTTAAAATTTCATGGCATTTTGGGAAAAGAAAATGATTTTGAAGAAGAAAGGATATTTTCCTCAAGAATTCATTTCAAGTGTTTTATCAAAACCATTTTTCCATCTAAGATGACATTATTTCGTATGTTTATGTTTCAAGTATAATGTCTCTATGATTTACATGGTTTAACTTTTCTTATTATCAAATGATATCCATTTCTTTTATATGGATTATGTGATGACAAAATGGTGTTTATGAAACCCATTTTATTCTTTGGGGTTTGATGAATGATTTATGTTTATGTTGTGGCACAAGTAAGAATGATTTCATTATGAGATGGGTGGGACCTATATCTCCCTCCAATGCATTGGGTAAAGAGTTATATCTCATGATATAGAAATGGCTGGAATGGTAAGCTAATCTGGTTCAGTTTTACAGGACTGAAATGAGGAGTGAACTCGATTCAGAAAGGGACTTTGTCCACTAAGATGGTCTTGGCAGCAATGTCTTGGCTACTATGGAAATCATAACATGTGCTTAATGTTTTCCATAATTACATGTTTTATTCCCATGCTATTTTATCATGATTGATGTTACCTTATGATATATTCCTTACGTACTTCCAAGATTCATGTATTTCCTCAAGATTTTGATGTTTAGATTTTATGTTCAAGTTTTTGCATTCAAATGTTTATGGATTGTTTTATGTTCTCTATGTTTACCCTTACTGGGCATTTGAGATCACCCCTTTTATGTTTTCTTTTCCCCAGGATATAAATAAAGGTTTTAGGTAATAAAAAAAGGGGAAGATCTTTATGGGAGATATTGAAGATCTTTCACCACGATTAGAAGATTATATTCTGAGTTTCCAAAGACACTAAACTATTACGGTCCTTGTGTGTCTATTTTTGTTATGTACTAAGTATTCCGCAAAAGTAATATAATCTCTATGTACATCAAGATATGGGTCTCTACAGTTGGTATCAGAGGAAAGGTTTAGTCAACCTTTGGAAACTAGGATGCGAGAACTTTAGTGAGATCCCTAGAGATATTTCTAAGGTATGTCTAGGGATGTCCCTAAGGTTAAGTATAAGTATAGGTTATAGTCCTATAATTACGGTAACGATCTTAGAATTAAACCTAAGATGTTAGATATTGAAGGTACTCCCCCTTTATTATGTTGATTTCCCTAGTATGATTTTTTCCTCTCACACTATTCTTTTTGGGTTTTAGACGATGGCTGGAACCCGAAGGAACCGTGTTGATCAATGTAATGGACAATGCAATGATTGTCCTCCTGAACAAACAAATGTTATGGGAGATAGAGTGCAAAATCTTATTTCTATACTTACACAAGATATGAATCATTCTGGACTTCCAAATGAGTAGAGAAGGGAACAATATTCTATTGAGTCCTTCATGAGGCAACGTCCACCTTCTTTCAGTGGGTCTTCTGATCCACTTGTTGCTGAATAATGGATCAATACCACTAAAAAGATATTTTCAGTTATTCAATGTTCTGAACATGATAAATTTATCTTAGCAGTATATCGTTTGGAAGGTGAAGCTGATCAATGGTGGAATCTTATCAAGAATACGAGGCCAAGAGATGAAATTGAGTCCATGGAATGGGACGAGTTCAAGAACTTATTTTTCAATAAGTACTTCCCTCGTATTCTTCGAACAAAGATGGAGAAGGAGTGTCTTGAACTAAAGAAAAAGGATGATGAATCTGTTGGTATATACGAAGCGGATTTTACAAGTCTTGCAAGGTATGCATCTAGATTTATCATCCAACCTGAAAGTAAAGTTGATCGATTCTTCAGTGGCTTAAAACCAAAACTTCGAAGGGAATTATCTATAAGAGACTTCAGTAGCTATGAAGAAATTGTGCGTTGTGCTATCAAGGTAGAAATGGAAGTTGGTTTTATATATCCATCTCATGGTTTTGACAAGAAACGAAAGATGGAGTTCAAGGAGAAATCTCAGAATAATGGTGAAAAGAAGATGAATGTTTCCTTATGCTCAAAGTGTGGAAAGAAGCATGGTGGAGATTGTCTTAAAGGGACTAGAAAATGTTTTAAGTGTGGAAAAGAAGGTCATCAAGTAGCTGAGTGTCGAAGTAATGGAAAAAGGGTTTCTAATGATGTGAATAAAGAAAAGACTGCAAAGAACGCACCACCAACACTTCAATTCTTCAAGTGAAATGAAATGGGGCATTATGCTAATCAATGCCCTAATCCAAGGGTTAATGATGATCGACATGAGCAACCACTTAAGGCAAAGGACAAAGGGAAGTCACATGCGATCACTATTGGCGATGTTGAATATGAAAATGATGTGGTGGAATGATTAATTGTTTATGTAATGGGATTCCAAAATAATGTTGTATATAGTATCGTGGAATATTGGAATATTTATGTATTGGTCTATTGTGGTTTTCAATAATTTTATGGTACCGGTAACCATGGAAAGTGATTGAGATATTTTTGGAAAGAATATGATATGCACATAATGAAGGGATAAGGATAAAATGAAATGTTTGACAGTATTCATGAGCTCATGACTGATATAAGGAAATAGTTATATCATGGTTTGAGTATATAGAATTTTGGGGTTTTGGTATATGGAAAGAGTTAACTTTTGACAGCACTCATGTTTTCACTAAGATTCAATGGGTATTCATTTTTCAAGAGAATACATGATTAAGGCCTTCGAATGTTTGGAATGTTACCAACAAGACATATCTTATGATATATGGGGATCAACAATGGTATTAACATGCTTGTTATATGAAATCTCCGGTAATCATTTTCACTATAATATGAGAATGTAATGCAATATTATGGATAAGCCTAAAGATTGGAATGGATTATGTTGGACATAAGTTACACTACGGGAAAAATGGGTATTTGCGACGGGTTATTTGCGACGGGAATAAATCCCGTCGCAAATAGTCCTGTTAAAAACTTATTTGCGACGGGGTTATTTGCCCGTCGCAAATAAGTAGCCTTTTGCGACGGGATAGCTTTCCTCGTCGCAAAAGGACTGGCGCGGTTTGCGCGCCAAATCGCGGGAAACGTATTTGCGATGGGGGAATATTCCCGTCGCAAATAACCGGCGGCGGTAAAAGGTATTTGCGACGGGAATATTCCCCCGTTGCAAATAGTATGTCGGCAGGTGGTTATTTGCAACGGGACCCGTCGCAAATAACTATTTAATCGTTGACCGTAATAAATGATGGCTGAGGTATTTGCGACGGGTACCGTCGCAAATAATCTAACCTATAAATACCCCCATCCGTTTTTTTCAAATCATTCTCAAATTCCGTCTTCTTCTTCTCTCAAAGTTTTATTTCTAAAGTTTAGTTTTTCTCAAGTGTAATTTTTTCCTTCGGAGTTGATATTAAAGTTTCGAAGAACGATCAGAGCAGATCAATTTTCAAGGTATTTATGTTCATTTTAATTTAATATTTATTTTTAATTTTTTATTAGTTTTAATTATTCTTAATTAGTTGTAATTTAATTATGTTTACATTGTTTTGTTACTTAATAAATTTAAATTATTAGTATTCATTGTTAATATTTAAATGGTAATTAGGAATAATTAGTAATAATTACAAATAATTAAGAATAAATATTAATATTTAGTAATAAATACCAATAATTAGGAATAATAACATTATTATATTATTAGTATATTTTATTATTAATATTAAAATAATATAATTTTTTATATATATACAATTCTCTTTTCATCTGTGTGTTTGCTGTCTCCACATGTATTATTTGTATGTGGAGATAGAAAATACACAGATGAAAGGAGAATTGTATATAAATTAGAAAATTATATTATTTTAATATTAATAATAAAATATACTGATAATGTTATTATTCGTAATTATTGGTAATTATTCTTAATTATTGGTAATTATTGATTTAATTACTACTAATTAGGAACAATTACCAATAATTACCAATAATTAGGAATAATTACCAATAATTAGTAATAATTACCAATAATTAGTAATAAATACCAATAATTAGTAATAATTATCAATAATTAGTAATAATTACCAATAATTCGTAATAATTAACAATAATTAGTAATAATTACCAATAATTAGTAATACTTACCAATAATTAGTAATAATTACCAATAATAAGTAATAATTATTAATAATTATCAATAATTAGTAATAATTACTAATAATTACCACTAATTAGTAATAATTAGGAATAATTACCAATAATTACCAATAATTACCAATAATTACCAATAATTAACAATAATTAGTAATAATTAGTAATAATTAGGAATAATTAGGAATAATTAGAAATAATTAGGAATAATTATGAATAATTAGGAATAATTATGAATAATTAGGAATAATTATGAATAATTAGGAATAATTAGGAATAATTAGTAATAATTACCAATAATTACCAATAATTAGTAATAACTAGTAATAATTAACAATAATTACTAATAATTAGTAATAATTAGTAATAATTCGTAATAATTCGTAATAATTACCAATAATTAGTAATAATTAGTAATAATTATCAATAATTAGTGATAATTAATAATAATTAGTACTAATTCGTAATAATTACCAATAATTAGTAATAATTAACAATAATTAGGAATAATTACCAATAATACGTAATAATTACCAATAATTCGTAATAATTACCAATAATTAGTAATAATTACCAATAATTAGTAATAATTACCAATAATTAGTAATAATTACCAATAATTAGTAATAATTACCAATAATTAGTAATACTTACCAATAATTAGTAATAATTACCAATAATAAGTAATAATTACCAATAATTAGTAATAATTAGGAATAATTAGTAATAATTAGGAATAATTCGTAATAATTACCAAGTATTAGTAATAATTACCAATAATTAGTAATAATTACCAATACTTAGTAATAATTACCAATAATTACCAATAATTACAAATAATTATCAATAATTAGTAATAATTATCAATAATTAGTATTAATTACCAATAATTACCAATAATTGGTAATAATTCGTAATAATTACCAATAATTGGTAATAATTAGTAATAATTAGTAATAATTCGTAATAATTAGTAATAATTACCAATAATTAGTAATAATTAGTAATAATTAGTAATAATTAGTAATAATTAGTAATAATTAGTAATAATTAGTAATAATTAGTAATAATTAGTAATAATTATCAATAATTAGTAATAATTACCAATAATTACCAATAATTAGTATTAATTAGTAATAATTACCAATAATTACCAATAATTACCAATAATTACCAATAATTACCAATAATTAGTAATAATTAGTAATAATTAGTAATAATTACCAATAATTAGTAATAATTAGTAATAATTAGTACTAATTAGTACTAATTACCAATAATTAGTAATAATTAACAACAATTAGGAATAATTAGTAATAATTAATAATAATTACGAATAATTAGTTATAATTTTGAATAATTAGTAATAATTACCAATAATTAGTAATAATTACCAATAATTAGTAATAATTACCAATAATTAGTATTAATTACCAATAATTACCAATAATTGGTAATAATTAGTAATAATTACCCATAATTAGTAATAATTACCAATAATTGGTAATAATTAGTAATAATTAGTAATAATTAGTAATAATTACCAATAATTAGTAATAATTAGTAATAATTAGTAATAATTACCAATAATTAGTAATAATTAGTAATAATTAGTAATAATTACCAATAATTAGTAATAATTATCAATAACTACCAATAATTAGTATTAATTAGTAATAATTACCAATAATTACCAATAATTACCAATAATTACCAATAATTACCAATAATTACCAATAATTACCAATAATTAGTAATAATTACCAATAATTAGTAATAATTACCAATAATTAGTAATAATTAGTAATAATTACCAATAATTACCAATAATTACCAATAATTAGTAATAATTACCAATAATTCGTATTAATTACCAATAATTACCAATAATTGGTAATAATTAGTAATAATTACCAATAATTAATAATAATTAGTAATAATTAGTAATAATTACCAATAATTAGTAATAATTACCAATAATTAGTAATAATTAGTAATAATTACCAATAGTTAGTAATAATTATCAATAATTAGTAATAATTATCAATAATTACCAATAATTATTATTAATTAGTAATAATTACCAATAATTACCAATAATTACCAATAATTACCAATAATTACCAATAATTACCAATAATTACCAATAATTACCAATAATTACTAATAATTACCAATAATTAGTATTAATTACTAATAATTACCAATAATTAGTAATAATTACCAATAATTAGTATTAATTAACAATAATTAGTAATAATTACCAATAATTAGTAATTATTACTAATAATTAGTATTAACAATAATTATTAATAATTACCAATAATTAGTAATAATTACCAATAATTAGTAATAATTACCAATAATTAGTAATAATTACCAATAATTACCAATAATTACGAATAATTACCAATAATTAGTAATAATTACCAATAATTAGTATTAATTACCAATAATATTAGTACTATGAAAATAATAAAAAATTTATATAATATTAAAATTATCAATATTTGTAACATGTTTTGCTTTATTCTCAACATATTTAATTCTTAAAGGGTCAATTTTTAGGTCTATCTCAATAAAAAATTTGCGTCAGTCGTGTATGATCTAAACTCTATAATTATCCTAGCTTGAATGTTTTTTCTAATAAATTATTCAAAACCAGTAATGCTTTTATATTTTATAGAGAAATATGGAACAACGAGGTTGTCAACAATCATTATTAGGTGACCGCATATGGATAAATCAACGTAGAAATCCAAACAATTCTAGTTTAAATCCAGTATATGTAGAGGGTGTGGAGACTTTTTTATCATTTGCGGCATCAAATCCAGAATTTGTTTCAGAAGGCAAAATAAAATGCCCTTGCAGAAAATGTGCATTGAGAACGTTTGACACGTTTGACAAAGTGGGAGAACATCTCTTACGTTTTGGTTTTCAACCAGATTATGTTTTTTGGTATCAACACGGTGAACGCAGTTCCAAAGCAGGTGATACCAACTTGATTCCGGATCCATCCCGGTTTCAAGATTTAGTACATGATGTTGCAGGTTCATCTGTTCAACATACAGAAACTCCGGCTGATATAGCTTCAAATCCTGAGTTGGCACCGTCTGAATTTTATGAGTTGTTGAAGTCTGCTGAGGATGCATTATATCCTGGCTGCAAGATGAGAAAATTAGAAGCAGTTGCAAAATTTATGGCTATCAAATCAGATAACGGAATGTCAAACACCTGTTTTGACCAGATATTTTCTTTGCTTAAAACATTGTTACCCGAAGGAAATGTTTTACCTGCAAATTACTATGATAGTAAGAGGCTGGTTCAAAATTTGGGACTTACTTGTCAGAAAATTCATGCATGTTCAAATGACTGCATTTTATATTCTGGGGAAAATGAGTCGTTGGATAGTTGTCCCACATGTGGGCAACTGAGATATAAAGAAGGACAACATGGGAAGTCTGGTTTGATTCCTGTAAAACAGTTGAGATATTTTCTACTTACATCCAGACTTCAGCGTTTATTCATGTCTAAGAATATAGCGACAATGATGTCATGGCATAAAGAGAATATTTCAACCGATAAAAGCTTGAATCATCCAGCCGATGGTGATTCATGGAAACATTTTGATAGAGTGCATCCATCCTTTTCTTTAGAAGCTAGAAATGTTCGACTAAGCCTTTCCACTGATGGTTTCTGTCCGTTTGGATCTTATGGTAGTCAATATTCATGTTGGCCTGTTTTTTTAACTCCGTACAATTTACCTCCATGGATGTTGATGAAAGAGCCATATATCTTTTTGACTTTACTAATTCCAGGACATCCGAAGAAAAATATTGATGTTTATTTGAAACCATTGATTGATGAATTAAATTTATTGTGGAGTACTGGTGTCAGTACATATAATGTTGCAACGAAACAGAATTTTATACTGAGAGAAGCATTGATGTGGACAATAAGTGACTTACCGGCTTATGGGATGTTATCTGGCTGGAGTACACATGGTCAGAAATCATGTCCTTACTGTATGGGAGAGAACAAAGCATTTATGCTCATTCATGGAAAGAAACCTTGTTATTTTGACTTTCATCGCAGATTTCATCCAGCTGATCATCCTTTTCGCAGAAACAGATCTCATTTCAGAAAAGGAACAGTTGAAAGGGATGAACCTCCAAAAATGCTATCAGGATCGGAGTTAAAATCAGTTGTATTTTCATTACCTCCCATCACTTTTGGTCCCACAATAAACCAACAGAAAATTTCTGGTTTTGGGAAAGAACACAATTGGATTAAACATAGCATATTTTGGGATTTACCATATTGGTCTGATTTGTTGGTCCGACACATGTTAGATGTCATGCATATTGAGAAGAACTATTTTGATAATTTGTTTCATACAGTTTTGGATACGCCATGAAAGAGCAAAGACAATGTAAATGCACGTTTAGATCTTGCCCAAATTTGCAGGCGTCCAGAATTGGAACTATTTGAGAATGTCAGAACAGAAAGGTTACTGAAACCAAAAGCAGCTTATACACTGTCTAAAGAAAACCATTTATTATTTTGTCAGTGGATTGTAGATTTGAGACTTCCAGATGGTTGTGCTTCCAATTTGGGTAGATGTGTAAAGAATGGTCATATTACTGGATTAAAAAGTCATGATTGTCATGTTATAATGGAGAGACTTCTACCAATTGGATTAAGAGGTCTGTTTAATTCCGTGATTTGGGATTCCATAATAGACATGTCTCATTTTTTTCAGGAAATTTGTGCGGCTACGGCAGATTATGATGCTCTAGGAAAACTTGAAAAAGATGTTGTAATTATATGTAAACTGGAAAAAATATTTCCGCCATCTTTCTTCGACTCAATGGAACATTTGATGTTACATTTTCCATATGAAGCCAAATGTGGAGGTCCAGTACAGTTTCGATGGATGTACCCATTTGAAAGATGCATGCAAAAATTGAAAAGAAAAGTACGCAACAAAGCATCTGTTGAAGGATCTATTACAGAAGCTTATTTGCAAGAGGAAATATCTTTTTTCTGCTCCCATTATTTTGAATCTGAGTATCCTTCAAAACACAACCGAATGGGATGGAACGAGAGGAATATTGATGAAATCGACAATAAATTATCTATTTTCAACCAGTCGGAGCTTGGTTTTGGTGGAGTTTATGAACGCTGGCTTTCAGATGACGAACATCATAGAGCTCATACGTATGTTCTGCTCAACTGTGAAGAGATTACATCAGTTGTACTGTAAGTGTTTATATCACTTATTCTATCATTTATGTTACAGTAAATAACTTTGGTTTTTATAGGTTGTATGATAATCATATCAAGAAACAAATTCCACAAATTACAGCAGCTGCTCTCGAAGAACGTCGACTGAAAAATTTCTCTCAGTGGTTTCAAAAACTGGTAACATAAATTCTTTATCTTTTAGCAACTCATTCAATGTATAGTTTACTATATTGATAATTATTTCACAAATTTTCAGGTGTCTCGACATGTTGATAAAATTGACAAACGGCTATGTGTATTGAGTAACCCACCTTCCAAACTTGTTAAAACTTATAATGCATATGTGGTGAATGGATTTCGATTCCACACACATGCATATGGGGAATCGAAAAAAACAATGAACAGTGGAGTTAGCTTGAGAGGATCTCATCATCGAGAAAATGAAGTTGACTTTTATGGCATACTTGATGAAATCATTGAACTCTGTAATCTTGGAAAACATTACATAACCATGTTCAAATGTCGGTGGTTGGATACAGAGAGAGGCGTGCGTGTTCATCCGACTCATGGAATCATCGATATTAAATGTAAAAGTGCTCTCGCAGTAAATGAACTATTCTTATTGGCTCAATAGGCATATCAAGTTTATTACGCAAAGTATTGTGCTACATCAAGAGACTTGACTGATTGGTGGAGTGTAATAAAAATCAAAATTCGAGACAATCAGTTTAGTCAAAGTGAATGTGCTTTCACTGATGTGCAAAGAATTGAAGTTTTTCAAGAGAGTATTCAAAATCAATCTTTTTTACAAAGAGACATGAGTATCGATGACGACACCCCAAATTTAAGAGTCGGTGATGACGATGATGTTAATGATGTCACATATGAATTTGAAATGGTAAGAGATGAAGCAACTGTAACTCGAATGGATATCGATGATGTTGAGGAGGAATATGAAGATGACATTGACATATATGAAGATGATGATGAAGATGAACACTTATAGAATTCCATGGTATTTATATAAAATCATAATATGTATATATGTATATATAATAGTAATTATCAATTATTTTCTAACATTAACATTTTCTGTTTCAGATGGACGACGCCACATTTCGTGAGTTGGCAGATGCTGACCTGCCTTTCGATGCGGATGAGTTGCTGGCAGATGACCCTCAGCCTGCAGGCGCTCTAGGGAGTACGTGGAGGGGGCGCGGTCTTGCACGATTGATGATTCCTGACCCCGTCCCCGAGCGACGTCCACGTCTTGGGTTTGATCCGCGCACATGGAGGTGTGATAACCTGTGTGATAACCTGTGGATTTGACTAAGATTTCATTAATCTATTCATATAATAAATGTTTATTATTTTTATAGTTTTTCGCATATAGCAGTCGGACAGGGCAGCGCTATTTTGCGCAATTATTTCTCTCAGTCGTGGACCACATGGGAGCAGATTCCCATTGATGTGCAGTAGGCCATGTTCGGCCATTGGTTGGTACGTACGTAAATAAATAATTTTTATTTTGAAAATTATTTCATTTATAACTTGATATTTTGATTTATTTGTAGGGTTTATGGTATCCGATCGAGGATACCATGTGTGACGCCATCCACGAGGCATGGGAGGTGGCCATGCGTGATCGCCTTCGTCAGTTTTTGCACAATTTAAGAAAAGCTACCATGAAAAAAGCAGGAGTGTCAGATTTTGACGAGTCATGTAGAGCACACCGACCAGAGTACATTTCATCCCATGTATGGGATGGATTATGTGCGCACTGGTTGAGTGGTGTCTTTCAGAGAAGATCATCGGTGGGGAGGCAGAATCGGGGGAGACAGGAGGTGACTCATCGAGCTGGGAGTCGTTCTTTCAGTACTCATAGACATCATCTGGTACGTACATTATTTATAAATATTTTATATAACTATAAATATTAACAGTTTATTTTTTATTCTTATAGGCTATCGAGCACCCCGATATTACGGAGTACGACGTATATCGGAGGATGTATAGTGATCCTGCTACTGGGGAGCTCAGAGGTGATCGTCAGCATCACATCGTGGTCAGTATTATTTGTTTTCAAGTTTAAAAATTAACTGCATATAATATATTCACAATTTTAATTTTAAATTGCAACTACAGGAGTCATATGAGGCCGCAGCGTCACAGGCCTGGCCTGAGAGTCAGGCCGAGTCATCAGATCAGACCACTGGCCGTCAGTTTGATGAGGCGGCATGGATGCAGGCCACCCAGTATGCCTTCGAGAAGGGCCGGGTAGTTGGTATCGGCTCTCGACTGACTCCCGGAGATTATTATGGCAGTGCTGCGATGTCGGCGTCCAGCTCGAGAGGAGCTCGTGCATCTTCTTCTACTACACAGTATGATGATCAATTGCGATCTCAGACTACACTGATAGAGAGTATCCGACAGGAGCAGGAGAAGATGCGTCAGCAACATGAGGAGGAGCGTCGACGTCAGCAGCAGCTGTACGAGGAGCAGACGAGTCGGTGGCAGCAGCAGCATCGGGAGCCGATGGAGTACATGCGCCGACTCACTCATGCTTTAGAGATGGAGTTTCCTCCACCACCATCTGCAGATCCCCCACCTCCCCCCCCCTTCAGATTAGAGTTTGTATTTATGTTATAAAATTTGTGAAATCAAAATATGATTTTTTTTCTATTCTTAGTTTCTGTCTCATTATAAAATATTAATAATATTATATTTTTAAATAAAAATATTAATATGAATAATAATATTATTTATATTTTATAATATTAAATTTTATATATATATTAAAATTTTATAATATTATAATTTAATTATATTTTTTTGTAATACTTGAATTATTTTAATATTTGAATGTAAAATAATTCTATTATTTTTATATTAATTAAAATAACTTATTTATATTTTTTTTATTTATGAATTATAATTCTAATATTATTATATTATTTAAATCATTTATTAATATTCTATTATTTTTTATTTTTTAATTATAATTCTATTATTATTATATGAATTAAAATAATTTATTATTTTTATTTGTGAATTATAATTCTATTATTATATTAATTAAAATCATTTATTAATATTTTATTATTTTTTATTTTTGAATTATAATTGGATTATTATTATATTAATTAAAATAATTTGTTAATAATTTATTTTTTTTATTTTTTTTATAGTATTTGCGACGGGATACTATGCCCGTCGCAAATAGTATTATTATTATATGCATTAAAATAATTTATTAATAGTCTTTTATTTATTTTTTTAAATAGTATTTGCGACGGGTCCCGTCGCAAATTGTATTTATTAATAGTTTTTTTTTTTAAAAAATAGTTTTTTGCGACGGGCCCATCGCAATAACTATTTGCGACGGGCCCGTCGCAATAACTATTTGCGACGGGCCCGTCGCAACAGGTATTTGCGACGGGACCCGTCGCAAAAACTATTTTAAAAGTTTTTTACAAATATACGGAGACTATTTGCGACGGGAAGAATACCCGTCGCAAAAAAAAATGTTTTAGCGACGGGCTCGTCGCAAATAAGGGTTGTTGCGATGCCGTTTTCAGCAACGGGCCATTTGCGACGGGCCCCCGTCACAAAAATCCATTTGCGACGGGATCCCGTCGCAAATACCTGTTTTTCTAGTAGTGTTAGTATTGTATTTTTAGAAGAAAAAAAAGGACAACCTGCAGAACGAGCGACAACCCATCACGTCGGACAAGGCTGTGGGAATCGAACCCACAACCGAAGTGAGACAGGCCTTTATTTCCTACCACTGGCCTACAGTAAGTCCCTGGTTAGTAGAAACTAGTTTTATTTTATTATACAGGATGATAGATGAAGTATAAGTCCATTTTGGAACCATATATGATTAGTCTCTCCATAGATGGAATTATGTATATAACTTTTGCTAACTTATGTTTGAGACAGATGGAATGACCTATCATTCTATCACATGATCTGCTAAAATTTCGCGAAAGACAAATTCAACTTCATTTCTTAAATATATGAAGTGGAAATTGTTCAAGGCACGAACAACGGTGAGATTATACCAAAATAAATTAAGTATTTATTCTAATTCAAATTCTTCAACTTTAGGGAAATGATCTTGAAAACCAAAAATGTTGTCCTAGTGCCCTTATATCTGATGAATCATATGGTACCCTAGATCATCACAAATATATGGCTTTGTGATTATTGGCTTTTTCATAGCCATGTTCTCTACCACTCTCCATCAGAACATGACAATTAGATTTCTCTTCCATATCCATATTTTCACCTATGTTCTCCTATGTGGAAACCAAGTGATTAGTTAATTTGTGTAACCGTTACGTTTCATACTTTAGTTTTTAAAGCCAAGTTTTGGTATTCCTTTTTACGATGTGGGTTTCTATTAAAGAAACTTTCGAGTAGTAAACCATTTATAACCCCGACGAATTTTGAGGGCGAAATTCATTTTAAGGGGGGAAGAATGTAACACCCCGAGATTTTATAAAAAATATTCTTTTAAATTTCATTAATGACTTGTGTTGTATGCTACACCAAAAGGATCTTTCACAACATGCATCCCTGACTTGGCTTGCATTACACGCAATCATGACCTTCCATGATAGCGTGTGTTGTACGCAATAGCGAGTTTCGCTAAACAACGATATGTTATATAAACTAGCCGTTATGAATAGTAATACCCACTTTTTAAAATTTTATAAATTTTATCTTTCAAAATTGACTTCATTTTTGGATTCAGAATATCGAAATTATCCTAGGGTGAATTTTTGGTATTTGTCTGAAAACTTTCAATTTTTGATGAATAGTGAAAACACTGGGTTACTATTCAAAAACCGACTTTTTATTTAAATAATTATTTATTTTATTTAAATTTATTTTAGGTAAAAATTGATACATAATACCTATATAATTTCAATTTAAGTCATTGGAGTCATTTTATAATAATTTTATATATATAAAAATTTTATTGAACGTTTCACCGTCTTTTACCCACCTCTTAGGAAAATTTGCAAATTCACATAAAACTTAATTTTACCGCTTCTGTGAGTGGAATTTCGAAAATACGAGAGACACGGTTAATATAAAGGACTAAAATTTGGTTCAATGAGATGAAAATAATTTTTGGTGAATAGTAACTTTTTACTTTTTTTTTACCACGGTTAAAAGTAAATAGGGTAATTAAGGGTAAAAATGATATTATTATTACCCTAAAAGATGTCCTAATTCTATTGGATAAGTGTAATTAGACCAAAAACAACCTTAAGAATAAAATATGACAATTTATGCCCACTTGGATTAGATTAGGACATTTATTATTAATTTATTTAAAGAAGGGTTAAAATAGTTAAAATCAAAGTTTAATAACTAAATCATTTTTAATATAGGGTTATACATAATATAAATTCTACTATAAATATTAATTAGAAATATAAAAAGATTTCCTACATAATGGTGTTTTATTTATAATTTTTATACATTAAATAATTTAATTTATTTATGACACAATGATGATGCAGTAATTATCTTATTAATGAAATATTGACATAATTGATGTTATAAATACCCAAATAAATGTAATTTGAGACTTTTTATGAATTAAATTAATTTTATAGGTTAATATGATATGTTAGTATTGATTTAGTTAACTTTTTTCGAACTAATAATTCTGTTATGAGTTTCACAAAAATCAATTACCAAATAGTGTCAAAATTAACATAAAATAGTTTTTAAAACAAATATTATATTATTAATTGTTATTTTATTCCTAAAAAATATAATTTTCTACCAAATGACTTAGATAAGGTTATATATATTAATAATAAACATCTTGGGGTTCTTTTTTCTTGTTATAGTAAGTTTATTAACCTTATAGTGTAAGAAAACAAGAAGACGCAGTAAAAGAAAAATTATTTAACTTAAAGTTAAATCTAAATGATAAGGTTAAAATAGAAACCTTAACTTGTCTAAATTCTATTGGATGAGAGTATTTCTACCCATACCCACCTTATCTTCGAAATAACTCAATTTTGAGCTATTAAAAACCGAATATGACTTTATAATAAAATAATATTTTTAGTTATTCCAAAGGTGCCCCTCTCTTCCCTTATAAAAGGGCACCTCCTCCCTCTCTTCCTCACACCACTTTGAGCCTTCAAGCTCGGCCAACCCCTGCCAATTTCTATTCTACACTTCCCTAGAAACATCCTAGAGGTTCTGGTCTTATTCAAAGACAAATATTAGTGCCTTAAGAGGAGGTTTCAAAAAGGCGTGTCGAAAGAAGAGGTAATATCCGTTACCGATTCTTTCAACTTTATTTCTTCTTCTAATTCTTCTTCTTTAGTTGTTTCATTATGAAGTAATAACATCAGTATCACTCATATACTGATATGTTATTATAAGTATTAAACAACCCTATTTCACCATCTATCCATCCTACGGAAAACTAAATCATCGCGCGTGCGTACGTATGAAATACCGTCTCCACGTCGTGGTGTAATATGTTTTCGACCACCACCTTACTTAGATGGGTATAATGGTGTAAATAAATAACTATATATGATTATTGAAAATTGATATTGATTATGAAATATTATACATACAGTTCAATGCAATTCCACGATCCTGGGAATGATATCATCGCTCGTGCGTACGTACGGACTACCGTCTCCACGACGCGATGAGATTCATTCTCCATGTTAACCATTCATGAATGATTATAAAGTATATATAATAAGTAATCATGAAATATATGACATAATAATGATACTTGATTTATGTGTATATATATGTCTGTCATCTACTTAATTTCATTCATTTCAATAAGGAAACGAAAACAACGTTCATGCGTACGTACGGCCTACCGTCTCCATGAATGGTGTATTTCATTCCATTTAATCGATCTATCATATATATATGTATATACTGAATATATATTATATATAAATCATGTTTTACATTCTGGAATTAAGTAAATCAGGATATAAGTAATAATATCAAGAACAACAAGTCCAAACACGTACGATAAATAAAACGATTTAACCCAAAATGCTGATTTAACATGGAACTTACAAAAGAACGGGTAATATAAAGTCATAAGTGAACCATATATGATATCATAACAATGAATATTATTCTTTAATAAGTGAATGACATTATTTAAATCATTATACAGGAGGTTTGGAAACGTACGAACCATATTAGACCTAAGGTAAGGGATAACTTTTCCAAACTCGTTCTTATCCGATATTGTTTATTCGTAAATATTTACTGGGGTTATTGTTCTCATCCATTTCCATGTTTCTTAAAAATGGTTTCATGTATTTTTAATGTCCTTTTTACCCGTTTTTGACTTTTACTATATGGTATGTAAGGAATCTTTTTTTGTTTACCATACGAGGTACTTTTTGACTTTTCCGACAAAAGTACGAGAAGAATGTTATTTTTAACTTATACGGCATGAACGGATTTTTACGGTTTCATAACGCCTCATTTTCATGAATCATACTCTACAAGGTTTTATGAATATTTTCAACAAAATACTTTTCTTTTAAAATTTCATGGCATTTTGTGAAAAGAAAATTATTTTGAAGAAGAAAGGATATTTTCCTCAAGAATTCATTTCAAGTGTTTTATCAAAACCATTTTTTCATCTAAGATGACATTATTTCATATGTATATGTTTCAAGTATAATGTCTCTATGATTTACATGGTTCCACTTTTCTTATTATGAAATGATATCCATTTCTTTTATATGTATTATGTGATGATGGAATGATGTTTATGAAACTCATTTTATTCTTTGAGTTATGATGAATGATTTATGTTTATGTTGTGGCACAAGTAAGAATGATTTCATTATGAGATGGGTGGGACCTATATCTCCCTCCAATGCATTGGGTAAAGATTTATATCTCATGAGATAGACATGGATGGAATGATAAGTTAATCTGGTTCAGTGTTACAGGACTAAAATGAGGAGTGAACTCGATTCAGAAAGGGACTTTGTCCACTAAGATGGTCTTGGCAGCAATGTCTTGGCTACTATGGAAATCATAACATGTGCTTAATGGTTGCCTCAATTACATGTTTTATTCTCATTCTATTTTATCATGATTTATTTTCCCTTACGATATATTCCTTACGTACTTCCAAGATTCATGTCTTTCCTCAAGATTTTGATGTTTAGATTTTATGTTCAAGTTTTTGCATTCAAATGTTTATTGATTGTTTTATGTTCTCTATGTTTACCCTTACTGGGCATTTGAGCTCACCCCTTTTATGTTTTCTTTTCCCCAGGATATAAAGAAAGGTTTTAGGTAAGAAAAAAAAGGGGAAGATCTTTATGGGAGATGTTGAATATCTTTCACCAAGATTAGAAGATTATATTCCGAGTTTCCGAAGACACTAAACTATTACGGTCCTTGTGTGTATGTTTTTGTTATGTACTAAGTATTCCTAAAAAGTAATGTAATTTACATGTACGTCAAGATGTGGGTCTCTACACTCACACTGACCTTTTTTGTTTTAGTAAATGTTTGGATCTTGTAGGAACCAATGTAACAATAGATGTGAATGAAACTGTGGTGGTTTTCTTAATGAGAAACAAAATGAAATTGGAGATGCAATGAGAACTATTGTGGTTAAAATATGTTACGGTTATTTTTGAGGAATTTATCTCATTTTTTGGAATGAAATAAAATTATATGGTTTTAGAAAAAGGACAACCCGAAGGAAGGGTGACAACCTGTCACATCTGGAAAGGCCTCGGGAATCGGACCCACAACCAAAGGGCGATAAGGGCACATCGCCTACCACTAGCCTACATGAATTACCTGATTAGTATGACTTAATATTTTTAGTTAAATAATTTTAAGTATCAAGAATAAGTTTATTTTGGGAAGTTATGTTTTATCAAATGGATATCCTTAGTATAGAAAAATGATTTGGTGATTAAGTGATAAAGGTTATTTTGGAATACATTCTCTCTTTTGGAAATACTATATGTTTAAGTAAAATAGAATACTATGGTATCTCATTTGTGGAGTAATGGTTGAAATTTTATTTTGGAAGAATATATGTTTTTATTGTGGATATATGGTGATTTGGGTTATTTAGGGAAATTATTAACCTATCATAGAGAATATGTGATTAGGTTAATTACACTTCAGTATGAGACTTTAAGAGTAGTCAATGTTATTTGGAGATAAATGTTAAGATTTATTGTGGAAGACTATGTGATTAAATTCTTCCAAGTTTTTTGTTTCAATCTTAGTTTGGATTATATTGAAGTATTTTAAGTAAAATTGTGTATTGAATGGTCTTTATTAAGCTTTGGGTACTATTTGTTGAATTTTGGATATTAAGAGTAGTATTTATTTTTATAAAGTATTGTTCTTTTGGGAGATTATCTGATCTTGTACTAACCATTTTGGTTTTGGTTAATGTCTAAAGATAGGGGAAATATATAATTCATCTTTTTTAGATTATTTGATTCTCTAGAAGTTGATTCTAGTACTTCAGGTGTGACAAAGTCATCTTAAATACTCATCATTTGGAGAAAATATGGGTTTGTGGTATAATTTTATTAAAGTATTACACTCTACATGACAAGTAAGTATGTTTCCTTATAATCTTAGTCTAGGTAGTAATAAAAATTTTCAACTCTATAAAAATAATCTTCAAGAAAAAAATTTATACACATTATTTTATCAACAGACTTTTACCCAACCATAAATTTATGGTATTGTGGTGGTTAACTTTTTGTGATCAAGTTCTCTATCACTCTCTTTTAGTCTACGAGAGTTACTTTATCTTCCATATCCATGTTTTCCAAAATGGAATCCTAGTATGATTTATCTCAAGTGACCTTTATACTTATCTTTATTTATTTTAAAGTGATAGTTTTGTTGACTGTTTTTCTGATGAGGGACTTTCAATGAAGTTTCTGAGCCTAATTTTAAAATTGTGAGGACGTAATTCCCAAAAGGGGAAAAGAATGTAACATCCCAAGTAAATAAAGAATATGATATTTTTATATTTATTACTATTTGTGAATTGAATATTAATTTTACTTTAAAGTGGATGTTATGTCTGATAGCATACTCAACATGCAACAACTGGTTTCTTTGAAATCTTATGTTGCACACAACATTGAGATATACCGAAAAATAATATAATAATATTATTATTTTAAATGGTAGTTAACACATAGCCATTGTATTAGCGGGAATGAACAAAAATAACTACAATATTATTATACATGTTTGTTAAATGATTTTACATTTATCCAATAAAAGTTAGAGGCTTAAAATGTGAATGAATCTAATTTTAAGCATAAATACTCTAATATTCTTTAAAAGGTCGATTTACCGCCTTTTGATGGAGAACCCTTTTTAAATATAGTTTTTGTCACTTTTATATGTTCTATTTGAAAAAATAAAATTCTTATTTAGAATTGGGACATCAAAATTTACTTTGAATGAAATTTTGGTATTTTTCTGATAAAGTTCATTTTTTAATGAATAGTGAAAAATACTGCATTTTAATTAAAATCTGCCTTTTAATCTAATATATTTATATTGTAAAATTATATTTTTTTTAATGGTTTTAAAGTGTAATTGGATTATATTTTTATCATTTAATCCAATTTTGGTCATTGGAAGTAATATCACTTTGAAATTGGACATAAACAAGTGTCAATCTTCTGATAGTTATTATTTCTTAAAAACACACTTTTTGGTTTTGACAACGAAAATTAATTTTAAATTAATTAATGAAACATATATGTTTTTATTTTGGTAAAATATACATCATTATTGAATTCAAAATATCAAAATTATATTTTGGTGAATTTTTGGTATTTTTCTGAAAACGTTAAATTTTTATGAATAGTGAAAAACATTGCATAGTGGTAAAAAACTGACTTTTTCATTTAAATGAAATTTTACCGCTTCTGTGGATTGAATTTAAAAAATCCAATGTACATGGTTGTCATCGGTAAGAAAAATGTGGTTCAATATGATGAAAATAATTTTTGGTGAATAGTAACTTTTGATTTTTATTTACCACAGTTAAAAGTAAATAGGGTAATTCAAGGTAAAAATAATATTATAATAATATAAACTTACTTTAACACTTGTCATAACCTTATTGTATGAGTAATTGATGACCAAGACAATCTTTAGGTGATAATTTTTGCATTTTAAAGCAACTTGGGTAAGATAATGACATTAATAACTTTTTATTTAAAGTAAAAATAAAAATATCATAAACATGAATCTTTTTACTACAACAATTTTTATATAGGGTTATATAAGTGATATTGTAGACTATAAATATTATTTTTAAAGCTAAAAATATTTCCTACATCATGGTATTTTATTTATAATTTTTATATATTAAATAAATAAATTTAATTATGACACAATGGTGATGTAGTAATTGCTTCATTAACGAAGGATTCAAATAAATGATATTATAAATATTAAAATAAATTTATTTTAAATTTTTTTATGCCATCAAAAAATTTTATAGATTATTATGACTTATTATATTTGAATTAATGAAGGGTTTTCGAAATAATCAAGTTGTTTTGGATTTTTAAAAAAGTCATGATACGAATAGTAAAAACATTGACAAAAATGAGTTTTTAAATCAATTAATATTTTATTAAATTATAAAATAGTCTTACAAATATAAGATTCATCCAAATGACATATATGATGTTAAAAATGTAATTAATGATCCATTTTTGGTCTCTTGGACTTTTATAGTAAATATATTAACCATATAGTATAAATATACAAGAAGACATGGTAAAAGTTAAATAAGAGTAAAAATGGTTAAATAAAAAAGATAAGGATTAAAAAATATCCAAAACCTAACCTATTCTTATTGGATTATTTTATTTAGACTTATATGAAACTTATATTCTAATAAAATAATTTTCTAAGCTTTTTAAACTGAAAATCATTTTATAGTAAAATAATACTTTCAAACTTTTCTAAAGAGACCCTCCTCCCTCTTGTAAAATAACATCACCTCTAACCCATTAAACATACATCTCAATCCCCTTGGCTCATCCAACCCCTGCCCAAATAATCTCCCAACATCCCTATATTCCTCATATAATCCTTACCTTAGGCATAAGGTACTTCAAGAAATCCTTTTGGTTCAAACCAAAGGGAGTTACCCAATTTAAAGGTAATGTCTTCCCTCAAGTTCTCTTCTTTTATATTACTTCTTCACTCCCTATTCTATTATTATTCTTTGTTTACATAAAAAAAACTAGTATCCTAAATATAATAAGTTTTTTTATGATAATTATTCTAACTAAACTTACACACACCTCCATCTAATGGATACGAACATATTGTTTCTGTGGACGGCGAACTACTGCCTCACGAAATGATGATTGTTTAATCTTCTCCTACCAACTCTTATGGTGGCCATTAAGATTTTACTGTATTTATATGTGATATATATTATATTTATATTGTATATATTATTCTTTATTTTTCATTTATATCATAACTTTATGGTTTCCATAATGGGTAAATATGATAATTTCATTTGAGAAAGTGCAGACTACCACCCCCTTAAAGGGATATGACTCTTTAATACCATACATGGAAAGTATAAAGGATAGTGTTATTTAAATTATTTAATGTATAAAAAATATGATATTATACTATAATAATAATATAACTATTTATAATTTTGTTTTCATTCCTTTAAAAATGAAAAAAAATGAAATGATTGTAGCATTCATGCGTACGTACGGCTTACCGTATCCATGAACGGTGCATTTCATTTCTTATATAAAAATGATATGGACTATTATAAATACCTATATACTAGATATATATATGATATATATGATATCTAAATCATGAATATCATTCTTTAGATAATGAAATTTTGACCACATGGACAATTTGTTATTATAACAAGTTAATTTTTTACTCAAGTACTAAACATCGACAAAAAGACTAATATGAACATGAATAATTATATGATTATTAGATCAAGATAATAAGTGATATAAAAGTAATAATAAACTTTAAAAAGTTTCTTAATTAAGTATAATTAACTTATGTTTATTATTTATGGATATAAAGAACGAACATGACAAGTCGGACACAAGGTAAGGGGTTTTCATCTCACTTTTTATTCCCATCAAATTTATGTTGTATTTGAAACTATTTAATTTTGTGTGGTGTATATATTTCACATGATTTTATTAATTTTTTAATATAATTTAATTTATGGGTATTTACATCTTCATTGTATGATCATTCTTTCATGTGGTGTATGTTTCGTAAGTTACCAAATCGGTAAGGGAACCTTTCACCGTCCTCTTTTTGTCAAAGACTTATTTTATGTTATGTCTTTAAATTTCAATTTTCAAATGATGGGATATGTTATTATATATCCTTATTTCTGTACATTTTATTTCCATGTGATTAGAGACACTTTTTCTCTCTCATCAACTCATTTTCTAAATTTTTAAGTGGCATCGTTAGACTGTCAAATTTTTGTAAGGGAACGTCTTAACCCAATTTCAATTATTTGGGTTAAACTTATAATTCTTGATTATGTAGTGCTATGAATATGTGTGAATGAACTCTTATTGTTTTAAACTTAATATCCACTTATATTGGGTGTATTATTATTTTTCACACATAATTATGTCATTGATTTGTCCTTAATCTAAGGATATGATCTTTTCAAGGGACTTTGTCTCAATTTACATTCCAATGAGAATTATTTGTTGTTATACACTAATTCACTTTTATATGGTGTATATACTACACTTTTACATATTATATCACGAATCTTCTTATTCTCATGAAATTATAAGCTTTGATTAATGTTATTCATCAATTATTTTTATTGAAGCGTCTCTCATTTGGTTAGGAACTCTTTAACTAAAATATCATTTTTAATGTTTTAAAGATTTATTCTTCTAAATATTTATCGTTAATGTACATGTTTTAAAAATGGTTTTAAGGATTTATTTATATGGACATGAATGTTTTTAAATCAAAATTTCTTTCAAAATCTTAAAAGTGGTATGGGACACTTTGATTCAAAATATCTTTATTAATTGTTTTAAATGGTTTTGAAAATGGTTTGATAAAGAATTGATTGTTTCAATATCTTGAAATGTTATATTTTGATTGTAATGTGTAAATGTTATCATTCCTTTATATTTGTTTTATGTGTTATTAATATGTTATGGTTCTTGGGAATTGTTTACGTATACATGTGGTTCTGTGATAAACCTAGGGCGGGTGAGCCTGAGATAGCTCTCCAATGCATTGGATAATGTGATGGAGGTAAACGTTAATGTTTCTCCTAAGAGATTTAGGGAATATATTGTGATGGGTATTCCAAATGTAACTCCCTATATATTTGTGATAGCTACAATGTAATTATGATATGTATTCTACAAGTTACCTTTATGATTTATGATTTCTATGTGTTATTCATAAATATTATGATTTTTTTAGGTATGTTAAAGATATTATGTTTTAAGATAGAAAAGTATGATTATTTTGATTTTATGTATTCATGGAATAATGTTTTCTTTCCTTATTTTATATCCCTTACTGAGCTTTTTATGATCATCCTAAGTTTTTAAAATGTTTTCCATAGGACTTAAAGATGAATAGGGTCAAGGATGAGATCAAGGAAAAGACATGTTTTTTAAAACATGAAAATAGACATGTTTCTTTTTTTAAGAATTTTTATTTTATGAAAAATGGATATTGAGGAGAAGTTTCTATATATAATATTCAAGTTGTTATGTATAAGTTATGACCTAATTCTCCAAATCTCTAAACCTGAAAAGATCCTCAATGTGAATTATTAACTTAATTCAAGATTATGTAATGTTCAAGGTCGGGTCCTTATATACACAATCAAGTATGGTGATTTTAAAATGAAATTTGATGAATCTTTTTCTAATATGTATCTCAGTTTCAATGAAATAGTGAATACAATTCACTCACTTAGAAAATAAGTGACGGATAAAGTTCAAGTGATGAGATTTCTCAGATGCTTACCAACCATATGGATAAGAACATATGTGTTAATTAGAGAATCTTGTGATGTAATTAAATTACCTATAAAAGAATTAATAGTAAATATTATGATGTATAAAGAAGAACTTAAATACAGCAAAGAGATCGATTAATATGAACCAAAAATAAAATCAGTAGCCTTCATGACTACTACCTCTAGAAAAATAGAAAAGGTATAAGCTAAAGATACCAGTGAAGAATAATATCCTAATGACAGTGACAAAGAGATGGCCCACATGGCTAGAATATTAAAGAATTATATAGGAAAAATGATTTCTTTAAGAATTATAATTTAAAAATAAATTATTATTATATATGAAAGTGTAAAAAGGATTGGAAAAAGTATGACACTTAAAATTAAATCACCTACTATGAATGTAAGAGGAAATGACACATTTAATTTGACTATCCAAAATTTAAATATAAAAAGAATTATGAGTATAAGGACAAAAGATAAAAAAAATATCCATGAAAGCAACATTGGGTGCCTCTAAAGAGAGATCAAGTGATTCAGACACTAATCAAGAAGATAAGTCTGATAGGAAAAATATGTGCTTTGTATCAAACAAATCAGAGGTAGAAAATATTCTTCATGTTTCAACTAATAATATTTCAAACATTTCTAAAAATTAATAAGATGATGATAATTAGAAAAACATGACCAGTAAATATCTATACGATTACTGTAACATGATGGAAGATACATTTCATGTGTTTAAAGATAAATATAAGTCACTTAAGAAGCAACATGCTTATCCAGTTAATGCTAAAACCAATCTTACTTTTGAAAAAGAGAAAAATGATCAACTATTGAAAGAGAATAATGAATTAAAATTTTTAAATGAGTAGTTAAAGAAAGAAATAGAAAGTTTTACCAATGGGAAGAAAACTTTAACTCAAATACAGGGAAAGAAAGTTTGTCCCAAGTATATAACTGGCATAGGTTACCAACCAAGACAAATAAAATTTACAAAAACTATATTTACATCATGTGAAAGTCCTAAAATATCTTATAATTCCAATGCCTACTCAACTAGACCTAATAAAGTATTTATTTCCAAAAACTTACAATGTGTTTATAAGAAACCCATTCAACAATTATGGATACTTAAATCTCTTATTACTAACATAACTAAACCTAAGAGGATTCGAGTACCAAAATCATTTTTGACACAAACTTTTTTTATAGGAAACCCATTTGAAAACCTCCATAAAAATCTTATGATATTTTGATAGTGGATGTTCCAAACATATGTCTAGTGAGTATTCAAACTTCAATAATTTGATCAAATTTTATGGTGGTCATGTCACTTTTGGTGACAATGTAAAAGGGAAAATCATCCTCCTTGGCCAAATTGGTAATTCTAATTTAGTATTAATTTCTAAAGTCTTATATATATATGGTTTAAAATATAATCTACTTAGAATTTCTAAATTATGTGATGATGGATTTTATGTGAAATTTGAAAACAATGTCTTTCATATTTTTTATGATAAAAATATCTTAATTTTTATTGCTTTAGGAAATGATAATATTTATTATATTGATTTAAATTCTTTTTCTTATAAAAATATTTCTTTCTTAAGTGCCTTTCACAAAGAATCTTCTATTTTTCATAAGAGATTAGGTCATTACAATATTTATTCACTTGGAAAGCTAAATAGGAAAGGATTAGTTAGAAATATACAAAATCATGAATTCAAAAATGATATATTTTGTGAGCCCTTCCAAAAAGGGAAACTTCATAAGATTTATTTTAAATCTAAGAAATAAGTTTCAACCTATCAGCCTCTAGAGTTAGTTTATATGGACCTATTTGGACCTTCTAGAGTTTCTAGTCTAAATGAAAAACATTATTTCTATGTCTTGTAGATGAATTTTCCAGATACACTTTTGTATTGTTTCTAGATCACAAAATTGAAGCTTGTTCTTACTTTATTAAGTATGGAAAATCTATAGAAAAACTTAGTAGCCTTAGGATTAAGACCTTAAGAAGTGATCATGGTCTAGAATTTGAAAATCAACACTTTGAATCTTTTTTCTCAAAATTTTTATAATCACAACTTTTCTTATCCTAGGAAACCACAACAAAATGTTGTGATAAAAAGAAGAAATATGACTCTTCAAGAGATAGCCCGGACTATGCCAAATGAGTATGAACTACCTATTTACTTTTTGGATGAAGATATTAATACAACATATTATACTATAAACATAGTATTAATTAGACCTCTTTTAAAAAGAACACCTTATGAGTTATGGAATAATAGAAATCCAAAAGTTAATTACTTCAGAGTTTTTTGTTGCAAATTTTTTGTTCTAAATACAAAGGACAATTTGGAAAAAAATTCTTCCAAAAGTGATGAAGGAATTTTCCTTGGGTATTCAAATTCTAGTAAATCTTATAGAGTGTTTAATAAAAGATCCAAAATAATAAAAGAATCTATTCACATCAAATTTTATAAAACATATCCCAATGAACCTAATACTATCTTAGAAAACCTTAAGTATGATCTTTCAACTATAAATATCAATTATAAACCTTCTGAAAGTTCTATGAAACAAGCAAATATTTCACCCAGTAAACTTCCAAAACCTGAACATAAGTAAGATATTGAGACATACAACCCTTTTTTCAAATAATTTTTATGATTCATATAAAACACCCTTTAGATGTAGTTATAGGAAACCTAGATAGAGGTAATCAGACTATAGATTCCCTTAGGAATCAAATTGAACACCAAGACTTCTTATCACATCTTGAACCTAAGAACATTAATGATGTCATCAATGATGAATTCTTGTAAATAGATGTGTAATAAGAACTAAATCAGTTTGAGAGAAACAATGTTTTGGAACTTTTTGATAGACCTAAATACACCTTAATCATTGGCACTAAGTGGGTATATAGAAAAAAGGTTGATAAATCAAGTATTATAGTAAGAAAAAAAGATATGATAGTTTCAAAAGGTTATAATCAAGAAGAAATTGATTATGAAGAAACTTTTGTACATGTAGTAAGACTTGAAGCCATCGAGACACTACTTTCCTATACAGCACATTTTTATTTCAAATTATATCAAATGAATGTTAAAAGTGCATTCTTAAATGGATTTATAATTTATGATGTTTTTTCTTGAACAACCCACTAGATTTCAAAATAAACATTTTCCAAATCATGTTTCTATACTAAAAAAATATTTATATGGTTTAAAACAAGCACCAAGAGCTTGGTATAATAGGATTTCCTCTTTTCTTATTTAAATTTTTTTTTCAAAAGGTATAGTTGATCCAGATATTTTTATAAAAATAATTTTAAAATCTGTTTTAATAATAAAAATATATGCAGATGATATTATTTTAGGATCTACTAAAGATTCACTGTGTACTGATTTCTCAAAACTAATGAAAATGAATTTGAAATGAGTTTAATGGGTGAACTCAACATCTTTATTGGATTTAAAAAATTTTAAAATAAAGAAGGAATTATATTAAATCAAAGTAAATATACTAAATACCCTTTAAATTTTTTTGGCATATATAGAACTAAAAGTAGTAATACTCCTATGAGTAACACTTGTAAACTAGATCTTGATGAAGATAAAAATTAGTAGATCAAACTAGTTAAATAGGTATGATTGGCAGTATTTTTTACTTTACTGCTAGTCGACTTGATTTTATGTTTAGTGTGTGTATGTTTTCTCACTTTCAAGAAAATCCAAAAAGCCACATTTATTAGCTGTCAAACGAATTTTTAAATACTTAAAATATACAACCAATTTAGGATTGTTCTATCCAAGAGTAAATTATTTTGATTTAGCATGTTATTCAGATGTGGATTTTGTTGGTTGTAAGTCAGATAGAAAAAGCATATTAGGAACATGTCATCTTTTAGAAAAATATCCAGTATCATGGTGTAGTTTGAAACAAATTTTTTTTGCACTATTTTCTACTGAAGCAGAATACATAGCTCCAGGTGGTTTATGTGCACAAATTTTTTGGACTAAATATACTTTACAAGACTTTGGATACTAATTTAGAGATGTTCCAATAAATTTTGATAACATAAGTGTGATAAACATTTCTAAAAAAATAGTATCTCTCTATATAACAAAACACATTGATGTAAGATATCAGTTTTTGAGAGATCATTATCAAAAAGGTGATATAACTTTATAATTTATTATAATTGAGAAGATTGTTGATATCTTTACAAAGTCTTTTAATTTTTAGAGATTAAACTATATCAAACATGAATTAGGAATGATAAATTTTGGTTAATAAACCACCATTGATAAGTCACTATTGATAAGTCATTGTTGATGATTCACCATTGATGAATCACCATTGATGATTCACCATTGACGATTCACCATTGATAAGTCACCATTGGTAAGTCACCATTGATGAGTCTCCATTGATGAGTCACCCTTGATAAGTCAATGTTGATGAGTCACTATTGATGAGTCACTGTTTTTAAGTCACCATTGAATGAGTCTCCATTCCTTTTATTTACTATTGTTTTATTACCATTGATATTATTTTACTGATTAAATTTTTATTATTATTATTTATTTATAATACCAAAATGATAAAACTATCAGTATAAATCAAATAAATTCACTTCCCATAAAATCCTTGATCTCCTGGACCTTTTCCTTCCTCTCAAATTGAGCATCTTTCTTCCCTGTTCCACCTAATCCTTCAACAGATCTGAATGGCCCGTATGAAGTGATTAGTAGAGTCAAATCTGAAAGAGATAAGGCAAACCAAGAAATGAAAAGTATCTACCATTAGTTTGGATATTGTTTCCTAGAACCCGCATCTGGAAAAACGAGTTATTAAAGTAGAAAAAGAAATCGATGTGCAATGGCTTCCATCTAGAAATACCCTAGTATTGAAAGTTATAGAAGAACATAAATTGATGAACTGGTTCAAATAAAATCACCGAGTTTATTATCCAAGGTTATTATATGATTTCTACTAGAATAATGAGTTTATTTTCACAAATAAAATAGATGTGATAAAAAGTTGTATTAATGGATAATGGATTTCCTTCTCTTCGAAGGAATGGGAACGATGCTTAAAATTACCTCATAAAGGATTATATGAGGATTTTCAAGGTATTATTCCAAGTGATAGTCAGATATTCAAATATGAAGAGAATATACTATAGTTGACTAGTGATGGTACCTTGAGGATACCTACTGATGTAGAAATTGATGGTGAATGTAAGCTATTATTCAAGTTTTTACAGGATGTTTTGAGTACTAAGAAAGGAGATTTCAATACCATGCGATATCAGGATGTTTTCTTTCATTTTATGATAAAATAAGGGAAAAGAATCGATCTGAGTAGATTTTTGATGATTCATATGTATGATATTTTCAAGAATGTATCAAGATATAAATCCTTAATAAATCCTAAAATGATATCTACCATCTTAGATTCTAAGGGATATGTTAAATAAGTATAATAAGTTGAAGATAATTTTGGTGGTTTTTTCTTGTAAAAAATAATTTGTAAAGGGGTTAAAGTGAGCTGGAATCCTTGGAAGAAATGCTGGGTAAGAGAAAATAACAAATTTTATGATGATTTCAACCCTATTGATCATACATTAAGACCTAAGGATATGGTAGATCCTATTCCTAAACCCAATGAGTTGGTTGAGTACTCTGATGCGGATAGTGAAAATGTTAAACCACAAGTAGAAGAGAAAGAAGAATAATTTTTTTCAGTGGAAGTGGGGAGTTATCCAGAGATTCCTAAATATCCTCCTAAAGTTTCTAATGAATCTAACAATTCACCAAGTTCTCTACCTACCTGATAATATCTTTTAGATGGAAATGATGATTAAAAAACAGAATTATTTGGAGAGGCTTAGTTTAAGTTATCTTCCTCTAAAATATAAAGTGATCAGAATGGAAATGTAAGTAATGAAAATGATTATAAGGAATAATATAGTGATCATGATCATGAAAAAACAGATGGAAATGACATTGAAGATAATGAGGATCATGATGATGGAGATAATGATAATGGATCTGATCATGGAGATGATTATGGAAATGATTTTAATGATGAAAGTAATAATAATGGAGATGATCCTACAAATCCTAATAATGAAATAGTTCAAATTCATCCTTCATCACCAGTGGTATCATATTCTACTATAAATGAGACTCAATATAAAGACACCGAGATGGATGATTTACATCATGTTCATAAAGAAGTTATGGAAGTTGTAATTGAGGTGGGTAAGACTCCCAATCCTATTGATCAGTTAGAAAAAATATATCCATTACCATAGATAGATAACATATTGACCAATCTTACATAAGATTCCCCTTCTATACCTAAAATTGGTCAATCCTCTCAAGTACCCAGAGAATCACCAATCCTTCCTTTTACTAGACCTGAAGTTTTTTATTTTGAAGAATTAGAAAAGTATCTAGGATTTTTTAGACTTGGTTTGTATTATATTGACTTAGATAATGAGCCTAAAAATATTTTTAGAAGAGAAGGATCCTTAGTGGGTCAAATTGATCAAGCTTTGGAGTTGTAGCCTTTTACTCTTATGGGAATTGATAGATCAGATGAGGTTGAAGTGCCTCATGATCAAAGAAGTCATCCTTATTCTCCAACTATTATACATCCTGATATAGTAACACAATATTATTTAAATTCTTCTTAAAAGAATTTTCATTCTGACTTGGACTCCTTGATAAGGAATTTAGTTTCAGAATTTACATTTATCTTGAACTCTCAACCATCTCTAATTGTCTGTCTTAGTGAAGAAAGCACTCAATATCTATTTAAATTGGTTATATCTCATATACAGCCAAAAGTTAGATTTCATATTCAAGAAATGGAAGTAGAGAATAAAATATTGGAAGTAGAGGTATAAATTTTGAAAACTTCTATAAAGGGTATGACATCCTCTTTTTCATAACATCTAAATTCTATTTCTCATAAATTGGAAAGCATGACTACTGCTAACTCTACATCAACTAAACCTCCTCCTGTTCTAGGGAAAATTTATAAAGATCTGATCCAAAAAAAACTTAGGGAAGAGATCAAAATGTTATGATTGATGTGACCACTCATGAGGAACAAATTTGTAAGATACATCATCATGGAGATAATTTCTATTAGATGATAAGAGAATATTCCATTGATATTAGTATTGATAAGGAAATCATTATGAAATCGATCATGTATTATTTTTCAAGGATTTATAAAAAGAATGATATGTTTGATAATTTTAAATTTCTCATAGATAATTTTAGATTTCCACCAGTGATAAGAGTATTAAAAGAACATGTGAGTCAACTGAAGATTCTCACACCATCTTTGCAAAGATTCGTGGAAGAGAAATTAGATTTCTTTAGTGCCATGTAAAGGGGGTGTAATATAATTATGGATTTTATCAACCTCATGAAACACTTCCTCCATGTCTATAGTACAACGTTTATTGCAAGATAATCCATTCCTATGACCATAGTTCTTTCCACCATAACCCCAGATCTAGTTCGATACAGACCTACAGTGATAACGCAGTCTGATGGTCTTCTACCTCTACTCTTTCAGACTATGAGTTTGTTACTAGCTGATGTAATTAGGCATATTAGACCAGTTCTTGTGTGTGAACCACTTCCTCCTGCTACCACAATACCTTAAATTACAACCTATGATCGAAATTTCACCACTGTTGTCTCCTCTTATGACACAGACAGGGACAAAGGAAAAGGGAAAGTTGATCATCCACCAACCTATAACTAGTGAATCTATTGAGATGCTGTCTTTTTTATAGGGATCAGGTATTGGTACTTTTACTCATTATCTTTCTATAATAAACATATTTTTGGATCCTTTTAAATGAAATATCATTGTGTTCTTATACTTTATTTGTTCATTTTATTTTGTTCTTCTTTTTCTTTTTGATAATCTCAATGGGGGGGGATAAAATGGTCATTTATATTCATATAGAGAAAGAACCCAAAAATTCTAATAATTTTTGTGACATCTTCAGTATAAATTTCTAAAATTTTATCTAGGTTATTTATATCACTCATATATCTTCTAAAATGATAATAATATTGTATTTAACTTAAATACATATCTGATTATTTATGATTAATCATTTAATACATGTTTTATTAAATGTCATGTTTTTAATTATCAAAAAAGGGGGAGAATGTTATAATATTATTGTGTGGAGTATGTTTTACACTCTCTTGTTTTAATGATCAAAAACCATGATTATTTTAGTACTAATGATTCACATATTTTATGATATCATTTTATATGGTAAGACTATTTTTATGATAATTCTTCTAAGTATTATGGTGAGTCACGGTTAGCTGGTAGTCATCACCAAGACTTTTTACCGTCAGACAGGAGCTACCATTGAGGCAATTAACCACTAGTGGAGTCACCTCCAGACATGTTACCACTAGATAAGATACTGTCATAATGATCTACCACTAGAACCTGAGTCACTATCACCACCAACTTTATATACTTCCAGATGTTGAGTCATCGCCAATATCTTTGTATCATTTCTATCTGAGGACTTTGGCATGAATGGATCAACGACTATTTCAATTCTTGGATAATTTGACCAAGTCTTCAAGAATTAGTAAAATCTGATCTGGGTATTGTGGATCACTTCCAACTATTGCTACTATATATACACAAAGGATATCTCTCTCTATACATGATACATATAACACATACAATGTTTAATTATTTATGAAAAAGTACACAATTTAATCTGTGAATCTTCACGAGCTCAATGAATCATGTTCTATGAAGACCAATGACATATAAGTAAAGAATCCATTACAGATATTTATTAACTCACTGATAGAGATCAACTAAAACATTCTTTCAGATTTTCTACGATCCACTATTCTGCAATAATTATCCAGAACAAAGCTCGAACTTCCCACCAACACTGATTTGAGGACTTTGAACATTCTGATCCTACCAAATTAATCATCTCTATATTCTTTATTACTCTTACTATTTATTATTTATCTCATGAGAAGTGTTTTGTTACTTTGTTATCAAACACACACTATCTTCTGCACCTAACTAGAGAATACTTTTTATTCTCTCCTTTCTTTACATTTGTTTTCCCACAGTGTTTGTGGAAGAGGTCCTTGTGTGACTTGTTTTATCTTTACCCCTCACGTATAATTGTGTAATATGCTCTTTATCCTATATAGCTTGTAGCTATTAATTTTTTACCTAATCTAGGTTGTATATTTGTTTGATTATTATTATAATCTGCTTGGCAGCAGGTGATTTCCAAGTGGAGGGGATTAAGTCTCATCTTGAGACCGAAACTCTTGTTTATTCTACTGTGTTATTATGTTTTCAAAACCTAGATTATTTTTAATTTATAAACAAAAATATTACTTTTATAATTAATTTTAACTAGTGTTTATATTTTTGTATATCTAAGTAAATTGATTTCAAAATCTAAGGTAATATTAAACATTATTTTAGTTGAGACTTAATCACTCTTTAAGGAATATTTTAAAAGGAAAAATCTTATAACAATCTTCTATTTTGATTAATTGTCCAATTTTTTTATTAAGGGGTTTTTATTTGAACTTAATCTTTAATAGAAATTTTTATTGTGAACTCAATTCACCCCCCCCCTCTTGAGTTACTCACTATGACCAACAATTTACATATATTTTTTATTCATATATTTATATAATTAATTTTAAATACATTTGTAAAATATGTGTTTTTGTGTTTATGTGTGTGTATATGATATATATAAACACACACTTATATTTATTTTAATAAACTATATATTATTATTCATTTATATATATTAGAATATAAATATAAATATATATCTATTTATTAATACATACACAACTGTATATATAAACATTATATATAAATTTGTATGAGTATATATATAAATATTCATATATTTTTATAATGTATAAAAAATGCTTAGATATTATTTTAAATAAAATGGATAATAATTAAGTTCATATTGTTTATATAATTACTTCTAAATACATTTTTAAAATATATATTTATGTTGTATATTTAGATATAAATTTTATACATTACATATATATTTATTTGTCTATATATTTACATATATATATACATATTTATATATAATTTTATATTTAGATATAAATTTTTTATAAAGTATTTATAAATATTTACTATAAAAACATTTATATAATATATTTAATGATAATGATATATTTATAAAAATAAATTTATATATGATGTATATATACAATATTGATACACATATGCATACACACAAATTTACACACACACACATTTATATTTCTCAAATATATGTATAAATATTTAAATATATGTATTTATTTAATTATATTAGAATATAACCATAAATATATATTTTTTATTGAAAACACAAGTTTATATATAAAGATTACTTATATAGGTATATATAAATAAATAAATATATATATGTACATATTAATACATTTGTATAAGGTAAATAAAATGGATATTTTTTATTTTAAATAAAATGAATAATAAATATTTATTTCTATATGTTTTATATATTTAAAAATATATTTTTATGTGAATATTATTAAATATGTATATATATAATTGATTTTTTATATGTAAATATAAGAAAATATGCATATATTTAATTATAAAAAAATTGAAATTTCAAAATGAAAAAATTTTAAAACCATAAAATATATATGAATGTAATACTTGAGAATAAATTCATTTTCCATTTAAAAAAAGGACAAAAAGAACCTCTTAAGTGAAGTTTAAATCTCATTTAAAATGAAAAAATTAGGGTATCCCAACTAAAAACTCAATTTTAGAGGCATTATGGACCTTTTTTACCTCGAAAAATAGTTTCTAAGGTAACCCCAAGTTAACACATCATAGATCTCTTTGCGGGATTTGATTTGATATATGGTGGATTGAAAACAGACACTCGAATCAAAATTTATGGTCATTTAAAGTTCAAGTCATGTTTTCAACTTATGTTAGACCATTCATTTATTTATTTAATTTTTATATCATCCAATTGTTATTAAATGATTATTACTTGATAATAATGAAAAAATTATTAATTAATATTATTTTTTAAATTATTTTATAATTTATTTTCACTAAATATCATATATATTAATTGTAAATGTGTATTTGGTCTTATAAAAAACATATTTAATCAAACATATTATATTTTTATGAATATAAATATATTTATAAATTGATATATTATTTTTAATTATATTTTTTAAAATATACCATTTATTAATGCTGGTAAAAAGGTATGATGAAGGGGGGAATTTATCAGCACTAAAACAAATGTGTTAATAAACACCCCCTTTATCAATGCTTTTTTAGTGATGATAAAATCACCCTTTATCAGCGCTAGGAAAAAGTGTTGATAAAGGAGTGACTTTATCAGCACTATAAAAAAGCACTGATAAAAGGAATTTTTGTATTTTTTATAATTTTTAATAGCATAAGGATCCACATATATACCTTCACTTGTAATTACATGACCAAAGAATGATACTTTTTGTATCTAGAATTCACACTTTCTAAATTTGAAATACAACTTATCCTTTCTCAAGGTCTTAAACTCAATCCTCAAATGTTATTCATGCTCTTACTTGGTCTATGAATATATGATAATATCATCTATAAATACTATCACAAACTGATTGAGGTAATCTCTAAATACAGTTCATTATATCTATGAAGATAGTGGGGGCATTGGTACGTCTGAATGACATCACTATGAATTCATAATGTCCATACCTCATATGAAATATTGTCTTGTGTATATCCTATATTTTGAACCTTAATTGATTATATCCAAATCAAATTTCAATATTTGAAAAGTATTTATCTTCACATAGTTGATCTGATAAGTCATTAATATGTGGTATATGATACTTATTCTTGAAAGTGATTTTGTTAAGTTCCTAATAATCAATGAAAATGTGCATTGATACATACTTATTCTTAATAAAAATAATAGGTACACCCAATGATGATGGATTAGGTAATATGAATCCCTTTACTAGATTCTCCTGTATTTGCTTCTTTAATTCCAAAAACTTAATTGGGGAAATTTTATAAAAAGTCCTTGAAATATGTGTAAGGACCCATGTTTTTTCGGACTATAATTTTGAGCATTAATTTTAATTTTTGATTTTAGATGTATATAAGGGGTAAAATGATAATTTTCCCCTATAATATGAATTTGTATAATTTTTCTGACCACCCCTTTAGTCTTAAAATATGGTTTTTACCCTAGTATTGGAGTTTGGTGGATTTTCAAGCTATTTGAATTTTAGCAGAATAATTAATATTTAATATTTGTTCATGAAAGTTTATTTGGAAATATATTTTAAATGGAGTTATAAATTTTGATTCCATATTAATAATTGATTATATAATGGTGAATATTTCCTAGGAATGTAATAAAAACAATTCGGACACTGGGTTCGGGACTGATACCCTTTTTCTTTTTATTTTATTTTTCATCCTTTTATTTTTTTCATTTTCTCTTCTTCTTTATCCCATGGATTCTTGCATATTCCCCTATATGGTTTCCTTCATCATGACAGAGAGATAATAGGGAGAGGGATATAGGGAAAGTGGTAGAGGGAAAGATAGGTATCATCGTGGATCTCGAAAGGAGTCATATTGTCATACGACAGTCAAATATCATGGAAATGGGTGAAGCTTCCGTGGATTCCACCCAAAGGTATGTCATTTTAATGTTTTTTCCATAAATCCCCATAGACTTAACATTTTTTATTTTTAAACCCCTATTATTCCTACTCATGACCCCTTGATGTTTGATCTGTTGCTTTTGTGGGAAAACAGGTGTTTCGGGTGATTTGAGGGCTTTCATGTTCAGGAAGCCTGATCACATAGCATGTAGATTCAGGAACACATATCGTGTATTCTTATTTTTTGGGGAATATTGTCTTTTAGAAGTGCATGCCCTATATGGTGTATACACACCATGCACTAGGAATCATCCGTGTAGCTGAGTACCCATCCATACATCTTGTGTAGGGGAATATGGTCGTGTAGAGTACATGGGCATACCCTATGTGGGTTACACATCATGTAAAGGTACATGGTTAAGATAAGTGCATGGTTTTTCCATGTGAGATACATGGGAAGGAACCCCATGTAGGTTACACATCATGTACATTTATTACACAACATTTACATGGGTTTTTACACACCATGTCCAGCTAAGGTACACACCTAGGTGTGGATTTATGATAACATGTCGTGTACTAGGTATACATGTCGTTTACTACCCCTTTGTTGCCCATTTTAGGGTTTTTCATACCTTTATGACTAGGAGTTAGAATTAGACACATGAGTATTCTATTTTGTGTATAACTCGACATATATCATGATGGTAAAACCCTTGAGGTGATTTTATGACTCATATGTGGTGTTTTGGGCATTTTCTTGAATGAATAGGTTCTTCCTCTAGTAATTGAATCTAGATGTATCCTAAGAGTGATTCCTTTGATCATAGATGGGTTGTGAGATATCTATCTTACCTTAGTATTTTGTATCTATTTCCTTGAGGACTCCTCCCTTGTGATATATTCCCTTCAGGACTAGGAGGCTATGAGATTAATTGTTTCTGAGGATCCCATGTAGGATGCCACTGCTTCTGAAGTTGTTTTTAAGGGTCCCATGTTGGCTGAATTTTCCTATGTTCCATTCTTAGGATCCCATGTAGGATACATTTTTTGACTTACCATCAAGGATCCCATATATAATTCATCTTTTTTCCTTCACTACTAATAATCTTGAGCAGGATGTCTCTCTTGTATTATGACATGTGGTGCCCAGTGGGTGCCCCAATTTTTGACTGACTCTAATCTAGTATGTCAGGTTTGGGTAGATATGGTAGTGGGAGTTTCCTTAGAATCTATATTAAACTTTTAAGCCTTTGAGTCTATGATAGTAGTTGTGGGTTTAGGCATTTTTCCACCCTCACTCTTCTATTTATGCTTTTACCTGTTTACTATAGATGCGATAATGATTACCAGAGGTGCTTCCTAGTTTGTGGATGATGAGCCTAACACGATAAGACACTTATATTTAGGTTACCCAAAGGTACTCCCTGGGATCCATCTTATTGATGTTATTATGATTCCCATAGTTACTCCCTAGGATCCATATTATTGATGTTATAGGGAATCTTGGATGTGATTCTAGGGATCCTTCTTATAAGGCATGGTACTATTGATATTATTGGGACACCCAAACATGCTTCCTAGGATCTAGTTATTGAGCCTCCATGTTTGATTGTTATATTATCAGGGATTCCTAGATCTACTTTATGGGATCTCGATTTTGATCCTTATATGATGGGATGGTTGGACATGATACTCCACCCCCTTTTTTAGATATAATCTATGGATGATTACACTCTACTCATATGATTCATAGGATGATCCCTATGATCGGTTGGAGGCACCATGACTATATATCCCAAAGGTATTTCATGGGGATGGGGATATTTATTCATTTATATAAATGGATTCCAATAATGTACTAGGATCTGAAGATCATTCCTTATTGATCACCTAAGGGTGATCCCCTTAAGGATTATCCAAGTTACAATGTCATGATTTCCTATGGACTAGAACCTAGGAATCAGATATCAGACTGGATTATATGAGGATTGAGTAGTATGACATATATCTCAATTCCACATTTATAGTATTATCCATTGGTATATGGTATCCTTGATTATAGTGATTGGAGGTGACTATAAGTGAACCTAGGTTTAGTACATGTATCCCCCAGTGGAGACATATCTTACTCAGAGACATTTCTAGCATTGGCCAAAGTAGGTACTATGGATTGGAATTATGGATCCATATATTGACTTAAAGATAAAAAACTTGAGTGTTATGACATCCATCTCAATGCCCTTTTTACAAGGTGTCTAGTTGATTGGATCATGGGTCCAAATATCTATTGTGGATTTAGTTTTTTATGCTTTTCTTCCTTGGTCATATAAGTATATATATGATCACATGAATATATATATATATATATGGGGATATATATAAATATACATGCATCCATATACTCATATAAAATGGTGTTGTTTCCAGATTATTGGGGTCACGAACCCAAGAATCAGTTGTGGACTTGTTTATGTTGTTTATATCTATTGTTGTTACCATTGCAATTATGTATCAACAAGGCTTAAAATATTGAATTATCATGCACTTATAACAACATATTTATAGGTTCGTAATTGGGGTGGCCTACTGAGATTATATCCTCACCCCTGTATGTGCACCTCAGTGTAAATGCAGACCTTATTTATACTTTTTTAGGTTGATAATAGATTCATGGTAGATAAGGATGAAGCCCAGGGTTTTATGAATGAGGAGAACCACTCATGTGTATTCTTATGATCGGGATAGAGTATCTCTATAGTTTCATGGAGAATGGGTATGTGGTATGGCTCATAGTTAGTAGTAGATCTATGTAATTTTATTTTAGTTTCTTTTATGTACTCCTTCATGTATAGTCATCCCGATGGATGAATAATGTTTCTTGTATGACATAGTTGTTAGGGATTTTATAACATTTTAATTTATTATTACATCATGTTTTATTTTAGATTATTTGCTACTTTCACACTCTGTTAATTACTACTTAGATTATATCTAGTTATTTTCTCTGTTTTTTACTCTAATATGAGTTAATAGTATCTCCATGGACACACCCTAGTCCCTCATTGTCAGTCAGTAGCCTCTGGCATATAAAGATCCATACTTATGACCTTGTGTAAAACCAACTCAAAGAACCATTTTAGTGACCTTCAGGTCGGGACGTTAAAAAGTGGTATAAAATGTGTTCCTTTCCTATTGTATTACTACTTAGGATATGGTAGAAATGAGTATTATTAATGTTTCGTAACCTATGGTGGATATCGGACCGGTGCATCAAGAACACTTGTTTCAATAGGAAGTCCTGGTTGTCAGGGATATGGAATTGTTGTTCTGATATGTGATGTTATATTTGTATATGATTTTTACTTTGAGTTATGCACAATGTTGTGTGGATGTTATGGTTTTTTATGTATTTTTTTCTCTTGTTCCATTGAAAAGATACTAGTGATTGGTTTTAAATATTGTTCAGCAAAGGAAATAAGCATCTCATGCATCATATTTGACAGTAGAGTTCACATGTTATAGGCCTGCTAATGTGTGATTTTATTGATGATAGATTCCAATTATTTAAAGTGTCTACAAAACCTAAATGGTGTTTTATCATATAGGTTTTGGAAGCATTCTACTCAATTGGGATAATTTTCATATATATTTCCTTCTGATGGCATCTCATGTGGATCTACGTTGAGATTTATGATGGTGAGTTTGATGACTCCATTCTCATTAAAGGGAGGTGTAGTGAATCTAGTAGGTAGATAGGGAATATGATGCCTAAATGTTATACCCCTTATAGGGTGTTTTTTACCACGTATGGTTATTTAAAGTTTCAGTAACAATCTATATTGTGTTTTCCTACATATATTGGAATGACATTTTACTTAATTGACCTTTGTTTTTTGTTATCTAGTCAGGTCACTGAGTTTGATTTTGATAGGTACCAGGACGTTTCAAGTGAACTAGAACTTGAGGGGGTATTACCATATATGGATTCCCGGTGAGTGTAAGTTCAGTATATCTTCAACATTGGTATCATAACCTCAGGGAGGAGTTCCTTATGAGTATTCTCAAAGAGGATCAGGTACCTTGCAATCTGATGTTCATTGTTTTAACCCTTGTGGGTTTTTTTGATCTATACCTTCCTTGTATAAGTTTAATCTTTTGGGCTAGGTGGTTAGACATTGTGACCCAATTATGAGACATGATTAGTAGGGCTAGGCTAGAGACCTAGAGGCCCATAGTTTTGACTCAAACCTTTATAGGTCGACATTTGTTTTGATGAAGGGAAACATGTGTGGGAGTTTGGACCATGTTTATGAATTCCTTTCTAGGTAATGATCTTAGTTATACGCTCATTTTGAGATTGATGTGTGGTAGGTGCTCATGATATAGGAATGTTTATGCCTTTAGATTTTGACTAAGCACCTAGGGTGCTTTGGTATCAAGACTAGATTTGATGGGTAGGACTATTCAGGTTCTTGGACCATTCGAACAATGTTTCTTCTATTGAAAATGTATTCAGAGTGAAAGTAGACACTCATGACTAGAATTACACCAAGTGATAGGTGGTCGTAGAATAAATCATGGCCTGAGTGAGGTGGCCAATTTTGAATAGGAGTTCCAAGGGAGATTCCATATTAATGAGAATGATGTGTTGTGTAGTACAGTCATCTTATCCTTATGTTGGATAAATCATGGGAGCATGATTGGGGTGATAAAGGTATACATTGGTTTCATGTGGTACTGTTTAAAATCATAAATCGGTGAGTGGTCAGGTGCGAACCAAGGATCGATGATTTGAAAGAATTTACATGAGAATGGTTTCCTAGGAGTTGTGGTAAAATGAAAAATTTCCCTCCAAGGTAGAGGTGGTACTTATAATAAATCATGTACCATGAGATGATTGACCAAAGGCTAGACCTAGACACACATTTTTGGGAGACGTGGTGTCAGGAGTTGGGTAAAGGAAAGTTAGCTAGTTTGATGTGAACATGGATCATGAGGGATATACAAACCTTTTGATGGAATCTTAGTGTACTCCTTATTAGATATGATCATTCTCTATCTTGAAATCATCCTGAATATTCTAAGAGAGTGTCTTCTCTATTCCAATATTCTTTCTTTTTAAATATCCTTCCTGGTTAGTGAAGGAAACTGTTGAGGTTTCGTTCGAGGAGTGGTATAAGGTAATACATATGGTGGGGAGTGCACCATTCTTCATTTGGGGTGGTGAGCCTCATTTTCAGTTTAAATTCACCATTTTGTATGATCCATTGAGCTTGGGGTTTGGTTTTGATATGAAAATAAGGGTATTCCTATGGTGGGGAGTATTAGATCAGTCTCAGTTTAATTTATTCCTTGATGGAAGAGTTGTTGACACTATGATACTAGTCATTGGATAGTCGAGATGGCGTAGTTGCATAGATGATTGGGATGAGATAATGACTACTGGTTTTTTCCATGAAGGATTCTTAGGGATGATAAGGTTTATGGTGGGAATATTATAAGGACCTGTGTTTTTTCAAACATGAATTTTGAGAATAAATTTAAATTTTTTCTTTCATATGATTATAAGGGGTAAAGTGTTATTTTTTCCTAGAATATGACTTCAGATAATTTCTATGACCACTCTGTTGGTCTTAGAATAGAGTTTTTACACTCAGGCATGAGTTTGGTGGATTTCCAAGCTTTTCTAATTTTAGAGGAATAATTAATATTTAATATTTAATTAATTATATATTAATTTATTCATGCATGTTTGTTTGTACATATCTTTTTAATTGAACATATGACTTGATTCTATCTCCGTCTTTGATTCTAGGATAGGGAGTTTTTCCTAGATGGGGTATAAACTCCTGTCCTGTGCCAAGGTTGGGCCCAGACCCTTTTTTTTATTTTCCTTATCTTTTCTTTTTGTTCCTTTTATTTTTCATTTTTTTCTTCTTTATCTCCTAAATTCCTTTGTAATCTCATCCATGGGTTCCTTCACCATGATTGAGATAAGAGAGGGATAGGGAGAGAGGGAAAGAGGGAGAGGGGGAGGGAGGTACCGTTGCGGTGCTCAAAAGGAGTTGGATCGTCATGCGATAGTCGTGGATCATGGAAATGGGAGAAGCATTAGTGGATTCCACCCAAATGTAGTTTTTTTAAGTTTTTCAATAAATACATATAGATTTACAATTTTTATGTTTTAAACCCATATTATGCTTTCCTAGGACCCCTTGAGGGTTGATCTATTGCTTTTGGGGGGAAACAGGGGTTTTAGGAGATTTTAGGGGTTTCCCATTTAGGAATCCTGATCATAAGACATGTAGATTTATGAACACACGTTGTGTGTTAAACCTATTCAGGGAATATGATCTTTTATAATTACACATCGTGTATGGGTATACATGTTGTGTACTGGGACTCAGCCGTGTAGCCAAGTACCCGGCTAAATAGCTAGTGTAGGGGAACATGGCCATGTAGAGTACATGAGAAGACCTCGTGTGGGTTGCCCACCATATAGATGTACATTACTAGTCAAAGTACATGGTCAATTCATGTGAGGTACACAGGCATGTTCCCCATGTAGGTTACACATTGTGTACATGTCTTATATGTCGTGTACATGGGATTTTACATTCCATGTCCTACTAAGGTACAAACCCAGGTGGGGATTTGGGAGAAAATGTTGTGTACTAGGTATACACACCATTTACTACCCCTTTTTTAACCATTTTAGGGTTTTTTATATATTTATTCCTAGAATTCAAAATTGGACATGTGAGTAGTCAATTTGGAGTATCATTCTATGTAAATAATGATGTTGAAACCCTTAAGGTGATTTGAGGAAACCAAGGTGGGTTTTTAGGTATTTTCTTGAAAAAAGAGGTTCTTCGTCCAATAATAAAATATAGTTGTCTCCTGAGAGTGAGAACTTTGATCTAAGATGGGTCTTATAACAACCCTTATCTTTATTACACATTAATTCATGATTTATTACATAATAATGAACATAATGCATCCCATAAGATCAATAATTCTAGTGTATTTGGGAATTAGGTGCATATCAAAACATCTTAAACATGGGATAAAACAACATTATTGAAAACTTCTTTAACATGCTCTTATAAATCATCAGTCCTCTAAAACTACATGGCATAACCTGGGGACTTACATAAAAAATGGGTGAGATATAAATTCTAATAAGGGAATATAAAAGAATCATAATAAGAAGAAAGTATTACATGTTAGACAATGGGGATTTAAATGAAAATTAAAAGGGGTGGTAATCAAAAACATGAATAATAAGGTGTGATATAGCATGGAAACATAAAGGAAACATGGAAAATGTGGAAATAACTTTAAACATGAAATCATAAACATAGGTCAAGGATAACTGCCAAGACATCATAACATGGTGGAAAATGTTCCATGATGGATTATATTCACTCCCTAATCCCTTGCATTATGTCTCGTGATACTAAAATATTACCCAATTCATTGGAGAGATGTATAATTCTGGGTGAACCCATTTCTTTCATATTATGTACATTCAGTGTTCCACATAGATCATTCAAAATAGGATCATTTTTCATCACATTTAATTCCAAGGTCAAGGATTATGGAATAAATACATGGATTTACCAAATAAAAGGATTATATTTATGGTTAGGTGAATGCCCTTGAGTGTAAATGGTGATGGTATTCACAATATGAAGGTTTGGTAAAGAAAAATCATAGTGAAATTTTGGCAGCATAACAACAATACATAAAGGTTCATAAAATGGATTAATGAGAGTGAAATGGGTATATAATAATTTGGAAATCAAATTTAAAGTTAGAGGGATATGGTAAAACCATATCCCAACATTATTAATTGAAAAATGGGCATATAATGGAGAAGATGCTTGAATAAAGAGGAGAATGAAAGGATTTCGACATAGTAACGGCTTAGGTAAACGCTATAATGAGAGGGGATAACTAATCTCTTATTATTATGAAATTAATTGTACAGTAGATGGATCTTCATAAGGTTCTTAAAACATAACCAATTGAGATTAAAAAGGCTAAATATAATGAAGTTTGTTTAATTGAAAATAAGAGTGATAGGTCCCTCACTTTTTGTATGGAAAATCACAGGACAATTTCAGCAGCATAACAGATTTACATAAAGGTTCATTGGAGGGATTAATGAGAGTGAAAGGGTTATCTAATAAAATTAACATAAAAAAGGTAAGTAATAAATATATATATATATATATATATATATCCAAATAAGAAAAAATTTAAATTAAGAGGAACTACATAAAATAGGTTCTTGAATAAAAAGAAGAGTGGGAGATCCCTTACCATGAGAGGGTGATTCCAAAAGCTTGGGAGGAGCTTATTGAGAGATTTGGGGCACATTTTGAGGAATATAGATATGAGAGGGAAGAGTAAGGACTTGATACATGGTTTTTGAGTGAAGATAAATGGGATATAGTGTGGGTTTATATATGAAAAGAAAGGGGAATTCTTTATTATTTCTCAAACATTGGTTTTAGAATCTATATAATAAAGTAATCAATACTAAAAAACTTTCCATGATTTTTTCCCATGTTTTCTTCAAAATAGAATTAGTTTTAATTATTTTATAATTCAGATTTTATAATTCATTAAAATACTACCCTTATTTATGTAGAAGTGATTCATGTTTACAAAGAAATGATTTTAAAACCTTAAAATATAACATAGGTTTTGGAATATTCATAAAATTTAATAAAATAACCTTAAAAACACATTATTTTAAAGGGTAATCATATATTTGTTCGTGTATACCTTATATGGTATATATTGTATCACTTTTGGTCCATTATGATTTCATAATACACATCGTATACTATACCATATTTAATTTTTTCACAAAAATTCAACTATCTCAGAAAATTATGAAAAAATAAATGTTGGATAATTTAGATGTGATTATTAAAAAAATGATATTTATTTTATCAAAATAATTCTATAAATATGATAAATTAAACTTTTAAACTAAAATTCCAATTTGTTGAAAAATACTGGTTTTTTCACAATAACAGTTTTCGGACCCTAATAAAAAATATATTTGCACTTTGTAAAATTATATTATCATTTATATTTAATATATACTATTTAATAATACTATTTTATTAAAATATAATCTATTTCATAAATTATTTAATTAATCTTGAAATTTTTTTCTTCATTTAAACTATATTTTACCCCAAATACAATTTATGTTTTAACGTATCAAAAAACTAATTTTTATCAAAATTGTTATTTAATAATTTACAAAGTAACAAAAAATAGTCATTATTATATTAAAATTAAAATATATATATTCATACTATTAGGGTTAATTTTTTCCTAGACCTTGTTTAATTATTTTTACCCTTAATTAACCTATGTTTTTCCTTTTACCATTGTAAAAAAAATTATTCCGGTTATTATTCAGATTGTAGAAAAATTAAGTTGACCTTATTACTTGATATTAATTATGATGATTATAAATATGGAATAAATTTTATTAAAATTAATTCATAGATTTGGGTGAATTTAATTTAAAATAAAACCTGTAAGAATGAAGGAAAGTGGTTTTTCGAAAAATGCATTTTTTAAGGGAAAGATGATTTTAATTTAACTCTATAACTAGTAATTTTCATTATATGAATTTAAATTAATATAGATATATATATAATCTAAAAATTTTATTTAAATAATTTCTCATTAGGGTTTATTTTAATTAATTATAATGGAGAAATATTATGAATTTTAATTAATTGGATTAAATATAAATAAAAAATACTTTCATTACCTTGAAATAAAATTAAAATAATATTTTTACTTTTATATTAATTAATTTATCAAAAAATGATAATTTTACATAAAATTGTATTTTTAACTATTCACTAAAAAATATATTATTTCTGAAAAATCCCAAGATTTCACCTTAAGTTAATTTTGATACGATGATATCAAAAATGGATCTCATTTTACCAAATTAATTTTTTAAATATTCAAGAAAATAGTTATAATATTTTTTCACAAAAATAAATAAAGAATTTTTTTGAAGAAAACATATTTTGAAGAACAAATGGACATTACAAGAAAAATTGAGTGATTATTTAATAAGAATTTATCAATAAATTTATGATAAGTAGGACATATATATATATCATAAAGTATTTAATCCAACTCATATCCAAATATTTAATGTAAAGGTTAAAATGCTCATATTTTAATAATCATTGTTTGTTTGGGTTTGGTGTGGCGTATCACATGTTCTATCAATCATAGTTTTCTATTTTAAAAACTCAGGGAATTACATTATTCCCCCTTTAATAAATTGTGTCCTCATAATTTAAACTTGAAATTGTAAAGTAATGTTTTGATAATTGAAAATATCTTTATTAAAAACCCACATCTTAAAAAGGGTTAAAAAACATCCACTTGAAATGAGAGAAATGAAAGTCTGGAGGTCATCACATAACTAGATTTACAAGCAGGAGAATATTATTGGGAAGTTAAAACATAGGCATGGAAGAGAAAACTAACTCTAAAGAACTAATAGAGTGTGATAGAAAACAAGGTCAGTATAAATTCAATACCCACAAAACCATAAATCTATGATGGGTAAAACAAAAATAAATTCATCAAAAATGATCATAATATGACAACATTTTGGTTTTAAGATTTATTTTCTAGCATTAAGGAATTCATTTACCATATAGACTAAGGACATAAAGAAATATAATTTCTTGAAAATTATAATTTCATCCTTTAATCAATTTCTACTACAATCTCATATTTTCTCTAAATGATGAATACTCAAGATGAATTTTTTTATGCCCGAAGAACTAAAATAAGCTTCTAACAGATCACATAATCCACCAAAGAATAACAAGTTATTCCTCCTACCTTTACTAAGTCCAAAATGGTTATAATAAAGAAAGATAATAAACATTAATAAACATTAATATGTTAATCTCAAAAATTCCACAAATAATCCCAAAGGTTTAACATAGATAATTCCTTAAATAAATAACTATATATCCCAAATAACACTAATAACCTCAGATTTAAAGAATGTTTTAACCTAAAAGTTTGTCTCATACCCTTAAGCTTAGACCTCTAAAAAACATGATAGAATTATTCTAAAATAATCCTTTATATTAAACCCAATGGGTATATATACATTAACCCAATAAAAAATCTCCCAAAATATCATTAATCACCTCAAAATCAAAAAAAAATTGTAATATGTTTCCCAAAATATCCTTAATCATGTTTAACTTCCGTCACATAAATCTCCAAAAGTGGTATCAATGCTTTTAAACATAATATTAGACATAGAAATATCATCCCAAGTCTCATTAGGTTAATCCAAACATCAAACACATATTAAGGGTTATTAATCTCTCAATCATGTGTTTTTAAAAATATCACCTTATCACTAAATCACTTTTATAGTTTATCGGTACCATTTAATATGTGTTTCAAATCCTTAAATAAAAACTAATTTAGAAAAAAAAACTTAGATGTTTCATGATTCTTATATCCATAATGTAATTAATATACTAATTCTGCAAAATAATTCTCAAATACTAATACATAATCACTTCAATCCTTATACTTTAATGATTTTTATAGAATATGTCCTTAGTCTATGATTTAACCCTTAGATAAGCGCATTGACTCAGATAATTCCCATATTCTCAACACTTAAGACATTGAAAAAAAGGGTGTTGTAGGATGTAATTTATTCCCTTCTATCATACTCTTCATTTTTTTATGGAAACAAGCTAACTTATGCCCTATTTTTCAACACTTAAAACACATTAGAGTTCCTTTGTGGAATTTTCCTTGGTGTTTCTTTCCACATTTTTTACAAGTAGAAAATTGAATGTTCTTTCCTTTATCACCTTTATCATATGAACTTCCTTGGGATTTCATCCTCCTATTATTTAATGTATTTGGAAATTAAACTATGTATCGGTTGTTAATTTTTATTTTTGATAGCTGGTTTGGAATAATTATGAGATATATATATTACTTAAGATACCATCATGTTATGAATCTCATTTGTGCGGTCATCAATTTTCCTATAACATTAGTTATTGACTCGGTTCCTCTTATTTCCAACCATTGACTAGAATAAAGTGAAAATTATGGATTATTATTTTTAAACTATTAAACAACAAATGGGAAGCCAGTAACATTAAAGGTATAACCTATAAATGACATGTATTTCCTTTAATTATTAATTTCTATTCTTTAATCTTATTTATCCATGATTTATTTCCTAACATATAATATTATGGGCATTTTTGTTCCCTTTATAATGGTTTGTAATGATGTTGTGAATTTACCAAATCATATCCCACAGGTGTGTCAAACTATGTGTGTAGTAAAGATCATTTTCATGAACCAATTCCTGGTTGAGTCTAGCTCAATGTAATTTTTTTGGGTTATTACCCCTAGGTACATATGTTTGAAATCCACATACAATTTCAGTATCTAGACAGTGATGTATTTTCTTAGAATCCAATTACTCTATACTTTAACAAAAATTATGGATGTTTTCCTATACTTGGTGTTATCCTGAAGTATTTCTCTAGAGTTTTCTAATCAAAATCCCAAAAATAAATAGACTTTCCTTTTATACCAACTATAAAAACTCTCCTCTTTATTACACAATAATTTATGATTTATTAAATAAGAATACACATAATACAACCCAAAAGATCAATAATTATAGTGTATTTAGTAATTAGTTACATATAATAACATCTTTAATATGGGATATAACAACATTATTGAAAAATTCTTTTATATTATATTTGAAATCATCGGTCCTCTAAAATTTTATTGGATAACCTGGGGACGTATATAAGAAAGGGGAAAGCTATAAAACCTGGTAAGTGAATATAAAATAAGCATATTATAAAGAAATAATTATATGTTAGATAATGGGAATTTAAATTGATCTTAAAGGGTTTTATAATCATAAACATGAACAATAAGGTGTGATATATCATGGTAAAATAAATTCAACATGGAAAATGTGGAAAAAGCTTTAAACATGGAATCATAAACATAGGTCAAGGATAACCACCAATATATCATCACATGGTGGAAAATTTCCCATGATGTATTAGATCCACTCCATAATTCCTTTCATGATGTCTCATGGGACTAAAACATTACCCAATGCATTTGATCTCTACATAATTTTGGGTGCACCCATCACTTTCATATCATGTACATTCATAAGTGTGCCACATAGATCATTCAATATATAATCATTTTTCATCACATTTAATTACATGATAAATGAGTATGGAATAAATACATGTATTTACCTAATAAAATGAGTATAGTTATGTCTAGTTGAATACCCTTGAGTGTAAGTGGTGATGGTATTCACAATACAAAGGTTTGGCATGAAAAAATCGCAGTGAAATTTCTACTGCATAACGATAGTACATAAAAGTTCATAAAATGGATTAATGAGAGATAAATGGATCTATAATAATTTATAAATAAAATTTATAGTAACAGTTATGTGGAAAAAAACATATCCCAACATTATAAATTGGAAATAAAATTCATATTATAGAGAATATACTTGAATAAAGAGGTGCAGGAGGAGAGGATTTCAGCATAATAACGGCTTAAATAAATGCCATAATGAGAGGGGATAAATGATATCCCTTTGTTAGGAAAATCAATTGGAAATTAGAGGTATATTTATAAGGTCTTGAAAACATACCAAATTTATATAAATAATCTAAATATAAAAAAGGTGCTTTAATTGAAAATAATAGCGAGAGGTCCCTCACTTTTGGTACTAAAAATCACTGGACGATTTTGGCAACATATTAAGTGTACATAAAGGTCCATGAGAGGGATTAATGAGAGTGAAATTTTTCTCTAATCACACATAAATACAAATTTCAGTAATAGATATGTAGAAAAACATAACCAAATAAGAATAAGTGAAAATTAAGAGTCACTATATAAAAGAGGTTCTTGAATAAAAAGAAGAGAGCGAGATCCCTTACCCTGAGAGGATGATTCCAAAATCTTGGGATGAGATTATTGAGATCTTGGGGTGAATTTAGAGGACTATATGGAGGTCATTAAATATTAAAGACTTTATACATGGTTTTTTATTGTATAATAATTGGTTCTTGGTTGGTTTCATATAGGAAAATATAGGGGATTTCTTTATTATTTCCCTAACATAGGTTTTGGAATCTATACAATAAAGTAGTCAAAACCAAAAACCTTACCATGGTTTTTCCCATGTTTTCTACCAAATATAATTGGTTTTAATTATTTTATAATTCAAAGGGAATAAATCATTAAAATATTACCCTTGGTGATGTGGAAGTGAGTCATGTTTACAAAGAAATGATTTTCAAACATTAAAATATAAAATAGGTTTTGGAGGATTCATAAAGGATTTATAAAATTAATAAAATAACAAAAAAACAAATTATTTTAAATTAAAAACATATATTTTGTCATGTATACCTTATATTGTATATATTATATCACTTTTGGGTCATTATGATGTCATAATACACACCGTATACTTATACCATATTTAATTTTTACCTTAAAATTCGACTCTCAGAAAATTATGAAAAAAATAAATATTGGGTAATTTTGAAGTGATAATTATAAAAATGGTATTTATTTTATAAAAAATATATATAAATATGAGAAATTAAACTTTTAAATTAAAATCCATGTTTATTGAAAATAATTGTTTTTTTGACAATAACTCTTTCCTAGCCCTTATAAAAATTACATTTTCACTTCATAAAAATATATTATCATTTATATTTAATATATACTATTTAATAATATTATTTTATTAAAATATAATTTCGTTCAAATTTTTTTGAATTAATCAAGAAAAGTGTTTCTTCATTAAAACTATATTTTACACCAAATAGAATTTATGTTTTAACGTATCAAAAATCTATTTTTTATAAAATCATTATTTAATAATTTATAAAGTAAAAAAATATATAGTAATTATTATATTGAAATAAATATATTTATATTAATACTATTAGGGTTACTTTGTTCCTAGACCTTGTTAAACTATTTTTACCTAAACTGACCTATTTTTTTCCTTTTACTATTGTAATAAATATTTTCTATGGTTACTGTTCATATTGACAAAAAATTATGTTGACCTTATTACCAAATATTAATTTTTATGATTAAAAATATGGAATCAATTTTATAAAATTAATTAAAATATTTTTATGAATTGAATTTAAAATAAAACTTGTAATAACAATGGAAAGCAGTTTTATGAAAAATGCATTTTTTGAGGGATAGATGATTTCACTTTAACTCTATAACATGTAATCTTAATTATATGAATTTTAATTCATGAATATAAATATATAATATAAATGTTTTAGTTAAAACATTTCTCATTAGGTGTTATTTTAATTAATTATATTGTAAAACATTATACATTTTAAAATAGTTTTTAGAAAAATGTGTTTTTAAGCCTAAAAATAAACTTATACTAAAATCTGGTATAAAGATGATTTAAATGTTAATAATTGAATTAAATAAAACTAAATAATACTTATGTTTCTTTGAAACCAAATTAAAATAACATTGGTACTTTTATATTACTCAATTTATAAAAACATAACAATTTTACATAAAAATGGCATTTTTCACTATTCACGGAAAAATCTATATTTTCTGAAAAATACAGAAATTTGACCCTAAATTAATTTTGATATTATGATCTAAAAAATGGATCTAATTTTATCAAATACATTTTATAAATGTTCTATAAATTAATTATAATATTTTTTCACAAAAATAAATAAAATTCATTTTTTAAGAAAACTTATTTTGAAGAACAAAAGGACAATACCAAAAAAATAAGTGATTATTTACTAAGAATTTATAAATAAATTTATGATGAGTAGAATATATATATATGCATAAATCAGTTAATCCTACTCATATCTGTAAATTTAATGTAAAGGTTAAAACTAGAATATTTTAATAATCATTGTTTGTTTAGGTTTGGTGGTGGGTATTGTATACAATATAAAACATAGTTTTCTCTTTTAAAAACTCTAGGTATTATAGGCCATGATATATCTCTCTTGGATCAGGATTACATTGTTATTTCCTTGAGGTGGTCTCCCTTGTGAGATGTGCCTTTCAGGCCTAGGAGTTCATGATATTAGTTGTTTTTTAGGATCTTGTGCATGATGCCTCTACTTTTTATGCTACTTTTAAGGGTCCCATGTTGGATGTATTTTCCTATGTTTCATTCTAAGGATCCCATCTAAGATTCCATTGTTGATTTATTTTATAGGATCTGATGTTATTAATATTTTCATTACTTTCTATATACTCCCTTTATTGATTTTATATGAAAAGTGCATAATTTGTGTGAAATATTAATTTTTAAATATTAAATATAATTTTATAGCATTATTTGAATTCATCTAGATTCAAGTCTGTTTAATGTTTTAATAATAACTATCACTATACTGATCCAAATTATTTGATTTTTGTTTTTTAAGATTCAATATTCAATTTTCCACATATCATTAGAATTAATCATTGGCCAATTCTTCCATTTGAAGGTTCATATCTACCACACAAGAAGGCCCACAAAATCTGTGAAGAAACTGGACCAATAATGAAGATTGAATTACTAGGCTCAATCCAGAAGTAAAAATTCATTAATTATCCTCAAACATTAAGATAAAAATTCAAGTAGTCTTGAATAAAAATTTCAAGTCCCAAATCTAAAAACAAGGGGGTCAAATGAAGCTTTGAAGTCCAGGCCACCATTCTGGCCAGGAATTAAAATTAGTACACTATTCCTGCATTTTCTCCTGATTTAATCATCAAATAAGGATGGGATTTTTCATTGTGAAATATAATATATGGTTAGAAAACTTTTTAGAATAAATTATTTTTATTTGAGGAAATATTCCTGTTCAAAAACCCATTCACATTTCAGCCTTTGAAAAAGTGTTGATAAAAATGGACAGGTGAAAACTGTTTAGTAAAATAGCCATGTATTTGGCTCCAAAAGTCCAATGGCCGCCCAATTTTTATGGATGAAATTAAACATAAATATATAAAACTTTTAATAATATATCATCTCAATATTCAGCTATATTGATGGCCAAATTGGCGATGCAAGTGGAGGGGCATATTTGGAATGCAAACTGTCCACCTCCTTGGGCTATAAATACAACCCCCTATTATCATTACATTTGGTTGGAATTTCAGAAGATAGAATCATATATTTTAATGAAAAAATCCTTTAAAAAGTATTATGATGACCTTCCATACTGAAGTTTTTACTTGAGATACCTTTCCTCCACTCTTTGTTTTCATTTACTTTTGTGTTGTTCTTCGTTTGTAATCGTGTAAGTGTTTTTTTTGTAATTCTATTTTAATGAAGGTTTATTCTTCTTAATCTATTATTATCATCTACCTTATATTAAATAATATTAATGGTCTTAAAATAGTTTAAATACAGTTGAATCCCTTTACCTTATTGTGCTTTCTCATTTAATCTAAAGTCGGTATTTAATTCCCTTCATTGTTTGTGTGTGTATGTTAGACACACAACTCTTTTCTTATCCCTTTATTTTTCTTCACTTATTAATTCATCACCATAAAAATATATTACCAGATTAATAAACATATTAATGGATGAGTAAATATACCATTGGGGTGAGTCATTATTTATAGATGTTAAGCGATTGAGAGATTTTTCTCAATGGGTGTTCTTTAATTTAACATTGTGTATGTTGGACTTAACATGTCATGGATTAATGACATATTTTGTTTAATGTATGGATTCCATGGATTATTGGAACCATAAATACACTACCAAAATCAAGTAATGATTGAGATTAGAATCCTAGTTAAGTTAAGGCTTGGATTAAATCCTTAACACTTAGGAATTCCAATCAATGTCAACTTGTGACATGGGTGTTAATTTAATGCAATACAAAGCAAGGCTCAAGGATATCACAAGCTTAAAAACCTATTGATGAACTCACCCCAATATTTATAAAATTGTTAAATAAATCTTAATAAATTAATCGTTTCAATTAATATCTGCAAACAACCCCCCCCCCCCAATCAAAATACAATCAACTAAAAACAATCGACTATTAAAAAGTATCATCACTGAGGATTCGACCTGAGTGCTGCTATACACATTAGCAGAGCACCGGAACCTTGAACGGTCGATAAGTGACAATTGGATACACTTTAAAATGTATATTTTGTTGGTTATAGTGCAATTAAATATTCATTAGTTTCTGGTTATTGTAAAAAAACCAAAAAAATAAATTGAAAAAAATTGAAAAAAAAACAATGAAAAACCTGCCTTCTCATAAAAATCATAAACAGAAAAAAAAAACACAAAGAAAACCCCATCTTACTCTTTCTTCCAAAATCTCTATGAATCCCCCATAGGCTCCCAAACAATCCCTAGTATTTTTTTGACCTTGAAATAAAGAGAACATTTTTCCAACTTAGGAGGAACATTAGAGATAATCAAATAATTCAAAAATCAGTCCTTGTCCAAGCAATTGAATTAGATATGGATAATCCTAGGTAAAAACACTTAAAGAACTTGATTCCCCTAATATGAATTACCAACCTATTGGTATTCAATATCCAAACATAGAGGCTTACTTCGAACTTAAATCGGGTTTGATTCATCTTCTCCCTTATTTCCACAGGCTAGCCAGTGAGGATCCACATCTCCACCTTAAAGATTTTCAAGTGGTGTGCTCCACCATAAAGCCTCAAGGGGTTTCTGAGGAACAAATAAAACTTTTAGCATTCCATTTTTACTTAGTTGACTCTACCAAGTCATGGTTCTACTACCTCCCTCCTGGTTCCATAAACTCATGGGTTGACATGAAGTGACTTTTCTTAGAGAAATTTTTTATTGCTTCTCATATTGATTCCATCTGAAAAGAAATTAGTGGTATCTGAAAATTCCCAAATGAATCACTCCATGAGTACTAGAAGTGGTTCAAAAAGCTTGTGGAAACCTTCCCACACCACCAAATCTCTGACCAACTCTTGATCCAATACTTCTATGAGGGGTTATTGTCTATGTAGAGAACCTCCATTGATGCTGCAAGTGGCGGTGCTCTTGTTGATAAAACTCCAGTAGCTACAAGAGATCTCATAAGAAACATGGCTACAAACACACGGAAATTCCATACTTGAGCACATTCTCAAGTAAAACAAGTCCAAGACAATCAATCCATAGGGTTGAATAAGATGACTGAGTGGATGAGTGAACTTACAGGTATTATGCGACAACTAGTTGTGGCATCCAAAGCACCAACCTCATCTTCTTCATGATATTTGTTCCCTAGACCTATCAAGAATTGTGTAATATGTAGCTACCCATATTATCCAACTGAAACATGTCTACAACTTCAATAGGATCAATCTGATTCATCTGGACCAATGGAGCTCAATGCAGCCTATGCTCAGCAAAACACCAACCCTCAACTATCAGGTCAGTTCATTAGAACCTCTAACCAACCTCACTTTGATCCCTTCTCTTCTTCTTATAACCAAGGCTTAAGGTATGGAAACCCCATCCCTTAATCCCCTCCTCAAAACCCAAACCAGTTCTAATATGGTCAAGGTGTTGGTAACTTCCAACAACCTTACCTTTTTGTTCCTCAACCTCAAAGGATCAATCCTTCTCTTCCTCCTCCTGGATTCCACTATCCTAGTGAGCCTTCCCAATTCCCAAACCAATAAAATCACTTTCCCAAGAGCCAAAATCAAGTTAATCCCAATTCGGGACAAGAATCTTCATCTAAGAAACCATGGGAAAGTGCAGTGGAAGATCTTACCTCCTTCACCTGTTCTAACCTCAAAAACATTGAAACACAAATTGGTCAACTTGCATCCCACCTGAGCCAAAAACAAAAATAAAATTCTTCCCAAATCCCAACTCAACCATTACCCAACCCCAAGGGTAATGTAAGTGAAATTACACTTATATCAGTAAAGAAAATTTATATACCTCATGATAAGTCCTCCAAGCCCCCTTTAAATGTTGACCTAGAAAATGAAAAGAAAAATAAACATGAAAAGGAACCTGAAGCCATTCCCTATCCTTATTCCATTCCACTTAGTAATCTAATTCCATTTCCTAAAGCCATTTTTAAGTCAAATAAGTCCTTTGAACCCGATCCTGAAATTCTTGACATGTTTAGACGTGTTGAAGTCAACATTACACTCTTAGATGCCATAAAACAAATCTCTAAGTATGCCAAGTTTCTTAATGAATTGTGCACCCATAAGAGGTAGCTTAGGACCTTCAAATATTATTCCACCCAGCAGTCTATCCCCATAAAGTGAAAATATCCAAGGACCTTTATGGTTCCATGCCAAATTGGAAGTTCCAACTTCGATGATGCAGGATCCCATATAGGATTCTTCCTTTTACCTTCACCACTGAGGATCCTGAGCAGGATACCTCTCTTGTGTTATGAAATGGGGGTCTAGTGGGTGCCCCAATGTTTGACCAACCCTAATCTAGTAAGTTGGGCTTGGGTAGAGATAGTATCAATTTTCACCTTATAACCCATACCAAACTTTTAATCCTTTGACTCTATGACAATAGTGGTGGGTTTAGGCATTCAGCCACCCTAACTCTCCTATTTATGCTTTCACTTGTTTACTATTGATGTAGCGATAATTAATATAAGTGCTTCCTGGTTTGTGGTTGAAAAACCTAAAATTATGTGACCCTTTTCTTTGGGATTCACAGAGATACTCCCTAAGATCCTTCTTATTTATGTTATTGGTATGCCCAGAGGTACTCCCTGGGATCTGTCTTATTGATGTTATTGGAATGACCAGATGTACTTCATGGTATCCATCTTCCAAACCATGGTACAATTGATATTATTGGGATGCCTATACGTGCTTCCTAGTATCTAGATTTTGAGCCTACATGTTTGACTATTATATTATTAGGTATTTTCAGAGGTACTTCATGGGATCTATCTTTTGAGCCTTACATGATGTCAAGGTTGGACATGATTCTCCACACCCTTTTTGATATATAATTGATGGATTATTACTCTCTCCTAGAGTGATGACTAGTATTCTACCTAGGATTAGGTGGACACACCATAACTACATTACCTATAGGTTCTTCCTGGGGATGGGGCTATTTATATTTTTATGTGAATAGATATCGATCATGCACTTAGATCTTGAGATCATTCCTTATAGATTACCTAAGGGTGATCCCCTTAGGGATTATCTAATTTGAAATTTAATGATTACCTATGGATCATAACCTAGGAATCAAACATTAGACTGGATTACACATAGATTGAGTAGCATGACATCTAGCTCAATTCCAAATTTATAGGATTATATGTCAATATACGGTATCCTTGATTATAGTGATTGGAGGTGAGTACAGATGAACCCGGGGTTAGGACATGTATCCCCCTATGGTGACATATCTTGACCAAAGGAATTTCTATCATTGGATGAAGAAAGAATTTTCAATTGGTATTATGGACCCAGAGATCAACTTAAAGATACATGGATTGAGTGGTATAGCATCCATCTCAATTCACTTTTGGTAGGATGTACATTTGATCAAATCATGGTTCCAAATATCTATTGTGGATTGAGTTGTTTATGATTTTATGTTTTTCATATACAATTATATATATGATCACATGCATATATATATATATATATATCCATTCATACATATAATCATTTAAAATGATGTTGTTTCTTGATGATTGGGGTCATAGACCCAAGAATTGGTTGTGGATTTTTATATATTAATTATATCGATTTATTTTACCATTTCAATTGTGTCTCAACTAGTCTGATAATATTTCATAATCATTCACTATAAAACCCCTAGATTTTGAGAAAAAAACAAATTAATTTAACTTTTCAATATTTTTCATTTCACGTGACACTGAAAGTAGTTCTTTATATATATATATATATATATATATATATATATATATATTAAAATATTAATTCAAACACTCCTTTCATATACAATACCAACTTTTCTTTCACTACAATAAATACCAACTTGGCTTGCACTTCAAGCAACACCGAATTGGCATACAATGCACACAACACTGAGTTTCTACGAAACATCTCTTTTTATTGTTTTAATTATTTAAATAAGATAATTATAAACTAGACATTAAATTTATAAATAAATAATTTTTAAATATTTTTGTTTTATATAAATAAAACATATTGATAATGAAGGATAATATTTTTGGTAAAGTTTTTTTATGTTTAAAATATTGTTTTCTTGAATAAATTGATTTTAATAATAAAAGTAATTTTAGACTGATTTAGAAATTTAATTGTATAAAATAAAATTTATTTTTTAATTCATAACATTGAAATTATCCTAGGGTTAATTTTTTGGATTTTTTTGAGAAACTTCATTTTTTGATGAATAGTGAAAAATATTGCTTTTAAGTTAAAAACTACCTTTTTTTCTAATTAATTATTAATGATAAATGATATTATAAATATGTTTTAAGGTCACATTATATTAATATTACATATATTAATACAATTTAATTCATTATAATAAATTTCAATTTGAAACTAAGTATAAAATCTTAACAAACTTTTGAACTTTTTCCTACTTTAAAACCTTGTTATTTCGTCCTGTTTGTGGGATTATCACTAATATTAATTTTATCTCTACTATGATTTGAATTTAAAAAATCTGAAATAAACCATTTTATTCAATCTAATTTTTATATTCTAATAATATCATGTTAATTTTTGACCAAAATTATTAGTAAAAGTGATTAAAATTAATCACAGCGATAAAGGCCAAATTAAGCTTAATTAGGAACTAAACCTTAACGTTAAGGGTAAAAATTACATAGATGGTTGTCCAAAACCCATTTTATATACATATTTAGTCCAAAAACCTTACATTATTGAGTTTATTTGGTTTTTTAAGACTTTTTTAGGTAATAACATGTGCACACCTGATTTGTTTCTAAAAATTCCATGTGAGTCGTTTTCCTTCCCTATAAAAGGCCACCACCTATACTCATTCCTAACACCACTAAAACCTTTTAATATATTCCAAGATCTACCCAATTATCCTCTAAAAAATCCTCCATTCTAACCTGACACCTCCCTTTAGGCAGAAATCCTCTCAAGGAATCATTTTGGCACAAACCAGAAGGAGTTACCCGATTAAGAGGCAACGTATTCTCTCAAGCTCCTTTCCTTTATTTTAATTATCCAAACCATCCACTATATTTAGTCCTTTATTGTATAAAAAAACCAGTATCCTCCATATATTAGGACGTTTTTATGAAAAAATTTTGATCTACACTTACACACACCTCCATCTAATAGATGTTGAACATATTGTTTCTGTGTATATAGAACTACTGCCTCACAAAACGATGATTGTTCATTTATCCTTTACCACCAATCATGGTGGACATTATGATGGAAAATATATTTATATATGTAATATATTATATTTCTTATTTATTTAATCTTCTGTATTCCTTTTACAACACACATCTTTTTACCTTTCATTTGGTGTTAATATGATAATCTCGTTTGAGGAAGTGTGGACAACCACCCTCTCAAAGCAACGTGATTCATTCACACACCACATAGAGTGTATTAAGGATAGGTTTAATAAAATTATAGAATATATATGATATATTAATTCTACTGTAATAATGATATATATATATATATATATCATTTACATACTTTCGTTTAATGCGATAATAAAAAGGGAAAACAGCGTCCATGCCTATGTATGGTTTACCGTATCCATGAACAGTGTATTCCATTATGTACTTCATTATACTATAGATTATTATAATATAATTATACTGGATATAAATGATATTTATATTATTTTCTATAATCTGGAATCATGATATAATTATAAGGATCAACGATATGACAAATTAAGACACATACGAAGAACAAAGTGAATATTACCCGAAGTGAAACCTTAACATAGGATCGTTAAAAAGTGGGTAATATAGGGTTATAATAAACCCATATATGGTAATATATATAATAATATTATTATATAAAATATTTATAATAAACTTATATTTATTATACAGGAATTATGTATGAGTACGGAGAGAGACAAGACACAAGGTAAGGGGATTTCATCTCACTTTTAATTTTCGTGAGATAAATGTTATGTTCACCACTATTTCATTTTTTGTGGTTTATGTACTGAATATTATTTTATTATATGTATATTCCAATTAAATTTATGGGTATTCACATTCCCATTTTATTATCCTTTTTTCATGGGGTTTAAGTTCCAAAAGTTACCAAATTAGTAAAAATGTTTTGTCTCAATTTGCCTTCTTTAAGACTCATGTTTTATTATGCACCTAAAATCTTTTTCAACATGCATATAATTCCATTTTACATGAAATATAATGAATATAAATCTTTTCATGATATTATATGTTTCATGTAATTTCTTTTCCTTGCATGTATATCATGATCCCAAGATACCAAGTTATAAGAGTTTATTGAGACAATTTCATTACTTTTCAAGATTGTTTAGGTTTATGCTTCCTTTGATGAAATATTATGATCTATATCTCAAGAATATTATTGAGTTTAATTATCCTATTTTATTTAATTATATAATCATGTATTGGTACCATTCTCTACTCTTTGGTACATAAGATAGTTAAGAAAGTGTTATTAGGAAATCCCGACTTTACCCTCTCTTTGGAGAGAAAACTATGTTTTCTAAAAAGGGTTTCAAAGAATATTATACCATTCCCCTATAATATCTAAAATAAATTTTTACAATTTTCTCTATTACCGATATCTTAAATGGAATATTCATGTCGCTTTCTGAAAAAGGCACTTTTCTATCCTTTTTACCGTGCAAAAGGAATTTTATTTTGATCTCGTATGACATGTACAGATTTACCCACCGTAATTTCTTAAAAGCTCCATTTGTATTGTTAAAAAGGTTAATCTTTAGGAAAATGTTTTTAAAAAGTAATTTTCAAGGAAAATTGTTTTCAAAATGGTTTTAAAATTCTTTTAAATGTTTTCAAGGAAAAAAAATTTCAAAATGTTTCAAGTCCTATTTAAAAGTTTTCAAAGTAATTTCAAATAAATGGTTTTCAAATCATTTTCAAGATTCTTTATAATTTTTCAAGAAAAATGTTTTCCAAAACGTTTTCAAGATTCTTTATAAGTTTTCAAGAAAAATTATTTTCAGAACTTTTTCAATCTTCTTTATAAGTTTTCAAGAAAAATGATTTTCAAAACGTTTTCAAGATTTATTTATAATTTTTCAAAGTATTTTCAAAGAAATTGTTTTCAAAAAAAATTAATCTTTCTTTAAAAGTTTTAAAGTGTTTTAAATGAAAAAGTTTTTTAAAATTTTTTGAATCTTATTTTAAATGTTTTTAAGTAAAAAGGTTTTCAAAATGATTTCATGTATTCTTTATAAGTTTTCAAGGTATTTTCTAAGAAAATTATTTTCGACTGGTTTTATGTATTAAAAATACATTTTCAAACAAGAAAGGATATTTTCCTCAAAAAATGTTTTTATAGTATATTTCCAAATTGTTTTTCATATAAGATGACAACTATTTATTTTACTAATGTCTTTCTAGGAAATTATCTAAAGCTTCCATTCATATCCTTTCTATGAATGAGTTATGATTAATGACATGGTCTTTATAAAACCCATTTCTTATTCAAGGGTAATATGTTTATGAAACTAGTTTCTTTTTCATGGGTTATATGATTTTGAAACCCTCTTCTTTTCATGGGTTATTTTTATGATTAAATAATTATAAAACCTATATCTTTCCACAGGTTATGATATGTTTACATGTTTATGATACCCATTTTATTTCATGGGTAATTATATGATTATTTATGATCCTGTGTAAAATGTGTGTATGATTTCATTATGTGATGGGTGGGACCTATATCTCCCTATAATTCATTGGGAAATGATTTATATCTCATGATATAATTATGGGAATTAATTTTATGGGCTTTATCCACTGTGGGAATATTAGGAAACCTGATCCCTTACAAAGAAAGGACTTCCGTTGGGGAAGGTGGTTTGTCTCACCCAGTAGGTGTAGTCATCGTGATGATAGAAGATGGGGAAACCTGATCCATTATGGGAATATGGGGAAACCTGATCCATTACTTGGAAAGAAATATGACTAGGGGTGGTGGTGTTTCCCACCCAGTGGGTGCAGTTCCCATGAAGTGCCCTGATAAGTTCTAGCAATGTGTCTTGACTAATAGGGAATGATATCACATGTTTATGTATGCCACAATTCCATGTCTTATTACTATGTTATTATTTCATGGAATATGCTATTTATTTCATTATGATTCATGTCTTATGAACTGAAAATATTTATGCCAAGATCTCTGTTATGATCTTTGATATGTAGGGTATTATCTTCTATCTTCATGATCTTGTTCTTATACCCCTTATGATCATGTTTATGCTTACATGTCTCCCTTTTTTACCCTTACTGATCATTTGAGCTGAAACCTTTCTTATTTTTCCTTTCTCTAGGTTATGAAGAAAGGTTTTAGGTAAAATTACTAAAGGTGGAGATCTTTATGGGAGATGTTGAAGATCTTTCACCAGGATAGATGATTTTGTTTCTAAATTTCCAAAGACACTAAACTATTACAATTATCTAGAATTTATTTTTGTAATGTACTGAATATTCATCTAAAATGATCTAATATCCATGTATGTTAAGCCTAGGTCACTATAGTTGGTATCGAAGGAAATTTTTAGTCAACCTTTGGAAACTAGGATGAGAAAACCTTAGTGTGATCCCCGGGTTTATATCTAAGGATATGACTAGGGATGTCTCTAAGGATAATTATAAGGATAAGTTAACATTTAGGAAAATGTCCTGTAATTTTGGTAAAGGATAGAGTGAGTGGTTTCCTTGAAATACATCCCTATCTAGATACTACAAGTGGATGTGGCTCTAGAACAGATGCATGTAAGGGTAACAACTCCGACAAGATGTTTCGGGCTTGACTCAGGGTAATCTGGTACATGAAAATGGGCTATGCTGCACACATAGTTTGACACTCTCAGGGGATATGCTTTGGGAATTTACAAACTCTTCATGAACCATCATGAATAATTTAGATATAAGTTATCTATGAATAACCTACGATAATCCCAAGGTGTCATAGATTATGGAAGGTGTCATGATTTAGACATCCTAGAAGTAATTATTTTCATGACTATGTGGTTTTCTACTATGAAAAGTAATGATCACACTATGCTTTTGGTTTTAGTAAATGGTAGGAACCAGAAGGTAATGGATTAATGTTGAATATGATGGAAGATTTTCTGATGAGTAGTCAAGTGGGATGATCACTGGAGTAAAAGACATCGTGATCATGCCTAATCAGTTTTCACAGAACATGATTAATAATGTTTACCTTAACCAACTCTTGGACTCACCAAGGAAGAGAAAGAATGATTTTGCTGAGAGATCAGGTAATGGAGACCATGGAGTAAAGAATATTAGGTTTCCTTTATTTTATGAATGTGTAAAGAATTTCCTAAGTGAATGTATTAGAATAAAAATAAGGTGTTTTGACTATGGAAAAGGGCACAAAACAAGTAACTATAAGGGAAAAATAAAGAGTTCAGTTAATGAAATGGATGGGAATTTTGGCCTCCCTAAGTCTTAATTTAAGGTTAAGTGTTTTAGGTGTGGAATAAATGGACATTATGCAACTCAATGTCCCAAGAGGAAAGTACCTGAAGAGAATCAACAATGTGGTGTGAGTAATGGTTATATTTCTGATGATGAAGAGAGTGTGGATGAAATGTGAAGGAAAAAAATTATTTTGTAATAGGATGAGGTGGCATTGTTAATGGATTAATGATGAAGTAATAGAAGTATTTATGTATTTGGATTCAAAAGTTATGGATGATGAAATATACAAGGATTATTATACTTATGTTTTTTGCTCAGTATTTACAGGTTTATGTTGAAATTTCCCTATGGATTGGTGAAGTGATTTAATGATAAGATGATATTTTTTATAAGGGAAGGTAACCCTTAATATGTTCTTTATGATAATATAATGTTGTATAGATAAAGATACCTAGGATATGAATAAGTAGTTGGATAGTATTGATTTCCTTGAAACTAAGTAAGGACTTATTTAATGGTGTTTTATGCTATCATTGATGAAGCTTATAGTATTTTTGGATTTAAGGAATAGATCCAATATACTTTGGAATGAGGAAGCATGCATGTTTTCCAAAAGGATTTATGGTAATTACAGTTTTTTCCATGTTCCAAGAGAATATATGATGAGGTTATTCATATGCTTGGAATGTGACAACCAAGAGATAATTTGTGTTATATAGGGTAATCAATGTTAAGCTAATTTTGTGACTCGCTTTCTAAAGTTTTTTATTTTCTCCTTTGAGAATGGTTATAAGGTTAACCATTCATGAAAAGTTTAATTTAAGCTTAAGAGTAAGTATTTGTGCACTGAGTTTGTGTTAAAAACATTGGTTAAAAAGATAATCGGTTATTAACTTTATTTCAATGATGTCTATATTATATATAATATTAGTGTGATTTAAAAAAAGTACATCATCTATGCCGAGTGACAACCAATCAAGTCCGGCAAGGCTGCGGGTCTTAAACCCATGACCAAAGGACGATAAGGGTTTCACAGCTACCATTGGCCTATGATATGTCCTAGTTAATGTATATTTATTTTTAATGAATAAATATTTATGATTAACTATTATTGTTACTTTTTACAGATTAATTCATGTTGTTTTTTAAGAGATAAATAGTTAGACTTTTTATTCTTTTATGGGCCATAAGATCTATTAAAATCCTATTTTAGTGATTTAATCATCAAAGTTAATTTATGTACATCCATTCCATGATTTAATGTATGTATTAGAAATTTTTAAAAGAACAAACCAAGAATGAAATTTTTTTATAGAAATTTATCAAGAATTACTCAATGTTCTTAAAGTGATCAAAAAAATTGTTGTCCTAATACCTTAATTTTTGTTGAGTTGATAGAATTTTAAATCCTCATATATTTATGAATTTTAGGCCCTCAAATTTCATTTTATCATTCAAGTTTTTGTGATTTATGACCTCAATCACTCCCTATAAATATTGATGCTTTTCATCCTTGTTCGATATTTACTCCCAACCTATGTCGTCCTATATGGAAACCCAGTTATGTGTTACTTTGGGTAATTGTTATGGTTCCAAATTTCCCTTTTTAAGGGAATTATTAGTATCCATTTTTATGATGTTGGTTTATATGAATGAAACTTTCAAGTATAAAACCTTGGATAACATAAACTAATTTCGAGGGTGAAATTCATTTTAAGGGGGGTATAATGTAACACCCCGAGATTTTGAGAATTTTTTTCGAATTAATTTAACATTTCAATATTTTTCATTTAACATGACACTTTAAATAGTTATATATATATATATATATATATTAAAAAACATTCAAACATTCCTTTCACATGCAATACAAACTTGGCTTGCACTATACGCAATACCAACTTGGCTTGCGCTATAAGCAACACTGACTTGGCGTATGATGCACGCAACACTGAGTTTCTAAAAAACATATCTTTTTATTCATTTAATTATTTAAATAATATAATTATAACCTAGAAATTAAATTTATTAACAAATATTTTTCAAATATTTTTTTATATAAATAAATCATATTGATAATGAAAGATAATATTTTTGGTAAAGCCCTTTTATGTTAAAAAAATTATTTTCTTGAATGAATCGCTTTTAATAATAAAAGTAATTTTATAAAAAATTATAAATTTAATTGGATAAAATAAACTTCATTTTTTTAATTTAGAATGTATAAATTATCCTAGGGTAAATTTTTGATATTTTTCTGAGAAATTTCATTTTTTGATAAATAGTGAAAAATACTACTTTTTAGTTAAAAACTATCTTTTTGTCTAATTAATTATTAATCATAGATGATATTATAAATAATTTTTAAGGTAAAATTATATTAATATTAAATATATTAATAAAATTTAATTAATTAGTATAAATTTCACTTTGAAACTGAGTATAAAATCTTAACAAACTTTTGAACTTTTTCATACTTTAAAACCCTGTTATTTCGTCATGTTTGCGAGATTAGCACTAATCTTAATTTTTTCACTTATGTAATTGGAATTTTAAAAATATGATATAAACTATTATATTTGGTCTAATTTTTATATTCTAATAATACCATGTTAATTTTTGACCAAAATGATTAGTAAAAGTGATTAAAATTAATCGTAGCGGTTAATACCAAATTAAGCTTAATTAGGGACTAAACCTTAAAATTAAGGACCCAAATGACCTACACACTTTTAAAAAACCCATTTTTTGTCCATATTTAGGTGAAAACATTCCATTATTGAGTTTTTTTGAATTTTTAAGACTTTTGTGAGGTAATAACATGTGCACACCTAATTTGTTTCTAAATATTCCATGTTAGTCCTTTTTCTTCCCTATAAAAGGCCACCACTTCTACACATTCGTCACACCAATAAAACCTTTTAAGTTCATCCAAGATCTAATCAAGTATCCTCCCAACAATCCTCTATTCTAACTAGAATCCTCCCTTTTTTAATAAACCCTCTCAAGGAAGCCTTTTGGCACAAATCAAAAGGAGTTACCCGATTAAGAGGTAACATCTTCTCTCAATCTCCTTTCATTTATTTTCCTTATACAACCCCTAAAATATTTTTATTCCCTTATTATGTGAAAAAACCAGTATAATCCACATACTAGTATGTTTTTATTCAAATTTTCTGACCTAAACTTACACACACCTCCATCTAATGGATGTTGAACATACTGTTTTTATGTACAGAGAACTACTACCTCACGAAACGATGATTGTTCATTTATAATTTACCACCAATCATGGCGGCCATTATGATGTAAAATATATTTATATATGTAATATATATATTTTTTATGTCTTTAATCTTTTACATTCCTTTTACAACATACATCTTTTTACCTTACATTTGGTGTTAATATAATAATATCGTTTGCGGAAGTGTGGACTACCACCCCCTCAAAACGATGTGATTCATTCAAACACCACATAGAATGTATTAAGGATGGTTTTAATAAACTTATAGGATATATATTATATAATAATTATACTGTAATAATGATATATATATATACACATACATATATATACAAATTTCATTTACATATTTTCTTTCAATACGACAATAAAAACGGAAAATAGCGTTCATGCGTACGCACGACTTACCATCTCAATGAATGGTGTATTCCATTAAGTACTTAATTATGATATATATTAATATAATATAATTATACTGGATAAAATTAATATTTATATCATGTTATAAATTATGTAATCATGATATAAGTATAAGGATCAACGATATAACAAATTAAGACACATGTGAAGAACAAAGTGAATATTACCCGAAGTGAAAACTTAACATAGAATTGTTAAAAAGTGGGTAATATAAAGTTATAGTCAAACCATATATAGTAATATATATAATAATATCTTCTTTAAAATATTTATAATAAACTTATATTTGTTATACAGGAATCATGTATGAGTACGGAGAGAGTCAAGACACAAGGTAAGGGGATTTCATCTCACTTTTAATTTTCATGAGATAAATGTTGTGTTCACCACTATTTACTTTTGTGTGGTATATGTACTGACTATGATTTTATTATATATACTATACTTAAATTTATGGTTATTAACATTTCCATTTTATGATCCTTCTTTCATGGGTTTTAAGTTTCAAAAGTTACCAAATAGATAAAAATGTTTTCTCTCAATTTTCCTTCTTTGAGACTCATGTTTTGTTATGCACCTAAACTATTTTTTGAGGTGAATATAATTCCATTTTACATGTTATATCATGAATCTAAATCTTTTCATGATATTATATGATTCATTTAATTTCCTTTCCTTTCATTCATATCATGATCCCAAGATACCAAGTTATAAGAGTTTATTGAGACAATCTCATTGCTTTTCGAGATTGTTTATGTTTATGTTTCCTTTGATGAAATATTATGATACATATCTCAAGAATATTCATGAGTTTCCTTATCATATGTTATTTCATGATATTCTCATGTATTGGTACCATTTTCTAATATTTAGTACATAATATAGTTAAGAAAGTGTTATTAGGAAATCCTGACTTTACCCTCTCTTTAGTCGGAAAACTATGTTTTCTAAAAAGGGTTTACAAGAATATTATACAATTCCCCTATAATATATATAATAAATTTTTACCCTTTTTGTATTTTACCAATATATTGAAGGGAATATTATTTTCCCTTTCCAAACAAGGCACTTTTCTATCCTTTTTACCATATAAAAGGAATGTTCTTTTGACCTCGTACAACATGTACAGATTTACCCACCATCATTTCTTTGAAGCTCCCTTTTCATTGTTAAAAAGGTTAATATTTAGGAAAATGTTTTTAAAAATTAATTTTCAAGGAAAATTGTTTTCAAATTTGTTTCAAATTTATTTAAAAAAAATTCAAGTAAAAATATTGTCAAAATATTTCAAGTATTATTTACATGTTTTCAAATTACTTTCAAAGAAATGATTTTCAAAACGTTTTCAAGATTATTTATAAGTTTTCAAGAAAAATTATTTTTGAAACGTTTTTAATATTCTTTATAAGTTTTAAAGAAAATTTATTTTCAAAATTTTTTCAAGCTTCTTTATAAGTTTTCAAGAAAAATTATTTTTAAAACGTTTTCAAGATTTATTTATAAGTTTTCAAAGTATTTTCAAAGAAATGGTTTTCAAAACATTTTCAATATTTCTTTAAAAGTTTTCAAGTGTTTTCAAATAAAAAGGTTTTTAAAAAAAATTTAATCTTATTTTAAATGTTTTCAAGGAAAAAGTTTTACAAAATGATTTCATGTCTTCTTTATAAGTTTTCAAAGTTTTTTCTAAGAAAATGATTTTCAATTGGTTTTGTGTATTAAAAATAATTTTTCACACAATAAAGGATGTTTTCCTAAAGAAATGTTTTTAGAGTATATTTCAAAATAATTTTCCATCTAAGATGACATCTATTGATGTTACTCATTCCTTTCTAGGAAATTATCTAAAGGTTACATTCATATCCTTTCTATGAATGAGTTATGATTAATGATATAGTTTTTATGAAACCCATTTCTTCTTCATGGGTAATATGTTTATGAAACCCATTTCTCTTTCATGGGTTATATGATTTTGAAACCTGTTTCTTTTCATTGGTTATGTTTATGATGAAATGATTATGAAACCTGTATCTTTCCATAGGTTATGATATGTTTACATTTTTTTATACCAATTTCATTTCATGGGTAATGATATGATTATTTATGATCTTGTGACACATGTATATATGATTTCATTATATGGTGGGTGGGACCTATATCTCCCTCTAATGCATGGGGTAAATATTTATATATCATGAGATGATGATGGGAATCAAGTCGACAGGCTTGATCCACTATGGGAAGATGGGGAAACTGATCCCTTACAAAGAAAGGACTTCTGGTGGGGATAGTGGTTTGTCCCACCCAGTAGGTGTGGTCACTGTGATGATGGAAGATAGGGAAACCGGATCCATTATGAGAATATGGGGAAACCTGATCCATTATAAGAAAAGAACTGCAATTGGGGATGGTGGTGTGTCCTGCCTAATGCGTGTAGTTCCCATGAAGTGCCCTGATAAGTTCTAGCAATGTGTCTTTACTTATAGGGAATGATATCACATGTTTATATATGCCACAATTCCATGTAATATTCTTATGTCATGATTTCATGGCCTATACTCTTTATTTCATTATGATTCATGTCTTATGAACTACCAATCTTTATGTCATGATCTCTATTATGATCTTTGATATATAGGGTATGACCTTTTATCTTCATGATCATATTCTCATACCCCTTATAGTCATGTTTATTCTTACATGTCTCCCTTTTTTACCCTTACTGAGCATTTGAGCTCACACCTTTCTTATATTTCTTTTCTCTAGGTTATGAAGAATGGTTTTAGGTAGAAGTAATAAAGGTAGAGATCTTTATAGGAGATGTTGAAGATCTTTCACTAGGATAGAATTTTTTTTTTGATTTTCCAAAGACACTAAAATATTATGGTCCTCTAAAATTTATTTTTGTAATGTACTAAATATTCATCTAAAATGATGTAATATCCATGTATGTTAATCCTAGGTCGCTATATTCACTTATGATAGTATATTTATAGGTTCATCATTTGGGTGGCCTACTAAGATTATATTATCACGTTTATACATGCACCTCAGTGTGTGTACAGACCTTATGTATGTATTTCAGTTTGAGTATAGATTCAGGGAAGATAGGGATGAAGCCTAGGGTTTTATGAATGATTGGTGCCACTAGTGTGGATTCTGATAATCTGGATGGAGAAACTCTACAGTGTCATGGAGACTGGGTATGTTGTCTAGATCAGAGTTAGTGGTAGAGCCCTGTAATTTTATTTTAGTTTTTTTTATGTACTTCTTTAGGTATGGATGGCATAGTGGATGACCAGTGTTGTATGTATGGCATGGTTGTTCAAGATTTTATAACATTATCATTTATTATTTCATCATGTTCTATTTCATTTTATTTATTTCTTCCACGATATTTTTATTATTGGTTGGATGATATACAGTTATTTCTATTATTTTTTACTCTAATATGAGGATATAGTCTCTCCACAGACACACCCTAGGATCTCGCTACTAATCAGCATCCTCTAAAATATGGATAGGTGCTCTTAAGTCCTTATTGATAACTAGTTCTGAGCATTATTTTAGTGGAATCCAATTTGGGATGTTATAATATGTGTAGTACTAGGTATGTGTTTTATTAAAAATTTAACTTTTTAATTTTGGGGATACTAGAAAACTCTTCAAGAAACACATCAGCATATTCCCACGCAAGAGGAACATCTTCAATGTTGAGTTTCTCTCAACCATTTGAGATCAATACCCCTCATGAATAGGTAGTAAGATCCATATAATGGAAGTAATTTCCATTGGAAGTTCATGTTTATTCTTGCACTGATAAACAATCATAGGTTAATTCATAATATGAAATGTGACTTCATTTCCTCGACAATTGCTATGGGCTCTATATAGAGGGAGACAATCCATGCCCATAAGCAAATAAAACCCATCTATAGGGAGAATAATAAGACTTGTAGGAATCACATTCCCAAAAATTTATATCAAAGAGGTGTTATATACATGATATAAAATCATTGTACCATTAAGATTTTTCACTGATAGTTCAAATTTTAATCATTAAGTCAGTGATGTGATAACCTTATCTATTTTTCTAGATTTAAAAGAGTGGGTAGATCTTGAATCAAATAAGACATTTATAGTTCTAGGGTGGATGATAAATTCACTTTTCATCACTTTGTTATCCTGACCTATTTTAGTAGTTATGATCACATAGAACTTCACTTTGAACTTTAGCTTAGGAGGTTGTTGATGCTGATTGTTTTCATTAACCCTTGGATTCATGCACTAGTCGACATAATGTTTATACTCTTTGTAATTATAGCATTGACGTTTGGGTGGGGCATTGGGTTGATATTTCCATTCATCTTTTTCATTGATTGACCTATTTATTTCTATTCGACATTTATTTGCTATATGGCCTTATTTTCCATACTTTAATTATTAACTTGTTCCCTTGATACAATTTTATTCATGCTTCTTTCCACATTTTCATCACAAATAAAGATTAATTTTCTTTCCTCAATGGTTTTTATTATTAGAATTTCCTCAAAACTCCATCTTTCTCTTTTTGTCCCCAAAACCATGAGATCAATGAGAGTCTTCACTTTCCATTTCTACCATGAGAGAATATAGAATGACTTCTTCACAACTATCAATGTCTCTTATATCCAATTCCTTTTGAAGACTTGGTTTTAAGTCATTAAATAATTGATCAATTTTTCTTTTAGGGTCGATGATAAAACCAGAATCATACCTTGAAAGTATAGTGAAATTTTTATAATAGGTGCTAATTGATTCATTATCCTTCTACTTTAGTTCTAGGAATTACTTATCCATTTTAGTACCAAGATTTTGTGAAAAATACTTATCAAAAAATATGTTCTTAAACTCTTTTTATTTAATGGAGTCAATTTCTTCCTCTTACCTTTTATTCTTGATAAGTGTTCATCATTTCCCAGATTCACCTTCTAAATGATAGACAACTAGAATAAACTTCTCATGGTCTAAGAATTGGAGAATAGAAAATGTTTTCTTTATTGCATTAATGCATTTCTCAATAATTAGTGGGTTTGGAGACCCACTAAAGGAGAGGGTATATGTTGTATCATAAAGGACTTGATAGGAAGTTTCTTCTTCCTTGGTGTGTTTGGTAGATCAAAATGGTTTTCATTATTATTTATATCTTGAGAAAATTGGGTGAGCATTTACATGAGGTTTTACAACCATACTCCCATCCCATTTGGTTTCTCATTGGAACAATCATCACATTATCCTTCGCACCCATTGTTAACTCGTTCCTCCTAGTTATAGCCATTTAATAAAATAAAGGGAAGTTAGGGATGGGAATACTTATAAAATAAAAACTATTAACTTATAAGAAATAACTCGTAAATAATGTGTATACCATAAATTATAAACTTCTAGGTTTCAATCTCAGTTTTCCATGGTAATTTCCTATTAGGATTTCTAACATAAATATAATAAAATCCATAATAATGGTTCATAAATAGAATGTGAATTAATCAAATCATATATCCCATGAGTGTTAAACTAGGTTTTCTTTATCATGCACTGATTGAAGATCGATTTAATACCCAACCAGCCTTTTTCAGGGTTACTACCCCAAGGTGCATCTGTGTTAGAGTATACATCCACTTATTTGTATCCAGAAAAATATTTCATTGCTAATAAACCATATATTCTATAATTTACCAAAATTTTAGGATATTACATATATTTAGACTTATCCCCAGGGTTCTCACTAAAGTTTTCTAATATTAATCCCCCAAAATAACTAAACCCTTCTTTTATACCAATTAAAGAAACCTAAGAATCACTTATATAAATATTACATCATTTTAGATGAATATTTAGTATATATCACAATAAAACACACCCCAAAACCGTAAAATTTTAGTGTCATTAGGGACTAGATACTTAATAAACTTATTTCAGGAAATAACTTTAATATCTCCCACAAATTTTTTCTCACAAATCACCCTTCTTTGACATAACCCACTCAATTCATTTCTTCATAACCTGGGGAAATAGAAAAATAATAAATGATGGACTCAAATGATCAGTAAGGGTAAATATGAGAGATAACAATCGAATATATTAAGTGAACATAAGATAAACATAAGGGTTATGAAAACATATCCAACAATTCATAGACCATAAATAATGAGTCATGAAATAAAACTTTTTTATAAAAAAAGACATAAGTCATAAGAGTGTAAAATCATCAATAATCAATTATGAGCTATGAGAGAATATCACAATCATATGACATGAAAGTACATCATAATCATATTACATAAGTTTTTGGCATACACATAAGTATATAAAATAATTTACTTATTCTATTCCAACTACTTAAACCATTATAACATATTGGATTGAGTCTCATAGTGAATTGAGTTCACTCCCCAATCCTTTTTAAACCTTGGTGGATAGAGTCCCATCGTAGGTTGAGTTCACTTCCTATTCCCTTACATATTATCTCATGAGATATAAATCTTTACCCAATTCCACCCATCACATAATAAAAACCATATATATGTGTGTCATAAGATCAAAAAAACATTCATCATTTCATCATAGATTAACTAACTCATGGAAAAGAAACTAGGATATAATCTCAACATATTATTTCATGTTATTACCTTTACATGTTTACATATTTCTAATATTTAGTTTTGAATCATATTCCTTCCACCAAATCAATATGTTCAAACCATATTGATGGGTAACTCTTTACAGAACTCATTGATTTTGTTTCTGACCTGAATTAAAAGTAAAATATATTTATACACATCTAAATTCATCTCATGCACAAGGTACATGAAACCATTTAATATAAAGGTTTATAATAACATGTAATTAACAATCCCCACATGAGTAAGCATGGAGTTGTAGATAGTCAAACCCCACTTTTCCATACAAGGCATAAGCCTCCAGGCCAGTGTGTAGTCTGACTCAAACTCCCTCTACTTAATGATACTTTACACAAGAGAGACTTCAATTCCATAAAAAATCTAACACCTAATATGTATAAACTATAATTATCTTCTCAATTCAATATCATAACCTAGTAAAATCCAAAATCAAGGTAAAAGAAAAATAAATCAATTGTTATACCTAATATGTGACTCTTTATATACATATATAACAATTCATAGAGGTAGTTTAACAATTTAAACTAAATCATACATAAAAATTAATTAAATAAAAATTATATTCATGAATCATAAATAATGGAACAGAATAGAATAAATAAATAATTCATATATTTCAACATGTGATAAACAATTTATTAATAATTCACAAATAAAAGGTAATTATAAACATTTTATAATTTAGTCATGTGTTGTGGACATTCCATAACCAAGTAAATATAAACATTTTATTTTCACTTATAATATGAACTCCTTCATATTATCATTTATATGACATTTACTATTAAATAATGATATTATATGAAATATAAAAATATTATATTTCAATTATATTATGTAATTAATTTACATAATCTAAATATCACATATTTGACATTATTTAAGCCTTGATCATGTCAGTTATAAAAATTCCTTTTGATATGGTTGAATAATTTCTCAAATAAGTCATTTAATTCGAACATTTCAAATTAAATAATTATGCACAATTCATAATACTAAATATAAATTCCTTTATATTAGGTTTTTTTATAAACCATTTATAAATTATATTTCTAATTTCTAAATAAATAATTTATATCTAGATTATAATACAATTCAAATAATTTTAAAAGGTATTTGATATCGACATTTGATATTATGGATATTTATTTATTAAATGTTTCAAAAATATTTAATAATTAATTATAAACAATTTGTTATTAGTTAATTTGTAACTACATTATAAATTAAACAAATATCCTAAAATACCATTTAATATGATCTATAAACATTTTATAAACCATTTAATTCAATTTTAAATTTAAATATTGATGAATCTAAATTTTCTCTCCATATCATTTTTAATGATCTGTGCAAATTGTAAGCAGCAATATGCCATGTGTGAAAGATGTTATGGTGTTATATATTATACAATACAATAGATAATGAGTTTCTTGCATAATAAAATCTAGAAACACATGGCCTATATGGGAATTAACTTGGCATACTTGGTAATCAACACTTATGATAAGGCCTCAAATAATAATAACACATCCCTAAATAGCTTACATCGGATTAAATTGGCATGTGATGATAGTATGATATGACATGAACCTATATAGGATTAATCATACATGCACAATCATCTGTGTAAGAATAAATCTATGCCTCACTTATGATATGGCCAATGTAGGAATAAACTCTTCATCGCCTGAAAGTCATTATTTATGACATGAATCATATCTCTATAAAGATAAGATATTTTGTTTTATGAACCTTTATTGATGTTATTATACATTATAATGGCCTATATCGTATGCTACGATACATTGAAAAATGAAGGTGTGAACTATTTCAAGACCTACAATATCCTATATCATATGTTGTGGCTTAAAATCCACAGAACAAATCATCATCTATGTTTTGTGATAGGTCTTTTAGAATCTAAAATGATATCCATAAACTTTATTTTAAACATTATTTCAAGAATTAAATCACATGGTAAATATTTGATACTGCTGATGGGTTTTAGGGATCGATTAACTCTTAATCAACACAGTGGGAACAGCAAGACACCCTCAAACCCAAGATCTACCATACTTAAAGCTAAAACCATGATTTATATAAAATGAATAATGATGTGTGTGTTCCTTACACCTTATATGCCTCTTATTTTTCTTTTATCCACATTCTTGATGAAGGTCCCTTAGAGGGAGAAAAAAAATATCCTCCGTGATATATCCACAAATTAAGATGAATCACCCAATGCTTGGGTGATATTTATCTCACATCCAAGATATGTTCGTATCTCATGTGGTAAAAGATGAAATAATAAAGTGAGCTTTAGGGAGATGGAGAATTTCCAATAAGTAATAAAAGCTTGAACAATCATCATACCGATGGTGTATGCTTCCTTATATAGCCATCAGGACATCCCCATGCATTGAATCGTATGCTTATAATAAAAGATTTAATATCATGTGGTTACAAAAAATTTAACCATGCATTCATCTCATGAATTCAATGATCCCCCATGAATTTCATTATATTAAAATAATATATTAATGGTGAACAAGAATGAAAGATTCTAAAACAATATCAATTATCATTTGGTTGTAAGTAATAGTAGGATATTAGTGTATATCATACCAAAACATCCCATAAGATATTTTCAAAAAATTTAATATGATTGGATAAGATAGTGACATGATTTTTGACAGTTTTCCTTATGATATATCCATATTATATTTTATGATATGACCAAAATAATTACATGGATAATGAATTTAGTACATTTTTCCTTTAGTGATTCCAATCATGGGAAGATATCATGACCTGATGAATTTCACCACGCTGTGACCTATGTTTTAGTGTCCAATTTTCAACAATTTCGATGTAGGGAGGTAATATCTTCACTTTATACACAATATTTAGCAAAAGCTATCACACTGAGGTGGAATAGTGACCATTATATATTTATTAACCAGCCTCATGGGTTTCACCCGATGGAGAAAGGGGATCTTTTATATGCTTTGGAATTACTAGTGTTGTCAAATGGTAACGGATTCATCAGTGATATTATCTCACTTGCTCTTATTTAAGTTGACGAAGCAACCAGTCATTATTGGTATCCTTTTATACCATCAGCATCACCACTTCCATCAACTGTTTATAATTTACATGATTTATCATGCTTGTAACTTTAGATAACTTATCATTGATAAATTCATTTTTAATTTTTATAAATTTTGATTCATTCCTATTATTCATGTACATCCCAATATATTCCCTATTACTATATGTTCCTGTAAATTCTCAACTAACTATAGAGTTGATTTTTGGGGGATAAAAAGATGTGAGGGACTTTAATTCTGGAATAGGAGTTCAATTCTATACAAAATCAATATTGTGAATTTTTATATAATTTATTAAATAAAAGGCCCCTTTCTTAAAAATCACCAAAAAATCAAAACAAAAATCAAAATATAAGAGTTGAATTTTGAAATATCACCTACATGACTAACTTTGTAGTGGTGACTATCTAGGAAATAATAACCAAGAAGTTTGATAAAAGTTTAATATCTGATCATTTACTTTGAATCAATCACAAAGAAATCATTTACAAATGAGCTAAGTATCCACCACTGAATTTTTGTTTGGAAAATCTCAGCATGATCCTTATGGATAATATATCTTCTTTAATTATCAATGAAAATTTTTTAGGTCTGAAATTTTATTTTCTATCTAGAAATGAACATGTTCCTTAATGAATGTTGTATCTTCATTCATATTTAAAAACATTTCATGTCTTTTGTAGGTTAAAATTGAGTTCTTAGATGCTTTAGGTAAGGAATACAAAAAAGTGCTTGATTTTAAATCTAAATTAGAAGATTAAAATGGAAAATTATGTAAATATGGTGGGTTTTGGGTTATATTGTGTTGAGTTTTTAAATTTTTGGTTATTAATTTCTTATTTGAACCTCCCATTAAAAATTTCAATTTTTCATTTGATGTTAGAAAACACACATTTACAACCTAACTTCAATGAAAAAACAATGTTTTGAAATTCACTGATTTAAAAATAATTATTTTTTAATTTCTTATACTAAATGATATTTAATAACTAAATGAAAACATCTGTGGACTATTTCCATGAATTTGGATATTAAAGTGATAGTTAACTTATATCTAAGAAAAATTGCAGTAAATGATTTGTTATTAGTATCCAATGTTTTTTTATCACACTTTAACTTGCTTTGATCAATTCTTGTACCTTACATGATAGGTTTGAGACTTTAATCAAGGGTTGGAAAGTTCCCATTAAATTAAATTTTGGACTATTTCTTGTATAAAATGATGCATCAAGTTTTTTGAAAACACCCATTTATATTAAATTTTGGATTGTTTATCATAGAAAATGATGCTTATGAGATAAAAGGACATTGATCATTATAAACATCTAGGGTTTTTTCATTTAAATATGAAAGGTGATTGTGGGTTATAGATTTTAATTATACATATATAAACTAGGTATCAGAATTCACACCCCTCAATTGAGGTTGATGGTTTTATTTATATGGAAACTAATACAAGAGGTAAGTAGGTGATATAAAATTCAAAAACAAAAAGGATTTGAGGATAATATAATCTTACAGCACATAGTCAGGACAGGATAAGCCTATTCCCACACAAAATATCTCTAAAATGCCTCTCAATATGGGATGTATATATTTATCAATCCATATTGGTATATAAAAATTGAATGTGAACTCTAGGAATCCCCTTTGTGAATATATTTTCAATCTGATTTATAGTCTAAATGGGGCCACTCTTTCAATCATAATTCACTTGGATGAAGTGTAATTCAACTTTAAGCCCCATTTTAGTACATTGGAAACAAATACAAGGAAAGATAAATTTAAAGGGAATGATGAAAATGGGTTATTTGGTATGTAGTAATGTAACTGATGCTTCCTCTAAACAAGGGAATTTTATTTCCATCCATAGATGGGAAGAAGATGAGGTATGGAAAGGGAATGTGAAATTGTGGATAAAAATGTACTTGTTACTCCTTGTGTCCCACCACTTTCTCAACCACTTCTATTATGCAACTCCATTGTAGATTACTATCACTACAACCATTATTGTCAACACAACATCTTCTGCAAACCTTAAATACCCATGCTCATCACAGTTCTATGAAATCCCTTTATCCTTATACCATTGTCACATAACTGATTCCACCCTTTAATAATGAGATCTTCCACAATGCCCTATAAACCCCCTAATCGGTTTTGGAGGATCATCACATGATGTTTGTAGTGAAAAAACCCATAAAAGTTCTTTATTTATCATATCAAATCAATATGTTTTATGAAAATAAATAATAATAGACATACCTCATATACATTGTGTTCTATCTCTACTAATCTTTATGGATTATGCTTTATAGATTTCAGTAAGCGACAACCAAAAGAATCTCACCTCCACCAGTTGAATATCGTCTACTAGAATCCTCATTCATAAGAAGAGGACCCCCAAATTCCAAAGGTGTTCTAGAACCTTCACCTTGATGATAAATGGAGAAATGATATTAAGATATCTTTGAACATATCTTGATTATATCACATACATACCAACATGAGGATCATATCCTTTATATAAGATCCCTTAATTTAATAAAGGGATTTGATTCTCGACTACTAACTCCTAATAGCTATCATATGTTACAATTTCATATTCTTGTTGGGGTTTAATAATTTTTGAATATTTCAATGATTATATCATGTTTTATATCCATAGATGAATCAACCCATTGATTCATAACTGAAGGTAAACCAAGTAGGAGAGGTGGTAAAAGCCATGAACTTGATATCCTATATTGAAAACCCATTGTACACTATGATAGATACCCATTCTATGCTACAATAATGGTATCTACACATAATATTGTAGACTCCAACTTAGGGTATATCATACAATATGATATACCCATTTCAGTTCATTTCCAAAAATCTCACACTTGCACTAAAATCCCATAAGGACTTTATGAAACACTTCATAACACTTTTTTAATCCATCAACTCTTTTGGTTATGGTTTATCAAACTCTCTTCATTATGGATCAAACACTTTTTTCAAAATTTAATCCTTATTTTAAGGCCTAACAGTGTAACCCTTAGTTTGTGTAGTGTTGAAAACAAATATGAAATCTTGATTCAACAGATGTGAGAAAAATAGATACCTTTAGTAAAACATTAGATCTACTCAATCTATAAAGGATTTAGGTGTGATTTCAATCAAACATACTCATAACTCTATATGAACATGTCTTACATAAGAATTATCATACACATCATATTCATACCTATATAATTCCTTTGTATATGACATTGAGTGATAAATAAACATTAAACATGTCAATCTAGTATAGGTTGTCTCGTACATTCATGATTCTCTAAAATAGACTCACTAGGTTAATAAATACATCACATGGAATTTATTTAGTATATGGGAACATCACATGTCCCTTATCCAAGTAATTTAGTACATCACATGTCATTCAACTAAGAATTCACATGTATTTCCTTAATTTAATTCAATAAAGGGATCATATATCTTTAACTTGTCATATTATTGGAAACATGTTTTCTTGGTTGAGTTTCAACTGACGACATGATCAAAAAAATACCCAACCACCCCCTGATCAGCTAATCCTCAAGGTCTTTATAAGAAAAGTATCAAAGTATAAAGTTTCTCATGCTAGTTATGTATTTTTTATGAAGAAATGATCATGGACCCTCTCAAAAATTGATTGCAGGGGGTTGAGCTTTGAGAAATCATTAACATCGGGTGCACCATCTCTGAACAGTCACCAATAGGTTTTGTTCTTAGATCTAGAAACACCCAATGACTCTTATATCCATGGTAACTCATGGACCTACTTTCCAAAATTAGGTGTTCACTAGGGAACTTGGACAACGACACTTAAGAACTCACATTGGTCGAGAGGATGGGAAGTAGGGCTCATCACACCAATTAGGGGGGGAACTATTTCATATTATAGGACTCTCTTGTATATTTAAGATATGTCTACAAATCCTTTGTTTATTTCTAAGTATATATAAAACATATCACCCTGAGGTAATGATTAATTATGAATATGAATGGGTCTAGAATCATATTTATATATCTTAGGTTCTCCATTGATAGGGATATTTGTATTTATATAAGTTTTTTCATCAATGGTATCCTTTAATGGGTAGATTATAGGTTCTTTGGTCTTTTATTAGGACGATTCTAATTTTAAGTCATGTGGTGAGGTGATCTGGAGTTTACTGTCATCCAGGGAGATGGAAGATGTTTTGATTTTGGGATAAAACCCATATAATGGTATTCCTATGTATAATCATGAAAGGAATCAAAACCCACATAGTTTAGTGCCTCTTAATAGTACACGTCTCCTTTTAAGTTCATGTGATGAGGACCAAACCATGAAATTTAACGTTTTATAGAGATAATGTTTAGGAAAAAGGTGTCGAGTCAAAGTTTGGTGTGAGACTTATATTGAGGTGGCCCGAAAAGGATATGGTTTCCCAGTTGGATATGAACCTACTGATAATATGGATCAAAGAACATTAGGGTGAATTTGGGTGTTGGTTTTGTACCTTGAGGAGGCTTCCTATGTATCCCATTCATTTGTGAATAAAATCCCATGTAGTTTTGGTAAGTTGGAGATTACAACAATGAGGATGATCATAGGGTGACTCTTCATTGGGAATATAGACCTTTAAAGATTGAGGCATGGATTTGTGGATTATTCCATATAAGAGGCCCATGTGGTAAGGGATTACACCTTATAGGAGTCCCATGTGGTTGGATATGGTTGGGTCTTACACCTTATAGGAGGCCCATTTGGTTTGGACATGATTGGGGATTACACCTTGTAGGATTCCCATTTAGTTAGGGACCATGCGGATGTCATGATATCCGCTGACCTTTAAGCCCCATGAGTCATTATCAGTGTGAGAAATAAGAGGAAGTAGTAGATCTGAAGATAACACGATCCACTCTATCCACTGGTGGATGAGGTATAGGCCCAAAGTGATAGAGAACAGACATTGAAGTGCTCATATCCTCCCATTTTTTAGAACCATATTGAGGCCAAGAGGGGAAAGAGTGTTTCATATTTCAAGAAATACTAGGGGATTACTTTAGGAGGAATACCCTTCTGGTCTTTGGGGAAAAGAAGAGTGACCAGCATCGGCCTTCATAGAAGGTAAATTATAGTGGTTCCCCTCAATCCCTAGACCAGGGAGGTTCACATGAGAACTTATGAGGTTAGAACCCACATTACCATGAGAATGTAGACTTGAAGACATTATAAGGTTTCACCTTATCATGGAGGGTACCAACATGACTCTTCTTACCATGGGTATGTAGACTTGAGAGGTCACGCTGATGTTTCTGATAATCTGATCATAGATGTCAGGTGGCTTTGGAGGAGTCCTTGGACTGATTTCATTATACTAGTTCATGGAGGGTCCAAAGTAGGGCCCGATGATGTGATGGAAGGGAGTGATGGGAGGTAGAGAGTAGAACACCCTAGGATGAATTGTTCCACGTATCATGTTCTTATGCGGGATGGGGTTCCCTCTGCATATCATGTTGTTATGCGGGTGAGGGTAACATCCACGTAGCATTGTGCTATGCAGACCTGGGTTCTGCCTATGTAGAATGTTGCTACATGGTGCCAGGTTCTGCTCGTGTAGAATTTTTCTATGTGGGACTAGCTTCCACCCACGTAGCATTTTTCTATGTGGGGAATGGTTTCACCCGCATAGTGTTTTGCGATACAGGGTACTGGTCTGCAAAGGATTTATTTGTTTATACCTCACAAAATGGTGTCCTCTAATGGGTTTTAAGTTTACAGATGTATGTACAGTTTTTATTTCCTCATTAATGCTATGTGGTGGGTTTACCTATTGGGAATCGACGGTTCTCTCCCAATTCATCTCTAAGTCTCTGCTTTTTGTGTCTCCATCTCATCACCCTTCCTCCTTTTTTGGTTCCCCCTCACGGATCCTTTATAAAAGAATGGAGGGTACAAATAACACCTGGGTTTTCATCTATGTTTGTTCATGGGGTTTAATTTTTGAGAGCCCAAAGAGGATGCCCCGGTCCACTAATGATTTTGTTTGCATGGGGATAGGCGTTTGCGGGGGAATAAATCATTGTTCGTCCCCACAAATGAATTAGTTTCATTTTTGGGAACTGATGGCACTGTCTTGTCTCACAAATGATTTCATTCATGGGGGATAGTCATTCTTGGGGGATAAAGTCATCACTCGGACTCACAAATGACTTGGTTTCGTTATCAGGCATTGGCAGTACCGTCTCACCCCATGAATGATTTCATTCATGGGGTGCTTTGTGAAGTGGTAGAATGCCATAAAAAATGAAGGTCTATGTATCAATTTTTACTACACGGACCTAAACCTTCCTTCACGCCTTCATCCCCTTTGAACATTTTTCTTCAAATTATTCTTTTGGATTTATTTATACCCTTTTAAAAGTTAATGGAATTCTCTTCTTCTTGTATGTGGAATTTTCAGCACCCAAGAAATTCCCCCCATCAAAATAGGTTTTGATTAGGATGAAGAGGAGGTTTAGACCCATAATAAGGGACCACAACTATAAATAGGGGCCAAATTCATTTTTCATTTACTGATTTCTCTCTACGAACTTGATCCCTCCATGAACTCTCAATCACCCACTGCTTTCACGTAGTATTTCTCATTTACGGACACCCTTTCCACGAATTGAACTTCATCACCCAAAAATAGTAATTATTAATATCTTTTATAGTGAACAAATACTTTTCAGATAGAACTTCCCACATATTGACATCTCTTTGGCTGAGATGATTTTTGGCCAATGCTTTGCAGTCCCGCACTTTGCAAATTGATATTTCGTGGACCAACACTGGGTGTGTGAATTGGCATACAGTTTTCCAAGTTTTCTATACATTTTCCTGCATCCTTTTCTAATGAATCTAATATATTTTTGATGATTTGTTGTAATGAAAAAAATGGATTTTTCTCCCACCTCCATTGTTGTGATTAAGAGAACTTCCATTATTGAGAATGTTGAAGAGGATCTTCAACATCACATCATCCCTCATGAGGGTACTCTAAAGAATATTCATTCACCAAGGTTTTTGAATAACCCATTTTCCAATTGACTACCACTATACAATTTTAGACTTCAAGATGATGCTCCCATCCCATTAGTTGATATGAATCTCCCATCCACTTGGTTCGAGGTGTCTCAGGATCGTGCCCAAGTAAACATCTCTACTAAAGGGGAAATCATTTCTGGGCCAGGACAAGAAAAAATATATATTCTAAATGTATCTCTTTGGAATTAAATTATTCAACACATTCATGACATATCCTTGAAATTATCCATCCAATATTATCCAACTATTTTCAACCTCTAGCGAGGAAATCCCAATAGATAATAGATCTCCAAGTGAGACTTACTATTTATAGAAAGTTTCTTAGATGAATGGTTGTGGGCATTCTGGGTGCACTATAATTGCATGGAATCCTCTGAATAATTGGGAGGTTGTTGGATTATGCAAGTTAGTATGGGTTTCTCAGTTTTTAGTTTATTCACCGACTGATATATTTCCCGAATTAATTATTTATTGGTGTTAAAGTACCAATACTTTCCATTTATTTCATGGTGAAGTAGGGGTTAGCTTATGAGATGTCTACCAGCTGTGGGGAATCTCTATTCTTATAAATATTTTTGAAAATTTTCTCCTTGTATCCAATAACTAAGAGGATGTTAGAAAGTTCCCTCCATTAGCTAGAGATTTACTAGCTATGGGAGAGAAATCCCTAGGTCATCCTCTTAATACCTGCTCACTCATTCCGTTTAATGATTGGATAAATATATTTCTGTAGGTTAGTGGTTTGAAGACAAAGGTTCAGCGTACTAGGACACACCCGACTCAATATTTTCATGGTATTTAGGGTTCATACTGTTCCGCCCTTGAGGTGGTTTAATATACTACATTCGGCTATAGAACCTGACCAGACATATCACCAGACTTTAGGCTGGTGGAATTTTTCACCATATTCCTAAGTGGATGGACCTTCCCATCCCATGATGCCTAGATTGGTTTCGGAGTATGGACCATGATGATGGAGGCCAAACTGGCAAAGGGATAACCCATCAACTTATATGTACCCACCCTTTCTCGTATTTACAAATTATTGGACCATATGTAAGAAGGTAGATCTCCACATTGTCTTTGCGGGTCGTTCCAATTCTTATATGATTGGGTGGAGGAACACTGTAAATACTATTAATATCATCATACCATAACGAGAGAGTCTTAGATATCATTGACAATTGGAAAGTGATGGCCTACTCTCTGAACCTACCACTTCCCTATGAAGACATGCTCACTCTCTACAGTGAGAACCTTCACGATGAGTTGTGAACGCCCCTTATCCTAGTGAAATATACATGTGGGTGTAGGGATTTATCTAACATTTCCCAAAAAAATTAATACTTAATACAACAAACTAAACTCAAGTCCCGGATAACTCCACCAGTCCCAGGGAGAAGACCAAGAAAGATGGAGGCAGCATCTGTCACACGTAATCCAACCTTCGCATCGGCACCAGCTCTGAAACCTGCACTGTATCGTGAATCACCCCCTGGGTGTCAACAAAAACCCTCTCCTCAACAATATGAGTAGAGGGGCCTAGGAGAAATCAATTATATTAGTGAAGGAATAAATTTTACTCATTTTGAGATGATCAATTATGTGTCTATTTTATAGCCGCTATGGATAATGATTTACTCTACCTACCAAAACCTAAAAGTCTCAACTAGGTAGGCCTCAATGACCATATAGATAATTGTCCCTTTCAATAGATACTAGGACACACCATTCAGTAATTCTTCTTCTTCAAATAACCATTACAAAAAATAGTATATTCTGGGTAGGTAATGTTCGGAAATCCCCTAGTGAAGGTAGCATATGTTTCCACTACTGCCCATAAGGAAGGAGGTGAGTGGAAAGAAGTTGTTAGTAGATTGGAATAGAATTTTGATGGTTGGATGAATAAAAATACAATAAACCAAATTAATATTATTCTCCAATAATTTTTGAAACAACCAACTATGCCCTCATCCACTTCCACAACAACATTGTCGACTTAATTGGCTCCACAAACCTCCAAAATCCAACCTTTCAAAAAGTGGCATGACTGAAAAGATAAGGAGGTAGTGAAGGAGGATGAACCTACATCAAGTACAAGGTTGTATTTGACACTATCAAAATTTATACCCTCATATTTGAAATAATGGGCACCATCCCACCAAATGGCACCATAAGAAATGGCCATCCAGACAAATTCCTCATTGAATGAGGAGTTGATCTTCGGTTTCATTAATTTCATTTACTTAATGGATACCTTATACAATAATGAGTATGGTTATGAACCCAAGTTCCCCATGCCCTATTGGGGAACTAGAGGAAGAGGCTACAACATCTGAGGATATTGGGGAAGACACAGTCATAAAAGGAACCAGGATTCTAGCCACATCCCTACTCAGACTGTAAATGTTGTAGAAATTCGTGGAAAATACCTTCAGAGGGTCCAACAAAAGTAGGAAAATCCCCCTACACTTGAAAATATTCACCCTAAAACTATCACTCTAGAATATAAATCAAAGGGGGTATAGATATCAGATCACACTCAACAGTCAGGCAGACCTATTCGACCCAACCCACCAAGGACAGGAACACCTCCAACTCCTATTTTGAGGGCCGATACATCTACATAAAATACTCAATCCCCTAAAAATCCTATGAAATAGAATCCCCACCCATGGAAGTGCAAACCTTTAGACCATAAGTAAGACATAATGAAATAGTTATCCTTGGTACCAGGAAATTTATCGATCTCGGATGCTCTAAGTTTATCAAAATACCTTAGGAAAGCACTCATAGAGGCTTTGTTAAGCCCTCAGGAGTTTGAAACTGAGGTTTCCACTACTGAGTTCTATCAGACAGAGACTGATCCTGTATAATTTCATGCAGTTATCTCCTTAATATATTAAGATGAATATTTCATTATGTAGGGACACATCAGACCCTTGTATGTATTTGGCATGATAAATGGTTTAGATGTTTGAAAAGTTTTCATTGAAAATGGCTATGGAGTTAACCTCATTCCAGTAAAACCACTTCAACAACTAGGATATGATGATGATAACATAGTACCTTCCACCATAACACTATAGGGTTATGAAAAAAGTGAGAAAAAACCATTTGGATAAATCAAGCTCAAGACTCAGTTTGGATACCTCATAACTGACTCAGAATTTCTGGTGTTTTAGAAAAACATGGCCTTCTACATCTTTCTAGAAAGGCCCTAGTTTTATCAACATGTGGAAATCCCATAATCGTACCATAAATGCATCAAATACTACATTAATAGAAAAATTAGGATGTCATATTCCAATAAGTATCCATTTGAATCCTACGAGTCACATTATATTGATGCAGGATTCTATCATAGGAATGGGATACAACCCCTAGTTGATGGTGTTAATTGGTTCACCGCCCCAAATGGTATGTAAATTATCTCATCCAACCCATTAAAGAAACTCAGTGAAGACTATGTATTACCCATCAATTAGGTAGAGTATATGAGCCCAAATCTAGGTGCATGTTCAGCAATCTTTTTGGCATCATTTCTGGGGACCCAAGTAAGTATCTTAGACACTCACCTTATTTTATCACCCAAAATTCTCTTTTCTCACCCCCATTTTTATTCTCTATTCCGCTTTTTATTTGTGTATGTCCAAATAATTTCAAATCATCATTTACAAATACATACAATAGAGTTTCATCAGCAATATCCCTTCATAAACTCAGCCCAGAATCAAATAGTAAATCCAAATTGGTAAGCCCCTCATATAAGGAATTTCATTGATCAAACCTCAAATGATTACCCCACACCTGGTGATATTTACACTCATTTGGATAATAAATGTTTTAAAGATAAATTTACAGTCCTCTCCAGGATGGTTGAAGAGGTCAAACTTAATGAATTCCATGATGTTAAACCCCTTACCCATTCTATTCCTTAGACATTGATTGAAAAAATGAGTAATAAAATGGATATAACGAATTGTGAGGTTTCATATTTGATTTTAGAGTTACAAAACATTAAAACTTATGAAGAAACCATCCCTACACTGAATATCCCTTCCATAACCTTATGTGTACTATCTAGTTTCCCACAAACCTCTCATGAATTTACTGAATAGCCCACTTTAGAATCTAAGAAATCAAAGTTGGATAATGAGGTGAATTGGTAAGTGAATGTTGAAAGTAAACCTAAGGAATATGAGGGGACTATTAATGAGTGTTTAAATCCTAAGTAAATTGATTTTATATATTCAAAAGAAGATAATTTGACATCATGGATATATTGTCCTGAATATTTCTCCATTTTTTATTTTTTAGAAACAAATATTACTGAAACATTTGGAAAAATCATCAACTTTGAGTCAGTAAAAACCCTTAACACTGAAATTTAACACCTGGGGGTTGAAACATATTTTCATAAGGAACCATTTCTTTCTAAATTCTTGGAGAAGAAATTGATTTTGATTCAGATTTCCAATATTCTTTAGGAAATTTCAATCAATCCAAACTCAAAAACATTATCCTTCCTTCCCCACTAAAGTATCACATCATAGGTGATAACCAAGACATTGCAGTATTCATTCATTCTTCTCTTGAAACCAATAAATTTGTAATGATAATTGATGTCTTAGGTGAGGTAAAAAAGCAAATGGATCAACCATTTCAAATATTACTTGGATTTTCCCACTCATTGTAGAACATAGGCTTTTACATGAAATAAATTTTAAACAAATAATAAATCTTAATATAGTATGGGTGGTGAAAATGGGGTCCTGAAAATGTTGAAAGTCGGTGTTGGATAAGTTTTGGGAGTCCAAGTTAAGCTAATGACTTTAAACTAAGTTCTTCCTAGGAGGCAACCCGACTTCTATGTTGATTTTTTTGTTAATGGAATACCCTTGGGGTATCCAATGTGATAGAATGTATCTTGTGAGTGAGAATTTACAGCTGAATAATTTTAGTATTTCCATATAATACCCATTCCTTCCAAAGTTGAAACCCAGCCTTCAAACACCCCCAAGGAGTCAACACATAGCATGAATAAAAAGTGATCAATTTCTTATTGAAGGGTCATCAACTTAAAACCAAGTGGTTTTGTTCCATTATTTCATTTCAAATCACTTATCCCCCTCTTTATTCCAAATTATGAACTCTCACTTATCTTATCTTTCAAACACTGAGGTTAGTTTCATTCTAAGTTGGGGGGAGTGAAAATCTTGGTATTTAAAAAAATAGGCTTTTATGATTAAAATTCAATTCAATGAAAAATTAAAATTCAATTCAATATCCTTTAATGCATTAATTTAAATTTTGAAACATGAAAAGTGAATTTAAAATGATTTTGAATTCCTTGATTATGATTTTAATGCATGTTTAAGTTCATGAGAATAGTTTTTGGAAAGTATGGTTTTTTTATAGGATTTTTCCCTACTAACATTTTCATCCTCTTAATCAAAATTCCACAATGTAAGTCTATTGGATTTTGGTTTTAATGTTGATTTATTGAGTCTCTTTTATTATAGTATAGGTTTTGGGGCCACTTTTATTTTAATTTGAGTATCCAAAAAAATGAAAAAAATACCATGTGGAGCAATGTTTTGTCTAAATGTGTGGTTTTCATCACTTGAAGATAGTCAATCCATAGTTTTATTTCCCATAGTTAGGATTTACATATCTATTATAGATCATGGAATTTAAAATATGTGTGGTGTTCAACACTTAGGGATCGTGACTCCATAGTTTTCTTTCCCAAATTAAGTTTTTTCATCTCTATTATGGATAAAAAATCAAAAAAAATGGGGAAAAATAATAAAATAAAAAATATATATAAATGGATACTAATCTTAAGTTTTAAGGTGATTCCCACTTATATCTTACATTTTTTTCCCCTTTGAACAAGAAAATGGGCCCCATGTCTTTTAAGATACACAACACTACATCATGCTTAATTGAAATTGGATAAAATGTGGCGATGAATTTGAACAAAATTATAGGCTTGGTCTTGGAATATTCTTATGAACCTAGCTTGTGTTAAATTATTTTGATAGGTTTCATGATTATTTGGAACCATTTATTTTGGTGAGAATTGTATGTTAAAATATTTTTTAAAAAAAGGGAATTCAATTTCATATTTTTGAGATACTTTTTGCTCGGGACTAGAAAAACTCAAGTTGGGGGTGTGATTAGCCACTAAATAGGATAATATTAATTTTTTTATATTTTAATATTAATTTATTATAAGGTCCATAAACACCAATTTTAATGAATTTTATAAATTGAACTTCATTTCTCATTAGATGTGCAATTCTTGTATAAAGTTTCTATTTAGGCCCAATTAGTCATCTTCTTGTGGAATTCAATTTATTAATTGTTTTAATTTTATATTTTTTATATAATTTATCACTTTTATTTGAACACTTTTTCTTTTAGGATCAAAGTATGAATCATAAGGGAAGATGGAGATTTTTAGGAATGAACGCAGAAATTTATAGACAAAGCATAATGGGCCTTAGGACCATAAAATAAAAGTGGAGCCCAAAATTGAAGCCCAATGAAGCTCAAATTTTAACTGTATAAATATAAAATTATTGGGATCATTTCATTCAACTTTTTTTGGAGCTAATTATAAAGTTTTCAAGGAAATCTAGGGAGCCTAATTTGACATTTAATTTGTGGGCCATATTTGAAGGCCCATAACACCATCCCACCATTTCAAGCATAACATCCAAAAGGATGATCCAATTTTCATTAAATTTTGAAATCTATTAGAGGAAACCTGTAAGAATATATTTTTCTTCTACTACAATCAAATATTCTTCCATATACAATGACTTATTTTCACGCCAAGAGGGGGGGTGAATCTAGTCCTATTTTTTTGATAAACTTTGAAATGTCCAATTTTCTTTATTATCACCCACCTTTTGACTCTCCTGATTAATGGGGAGGGAATTTATTGTTTGGTGGTTGACCTAAGGAACCAAATATTCCTATATAATGAGATGGTGGTGAAGGGACTTAGGACAATGTTTTATTCTTTCAGTTGTAATTTCATGATTTAATTTTGTAATTGCATTGTCAATTTCTCTCACGTAAGTTTTTAATTCATGTTCATTTATTAATAAAATTTCTTATTATTCATATTGATTTATTTTTTACTTTCCATTAACATGTTTATACCACTTAATCAAGGTTTGAATTTATTTACACCAATAATCGTGAAATTACTCACACAAAGGTGGGGTGTTTGTTATTTCAATGTGTTCACTTATTCAATACTGATTATTTAACTTGACTTCCCACTTCCATTGATATAATAGCATCAATGGAGGTATAACATTTTATGGGTTAATCCTAGGGAGTTTCATGGGGTGGATTGAATTTTTATTTCATGTTCTTTAATATCAATTCATTATTTTAAGACTTCCATTTGATGTGTTATTTTCATCTTTGTCTTCGCCAACTTTAACGACGGCGCATTCTTTATGCCAGTATGATCCAATTACTTGGAGTGATCATGAAAGTGATCCTATAAGTGCATCGGTTATTAGCCTTGGAATTTTTTAGGGATTAAATTGGTTAATGAGGTTGTGGAATTATCTAATTTTATGGATACATCTTTAATTAGTGATCTCAAACTTTCTAAGAAAAAAATACATCCAATCCACCCCAAGAAACAACCTAGGATCGAACCATATTAATTAATTATTTCCACTAAAATAATTAGGTGTTTAATTCATAAATTAAAACCATTTTCTTAATAAATTTAGTATTTTTCTATCCAAATTTAAATTAACCCAAAGATGGTCACTCCATATCCAATTCTCCTTTCAAATTTTAGTTTCTCAAGGTTTCTTCTTCGGTCCCTATGGATCCAATCCCTAATTGTACTTCAATGAATTCTTATACTGGTAGGGTAAATTTGGGTACAACCACACATCATTCTTCATTTTATATAAATCATGGTTTCAGCTTTAAGCTTGGTGGATCTTGGGTTTGAGGGTGCCTTGTTGTTCTCACTGTGTTGATTAAGTGTTAATTGATCCTTGAAACCCATCATTGGTATCAAATATTGACCATGTGGTTTGATTGTAGAAATAATGTTTAAAGTTTATGGATATAATTTTAGATGCTGTAAGACCTATCACAAAACACAGTTGATGATTTGTTTTGTGGATTTTAATCCACGACATATGATATTGTAGTTTGTGGCATGGTTCAAACCTTCATTTTTCAATGTATCATAGTGTATGATATAGGCCATCATAATGTAATATAGCATCAATAAAAGTTCATAAAACAAAACATTGTATCTTTATAGTGATATGATTCATGTCATAAAGAATGACTATCAAGCGAAAAATATTTTATTCCTATGTTGGTCATATCATAAGAGGGGCACAGATTTATTCTTATATAGATGATTGTGCATGTCTGATTAATCCTATTTGGGTGTATGTTGTTGCCTATTATCAGAATGGAATCCTTTGAGTGCTTATGGAATTCCCTTGGGTATCCAAGATGGGTTCTTTTCTGACCATTCTTATAAAGATAAAAAGGTCAATATGAAATAGTCACCTTATACATTTTGTATTTCAAATCCATTTTAGCACATGTAATACTCAATTACCTTATTCAATAGGCACCTTACAATTAATTAGGTTTATTCAATTACCTTTTATACTAGGTGATAAGGTTAGTATGGACATGTATCCAATTTCCAATTCTATATTAATTTATATATATCAAGGCAAAGTGATTTAGGCTTTCCATTCAATGATTTAAGATTTTTTTATTAAATTGAAACACTTAACTTTATAAATGTAAATTCAAGTGCACCCAAAGAGTGTCTCAGGTAATCACAATATTGGTCACTAAAGTTGTGACAAAGAATGTAGTTTAAATTGGGTGGTTTGTGTTGAGGTGTCAACCTCTAATGATGTCAAAGGGTCTCATTAGGGCCTTAGATTTCAATTTAGACAGTTTAATCTAAATCATATGAATTTTGAAGGCAACTCATGGTTAAATAAACATGTGACATAATGAAAATATTTCATAAATGGTGAGACATTAAGTAAAAGTCATAGACTAACTACCTTAATCCAGAAGTAGATAACTCGTCCAGTATCAGCTCTTGGTTTGGTCCAGATCATAATAAAATGGAAAAATAGAAAAATTACCTAAAAATAGTGCATATGATCTCTCCCTAAAATAGTATGAAACTCAGTGATAAAAACTGAGAAAAGAGGACAGCATATCAAAGCTCTTACCAAGAGGGACCCAATGAGACAAACGGTGTTCTGATCAAAGTCCAAATGGGAGAGATCCTTCAAATAATAGCTTAGGAAATCCATGGAAATATCAAGAAGGGTGGGGAACTACATGTTTTAAAATATAGGGGAATAGGGTTAGAAAATTTATAAGGAATTAAGGTCAAAATATTAATTTTAACCCCACTTTAAAAGGTTGCACGATTGGTAATATCGTGTGTCAACCATGCATCCAGCTCTAACCCAATGAACCCCTTACACGAGCTAGGCGTATGTTTTGACTAACCATGCATAGCCTATGAAAAACCCCTCTGCAATATAACCTACAACCCTCACATGGTTGTGTGGCCTGGGTGGCATAGTTAGGACAAACCATGCAGCCCCTTTATGTGCATTGGATCACCCTGCATGGTTTCTACTAACTGTGGGGGCCATGTGCTTCTTCCAAAACTCAAGGCTCCAGGATCCAAATAAGCCCCAAATACCCTTGAAACCTCTATAACCTCATTATACATTCACATTAGGTCAAAAATAATGAATTCAACTAAAAATAAAAGGTTTCATACCTTATAGAAAAAGAGGGATCTTACAATCTTCCCAAGAAACTCATCCCCAAGTTTCCCTTCCAAGGGTGGTAAAGATTTGTCTCGGAATAACTCCGGCCACTAATCATGTACATCAGCCTCTCTTTCCCAAGTCTCATCTTATACATGGTCTTGCTTCCAAAGCACCCATAAAATAGGTAAATACCTACCTCAGAGAGTCTTCATACTCTGATTGATGATACAAATAGGATACTCCATAAAATAATCATCAGACTCTAGTACAACATCTTTAAGATCAAAAGTTTGATATGGGTCGGTGTGATATTGGTGAAGCTGTGATATATGGAAGATTTTATGCATGGCACAGTAACTTTGAGGAAAACCTATTTGATAGGCTACCATCCTGACTCTCTCCAATATCTCGAACGGTACAACCAACCTAAGAGTCAAATTCCCTTGCCTCTGTATCCACATATGCCCCAATCTAGGGGAAAAGCACAAGAAAACATGATCCCCAATCTAAAACTCCAGAAGTCATAGATATTAATTGGCATAATATTTCTATCTAGACTAAGTAGTAATTATATGCTTCCTAAAAAATCTACCTAATCTAATGTCTCCTGAATGATACAAGGACCATATAGTGTTACCTCTCCTACCACTATTCATCACATAGTTGATTGACATGAATTGTCTTATAAGTCCTCATAAGTATCCATCTAAATCATCTATTTATATATATTATTGAAGTAGAATTTGATAGGAGATATATGTTTCTCCCAAGAACCTATGAAATCAAGGACACAAGCTTGAAGCATGTCCTATAGCACCTTTATTGTCTATTTGGATTGGATGTTAGTCGGTGGGTGGTAAGTTATGCTTAGAAGAACCTATGTACACAATGCTTCCTGCAACCCCTACCAGAATCACAACATGAAATGAGCCTCCCTATTAGAAATGATAGTACGAGGGACCCCGTGTAGTTGTATAATCTCACGGTCATATAGTCTCCCTATCTCATCCATTGAGAAGGTCTCTCAAATAGACTACCCAAACTACATCGATACCTCGAGGTGACCTTGGTAAAATATTCACAAAATCTATCACGACATCATCCCATTTCCATTTCAAGACCAGTAAAATCTATAACAATCTAGCAGACCATTGGTTCTCTATTTTCACATATTAACTGGTAGAACACCTAGTGATAATACCTACAATCTAATGCTTCATCCTAGGCCACCAATACTGACGATGCATGTCACAGTATATCTTGGAAATCCCTAGGTGCACTGCCCATTACAAAGCATGTGATTCTTGCATTAACTCCTCTCTCATGTCAGTGGGCACCCAGATACGCCCATGTATAAGGAGGATTTCATTCTCATCAACCAAAAAATTTAGATGTGGGTTTGTACATGAAATACTCTCCCTCAGGACCAAGCCTTTGGGATATGATAACTTCCTCCTCTTTACCCTATAAAAAAGTGATGAGGCTACCACCATGGATGTAAGAAAATGATTCTTGAAACTCTATTAAACCTCTAGATGCATCTCAGAAAGAAGATCCATCAACCTCCATTCATCATTGTATTCCTGAACCACTTACATTTGAGTCTTCCAACTTAGAGAATTTGTAATTGCATTGCCCTTCTCAAGAATATAGGCAATCCCAAAGTCGAAGGGTTGAAGTTTTTCAACCCATATCTATTTCTGAGGTTCAATTCACACTGCATCAAAATATAATTGTTGATTTTGTGGTATTTTTACACCTCAAATATCTCTCCCATGAAATAGTGTCTCCAGTAACGTAAGACATGGAAAACTACTACTATCTTAAGGTCCTATGTTGGGTAATTACACTCATGAGGCCTCAACTACTGAGACCCATATATAATAACTTGATATACCTGCAGCAGAACTTCTCCTAGCCCAATTCCTGATGCATCACAAAACATTTTATATTCCATGCCACACTCGAGTAGTATCAAGATCAGGGATGAAGTAAGTCTTCCCTTTAACTCCTGAAAATAATTCTCACATGCTTCATGATAGATAAACATAACACCCTTCTTGGTCAATCCTATAAGAGTTGTTGCAAGATGGAAGAAATACTATATAAAAAACTGTAATATCCTCCTGACCCTAGGAAATTATGTATGTCAAACATGTTCTTAGACTGCTCCTAGGAAACTATGACCCTCACCTTCTCTAGGTCAACTGATACTCCTTATTTTGATATAATATGACCCAAGAAGAGACCTTGTCAATCCAGAAGTGGAATTTGGTGAGTTTTTCATACAACATGTGCTCTCTTAGTGTGCTCAAAATGATATCAAGTTGTTTGACATGATCATGTTGAATCTATGAGTACACCAAGATGTTGTCCACAAATACCACAATGAAGGGATCTATTGATTGGTGGAGGACCTGATTCATCAAGTCCATGAAAATGGTGGGTGTGCTCATAAGACTGATTAACATAACCAGATACTCATAAATAATATACCTACTTCAAAATGTTATATAAGGTATGTTTAAAGGTCTAAAATGTACCTGATGCTAGCCTGACCTCATACTGATCTTCAAGAATACTCTAGCTCCTCATATCTAGTCAAAAAGATCATCCATGTGAGGCAATGGATACTGGTTCTTAACCATAAACTATTTCAATTTTTGGTAATATATGCATAGCCTAAGGGTTCCATCCTCATTCTTGGATAATATCATGGGTGAACCCTAAGGTGAAGTACTAGGTTGGATAAAACCTTTAGATTCCAAGTCCTCCAACTACCTATTGAGCTCCTAAATCTCTGTAGGTTTCATCCTATATGAAGGAATGGACACTAGAGATATTCCTATAATGAGCCCGATCATAAATTCTTCGTCTCTCTTGGGAGGTAGTCCTAAAAAATCAATAGGGAATACATCCCTAAACTGATCTACTATTTGAGGAAAATAAGCCTGATATATTCCCTCATGCTCCATATAAAGGATAGAAATCCAGGCTATCACTCCATCTATCCCATGATTATCTGGTTCAACTCTACTTTCCTGGATATCCCATTCACCCTTGTAAATATAGATACCTACCTCCGGTGATGTAAATGATACTTGGCGGCAATAGGATTCCACATAAGCGTGATAGGGGACCAACCAGTCCATTCCAAGAATGACATTAAATCCCTCCATCTCAATGAAAAAGATGTCTCATAAGAAATGATAACTACCAAACTCAAGTGGACACTCCTTTCATTAATTTACACTCTCTAACCATACTCACAATGGAGTATCTAGAGTTATCACCTGACAGAAGTACTGAATTTAAAAGCACAAGACCTTCCATGATTAATACATAAATAAAGAAGTGTGAGGAACCTATTTAGAATAAATCATATATGATAGTAGAGGCTACTAAAATAGTACCTTGTACTGTAGTTAGATATTCACTCTACTCCTCGAGTATCGGCTGTACTGCATGCAACTAGCCTGATTCTCGGCCCTGAGCTACAACTAGACTACTCAGAATGGGTCTACTCTACTGATGCTAAAATCCAAAAGTCTCTCTACCTCGGCCATGACATCCTCCTCAACCTGGTGGGTTAGTGCTATTCTATATCCCTTCTTGATGTGGTGTTACCAATCATTTTCCATAAGGTGGAGATAGTTTGGATCCTCTCCTAATAGGAACAGATGGGAAGGTCGGACAGAATCTCTAAATATGACCCATTTGGCTACAGGATCTACACTCAACTGGGTTTTTGTCGCACTAAGGCTTCATGTCGACTTTCCTTATACACTGATGTCATACAACTGAACTACCCATATGCATATTATTACTACCACCACCTTGGTGAGTATTCTTGTGATGACATTTCCTACCATTGTAGGAACTAATAATCTACCTTGGTACTATGCCACTATTCCCCATGTCATTTTCTTACCTTAGATTGAATTATGTAATAATGTATTGATTCACAATCTCTAAAATGGTATCTAGATTGAATACATTTATGTGTGATCGGATGGTGTATCTAATCTCATCCTTGATGTGTCTTACCCTAGATAGCTCATCTCTGGCTATGGTCAGTGCAAAATGCTAAAGCTCGGTAAAGTGAGATGAATAATCCATAACTAGAATGGTTCCTTGCTCCAGGTGGAAGAACTCTCTAACCTGATCAGCTCTCAATGTTTCTAGGAAGAAGAATTCATATAAACTAGACTGAAAATCCCTCTAAGTAATACCCTAATGATGATCATTCATATTCATAACATCCCACCAATTCTTGGTGGAGTCATGAAGCATGTAAGTAGCTAGCTTTATTCTCCTCTTAGGAGGTGTCTCAATATGCTCAAAATTGATAGCATGGCCTCCAGTCAGGACTCTACAGCCTATGGACCGAAATCCCCCAAAAACATGGGTAGGTGTTGCTGCTAAAACTCTCGGGTCAAATCCGACACAGAAGAAGCAATTCTCAAAGTAGCCTGCATAATATTCATAAGATACAAGAATCCCTCTTGAAATTGGGAATAATTTCTTACATTGGGAATAGTAGGAGGTTCCACAGGTGGCACTACTAGAGGTAAAACTGGTGGACCAGGTCCTAACACCTCTGGATCATGGTCATCACCACCCTCTTAGCACACAAATTGAGGACATCATGGCGGTATATCTCTAAAAATTCCAAGAACAACCCTCAATTAGGATTTGATAATGAAAAAACACATATATAAAAGTAGGATGGATACAGGCCTTCCTTTAAGTAAGTAACACCCCTCTACCTTCTCTTAAATCTAGGTCTGAGTGGTAAGATTGGTCATAAGGAATCATGAGAGAAACTACCTAATCCCACTACTAAGTTCAGTTCTAGATCAAGTTCTTCGTTTTTACTATAATGGTCTTGGTATATGGACTTTCAATTGAAAGTTATAGAGGAAAACACCCTTTAACTTTCAATTGGAATTCCCATTTAATGGTGGTCCTATTAGCATTTAATATTTATCAATTCTTGCATGTATTATATAAACCAATTATATGAGTACCATTCCCAATTTATACAATTACTTTCTTTATAAATTATGATTATTAGTTCATTTAACTACATATAGTTCTTTACATTAAATTGAATAATGTAATAGGTAGTATAAGAAGTTTTGACTAGATGAATCATCATTTCCAATTTATATAGGTATATACACTCTTTAAATTACAAATGAAATTCATTTATTCAAAATAAACTAACATATAATTCTATGTAACCTCGATTATATAACTCAAACATATGAAAAATTGATTAATTAAGGAAATATGATCAAACTATATGGGAAAAACTATTTAGGTTGATGCAGAAATTTAATAAACAGCTATTAAATTGCATTCTTCCTGCAAAAATGTTTGTTGTATAACCCTCAGGGCACATAAAATAGATATCATGTAGTCAAACAATGCAACTTTCATGGCATGGCATAATGCATGACATTTTATTCCCTAAGGTGCCTAAAATGATGCATGATCAATGCTTCCTTATCATACTAGTCCAAGGTAAAATATATATAAATCATAATGAACCTAAAAACCCATGTGCATCACCCAATGGTGAAAACATATCAATAGTAATAAGAAAAATATAGAACGATGATTTCCTATTCTCTAAAAATTTCCCATTTTTTCCCTTATGTGGGTTAACTACTCCCAGGTATAGGCTCATTACCAAATTATAACACTTATTAATCTCATTTCTACAATCCCAAAATAGTAAGGAAAATAAAAAAAAACATTTTATACCACTTTATGGCATCCCATCTTAGCTTATCTAGTAACGGTAGTTGAACCAGTTAGCCAGATGGGCTTAAGCATGCCTCCCCATATGCCAGAGTTGGCTGACTGACAATGGGGGTCTATAGTGGTATGTGGGGAGAATATACCATCATAATCAGAGTAGAGATCAGTAGTAAAATAAAGTAATAAATATTGGAAACAAAAATAAACAAAATTAGTGACAATGAATAAGGCAATGAAACAAGTATAACCAACTGAGTAATAAATAATCAACTCAAAATATGAATCAATACCATATACAAAAATGATGTCATGTTTCTAGAAAATGGATCGAGAATACATGGAAGTAGGTAGATACAACATTTTTCACAAAATATTCAAAAAGACCAAAAACTATCTAAGCATCCCAAGAACTGACTCAGTCATCTACTACCAAGATCCCATCCTATTATAGGAATTCACACATTTAAAATTGGACGCTTCCCCTTATTGATACCTAAAAACATATAATTTGTCTGGGTACCATCAGTGGTCTGGATAGGATGTGAGATAAACTCATTATTCCACCACCAACTGTGTATATACAAATCCAGTATGTGAATATAAACTATAATAGTGTACAAAAATATCAAAGTAAGATAAGAAATAAATATAACTCATGCTGGGATCTGGTTCCTTCTGGGACACCTGACTGACTATACTTGATTTATCCAAATATGGATATCTTTGAGCATGTATTCAATTAATTAATGTAACACCCTAATATTTTATGGTATATCTATTCTTAAATAAATTCAATTTCTTCGATGGTATACATTATATGCAACACCAATCTAAAACAAACCGCGATGTACTATTAAATATTATCATTTTAACACTAACTTTTAAGTTGTGGTTGTGAATAGGATTAACTAAATTATAAAAATATAGTTTACACATGTTTATAAAATTAATTAATTGATTAATAATTAATTATAAATAAAAATAAAAACCAATTGAATATAATGGATGTGTTTTTATTAAAAAAACTATTTTTATGCCCACAATGGTATTTTATCATAATAAATTAAATTAATAACTATTAGTGAAATATATTTATGAAATATATATTTTATATATTCAAAAAAATGTTTTTAAATTCATCTAATAAGTTTTATAGGCTTAAGATAAGAATAAAACCAATTTTAATCATAAAAGGTTATATTTTTTATAAATACAGTTTTACCGCCGTTTAAAGGTAAACCTATTTTTAAAAAAAATTGAAAATTTTATATATTTTATTTTAAAAAATAAACTTCTTATTTTAAACTATAATATAAAAATTTACTTTCAATATTTGTTATTTTTCTGATAAGTCTCATGTTTTGATAAATGGTGATAAAATGTTGCATTTTAATTGAAAACAATTTTTTGTCTAAATGATTTATAGGGTTAAATTATATTTTTAATTGGTTTTAAAGTATAATTAGATCAATTTTTTATCATTTAATATAATTTAGTTCATTTTAATCAATTTTACATTAAATACAGATATAAAAATATTTCAATCTTTTGAATGTTTTCACTTTAAAACCACGCTTTCACGCCCTTTCTATGAGATTAATTTTAAATTAATTTTAGCCACTTATGTGATTTGAATTTTGAAAAATGGATTAAATATTTGGAATCATAATTTATAAATTTATTAATTATTTCCATTTTATTTTTGGACAAAATATTAATAGTAAAATTTGGTTATTTTTATTACCATAGTTTAGGGTAAATTGGGTAATTAAAGGTAAAAATAATATTATACATATTATAAAATCACCCTAAGACATGTCATAATTTTATTTTATGAGTTATTTTCCACCAAAATCATCATTGGGATGATTTTTTGGCCTCTTAGAGCCACTTGTATGACTTTAATCCTTTTTTAGTATTTTATTCTAAGGAAAGTCCAATATGCCATACTCATGTTTTTAATAAGTATTACATTTTTTATATGTGGTTAATCAGAATATATATTCAAATATAAATAGTAATTTTAAATTTTAAATGTTTATATTCATCATGTAAATTTATTTTTAATTTTTAATAAATAAATAATTACCTTAAAGGTTTACACAATGATGATGCAGTAATTTTTTAATTAATAGAAATATCAAATAAATGATATTAAAAATATTAAAATAAATATAATTTGAGATAATTAATGTCATAAATTAATTTTATGTATAACCTAGACATATTAGTATTTATTAATGGTTTTGGTTCTAATTTATCTTGTGTATTGATATTTTTTAAAAATCCAAGAAATTAATAGTGTCAAAATTGACATTAATGATATTTTAAAATAAATAATATTTTATTAAATGATCTAAAATTAATAAAAATATAAAATTAGTCCAATTTATTTTTATAAGGTTTAAAATTTCATCCATTACTCATTTATGTATCATTATGTATTTTATAGTAACTATATTAACCCTTAATGAGTAAAAATCCAAGTTGTCACGGTAAGAGTTAAAGGGTTTAGATAAGGGTTAAAGGAAAAAGATAAGGGTAAGAATGTAACCTAAAATTTTCCAAAAAAACTATTGTATGAATATTATTATACTCTTATCACATTAATATATAATTTTAGTTGTTTAACGGATACTTTTCCATGAAAATAACTTATATAGTATTTAAATCAAAGATAGTTACAAAATGTCACTCTCTTCGTATTTAATATCTTTTATGTCTTCACATATGGAATAAATCATGATATGGAAAAAAATAAATATCTATTTTTATATTAATTAAAAAAATTATTATATAAATTTATTTTTAATTTTTATAAATTATATAATTACCTTAAAATATTATTCAATGCTAAAACAACATTTATTTAAATTACAGAAAAATAAAATAATTGATTTTAATAATATTAATGTTGATATATTTTGGAGGATTTAATGTGTATAAAAAAATTATAGATCTATAAGATATATTATAAATGTTTTAAATCATTATATTTGAATTACTACTTTTTCTTTATGTATTTAAAGTCAAATTAAATGAATAGTATCAAATTGGACAATAATGATACTTTATTGAATTAATATATTATTAAATTACATAAAAATCATAAAAATATTAACTAATTACAAATAGGATAATATATGGTCTAAAATTTATTCCCCTATTCATTTATAGTCCATTTGGAAGATTGTTTCTCTAGAATAGCCTTATTATATTTTAATATTTTCTGGATTTCCAAAAGTGTCTCTCACCTCAATTATAAAAAGGCACCTCCTTCCTCACTTCCTCACAAAAATTTGAGCCATATATATTAACCAAACCATGATCATTTCTATTATAAACATCCTTGTTTAATTTATAGATGTTTTTTTCTTCCAAAATACCTACCCTAGATCACTTAATAAGATATTAAAGGAAGTCCGACAAAGAAGAGGTAATAGTCTTTATCGACTCTTTCAAGTTTGTTTCTTCTTACACTTCCTGTTCATATTTTTTTTCATGATAAAGTAATAAATATATTATCATACATATTCTGATATTTTATTATGAATATTATACAACCATATTCCACCTTTTATCCATCCTACGAAAAATAAAAGCATTGAGCGTGTGTAAGTATGGCTTACCGTCTCCACACCGTGGTGTAATCTGTTTTTCATCACCAATTTACTTGGATGGGTATAATTATGTAAATAATGGATATATATGATAATTATGATATGATATTGATTTTGGAAAAATTAATATACCACACACTTCCTTATAATTTCACTTATTAATAGAATGATGTCATCGCTCGTGCATACATACGGTCTACCGTCTCCACGACGCGATGCGATTCATTTTCCATGTTCAAAATTAAATAATGATTATAAATATGTATTTAATGATTAAATATTATATTAATAAAATCAATATCATTATGGATATGAAATTACTATATCATATTCCACTACTACAAAAACGGGCAAGGGAAGCACCACCTTTTATCAACACTAAGCAAAAAGTGCTGATAAAGGAACCCTGTATCAACGCTAAAATTTTAGCATTAATAAAGCATCCCTCTATCAGCACTAAAATTTTAGTGCTTATAAAGGGTACCCTTTATCAGCCCTTTTTAGCGCTGATAAAACCGTAGTCCCATATTTTATAAAATCGGGCGCACAGTATCCTCTGTTTATCGCACCCTCAAGCTCTCATGGTACTGTACCCCTGTGACAACTCCCCTTCCCCCCCCCCCTAATCTTCTCATTACTGGACCTCCGCCACTAGACCTACTCCTTATCCTCCCCCTCTAACCCCTTCCACGGATCCTCCTCCCCGTAAACCCTACTTCTCCTCCTCTCCGCTCGGCCCTACTCCCTGCGAACCCTACTCCACCATTTCTCAATGGTTGGAGGCTCCTCCCATGCACCTCCTCCTATAGCGGTTGTGCCTTCCCCTCCTGACTTAGCACAGAAGACTCCATGACCGCTCGATGCTTCTTCTCTCCCTCCATCGCGAGTACGATCTACTCTAGGTAAATCTCTCACTTCTCCTTTTAGGTTTATTTTTGGTGGATAGGTTTTGAAGTGTAATTTTGGTTACTGCATGAAGTATTTTTGTCATGGTGTAGAGATCACTAGATTATTCTTATATAGGGATGTCCCTAGATTAATCTGATATACTCCCTTTTGGGTTTATTTTATGTGATCTTAGTTGTGCTGTGAGGGGTGGTAATGTGGTGTGATGTTCTTAAGTTGTTTCAAGTTCATCTTACATGAACCTTTTGGTTAATATTCTATAAGGGGTATTATAGAATGATTCTCCTTTCTACGATATGGAAACCTGGGTGGTAATTTTCTAAGTTGTGTCTATTTGAGTTTTGTTTCACTATACTACCTTTTATTGCATCGTGGTTTGGTTTAAGGTTCTCTGAGTTAGAGGGAGGAGACTGAGGATCACACTGTGATCCTAGATATTTTTAGTGCCATAAAATGGTTTACTTGTTTGTTTCATGGACCTTATTATATTAATATAAATTTTAATGCGGTTTGAACCTATAGATTCAAGGGATAACATTCCATGGTTTTTGGATCATAGTTGTATTATGGAATGGTGAACTTTTTCACATCATTATCCTTTAATTTTATATAATGGTTATAAATTTAGGCCTTGTATAAAATTATTTCTTATTTGAAAAACTTTCCTAGAACCCTAGGGGATTAGTGATGTATATTTGGATATCTTTAGCCTCCCTTTGATTGGTTTTCTTCCAAAATTTTAAGAGATCAACCTCTTTAAAATCTAAGGTGAATTTATTTTCTCTTCTTCTTGATTCTCTTATTGAACTTTCTTCTTAGGAAGGATGTGACAACAATTCTGATTCAGTTTTTATGTTTTTTTGTTATGGTTTTAATGGTTAATGGTCATACATAGTACTTTTAGATTACCCTCATGTGTTAAGTCATGTTTTATTTGAGTATTCTTCTCATTCTTATGAAATATTTGTTAAATCTTTAGTTGAGGTTAGGGACATGAAATTTCTCCTTCTTTATTATGTGTAAATTGTGGAATTATCATGTTATTTTTTTTCCATTGGATGGATACTACTGATTAACCTAAATACTATAATGAATTACACTAAAGGAAATTAAAGTGAAGAGGGAGTTTTGCATGTGATTTATGAAGTTCCATAATATTTCTTATATATTTATGGATTTATTGGTGTTGTCGTTAAGTGATTTATTCTTGATGTTGTGAAAGAAATTTCTTACTACTAATAATATGTTATAATCACCTTTCATAATTTTCTTGTCACTTAAGGTAGGTAATGAATTAGTTGTATGTAAATCTGTAATTAAAGTGCTATATTTAAACTATAAATTCTACTTTAATATGAAATAATGTTTAAGGGGGAGTTTTTAGTGTGAATTTCTTATATGTTTTCCCTTTCATGATACTATGTATGAGGTATTTATCACTATGATTATAAGGGTGATGGTTGATTGATGTGGTTGGGAGCATGTGGTGTGGAAATTAATACGGTGGTGATGGATGGATTATTGTGTGGTTATGATAGAAATGATATGGATATTTAGGCAGAAAATAAGTAGTTTTATGGATTTTAGAATGTGTTTAGTGGTATTTTATGTCATGAAAATTTAGTTGTTATTGGGTGGTGTTATAGTTTCCTTTTGGCAAGGAATGTGGTTGGAATAAATGAAAATAGTAATGGGTGATGGTTTGTAAATGATAAATGATGGTTTGTTAAATGACTAATGATAATGATTGGAATAATTATGTTTAATAAATGGTTAAAGATAGAATAAATGTTATTAATTATTAATGAATGGATTATAGTGGGTATTGATTTAATGATTTGTTTTACATTAAAATGGTTAATAATTTAAATGCATATGGTAATAAAAAACCAATAAATTATAATGTTAAATGAAATGAGAAGTTGTTAATGTTGATATGGATGCTTAAGTGATTTGTTGGGGATTATTTGTGGCATTATAATGGAAGTGGTTATTAGAGGGTGGTAATAACAATGCAATGGTTGACGTGGGTGTTTGCAGTGTTATTTTGGTGTAAAACCTTAGGAAATATTTATGTGTGACTATATACTTATTATATTTTCTTATTATTTCTTACGCACCACCACTTGAGTCGAGTAACCTGATTGAAATCCATATGGGTACTTTGGTTCTGAGTGTTTTTATCAATATCTAGGTTATAGAGGGAATACATATAGAACCACTCCCTCTTCCCTTCTCCCCCTTCACACTTAGTATGAGTTGTAATGGCTCCCAGTGGGTGTATATATACGACCTATAACGATTTTAGGTTTTGGTGTATATATATTCTTATTGACGTGATTATTTGTATTTGGTGTGGATACATAGTGGGGGTTGTGCATTGTATGAGGAGAGTATGATGTTTGTGTCCTTCATGTTCACAATATCATGTTGTGATGAGGATGTGATGTGTGGTTGTGATGTGGATATGGTTTTTTATGTGTTTGTGACATGTGTATGTGTGGATATATGGTTATGAGATTATATAGAAGGCATTGAATCATAAGAAATATTCCATTAGAGTGTGAGAATGACCAGATTAGTGGGGAAGTGGACATGGGGTAATTTATTAATATATATTCTTTTGATATTATGTTACTATACTTGAATGTGATATTGGGTGAGTGATCCTTGGTGAGGTTGGGTGATATATGACCATATATTAGTGTGTATTAGTTTTGTTATTTATTCACTAAGTCATTAATATATTTCATACACATTTTCATGAGAGGTTTTGGGAAGGATCCTACTGAGTATACTTGTATGATCACCCCTATTTATATAATTATTTTTATAAATTTTTGAAGATGGATTTGGTGACCAAGATGGAAATTACTATCTTGAGGCTAGGAGTTACCACCAGATCCACTGGTGTAGGATTTGTTTTTGATATTTTATTTTAGATACCTTTTTTATGTATGAAATTCACATGAATTATAGATTGGGTTTTATTTTATATTATATAGAGTTGATTGGTGGTTTATCTTTATTCTTGGGATTTATGAGGGAAACACCTCCCATTTCTTTATTTTATACCCTTAATGTTATTCTCCAACCTATGTACTATTATAGGTAGGATTCATGAATTACACTTATTTTCACTGACATTTTAGGAGCGGTTCCTAGTGGTGGTGAGTTATGATAGTGTGGTATTAGAGCTTTAGTTGAGAGTTAATGTGGATTTTGGAATTAGACAGTCATGAGTATTGAATGGGATGATAGTTCAATAATATTTGTTAAAAATTTTATATGGAATAACATGGGAGACCATCTATGACACAAGTGATTATCCCCCCATGTGATTTAAAGTAAGTAACTTGAGCTTACCAAAAATATTAGGCATGATGATATTGAATGTAGGCCAGAGACCTAGGAGTGGTAGATGTATAATTCTTGATTATTCCTGTATTTGGAAGTCTTTTTTTGTGTATTTGAACCATAAATACTAATATTTGAGATTCAAATGAGATGGAGATGAATAAAGATTGGATAGATGCTAATCGTTTGACAATAGAGTATAAGAACAGAGTGAAAGAGTTCATCAAGTTTGCAAAGGATCACGCAAAGGATCCTTCTCAAATCCTTTGTCCATGTTTATATTGTTATTATTCTAGACTAATTACTCCAGAGGAGTTGGAAGAACATTTGATATGTCACATAATAGATCGGAGTTATAAATGTTTGAATAAACACAGAGAAAAGGCGAATGTAGCTACTGGATGGGATAAAACTGCATTTTATGGATCATCAAATATGAATACAAATATTGATAATGAAGAAGACCGTGTGTAGGATGTGATTACAGATTTTAATGATGATGAAGATCATATTGAGTAAATGACAAGTACAATTGAAGATGAACTTTGTGATTTCCCAAAATTGTTTGAGAAGTTAAAGAGTTGTGCAAAGATTCCATTGTATGCTAGTTGCACTAAATATAAAGCATTGTCAGCTATACTGAAGTTTTATAAATTGAAAGCAGGAAACAGATGGAGTGATTTCATTTTTACAGAAATACTTATTCTCTTGAATGACATGCTCCTGGAAGATAATGAGCTCCCAAGCCGGACATATGAATTTAAACGAATGTTATGCTCGATGAGTATGATTTCTGAAAGAATACATGCCTACCTGAAAGACTGTACATTGTTTCGCAAGGAGATAAAATCACTTACAGAATGCCCAAAGTGTGGTGCTTCTCGATACAAGAAAGATGAATCCAGTCATACGAAATTTGTATGGTACTTTCCAATCATTCCAAGGTTTAGGCGTCTATATGGAAGTAAAGAAACTGCAAGACAATTGTCGTGGCATGCAGATAAAATAAATAAAGATTGTAAATTATGTCATCCGGCCGACTCTCCTCAATGGAAGAAAATGGATCATGAGTATCCTAAATTTGGAAAAGAGTCGAGAAACCTTCGTCTTGCGTTATCTACAGATGGAGTGAATCCTTTTGGTTTTCAAACCAGCACCCGCAGTACATGGCCTGTTATGTTGGTATATTATAACTTTTCATCCTGGTTATGCATGAAGCGGAAATTCATCATGTTATCTATGCTTATATCAGGACCAAAATAATCAGGTATTGATGTTTATTTGTCTCCTTTGATCGAGGATTTGAAGTTATTGTGGGATTCAGGTGTTATGTTGTATAATGATTATAAAAGTGAATACTTCACGTTGAGAGCGATGTTGTATGGGACAATAAATGATTTCCCTGCTTATGAAAATTTTTCTGGCTATAGCATTAAAGTAACTCAAGGGTGTACCATGTGCGAAGAAGATACAGAATCAATTAGGTTGAAACATTCATTGAAATATGTGTTTCTAGGGCATCTTAGATTTCTACCTCATCGGCATAAGTACCGATCTTGGACGACATTATTCAATGGAAGTTCAGAACAACGCACAACACCGTCTCCACTAATAGGTGATCAGCTGTTTGAGAAAGTAAAAGATGTGAACACTATTTTTGGTAAACGATTTTTGAAAAACCTTACAAAAATCGGTTGGAAAAAGAGATTAGTTTTTTTTTAATTACCATACTGGAATTGTTTGTACGTCAGACATTTTCTTGATGTGATGCATGTGGAAAAAAATATATGTGATAGTTTTATTGAAACGTTACTAAATGCCCCTGTAAAAACAAATTATTGAGTTAAGGCAAGTTTGGACATGGTTTACATGGGAATACGAGAATATTTGGCTCCTGTGAAGGGTGAAAATCTAATTTTTCTTCCTCCAGCTGCTTACACTCTTTCTAGGGAGGAGAGATATCAGTTTTGCAACTTCTTCAATGATGTAAAGCTTCCAGAGGGATATTCATAAAATATCAATAACATTGTGTCAATGAATGATTTGAAGTTATAAGGTTTGAAATCACATGAATGCCATGTTTTGATGCAAGATTTAATTCTTATATCTTTACATTTCATTTTGACTAAGAATGTTCATCATACGTTAACTAAACTTTATTTCTTTTTCAAATCTATATATAGAAAAGTTTTAGACCCGGCGAAATTTCCAGCTATGGAAAAATAAATTTTCATCATATTATGTAAATTAAAAATGTTCTTCTTGCCAACATTCTTTGATATGATGGTTCATTTGATGCTTCACTTGGTGAGAGAGATCCGACTTTGTGGTCCTATGCACTATAGATTGATGTACCCCATTGAATGGTATATGAAGATTTTGAAAGGGTATGTCAAAAATTGAATTCAGCCAAAGGGTTGTATATTGGAGCAATATATTGTTGAGGAATCCATTGAATTATATACCGAATAAATATATGATGTAGAAATCATTGGTCTCCTGAAATCTCATCACACTAGATGCATTGAGGGTGAAGGAATTTCTGGAAGAGATTTTGTGACAATCAGTATTACAGATCGGAAGCAGGCCCACCTTTATGTTTTGCATAACAGTTGGGAGGTTGCTCCATATATTGAAACTCACAAAGAAATTTTTAGGCAGTTGAATCCATCAAGGGATGAAAAATGGATATCAAATACACATAATCACCAGTTTATAGGATGGTTTCAGGACCATATTTTTAAGGAGTTAGATGGAAATACGAATTCAATTTCATAACGACTTCGATGGATAGCCACCAGACCAAGTGTGTATGTATTATCTTACAATGGTTATGAAATTAATGGATATGCATTCTATACAGATGAACATGATGAATATAGTACCATGAAAAATAGTGGAGTTACACTTGTGGTTGAAGCGATGCATGTTTCTGGTAGTAAGGACAGAAATCCAATTTATGAAAATATGTCATACTTTGGCATTATCAAAAAAAATATGGGAGTTGGATTATACGGCATTCTAATTTCAAATTTTTCAATGAAAATGGGTTGATAACAACAGTGGTGTTAAAATAGATGAATGGGGATTTTTTAAAGTTGATTTTATTAAATAAGGGTACAAAGATGAATAGTTTATAATAGTGTCACAAGTGGTATAAGATTTTTATGTTCCAGATCCCGCAAACTAAAAGTGGTCGATTGTTCTATTATCGTCCCAAACTATTGAAGGGTCTGATGAAAATTTAGTTGAGGACAATCCTTTCAGTGGTACGTCGCAATCATTTCGCAGTGGTCCCAATGTAGATGATGTTTTGTATGTTAGAGGAGACCACAATAAAGGTATTTGGATAATCAATAGAGATATCAAATCCCTTCAGCCTTTGAAAAAAAGAAATAGAGTTCAATAAATAGGTTATATTTTGTTTGTAATATAGATCTTGTTATCTCATGTTATTATCTTATCATTACTGAATTTATGTAATCTAAATTAATTGTTCAACCAATTTTGCAGATAATGACTTATGCACATTCTGGTGATCCTAACCTCAAGGATGAACAAGTCTCTTAAGCTGTTGTTGCTGCTGCTACTGCTGCTTCTGCTGCGGCTACTCACAGTGCAGAGCAACAACAAGTTTTTGAACCTGTTGTTGCTCCTAGTGTTGAGGTCCAACAACCATCAGCACATACCATTTCTACCATTCCAGATGAACATATAGATGATGTTGATATCAATGAAATGGTCAGGGATGAAGGACCGATGTTGAAGAAAACATAGGTGCGTCATAGTTTGATGGTGTTATCCAAAGTTCTTAAGGTGAAAAGCAAAGGCATCAAATTTGATGTCGGATGGAATGCACGAGGCCAACATGTGAATCCCAACAAGGATATGTTTAGTACTTACATTGGAATTTTCACTCAGAAACGCGTGTCGATTGACATCGATTCATGGAACCATATTGTGTCTGGGCTGAAGGTTGTGATCTGGGAAGAAATTACGATAACATTATGATATTATTTATTTAATTTACTAGCAAATAAAATAATGAAATAGTGTCTTACTCTTATAAATCTCTTTTAGAGTAAATTTATAGTAGATTATTCGCAAAAGAATTATGTACTAAGGCTTATAGGAATGATTCATCAAAGTTTTCGCACTATTTTAACAAAATGTCACCTGAAAGATTCCAAAGGAAAAATAAACCCACACCCACCCCTTGTCTACGCTCACCTAATATCCCAAGAAGCATGGGATGCATTTATTGGCCGTCGTGGGGATAACAAGTTTCAGGTACATTGTGGGTGATAATACATTGTTTGAGGATACGTGTATTCATCACTTTGATTGTCAATATTTCATTTATGAAACAGCAACTCAGTACTGAAAATAAGGAACGTGCGTCAAAACCAACATACCCATATCGTAAAGTAAGGATGGGGTACGCTTCACTAGAAAAGAAAATTGTACATATTTTAAATTTATAATAATATTGTTAGGTTCCAAGAAACAACATCATAATTATCTTTCTATATTTATATGTAGATTAATGAGTCTAAAACCAAAGACACTTCCATCCCACGTCATGTGCTATGGAAGGAGGAACATGTGAATAAGGAAGGGAAGCTAGTAGATTAAAACACACAAAAAGTGTGGGAAATATGTGTAAGTATGACACGATGATAAAAATATTTGTTTCAAATTTCTATTACATAAAAATAATTAGTTATTTTCCTATATCCGACAGTCACAGGAATCAGATACTCTTATAGTGGATGCAGACCTATTATCGACAGCTTTGAAGCGGCCAAAATAATACGATCATGTCAAAGGTGCGGGGTTTGGGGTGACACCCCGAGTATATTATGAGGAAAAAAAAGAAATGGATGATAGAGATGAAAATTTGAAACAAATTAATGAAATAATAGAAACTCTTTAAGAACGATTTCAATGGTAGGGAGAGTTGCTAGAAACTTTTATGGGTAGGAAGCAAGGAGAAGACACAACTCAGGAACAACCATCGTGTGAAGATCCTGCCCCACCCCCACCATCTTTGAGCTGATCCATTCCCCTCAAAGAGTTGTCTTAGTCATGGTAATCAATATTCTAATAATTGTTCCCATGAAATGTGAATCAGACAAACATTGATACTTTTCCTATACTGATCTTCTACATGGTGATAATGACTATGATTTATATCTATCAACACCCACCTATCACCTTGTAGTGAGGGCTATAATGTTCAATATCCTAGAGGACAAGCTGCATAATAGACCACTTCTGAAAGATCATCTGAAAGTGACGATTACTGTAGATCATGAGACAAATGCAGAGATACCTATTTCAATAGATGATGATAATATTCATAAGGTCGAAAAGGTTATTGGAACATTAATTGCATGGTCGTCATAACTTATAAGAGTACATGGGGACAAATAGGTATTTATTTCATTTTTTTCAAGCTAAACCTTTAACAATTAATGAAAAAAGGGTATAAACCAATGAATGTTATTATAGATGGAGAAAGGGAAGGGGTGACAAGAAATTTTGGCTCAAAATCATCTAAAGTATCGACCAAACGATCCCAAAGATCTACTGAAAGTATAATAACACCACTTGTTCTCTATCCACATTTACTAGCATTTAAGACTCATGTGGATACGAAGCTAAGAGGTGGTAGTAGTCATATAGTGGTTTTCAAAAAGAATATATACAGAGAGGAAATTCAAGATTTTATTGCTGCTGAAAATGTAAATGAGATCCATGAAAACGGTTGTCTAGGCGTCACAATTGTAAATTTATATATGAGGTATGTTTTCATGAACTGATTTTTTAAAAGATGATATAATGTGAAAATTATGACTAAATGAATTTTATATTATTGACAGACGTATATATGAAAAACTATTGAAGGAATTTCCCCATGAGCCAAAATTCATACTCGTTAGTCCTCATACCACATCAATACATCTAACGAAATTAGAGCCATCAAAAAAGGATGAAATAGTGAACAGCTTGCTGAAAACATTTGAAAGCAAGATTACAGATGACAGACTCTTCCTAATACCAACCATTCAGAGGTAAAACTCTACGATTAAATCATATCAATTATATTTTCACTTCTTTTATTACTTATTCCTTTTTGTATTTTTAGGAAACATTGGCTACTAATTACGGTGAACATGGATACACCAAAGATTTATTTTCTGGATTCAATGCAAGGATATCCAACAAACCGACCACACATGATGGATTTTGTGAATCTGTAAGGCACTACATCCTACGTTTTAGGTCTAAACATTAAGTAATATAATTTATATTATCTTTTAATTATGATTTTGTTATGATAGTGTGGTGTATCATTATCTTCTAAAAAAGGAATGAGGACATGGGCTAAGCATAAGGAGGTGAGCAAGTACTATGTCTGGAAAAATATCATGGTATATATAATAAAATTTCACTATCTAAACACATATCAACACAATTTACTCATTCTCCTAATGATAAAAAATTTTTCAGTGTCCAAAACAAACAAATGATAATGATTGTGGTTATTATGTTTTTAAATTTATGAAAGAGATCGTTTTTATCAATAAACTAGCATCCCTAAAGAGGTATTTTCAAAAACAACTACTATTTAATTTAATTTATTTATTAATTCTTTATTTGTATATTTTGCAGTACTACTCTGACTGCAAAAAAGCCTCATACTCCCAAGATGATATAGATTTTTTCAGAAATGAGTGGGCCACATACTTGATGGAAGATTGTACACAAATAGCCTGAAGATTTGACTTGGGGATGTGTACAATTGGCAGTCATTTTTTGAGAGGGGTTAAGGGGATCAAAAGATGAAACTTTGTTGTATGTAAATGTTCATAGGAAAACTGTAATTGTTATTAAATAAAACATCCTTTCTCTAATGATTCATTTTCCCATTTTAACAGATGAAATGCACCAGCAACATGCAAGAATGATGAACCACTTTTCTTTAGGCTTTGGATAAGAAAAACCATTAAAATCTCCAAAATACATTCATATCTGACCAAACGCATTAGGATTGTGTTGATACTTTATGAGAACTATCCATGGGTGTTTTGATGACATGTACGAGTCAAACCTGCCTCAATACGAGGCACGATGTGGCCGGTATCACTCAAAGTGTCTCTCTTTTGTTTGAAATGGACAAAATTTTAAGTGAAAACAACAAATGACCTACAGAAATCTGACCAAACACATTAAGATTGTGTTGATACTTTATTATAATGATCCATGGGTTCATTTGTGATGTGTACGAGTCAACCTCACCTCAATCTGAGGCACGGTGTGACCGGTATCACTCAAAGTGTCACTCTTTTGTTTAAAATGGATAGAATTTTAAGTGAAAACAACAACTAACGTACGTAAATACAACCAAACACATTCATATTGTGTTGATACTTTAGTAGAACGATATATGGGTGCATTGGTGACATGTACGAGTCAACCCCGCCTCAATTCGAGGCACAGTGTGGCCGGTATCACTCAAAGTGTCTCTCTTTTGTTTAAAATGGATAGAATTTTAAGTGAAAACAACAACTGACGTACATAAATCCAACCAAACGCATTAGTATTGTGTCGATACTTTAGGATAACGATCCATGGGTCATTTTTGACATGTATGAGTTAACCCCGCCTCAATCTGAGGCACGGTGTGGTCGGTATTACTCAAAGTATCTCTTTTTTGTTTAAAATGGACAGAATTTTAAGTGAAAACAACAACTGATGTACGAAAATCTGAACAAACGCATTCAGATTGTGTTTATCCTTTAGGATAAAGATCTATGGGTGCATTGGTGACATGTACGAGTCAACCCCGCTTCAATTTGAGGCACGGTGTGACTGGTATCACTCAAAGTGTCTCTCTTTTGTTTAAAATGGACAGAATTTTAAGTGAAAACAACAACTAACATATGTAAATCTGAACAAATGCATTCATATTGTGTTGATACTTTAGGATAACGATACATGGGTGCATTTTTTACATATACAAGTCAACCCCGACTCAATCTGAGGCACGGTATGACCGGTATCACTCAAAGTGTCACTCTTTTGTTTAAAATGGACAGAATTTTAAGTGAAAACAACAACTGATGTACAGAAATCTGACCAAACGCATTCTAATTGCATTGATCCTTTAGGATAATGATCCATGGGTGCTTTTTTGATGTGTACGAGTCAACCCTACCTCAATCTGTGGCACATTGTGGCTGGTATCACTCAAAGTGTCTCTTTTTTGTTTAAAATGGACAGAATTTTAAGTGAAAAAAACAACTGACATACGGAAATCTGAACAAACTCATTCATATTGTGTTGATATTTTAGTAAAACAATCCATGGGTAATTTTTTATGTGTACGAGTCAACCCCACCTCAATCTGAGGCACGGTGTGGCTGGTATCACTCAAAGTGTCTCTCTTTTGTTTAAAATGGACAGAATTTTAAGTGAAAACAACAACTGACGTACAGAAATCTGACCAAACGCTTTCAGATTGTGTTGATCCTTTAGGAGAATGATCCATGGGTGCATTGGTGATGTGTAAAAGTCAACCCCACCTCAATCCGAGGCACGGTGTGACCGGTATCACTCAAAGTGTCTCTCTTTTATTTAAAATGGACAGAATTTTAAGTGAAAACAATAACTGGTGTATGGAAATATGACAAAACACATTCGGAATGTGTTGATCCTTTAGGATAATGATTCATGGGTGTGTTGGTGACATGTACGAGTCAACCCCACCTCAATCCAAGGCACTGTGTGACCGGTATCACTCAAAGTGTCTCTCTTTTGTTTAAAATGGACAGAATTTTAAGTGAAAACAACAACTCACATACGGAAATCTGATAAAACACATTCGTATTGTGTTTATAATTTAGTATAATGATCCATGGGTGCATTTTTTATGTGTACGAGTCAACCCAGTCTCAATCTGAGGCACGGTGTGGCCGGTATCACTCAAAGTATCTCTCTTTTGTTTAAAATGGACATAATTTTAAGTGAAAACAACAATTCACGTACGGAAATACAAACAAACACATTTATATTGTTTTTATCCTTTAGGAGAAAATAAATGGGTCATTTTTGATGTATAAGAGTCAACCCCACCTCAATCCGAGCCATGGTGTGTCCAGTATCACTCAAAGTTTCTCTCTTTTGTTTAAAATGGACTGAATTTTAAGTGAATGCAACAAATGACCTACGGAAATCTAACCAAAAACATTAGGATTGTGTTTAACATTTAGTATAACGATCCATGGGTGTGTTGGTGATATTTAAGAGTCAACCCTGCCTCAATATGAGGCAGGGTGTGATCGGTATCACTCAAAATGTCTCTCTTTTGTTTAAAATGGACATAATTTTAAGTGAAAACAACAACTGATGTACAAAAATCCGACAAAATGAATTATTATTGTGTTGATCCTTTAGGATAACGATACATGGGTCATTTTTGACATGTACGAGTCAACCTATACTCAATACGAGGCATAGTGTGGCCGGTATCACTCAAAGTGTCTCTCTTTTGTTTAAAATGGACAGAATTTTAAGTGAAAACAACAACTGACCTACGGAAATCCAACCAAACACATTCGGATTGCATTTATACTTTATTATAAATATCCATGGGTGTTTTGGTGACATGTACGAGTCAACTCCACCTCAATCTGAGGTATGGTGTGGTCGGTATCACTCAAAGTGTCTCTCTTTTGTTTAAAATGGACAGAATTTTAAGTGAAAACAACAACTGACATATGGAAATCCAACCAAACGCATTCGGATTGTGTTTATCCTTTAGGAGAATGATACATAGGTCATTTTTGACGTGTAAGAGTCAACCACTCCTCAATACAAGGTACATTGTGGCTAGTATCACTCAAAGTGTCTCTCTTTTTTTTAAAATGGACAAAATTTTAAGTGAAAACAACAACTGACCTATGGAAATCTGACCAAACGCATTCAGATTGTTTTGATCCTTTAGGATAAGGATCGATGGGTTCATTGGTGACATGTATGAGTCAACCCCTCTTCAATCTGAGGCACGGTGTGACCGGTATCACTCAAAGTGTCTCTCTTTTGTTTAAAATGGATAGAATTTTAAGTGAAAACAACAACTAATGTACGGAAATCCAACCAAACGCATTTGGATTGTGTTGATCCTTTAAGAGATAGATCCATGGGTCATTTGTGACGTTTAAGAGTCAACCAAACCTCAATATGAGGCACGGTGTGGCCGGTATCACTCAAAGTGTCTCTCTTTTGTTTAAAATGGACAAAATTTTAAGTGAAAACAACAACTGACCTACGAAAATCTGACTAAACGCATTCAGATTGTGTTGATACTTTAGTAGAATGGTCCATGGGTGCGTTGGTGACATGTAAAAGTCAACCCTGCATCAATTTGAGGCACGGTGTGACCGGTATCACTCAAAGTGTCTCTCTTTTGTTTAAAATGGACAGAATTTTAAGTGAAAACAACAACTGACGTATAGAAATCCGACCAAACACATTCGGATTGTGTTGATTCTTTAGGAGAACAATCCATGGGTCATTTTTGTACGAGTAAACCCCCTGGACACCCACCAACCCCCCTGGAAGGCACTCCCACCCCTCCTAGACACCACCCCACCACCTGGACACCCCCCCCCACCTCCCTAGACAGCCCCCCACCCCCCATGGACACCCCAACCCCCTAGACCCCCCCCCCCAGATGTCCCCACCCCTCCTAGACACCACCCCACCACCTGTACACCTCCCCCATCCCCCCTGGACACCCCCACCCCCATGGACAACCACTCCCACCCCACTGGACACCACCCCACCCCACTTGGACAGCCCCACCAACCCACTGGACCCCCCCCCCACCCCTCTAGACACCCCCCATACCCTGCAAAGCCCCCCCCCCAACCCCCTAGACACCCCCCCACCCACCCTGGACAGCCCCCACGACCCCCCCCCCCCCCGGACACCCCCCACACCCCCCTGGACACCCACCCCCCTAGACACCCCCCCCCCCACCACCCTGGAAAGTCCCCCCCCCCACCCCCTTGGACGGCCCCCCAACCCCCTAGACACCACCCCACCACCTAGATACCCCCCCACCCCCCCCCCCACCTCCCTGGACAGCCCCCCACCCCCCACGGACACCCCCAACCCCTTGGACCCCCCCCCCACCCCCTAGATGTCCCCACCCCTCCTAGACACCACCCCACCACCTGTACACCTCCCCCATCCCCCCTGGACACCCCCACCCCCATGGACAACCACTCCCACCCCACTGGACACCACCCCACCCCACTTGGACAGCCCCACCAACTCCCTGGACCCCCCCCCCCCACCCC